>JAGPOW010000261.1:42019662-42032764 GCA_030014935.1 Caiman crocodilus | reverse complement strand
ATAGGTACTTGGCTGGGGTCCTGTGACCCTGGCACTCATTTCCTGCCATTGGCGGGGGGTCAGACTAGATGGCCTGCTTTAGGCCCCTTCTGACCCTAGGTACTATGATACTATGATAAATGTTCCTTTACATGTTGGAATGATATTGTAGCCATCAGTAGTGTGACAAGCTGAGCTGGCACCTGGGACAAACTCTGCTGTGGGGGGTGGGCAGAGTGAGGAGCATGGTTCTGAATGCAAGGGGTGGCTCTGAGAATGGGAATGGGGGCACATGAGTTCTGAGAATGGGGAGGTGGCAGGAGCGAAGGTTCTGAGAGCAGGGTGGACAGGTGGCATCTGGGTTCTGAGGGGGAGGGGGGCGGAGTCCATACCCTGACAGCATTGCCATGTTGAGACTCCAAAACAGTCCCGAGAGGAATTGCTGCTGTTGCGTATGTTCTGTGCACCCTGGCTCAGTCGCTCTTAAAGCAGCCAGGAACTGTTTTAGAATCCTGATATGACAATGTTGGAGGAGTATGGACTTTGTGGAGGTGTGGGTAAATCTGGTGCTCGTAGGTTGGTGTCCAGGTTGGGTGCCCTTCTTACTTACCCCTAATTACACTGCTGGTAGCTATGATGGTCCAGGAAATATGTAAGAGATAAGGACTTTTGTGGGTAATACTTCTTACTGGACCAACTGCATTGTTGGGACAGGCGTAGACAAGCATTTGAATGCAATGTATAAATACAGTTCATCAATGTAATGCATTCACAAGCTTATCTAGGTATGAACAAGTGTTAATTTCTAGTGGTGGAAGTTTTGGAGAAATTTGCATGGCTACAAATCTGTTGGGAGAGGGAACAGTACAGATATTGAGCCTGCAAATGTACTCTTTCTTTTGCTACTTGTACCTTTCCCAGACCAGGGTGATCCTGGGCAGCGGGGTGGGTGCAGAACAAGGAATGGCTTCTCTGCTCCACTCCTGGTTGCTGGGAACAGAGTGCAGGGAGCAGTGGGGCCAAGACCCTGGCCTGTTCCATAGACCAAGTATGCCCATTCTGGGGGGTGTATGGGGAGTGGTGGTCAGTTTTTCCACTCTTCTCCATACCAAGAGGGGACTGGAACAGTGGGTCAATGCCTTCTGTCCATTCCCCAAATTGGCCTTATCTGGTACTGGCATGACCTGGATCCACGTCTGGGAAGTGTGGAGAGGACTGCCTCGCTGTTCCACTCCACTCCACTCCCCTCCCAGACCAGACCCCGAGGGGAGTGTATAGGAGTTTGTTCTTGCAAAAGAGTTTCTCTCAAAGAAAAGATCTTCCAGGTGTCAACCTGGAAGATGTTTCTGCTGGAGTGGGTATGTTTTACCTGAGATAAATTTACCCGGGAGAATGAATACTTATATGCTCATAGTTTTTATTGAGAGAACAGTGACACCTGTATGTGGCCTAAGTCTGTCTCAATCATGCAGTTAGTCTAATAAAAGATATCACAAGTATCTTTGTCTCTTTTTTAGTTACTGTCATATATTAGTAATTACTAGGGCTGTGCAAAACTTCAGTTGCTGATTCGATTTGGAGGAGATTCAGCCTGACTCGGTGGCCAAACCTCTGAATCTAAATTGAATCAGGAGACCAGTAAAAAGATCCAAATCAATTCAAAGCCTCCAAATTGATTTGGAAAAGATTTGGACAAGATTTGGAGATTTGGGCAGTCCCCACTTGCCACCGTAGGGAGTTGGACCCAGACTCTGTGCTGGTAAGTAGGGGGCTAGACAAGGGGGGGAGACCATGGGGGAACCCCCACCAGGCCCCATCCCCTGCCTGCTCGCTCCCCAGGGTCCCTTGACCCCCACTCGCTCTCCCAGCCCTGTCAATGGCTGCCCCACTCGACCCCAGCATCCTGGTACTTAAAAACAAAAAACATACAAAAAAGCCTTGCACTCACCAGCTGCTGCAGCAACTGTCAAGGCTTCTGGGGCTTGTGGCAGAGTTCCCCCATGCAACGCGGGGCAGTGTGGGAAAGGGGATTGCCCCCCCACCTGGCAGGAGCCAGTGAGTGTGGGGCTTTGTTTTGTTTTTGTTTTTTTAAAGTGCCAGGATGCTGGGGCTGGGCAGGGCAGCCATTGATGGGTCTGGGAGAGTGGGCAGGAGATGGGGCCCATTCGATTTGGAGAGTCGTCTGATTCAACAGCAGCCAACTTTGAATCAGATTTGGCCAAGTCGATTTTGGACAGTGATTCGAATCACCGCAATGAATGGCTGTCGCCCAAATCAGCCAGATCCAAAACAAATGCTAGCTGCTTTGCACAGGCTTACTAATTACTATTACTTTTGCTGTTACAGTTATTCATAGTTGGAGCCAGGGGCCCAGTATGATGGATACTGTTCAAAGATAGGTCCTGCACTGGAAAGCTGTTAGTTCAAATCAGACATGCAAGGCATAGCAGAAGAAACAGAGGCACAGTTAGGAGGAGTTACCTGTCCCTTGGCAAATTTGCCGCACAGCAAATCAGTGGCAGGTCTGGGCATAGAACCAAAATCCTCTCTGCCCCAAAATAGTACCTTACCTAGCACTGCTTGTCAATGTCTCCAAAGCATATTTTTCTTCCAGTGCTCTTTCTGCTGTAGTTCTCTAGAACAGTGGTTCTGAACCCTTTTTGTACTGGGACCCATCTTCAAAGATTGATGGCTTGTCCCGACCCACACCCCACCCCCGCCCTGCTGTTGCTAGACCCACAGGGCCCCACCCCTCTGCTTTGCCACAGCCTTGGTGTCTGGCCACCTGGTCACCTTCACCCAATGCCAGCAGGCACCTGTCCCTTACACACACCCATCCCCTCCACACATGCACACACACACTGCCTTCCCCACCCCAACAGTCCCCAAGCCCTGGCCCTCTAATCTTCCCTCTCCATACACTTACCTTCATCCAGCTGCTGGGGCTGCTCCCACAACCCTGCCTGGCTACATGCTGGTCACACCCCAAGCAGCCCCTTGCAGGCTGGAATGCTGCTGGCCTTCAAGAAGAAATCCACACTTTCATGTGTTTTTGTGGCACTTGCTTGTGACCCCTTGAAATATTTCATAGGTTTCATAGACATTAGGACTGAAAGGGACCTCATAAGATCATTGGGTCCAGCCCCCTGCCCAAGGGGCATGGAAGTCAGCTACCATCAAAGGATTCCAGCAACATAGGCATCCAAATGTTTCTTATGACCCACTTTTGGGTTGCGACCCACAGTTTGAGAATTGCTTCTCTGGAATGCATATAGTTAAGACTGTTTATAACAATGCTGGTCACTGTTGGAGAGCCATGATTTTCTAGCACTTTACTCTTTCTGTGCATTGTATGGGGAACTTGGACACCTAATTTAGATTTGTAAATTCTACTCCAGGAGTTCACTATAACTATATCTAAATCCATAAATAGGTCTGGATTTGTTCAAAGTCTGTGACAGCAGGAATTTGAATTGATGTGCACATAGCTTGGAGTCATTCTCAGTTTCTGATGAGGTATACTACAAAAGTTTTCTTGTCTAGTCGTTTTCAACTTCTGGTAAATTGTATTGCAACACAAATTTGGGGGTGACAGAAGTAGGTATCCCTAGCTGACAGTTCACCTGAAAGATCTGGGAAGTGGCTTTCTATTCAAATAGAAATGTTAGAAGGACTTTCTAGCTACTGTGGCTGTGTGCATGTGCATGTCAAAAATAGAGAAGAATGTGGTATAACTCTGATGCAGTTACCACCAATATTCTACTTTGCTATTCCCTCTGTACTTTTGGTTAGTGTTCAGGGAACTTTCTTCAGATGTTAGATCCCTGGGATCTAGAGCAATCTGACCCATGTAGTTATATCCATGGATTGATTCTACAGCTTGGGGTAGGAGAGAGTCCCTTTACTTCACCTGCAATTCTACCAGTGCCATATACACCATCACATGCTTGCAATGCCCCTTTGCTGTCTACATTGGACAGACAGAGCAAACACTGTGAGACAGAATGAATGAACAGTGATCTGACACCATCTGCCAGAAGATATGCAGGCCTATGGCAGAACGCTTAAACCTCTCTGGGCATTGCATCACTGCCCGGGGGGTGGCTGTTTTCTGGCAACAAACCTTTAAGAGACGATTTGAATGGGAAATTGCGGAGTAAGAAGTCATCCAAAGACTGGTTTGTGTTAACTTTGAGCATGTCCTTTTACAAATTCTGATCAAGTGATCTTCAGGTCATGAAAGCTTGTGCTGTATGTATCTGTTCACTTTGGTTAGTTGATAAGGCTAAGTACAGACGGTCTAAAAGCCAGAGGCTGAATCAATTTGCTTTTTGCAGATCAGTTTAAATTGCATAGATTGAACTGAGAAGCAAGTGAACAGATATTCACTTCTGATTCTGGAAGTGCAGCCATATGCCTGCAGTGGCTCCAGCCAGAAGGTGGTAGGTACTAGAGTATGCCTCCTAGCTACTGCCAAAGGGAAGGGAAAGAGAGAAGCCCTCCAAGGCTTTTTCCCCCTCCCTGCTGAAGTGAGGGGGGGCATGGCCAGGCCCTGGTCTGGGGCTAGCATGCTAAGGCCAGCGGAAGTGGGGTTTTAAACCACTCTCCCCACCCTGCTCCTTAGCCTGCCAGCCTGGTCTGCATCTGGCCATGCCCCCCTCCCCCTGCTCCCCGCTCAAGCAGGGACCAGGGAAAAAGCCAGGCAGGAGCTGTTTCACCTCTGCCAGACAGAACTCAGCTGAGGTCCCTTCTAGGCAGGGAGGGGGTTTACATTCCTTTCCCTCCCATCTGCCTCAGCCTGCTGGCCTGGCCGGCATCTAGCCATACCCCCTGACCCACCGCTCAAGCAGGGAGCAGGGGAAAAGACTGAGTGGCTGCCCTCCCTCACCAAGCAGACCCTGGCTGGGGTTTAGAGCTAGGTTTCCCATCCCCACCCCCTTCTCAGCTGACCAGAGCATGATAAAGCTCCAGCTAGGGAGCAGAGGGGTGGGACCCAGGGCTGCAAAGCACCCTGGAATACTGGAAGATTGTGAGTTAACTTGATTTGAGAAGGGGTCTGGGACAGAAGTTACATAAACCTGTTTTACCTAAATCAGTTGAGCCTGATGCTGCATCCAACCAGGTTTATCTTAAACTGGTTTCAGCCATTTTGTATATGGTTTAAGTGCACTGAACTTTTATTCTGTTGCAGGTTTAATCTAGTTTCTGATCACTTAAATCGGTTTATATGTAACTAACCATAGGCACAAATCTAGCATGCCTTCCCTCGACTCCTAGCAATTTCACTACAGCAATATCCAGAGCACAGGCTAGGATTTCTGCCACTCTAGACGCAGAATATTTAGGTTTAAAGAACAGTTAATCAAAATGGCAAGCCCAAAACACTGGCCCAAAAAACTTTCTTCCTAAAATGCCTTTTTGGGTAGATCAACCTGTTTCAAAGAGTTAGGCTTCCCAGGAGTATTTATTTCAGCTCACCAGTAAGTATTATGGTTACACAACAGAAAATGTAGGTTTATCTGAACTGGAAAGTCTGTTTCAAACCCAGTGCAGGACATTTGATCTCTTTGGTGCACAAAATTATTTCTGTGCCCCCACAGCTTGCTATGCAGGTTACGTAAGAATGTCTCTCTCAGAAAAGTTAGAGTTGCTGCTACAAATGTTTTGGTTTGTTCAGTAGAGGTGTGTTGGAGTGCTCTACCTCTGTCCATCATTAGGGCTTACTATAAGGCTCTTGTATATAGTTTCCAATAAATGCATGTTGTTCACATCCCTCTTTTTCTATCACAAAAAATCAAGGGCTCCTACCAAATAGGAGTCCAGGACATTTGTGAATGCTTAGTTTTTCAAGGAAATCAAAGACACACCTGAAGGTATGGACTTGTTTTTCATAATAGAAACTTTGTTTTTCAATTGGGACAATTTAGATCAAAGATGGGATAATTATTTTAGAATGTGTTTCCTTTTTGTGTGTGTAAAAGGCAATTTCTTATCTGATAGACACAAATGACATAATTCTGTTTTGTTTATTGCATAGTGGCTATAAGATGGGGCAAATGGAGCAAACCTCACTTTTGAGAAGGGCAGATGTCATTTGCCCTTCTGCCCTGCCTCACTTGTTCTTTCCTTTCATGCTGCATGAAAGGAAAGAACATGTAGTTTTGGCTTACACCAGAAACTGTTACAGCAGCTGCATTAGCAGAAGTTCAAGGAACTGTTGCATCTTTGGATTTTCAGTCTGCTGTGACTGAGTTCTATTTTTTTCCCCACCATCTGTTTTCAGGCTTAAAAGACTAATAAGCAGAGCTGGGGCAGTTTTTCTCTAGTTATTTTTGGTCAAGTGGCAGGCTCTATACCACTGTGCAGTACTTATGCCAGAACTGAATGTAGCTTGCTATCTTGTTAGTCTGACAGTGACCCTACTCTCTCTACTTGTTCACTGATGAATGCATTTGAAATATACTAAGTAAGCCTTTCTTTGCCAGTACTAAACTTCAGTTTCAATGCTCTATGTTATTTAGTTGTATAGTTAATGTTGTTCTGTTTAGAGGGGCAATCAGCAGTAGTGTAACTAGGAGTGGAGAGGGGAGGGAGGGAGATGAGAGAGGCACCAGCCCTGAGTGCTGTCATAGGGCATTGTTATGCCTTGCATTGTGACCTACACAAATATTGATAGGTGTTAGTGCTTGTTCGAGTTTGAAGCAATTGCACTTCAGGCCAATAGACTGAAAGGTAAGGAGGACTGAAGGTAAGAATACCTCCACTCCCATTCTGGGCTTCCCTCCTGTCCCCAGAATTCCCTGGTGTTCCCCCTCTCTAACCCCTAGGGCTTTCCTCTTGCCCCTTAGGGTTCCCCTCTGTCTTCTGCCTCCCCTCAGCCCCAGGGCATTACTTTAGGGTTACCATACATCTAGGTTTTCCTGTACATGTCCTCTTTTTGAGCCCTCTGATCTCTGACCGGGTGCATTTTTTTAAATCTGACCAAATGTCCTGGATTTTGTTTTGCTCTGCTGGTGGGAGTAGGGGAAGGGTGACTGGAGGCAGCAGGGAGCACAGGCATACCTGCCTGCAACTGCGGAGGTCTGCGCAGACCCATGCAGTGCTCCCTGTGCCTCCCATCACCCTACCCCTGCTCCTACCCCTGGAGCAAAGCAAAATCCTGGACATTTGGTCAGGGCAGGGGAGTAGGGATTGGGGTATGACAAAGCAGGTGGGGTGGGGAATTGCCTGCCCCTCCAGTGGGGGAAAGAGACGGGGAACCTTTGAGGACAGTGGGGAACTCTGTGGCCAGGCTGGTAGCACTGGCGCTGGTGCCTGTGCCTGCAGGGGCTGAGTGGCCAGGAGATGCTGGTGGGGAGGAAGGGGAAGGGGTCAGGGGTGCTGTGGCCAGGCTGCCTGGTATGGTGCAGCAGCCTCAATCCCAGGGTGAGGGGTGCTGCACTGGGGCCGGGCATGCTTTGCCACTGCCTGCATGTATCAGAGACACTGCACTCCAGCCTGGGCAGGATGGGGACAACTGGGGCCCCTCTGGCAGGGCTGGGGGGCCAGGAGGCTGTGGGTTGGGAGTGAGAGGCCTTGTGGTGGGGGGCTGGACTGTGGGTTGGGACTGCAGGGCACTGGCAGCGCCAGGGGCTCTGGGTCTGGAGTGAGAGGCACTGTCATAGCCCAGGGTGGCAGGGTACTATAGTTTGGGAGTGAGGGGCACTGGCAAGGCTGGGATCAGTGGCTTGGCAGTGAGGGGCAACAGCAAGTGCAGGGCATCGGCATGTTACTGCTTTGCCCGTCGTCATATCCCCACCTCTCCCCTCCCATGCACATGATAGGTGTCCTATTTTTTTGGACCTGGAAATATAGTAACCTTAATTACTTACTTGTGGCTGCCCACATCATCTCTCCCAGGGAGTAGATGGGAAAGGGTTAACCTGCCTGCCCCGCAGTGGTTGGTGTTAGGCTGCTGTTGTTCTGGCCCAGAGAACAGTAGCTGCAGCAGTGGTTGGTCAGGCAGGTTTACCTTTCCCTGCCTGCTCCTCCAGGACAGACAGTGGGGGCAGCCACAAGTAAGTGAGGAGGGTGAGGTGGGGCAGGGAAGGAAGCCAGCAGGGATCTAGGGTGCTGGGGAGGGCAGGTGATTGGCAGTGGGCCTGATCTGGGCCAGTGGGGTAGGCAGGGGGGACCGGTGGGGTGCCTACTCTAAGTAGGGGTGCTTACCTCTTATACTAGGTATAGCTACATCTTAGTATAACACAAGCCTGCACACCTGTGTTACCCTGTGAGTAACACAGATCAGAAATTATGCTGCCCTGGAGTGGCATAACTTTGAGCTGCATATCAAGCGCTTAAAACTAGTTTCAGGTGTTAATATATGGACAATCCAGGGGTTAAGAGCCCAAGATTACCATATAACAAAGCCAACAGAGAAGATTACAGAATGACACATTCTCCCCCACCCCTTCTTGCCACTGGAGTCTTTGTGGGGCTGCCTCACAGTAGAATCTGGGTTACAGGGACAGGGCAAGAGCAGGTCCATGTTGCCTCAGCAGGAGCCTCGCTTCTTTCTAGAAATTTTGCCCAGGGTGCCAAACTTGATAATTACATTTTTGACAATTAAGCTTGGACAGTATTCCTGGCATCCTCTCTGTCATGTTTAATCAACAGGATTTTACTTATCATGACCACTGGATGTCACTGTTGCTTCACATAGCTAAATCAACATGGCGAGCCCAATCGTGTGAAAAAGCCTCTTTACAGGCAAGGATGAACTCAGATAGCTGAGTCAGGTTCTAAACTTCTCCATTGTGTGGATATGTTCAGATCTGGGGATTTGGTGTGGGCTCTTCTGTAGGTATAGTTTTCTTGTGTGATAATTCTATCTAACATAAGTAGTCAGACTGAACTGAACTATCAGTGTCAAACAGCAGTTCTGGTAAGTGCCATATGGTAAAGGGACCGTCATGTTTTTCAAAGTAATTTTTATTTCAGGGGACTGGTATTTACCTATTTTAGACCATGTCAGGGTCAAATAATATAACAGTGTGAAATGTTTTAATCCAGATGCATTTAAAAAAAAAGTATTAAGCATAGGTTTTACTTACTTTTATTGTATTGGACATTTGGAGTGTGTGGATTATGTTTGATTTAGATATGCCAAAAAATACAGGAATGGAAGATTGCATGTTATGATGACAGTTACTCTGCTGTCTAAAGATCTGAAATGTCCACAGTCTATTTCAGTGTTCAATGTAGTACCATTTCCGGTAACTTTTGTGATGGTTTCATACTTTTTTCAGCAAGTGTTTAATTATTTTAAAACAACTAGTTTTGCCATGCTTTTATTTTGCTCTGTTCCTCCTCCTTCTGTTGTTAAGTATTCCACAGCTTGTGAGTATTCTAAAATGTGCTGCAATCTGTTAGGTGAAAACTGTACAAAGTGGTTTATTTGAACCAGAAAAGTACTCAATCAGCCTTGGTGTGACTATGACTTCCATTCTCAAACCAGCTGTGATTTATTAAGCTGATTTTGTAAACACTCTTTTTCTACATTTTTTCATCATTTGATTTTTTCATAGACATGAATATTTGGTGGAGGTTGTTTTGGGAATGTAAAGGTCAAACTGCCTTCAGTGGGGGAAGTTACAAAAAAGTAAATACTTTTCAACATGGTTACTAGTTAGTATTTTACCTCAGGTACAAACAAAGCTGTACACTCCATTCAGATCTCTGTGACTTCAGATTTACCAAGTGTGAATCTGTTGAACTTAAATTTGCATACAGATTTTCCAAAACTGACAATATGCAAGAATCAAATTTATTCAAACCATTTTTTTTCCTAGGGTGTGCAAACCATTCTCAGACTAATGGTTTCCTGCACACGTAATTTTCATATGAAGGAGTCCATGACTTGCAACTTTCTGGTTTTTTGGCAATGGGTTGGAGAGGGAGAGGGGCATGTGAAAGGTTGAGTAGTGCTCTAGCTACAAGTGTAGGCAAAAGAAATGCTGACAGGCTGGCCAGCACAGAATATATTATGAACGCAAGGTAAAGCTATTAATTAATTGCCATCATCAGATTTAAAAAGTCAGTTTAGGCTCTCAGGTGCACATTCAGTATATTCACATATCTCACAGTAACACCTACAGATTAAGTACCTTGAGCTTTCAGGCAAGAAGGTTGGAGCCACACAAAATGGATTATGCTTACACATTATGGTACTGTCTGATATATAAAGGAACTGCACTGCTTTTTGTTAAACAAGTAGTAACCATTTAAGATGGAATTTTCTTGACGATTTATTTTGTGCATTTTTTTCTTGTGCTTAATTTAGGTGGTAATATATATTTTTTTAAATGTGTATTTTATTTTTTTAAATTCTCCTCCTTTCTTTGTTGTTCAAATTTTATTGTTGGGATGTCTGCTCTTAGGCATGCCTGAGTTTTAAACACAGACCTGTTTCATCCAGATGTCCAGATTCCCGTATCTGGAGGCTTGTAGAGATTATTATGGGTGGTATATTTTTGTGTCATTCTCACAATCATCTCTGTTAAAAGAAATATTGTAGTGTATACAGGGTTACCAGAAAGGACAATATTTCTTAAGAGTGAATCTTGCTAATTCTATCCCTCTAATATTAATCTTTAGAGTAAAATTCAGTTTCTAGTTAAATTTCACCTGAATACTGATCCTCATAATTTATGTGAAAGGAAATTGCTTTTCCTCTACTGGGTCATTTGAAATCTGTGTATATTAAGATTTTTAATTCTAATATACACATACACACTCTTATTCCTAGTGATGGATGATGGGCACAGTTTGTTGATTTGTTACCTCAGAAGATTGGCTACCTATTAGGCCTTACCCTAGCTGTCCAAAGCTACTGACTGCAAATGCAATGTGGGAAAATCTCAAGAACATTTCTTGTAATGTTTAAGCACTTAGATGCCAAAGATTATGGAGTTTGCATGCTTATTTGTTAGGAGCCAGTACTTTCATTTCTTAAAGCTTTTGAGTGTTTTCAGAGGCTTTTGCTACTGTCTCTCACAACATTCTTGCAAGCAAACTAAGGAAGTGCAGGCTGGGTGAATGAACTGTAAGGTGGATAGAAACCTGGCTGAATCATTGAGCTCAAGGGTAGTTGTTGGCTTAGAAATGGTATTTAAAGTTTTGTTTTTGGGGAATTGGCTTATAGATATATACTTTATAAGCGTTCAAGATGGGCAACAGGGACTAATTGATTTCCAAGAAGCTTTGGTCTCACACACAAAGTTTCTCACAGTCCTGAAGGCAGACAGACTGTCTAATACAACAAGGCCAACAAGTCTGGGAACTGAGGGAGTATGTACCATACTGCCCATAACACAAGATAACTGGCACCAGCTAACAAAGCCTTAGAGCAGGGGGGATCTGAGTCCTGATTTTGGGGAACAGACCAAATTAGGAGAAGGTCCAGAAGGCTACATGGACATGTGACCACAAAGAGAACCAACCAGAGATAGCCATGGATGAAGAATAAGGAAAGGACAATACAAAACGGAGACTTGAGAATAAGAAAGGGTCCCTCCCTGTCCCACATGGGTCCCTTCCTTTGTCCTGTCCCTCCCCATCCTTCTTCCTTAGAGGGATCCCCTTCCCCTGGGAAGGGTCCCTGAGGCCACCATGGACCAAAGGCATACAACCGGCCCACCTCATGCACCCCACTGGAGGTGGGGTGTGGACCTCAGTATCCCACCTCCAGACTGCTGGCATCTGACACCAAAGAGACAGCCTCAGAATAAAGACTGCATTCTGGCTGGATGTACATTGATGACAGCCTTAGGTTTTGGTAGTTATATAGAATCGCTTGATTGTTTGCACTGTTTATTTTCTGTTATCACTGTGTATCAATAAATTTGCCTGTTATTGAATGGAAAGGTTGTGGTCAGTCTGAGGTTTCCTTCCTCCTCTTCCTCCCAGAACAAGGCCTCTGGCTTTTAAACCCAGAGCCAACAGTAGGAATCAGTGGCTAAATGTCTAGTTGGTAGCTGGCATCAAGTGGAGTGCCCCAGGGGTTGGTTCTGGGGCCAGTTTTGTTCAATATCTTTATCAACAACCTGTAAGATGGGATAGAGAGCACCCCAGCAAGTCTGAAGATGACACAAGGCTGGGGGGAGTAGTAGATGTGCTGTAGGATAGGGCTAGGATTCAAGGATTCAGAGAAACTTTGACAAACTAGAGGACTGGATCAAAAGAAATCTCATGAGGTTCAATAAGGACAAGGGCAAAGTTCTGTACTTAGAACAATCCCATGCCTCGATACAGGTTGGGGACTGACTGGCTAAGCAGTAGCTTCACAGAAAAGGACATGGCAGTTACAGTAGACAATAAGCTGAATATGAGGCAAAAGTGTGCCCTTGTTGCAAAGGAGGCTAACAGCATACTGGGCGTCACTGGTAGGAGTATTGCCAGCAGATTGAGGGAAGTGATTCATTCCCTCTATTCAGCACTGGTGAAGCCACATCTGGAGAATTGTGTCCAGTTTTGGAGCTCCCACTACAGAAAAGATGTGGACAGACTGGAGAGCTTCCAAATGAGGGCAACAAAAATGATTAGGGAACTGGGGCATGTGACTTCTGAGGAGAAGCTGAAAGATCTGGGATTATTTAGTGCGGTGAAAAGAAGACTGAGAGGGGATTTAATAGCAACCTTCAGTTATCTGAAGGGTGGTTCCAAAGAGGATGGAGCTAGATAGTTCTTAGTGGCAGCATATGAACACGGTGCAATGGTCTCACATTGCAGCAGGGGAAGTTTGGGTTAGATATTAGGAAATGCTTTCTCACCAGGAGGATAGTAAAGCATTGGAACAGGCTGCAGAGAGGTTGTAGAATCTCTATCCTTGGAGGTTTTTAAGGGTAGACAAAGCCTTGGCTGGGATGATCTACTTGAGCAGGGGGTTACACTAGATGACCTCCTGAGGTCCCTACCAACCCTAATTTTTATGATTCTATATGAGGATCTAGTGAACCACAAGCTGCTTCTGTGATAACTTTGTATATATTTTTTATTTGTATATTCATATTACTGCAGATAACTTGTGTTTGGATGCTTCTTTCCATGTGTAGCTGTAGCTACCTCGTGTGTGTGTGTGTGTGTG
>JAGPOW010000261.1:41868116-42019281 GCA_030014935.1 Caiman crocodilus | reverse complement strand
GTGTGTGTGTGTGTGTGTGCGTGCGTGCGCGCGCGCGTGCGCTTGACTGCAAAGACATCCCACAAATAATAGAGGATTTTTTTGGCTGAGCAAATAATGTTATATGTAAACATATTGAATGCTACATCAAGAATAAGCATAACTGCCCAACAACTACTTGTATCTTACAGATGTCTATCTGCTGTTTGGTATTTGTAAATTGGGATGGTCTTACTTTAAATTTTTGAGCTGACTTTTTAGGTGCGTCTGTGGCCATGAAGACCTTGATCCACAAATACTTGTGTGGTGTGAATAGGCTTCTATGTTTCAGAAGAACTGCAAGCAATGCCTAAAAGTGGGTACAAGAATGGTTAATCAATAGTCATTCATAGTGCTGAAGAGAAATAGCATTCCTGCCCCTTGTACATTTATTACCACCTTTGAAAAATGTGGAAGGCATGAAAATGGGGTAGGAAAGAGGACAGATGATGTCTGAATTTTCTTTCCCTTGCATATTTGGTATAAAATAAGGATCTTAATTCAAGCACTCTCCTTTTTCTTTTGTTACTATTACTACTGGTTGCTGTAACGTTGAGGTGATATAGCATTTGAGGCTGTGTGAGTGAAACTTATTTCTGCAGCCTGCAGCGTTCTGGTACAGAATATGTAGTGTCCTACCTAAATTGTGGTGACACAAAGGGTTTTTCACACCCTGCTCATGGCATGGAGTTGATTTGTTGGCGTTTTGCACTGGCCCCACCCCTTAGTGCTGATTTGCAGAGAAGCCCCATGGGGAGAGGGGGAAGGGATGAGGGGTCAGCTGCCATCTTGATGGCTGGCTGCTCTTTATGTTACCCTGCCTGCCAGCACCTTCCCGTTCCCAGTAGTGAGGACTGCTGGGTCCTACTGGGGAGCTGCTGGGGAGCCAGCATTTTATTAAGGGTTTTTTGTTGTTGCTGATTTTCTGATTTCTGAGATTTTGCAAACAATCCCAGATTTTACAGTTTCCAAGAAATCTGCAAAACTGCAAATTAAATAGGCCCCTGAGCATATCTCCTAGTGGTGATCACTTACCTGCAAAGCACTTGTATAATGTCGCAAGTAAAAAGATTAAAAACCTTTATTGGGTCATACTTTGCAGCTAGTTCCCAGGCTCATAAATAGTTGGTAGGGTCGGAAGGGACCCTAGCAGACCATCAAGTGTGCCCCCCTGCCACGGGCAGGAAAGATTGCTCCGGCCAAATGACCCCAGCTAGGTGATTATCTAGCCTCCTTTTGAAGACCCCCAGGGTAGAAGCGAGTACCACTTCTCTTGGAAGTTGGTTCCAGATCCTAGCCACCCTGAACTTGAAGTAGTGCCTCCTGATGTCTAGCCTGAACCTACTCTCAGTCAATTTATGGCCATTATTCCTAGTTACTCCTGGTAGTGCTCAGGGGAACTGTCCCTGTTCCCTGCTGGTACCCCTGGTAAGTTTATAGACAGCCACCAGATCACCTCTCAGCCTTCTCTTGTGGAGGCTGAACAGGTTCAGGTCCCATAGGCTCTCACTGTAGGACCTGCCCTGCTGCCCCCTGACCATGTGAGTGGCCCCCCGTTGGACCCTTTCAATGCCGTCCACATCCCTCCTGAACTGCGACGCCCAGAACTGGACACAGTATTCTAACTGCGGTCTGACCAGAGGGGGAGGATCCATAGAAGGGGAGGATCGCCTCCTTCGACTTACTCATGATGCACCTATGGATGCATGACAAGGTGTGGTTAGCCTTCCTGACCATGTCCTCACATTAATTGGCACGTAAAGAATTGCAAGTAATATTTTGACCATGACACCCTCTGACATTGCAGTTGAAAGAATATCATACAACAAAACAAGATTAATCAAATTAAGACTCAGATCAGACATATATTATAAAATCCAAATGGGTGCAAAATCTGGAGGCTTAGCACAATTTAACAATAGTAACAGAAATTGGACAAGCAGAAGAGATGCTGATACATACGCTCATTATCAATTATAAAAAGATATTATAAATTAATTAAGGATGTTATTAAGGTCACATTTGGGTCCTAATCCTACTAACATGTAAACATGCTCTTAGTTTTGTACACATAATTGAATAATTTTACTTAATTCAGCTTCCAGCATGTGCATAAATATTTGCAAAACCAGGGCATTAGGTTTCTGTACACAATATAATTGCTAGTCTCAAAGGTTGAATATTCTGAGCCAAACCCAAAATATGGAATTGACTTAAAATATCATGAGTTTAAAAGGAAAATCTCAATAGTTTTTGTTTGTCTTCTGGTTTGGTTTTGTTTTGTTTTGTATTTAAGCTATAGGTTGAAGTTCTGCCAGGGATTATGAATTGCATTACACAGCCCATTGCTCGTTATCTCTGACTTCAGTTGACCTGTAAGAACTTTGCAACTCTTTTTCAGTGGTACTTTATGGTAATTTGCAGTTAATTATCACAAGTGTTCTGTCTAAAACAAGCGCTTTAATTAAATATCTCATTACAGAAAACAGAAGGAACGACTACAATAAAACTCATGTAACATGTTTGGTAACTCCATGCATACTGGGGAAATAATGCATAGCAAATGCATTCCTCTGAATACGAGACTGCAGCATTTGCTTCAGAGAAGAATCTAAGTTGTTTTCTATGTTGTTGGCAGGGAGAGACTTGTGTAGCTGGGCACTTCCTGGTCATATTAGCATAGTTCAGCCCACATGGAACAACTGCCCAACACCACCTCATTTTACTGTTGGACTGAGTCCAAAAGCATAAGCACTACAGTGAATATAAGGGGGAACATTTCTGGAAGGAGATTCATAAACTAACATAAGACTAGACCATTTTTTTAAAAAAGCAGAAAATGTTATATTTTATATAAACAGGCTCTCCCTTTCATATAACCATTTACTTGACTAAAAGCAAACACATTTAGGAAATATTTTTATTGAATATAATAAGAGGACAACTGCAGAAATCTAAGTGATTGTGTTAATCTCTTTCCCTATAGCTCTGAAACTCTAAACTCTCAGAAGAAAACTGGAGACTGACATTGATCAGGGTGATTCTGCAGCTGTAAATTTTTCTTAAGGAGAAACATTTGGTGGGCTAAAGCATGACAGGGGTAAAAAGGAAAAAGAAAAGTGCAGTGTGCTGGAAGATCCACACTCTTCGTTGTGAAGATATCAAGCTGTGGTGCCTAAGAAGGTTTCCTATTTTGGAGTGGGCAACCAACTACAATTTAAAGGAAAATTTGATTCCTGATGCCATTTCTGGAATGATGTTGGCAATTCAACAGGTGACACAAGGTACAGTTAATGAAGCTGATTTTCACACTTTAAATAGATTAAATCAATTTATAGTAGTTTTTTTATTCTTGTTGCTTTATTTAGTGTTCTGATGAGGCTTGGGATAAATAACAGAAAATGAGAAATGCATATTTAATTAGACACTAATGCCAGGTGTAAAAGAGAGGCTTTTATTCCTCATTTTCGTAAGTGGGTAATGGATTTACTAAAGTAAAAAGGAATATATATATTCCTTATCAAGGGGGTGAGAGGGGAAATATATATTTCTAATCAACATTTGTGAACAGGAGTTTCTCTTTCCTATAGAGTATTCAGAAGATGAATCGGTGCACTGACCTTACAATCAATGAATACTAGAGTTATACAGTGTATTAGCAGTTATAGATCATTTTGTATGAGAGGCTTACTACCAAAACCATTATCGGTTGATGGGATTCTTGTGTGCATTGACATCTTGTGTATTTCAGTTTGCATATTGGTCCAATGAGGTATACTATATCATGTTTTCTATTACATCTCTGTATCATTAACATAAAGTAAAGGTGGAGCTTAATTCTCTTTTGGCTGGTTGTAGGTAAGAAACTTTAGTCTGGATTTGTCCAGGTGTAGTCACAGATAGAAAGTGAAAACTGATTAATACTTTTTTCTGAAAAATGTAGTCTTATTTCACATCACAGTATTAACTTATTTAGGTAACTCTTTATACCTGTCTCAGGCAAATTACATGGCAGTCTCTTAGCTGGCCAAAATGAGCACTAGCTTCTTGTCTGACTCAGACTGTATTGTTATTTCTTTACAGTTTCACAAACTAGCTAGGTTTAACTATCATCCATGCAGCTAAATTATAAGCATTCCTTTAATTGAATTATTCTGGAGCTGGAACTAACTGGTTTATGTAAGTATTTGTGCTTTTAAGGTAATTAGAAACATCTGCATTGGCATGATTTAACTTCAAGAACCTTAATACTACTATAAAGTATCTAATTTCTCTGGTATATTCATATGCAGCAATTATAATTAAAATGCTGCTAATAATATGTTAAAATCCAACAAAATATTGAATTAGAGGCAATTATATAGCACTTACAATTTTATCCAGCATTTTCTTCATTGGATATGGGTCCTAAAATGGCTTTTAGTTTACAGAAATTCTTTTTAAAAAATTTAAGTGGTGGCAGAAAATACTCTTTTCCTGATTATTCTGGTTTGTTTTATATAATGTAGAAAGAATACTATTGCTGCTTAAAAACAAAAGAGAAACAACCTCATTTATATCCCCCTTCCTACAGAACATAGTCCCCCCACTAGGAACACGATTTGAGAATGAAATCTGTGGATTTTTCTGTTTTTGTCCATTAAGCTTGCAAATCTTTTGAATACTAGATTATGTGTACATTCAGATCCATTTGCACCAAGTCTTCTCATGATGTTGCAATTCTTTTGTTACCAGGATCATACTTCAGTATTTCTCAGAGTGGGACGGCATGGGAAAATAATAATACTAATTGTACAACATAAAGAATGAAAAGATCCCAAACCCTTTGTTTAAAATTCTGTGTTTCTGGTGTTTGTTTTTCATGATACAAGAAAGGCTGAAATTGTTAAAAGAGTGTAAATTTATAAACCACTGAAAAATGACATGTGGGACCCACTGCCACCAGGCATTGAATCTGATGGTTTTATGATTAAAAAAATAAGAAATAATTAAGGGATAATAAAAACAATAGTATACACAATAGCTAAGATAAAGCATTTTTATAAGTGATAGAAGCTGTTATGGCTAGGGACAGAAATTACACATAAACTGCTATAATGATTGGAAACCAGTTCAAATCTATAGCGCAACACAAGACAAGTGCACATAACTCACTTTCAAAATGGCTGAAACTGGTTTAAGATAAACCTGGATGGGATGTAGTATCAATTTAAGTTAAATTGGTTTATTGAACTTCTGTCCCAGATCCTGCCCTCCCCCACAATTCAGGTTAACTCACAATCTTACAGCTTTGCACCTTCCCCACAACCTACACCCCCCACTTGCAGGGTGGGTGGGCGGGCTAGTGTTAGCCCAATCTGTCTGGTCCAGCCCAGCAAAGAGGCATGCTCTAGTGCCATCTGGTTTTTGGTGTGGGCAACTGCAGACATGTGGCTGTCTTTCTGGAATCACAAGTGAATGTCTATTTGCTTGCCTATCAGTTCAATCTATGCAGTTTAGCTTAACCTGTGAAGACTGAATCAATTCAGCCTCGGGCTTTTTGTCTGTCTGCACTTAACCTTTGTCTCTGAGGTCATAAACTAGCTCATTAACTTGACAACAACTGAGGAAAAAACTTATTTACCAGCTGTATTTTTCATAATGGTCCACACTTGAAATTTTTGCATCCTCTTTTAAACCATCTGCAACATTCAGAAATGGGACCACTGTAGCTCACAAAATAAAGATAATGCTCATAAAACTACTCCTACAGTAGTCTGGAAATCTTTTCTGCAGATCTGCTGTACAATAGCAATTTTTGCTATTGCTGTCTGCTTTATGAAAAAAGAGCAAATTAAGAGAAGAAACAACAATGAACATAAGCCAATAGTGTGTTTTGTGTCCTTTAATGCTAAGTTCTATAAAAAGATTAAATAAATTTAATCTTTGTGCATTTAATATGTACCAGAGCCAAAAAGATTGTCCCTTGAAATAAGAACATCTGACCATTCATTTTACAGAGGATCTATCTTTCATGTTTGTTATCTTTTATTCTTAGAAGGATTTTAAGAGCTACTGTCTAATTTCACAAACTGACCGGCAATTTTGGACATTCAACATTTGGGTACCCACATAAACCACCTTAAAGATAACTGATATTTAGAAGGCAGGTGTCCTATACTGTTTTAAATGGGCTACAGCTGGAAACTTGAAAATCAATTACTCATACTCAACAGTTTTGAAAATATTGGTTTAAATCTTTAGGCCCACCTCGTGTACTAAAGTATATGCATTGAGGTGACAGCCAGAACTTAGGAAGGAATGGCTTTAAGGAGGGTTTTCCCTCCAGATGTTTATTTTCTTTTTCATGCAGCTTAAATTCAGAGTGGGTTGGCTTAGCAAAAATCAGGATGGGGTGTGGGAAAAAGCAGTAATAAAACATGAAGAACAGCAGCACTAGTACTGTTGGCTCTATGCCATCCATACCCTTTCTCCAATGTCAGAGTATAGTTGCAAAGAGGGAGTGTTGGATAGACTGACCTTTGGAAATATTAACTTGTAATAGGGACCAGTTTAGCCCATTTCCCCCAAAACTGAGAGGCAGAAAAGGATCTTAGGCTTCTTTTCTTCACCTCTGAAACTCCAGTATTCAAAATCTGGCACGTTATGTTTATGATGCAAATAAGGTTTTAATCATGCCAGAAATAGCAACCGATCACGCATTCATAGATTTTATGGCACCAGAGAAATCACAAACCAGCCACAAAGATATTACTCAAAAATATATAGTATCTTTGTGGTTGATTTGTATGGCACCATAACTTGTGTATGTGGCATGCCATACAGGGACTTACCCAAGGCTTGAGCCCCAGAGTGGTTCTCGATCAGCTGAATGTCAGCTAAGAGGGATGACCCTGGGACTCAAGCCCTGGAGCCATCCCTGCTGGCCAACAGTAGATGGGAGTGGCCCTGGAGCTTGAAGTCTGGAGCTGTCAGCAGATTCTTTCCTGGCAGAGACCAATTCAAGGCTCCAATCTCAGGGAAGTTTCTGCCAGCTGATGTCAGATCAGAGCTGCCTTAGAACTCAGGGCCTGGGGCTCAAACCCCGGGGCCATCCCAGTCAGCCAGTTGTTGGCTGGCAGGGACAGCTCTGGGGCTCGACTCCGAGGGCAGTCCATTCCAGCTCACAGGGGATCAAAACAGCTATGGAACTCAAACCCCAGTGCTGTCCTGATCAGTTTATCATCAGCTGGCAGGGACCACCCTTGGGCTCTAACCTCGGGATGTTCTCTGCCAGCTGACTGTAGATCACGACTGCCTCAGGACTCAAGCTCCAGGGCAGATTCAAGCTACCAATGATTAGCAGTAGTTTTAGCCTTTTTGTTAAGTCTCAGTAAAGAAAACTGTTGTGTTTTACCTTCAATGTCAGAAAATCATAATCACCAAGTCTTTGAAAGATTTTACAATAATCTGGTAATTTTTTTCAAGTTGATTAAAATTTGTTCAAATTTAGTTTTTTTCCTATGTCAGCTCATGACAAAGAGATGTGCCCAGAAAGTAGATCACACTGGCATGGAACAAACATTCAAAGATTTAAAGGCATGAAAGAAGGCTCTTCTTTTCACTTACACCATCTTCCCAGTCGGTACATCATTACATTCTTAGTATTTCTCAAGTTCAGTTGCAGCCCTTGGTTTTTCTGACTCAATTTGAGGAAGTGGCCTGGCTAGGCTGGTCTGTCCCCCAAGATTCATGGGAGTCAGTGGGATTCCAGAACACTCTGGGGGATATTCATGCTCACCTTGATAGCCTGGTCAGTTTGTGGAATAGTATACTGTCCTATACACAATGGCACTCAGGAGTACACTCCTGTACTGCTGCCATGATAGATCTCCCAGTTACCGGGGGAGCTGAAGTGGGGGTGGGCAGGTGGGGAGGAGGGCAGCTGAAGTGCCATGACTCTTGACCTATGTCAAATCTGACTGATTGTGACATAGATTGTTCTTACAAGGCCAAGGTGTGGGAGTAGGTAACAAAGAAGCTTCTTTTCTCCACTGATATTGACTTGGCAAAATACCAGCTGGCAGAACCCTTACAAGTGATAAATGGTCTGGTTAATCTTGGTTGTCTGTGCCCAGAAACTGAGTCTCCTGCAGTCTGCTGTGATGAATTTGCCACCTAGTTTACAGATAAAATGGTCTATATCTGGCACAACATGGGAATTGGCACTTTTGCAGCAGAGTCAGGGTTGGAGAGGTTTGCTCTTGTCCAGTTTATGTGGATCAGTTTGGTTGCTGTCACCTACTCATGCAGAGGATATTTGGGGGATTGTGGATGATGAACTATGAACTGGACATGTTCCTATCTTGTCTTGTAAGAGCCAACTTGGGGAAACTGGGGCCATTGCTGGTAGGGGTTGTCAGTGCTTCCCTTTGAGAGGGCAGCATGCTGAATTTTCTTGAGTCAGCAGCCTTTGATACAGATAAAGTGCTGATAAAGTATTTATGTGAGCTGGATTCATCAGACTTCTCTATATTGATTCTGCTCTTTCCTGGTAGGGAAGTGCCACAGGGTGGTGACAAGTGAGTGTTTGTCATCCCCTTGGGACTTTCCTTGTGGGGTCCTAAAGGGCTCCATCTTGTCATCACTCCTGTTTAATCTGTATATGAGGCCACTGGGTGAAAATATTCAGATGTTTGGGCTGAGGTGCCATCAGTATACTAATGATGCTCAGCTTTCTCTCTCATCTAGACCGGGCTCCGCAATTTTAATATTTTGCCAATGCCTGGCAACAAGTGAGGGATTTGATGCAAATGAACCAACTGAAGCTGAATTCAGACAGGACAGTAGTGATGGTTGGAACCATCACTGATGTGGGATTCAGCTTCCCATTGTCACTCAGGTTCACAGGCTTGGGGTGCTCCTAGATTGGGGTGGGCAATATGTGGACCGCCAGGCCATTCTATGCAGCCTGCGGAGCCCCTAAAAAATTTAGAAAATTTATATTTATCTGCCTCTGGCTGCCTGTCATGCAGCCCTTGATGGCTTGCCAAAACTCAGTAAGCAGCCCTCCCCCCAAAATAATTGCCTGCACTTGTCCTAGATCTTCTGCTGCACCTGGATCTTCAGGTGGCAGCAGTGGCTAGGAGTGCCTCATTGGTGAGAGGGCTGTTACCCTTTAGTCAGATTTGACTCTGGCCATCATCGTCCATGCTTTCACAACTCTACATGAAGCTGCCCTTGATAATTACTCAGAAGCTGTAGTTGGTGCATAATGTGACAGCCTACATTCTGATAAAGTTGGATCACCAGAAGCACAATTCCAATACTCCAGAGTCTGCATGGGCTCCCAGTTGTTTTCTGGTGCAATTCAGCTTGCTGGTTTTGGCCTATAAGGCCTTAAAAGGGCTAGGCAGGCTTTGTGTACCTAAGGGACTACCTTCTCTCTCATGTCCCATCATGATCCCCAAGATCAGATGGTACTAACCTTCTGTAAGTACCATCCATATACCAAGTTCATGTGGCAAAAACATGTGGGAAGTAATTCTTGGTAGTTGCTCCTCAGCTTTGGAACTCCCTCCCCTTTGAAGCCTGCCAAAACCCAAGCCTGGATATCTGGATATCCTTAATGTTTCATAAAACTCTCCAGCAGACAATATATAGAGTCATAAATCACAGCCAACACCTGTCCCCTGTGGAATATAATAATGTCAGCAAAGTATTGATTGTTTGCTTCAAGTACTGTTGGAACTAGTTTAGAACATTCTCAGTCATGCACAATAAATCACATAAGCAATGCAACATAAACTACTGCTCAGCAGCAGTATTACATTCCACTGGTAGACACAATATTACAAACAACGACATGCATCCTTTGGCAATTGTGGCATTCACATATATTGTTTTTAACTTTGAGGCGATCAAAATAACACACCATTTACCAAAACCAAACAGGTTTATAGAGCAGTGTTCTTTGAGACTTCCTGGGATTGAATTTCTGCGACTTCCTCTAGCACAAAATTGTGGCTAAGTAAGGTTCATGCCCTACAGCCTGAATAACTGGTTCAGCTGATCCTAATGAACTAACCAGGGCCACCTGAGCCCTGGCCTGTAGGGATAGGCTAAGTGAAGCTCCTGCCTTACAGACTGATTAACTGGGATAGCTGAACCTAAACCAGGGTCAGCTGAGTCCTTCCCACTGATTGGTCCTGGGTGTGTTTTTAAGGAATTCCTCCAGCACCTGACCCTAGCTGCACTGATCTCCAAGCTTTGAGTAACTCCTGTCCTGGCAGCTTCTCTGGCTTCTGTCTTGGCATCCTTGATTGTGCATCCAGCCCCTCAGACTTTAGACTTCATCTTGACCTCAGCTTACTTCCTGACCCTTGATTCTAGTTAATCCTCTGACTTAGTATCTGGTTCCTGACTCTTGGCTTCTGAGCCCTGCAATTCTTGGTCTCGCTCCTGACTCTATCTACTAGGCTGGACACCCTGCTGGACCATGACATTTAGAAGCTGTTTGCAATTCACAAAACTGAAAAAAGGTTACATAAGGATTTTGGGTAACACAAGTGTCACTGCTACCTTTTTTCAAAGCATGGAATCATATACTTCTTTCTTGCATATCTCCTTGAAGACTGGGAAAAAAAGAATTGAAGCAAACTTTTCTGGGCAAGAATCTGAGCTATAGGCTATGGGGAGAAGCTCATCTGTCACCATAGCTCTAAATCTTAGAGTTGGCTTAAAATTCTTGGAGGAAGCCAAGGTTCCTTGGGTGAATTTGATATCTTTTATTAGACCAACCCAAATAGGTGGAGAATAGTTATTAAGCAAGTTTTCGGGTTCAAAAACCCTTCATCAGGAATTTGAAAATTCATGATCTGGTAAAAACTTTTTTAATTTGTCAGGGTTTTTCAAAAATCTGGTACTTAGAAACAAAAATAATACTTCTTGGCAATCTTGAAAAAATATCCACTGACTTCATTCACTTCTCTAGCTGTGTTGCATCACCCTTTTCTCCTTCCATTTCCAAATTAATTGAGTGACTTATGTGCAATTGCTTTCTGGAGTTCCTCTTCTCTTTTTCTATCCCAGACCCTGTTCATTTTCATCCCTGGCATTCTTGGGGAACAAACCTTTAATGACCTCTTTGTAGCCAGAATTCAGAATAAATATTCCTAATCTTCCTTTACCTGTCATCCACCTTTCACAGCATTAATCATGCTCTTGGCATTTTTCTTCTCTTGGCTTCTGCGATTTTGTCTTCTTCCACCTCTTCTTTGTCCCAGTTGTTTCTTCCATGTACCTTTGGAAGATCTTCCTTATTCCCCTCTGATTGTGCAGGAATACCGTAGACCTCTGTCCTGGGTTCCCATTTCTTCTTCCTCTATACGTTACCTCTGGGTAGCCTCATTCCCAAATAAAATTTCAACTCCCATTTCTGTCCACTCAGAGATCTCTATTCCAAACCTGTCTTCTTTTGACTTTGTACATGATCTGGCACAAGTGAGGGTTCTGTTCCTTGGCCAGAGCCCCTGTGTGGTAAGTTAACATAAGTAATAATATTATTATATACTTAATTATTATAGTCGGTTTTTGTGGTTGCTATTTCTCTACAAATGTCTTATTTGGGGCTACATGACTAAAAATGTCAGTGAAACTCAAGAGGGATGTCCAGTCAGATAATTCTTTGGCCCCTAACATGCATGGCTAATGACAATATTTTGAATAAAATCCTTTCTTAGTAAAGTCCTGATCTAAAACAGATGACTTCTCACATTTCCATTACAATCTCATAGGAAGACCAATAAGATTTGAATTATCCAACTTGTGTTCATTGACACATCACAAATCCATCTTAATATCCAAGATCAAATCTTGGATGTTCATTTTATCATGAAGATGACTTCAGCCCCTGACAAATTAATAATCAAGCTTTCTCTTGAGGTTCTGCAAACCATAATCTTCTGCTACCTTTTACTGCAAGCAGGAGTGTCTCAGGCTATATGTATGACTTTTTCTGTTATCTTATGATGATAATACTTTGTACTTCTGTGACAGCTGAGAGTTGTATGTGTGATGAAGGTGCTTGCTGAATGCTCTGTGAGGATTAGATCAGGTGTTTCTTGTCATTTGTTCTTATATTGTGAGCTGTATGTTGCTGCTAAGGGCTTAATTAAAGTAAAAGATTAGTGAAGCCTTGTATGTAGTGAGGCCTTGATAGTAGTAAGGTCTTGTATGTAGTGACGCAGTGAAAATTAACCTTACCAGAAAAATGCAAAGGCTTGTACTACTATTGGTCAGTCATAAGGAAAGTTTGTAGTGTGAGTGTGAGAGTGGCTGTGAGTCAACAGCATAGCTCTGAAGTTATAAATTGGCTAGCACATCCAGAAATCAGCAGAAGGAAGATGCAGCATTGTGAGACAATCTATTAATTTAAAGATTAGCTGCTGACCTGGATTTAGTGGGCCCGTGGATCTCGAGGAGCCTGAGGACTGAATACCAGGGTCCTTCCCGGTACCCCTCAGACAGCACAGATCGGGGACACCTCACTTCATTGAGCTTTATAGAAGAGGGACATGTCATACATCAGGCATCAGAGGGGACTGCCGATAAGTTGCAGATGTGAATTGTTATTGTTTTTCATTGTTGTCTTATTGTACTATGCGTAATTCTGTGTTTGCTAAGTCAATAAACCTTTCTTACCTTTTTACTCCTGACCACTGTCTCAATCCTGAACTCTCCCACTGGCGGCTGGGACAACTTCCTATTCGAGGATCTCAAATCTGTTTACAAATATTCACTCTAACATGAGTGATTTACAGACAGGGTGGTTAATAGATATGGGAATGGCAGAAGTAAACCTCCAAAGACTTAATGCATGTGGGTTAGGGTGAGGAGAACCAGGTAATCCCCTTTTGTCAATTTTGAAAGAACTGGGGCATGAAATTAAAAATCTAATGAATCTATCAAGTGAGGGGCGATAATGCATATATCAAGAATAATAAATATGTTGCCTAGAAATTAAGAAGTGGAAAAAGTTTCCTGAGCAACTACAGGCCCTTTGGTCTGGCCTCAATATGCAAGACTTTAGAACAATTTTTGAAGGACAAAATAATTAAAGACTTGGAGTTAATGGAAAATGTAACATGAAATGGTCACACGTAAGCCATTCTGATTTCGTTCTTTGATACGCAACTGATTTTCTAGCCTAGAATGGACAACTTGTGGCACAAGTGGTATGGGAAGTGGGATTAGAGTGGCAATCGAGGAGAGTGGCATTGTAAGGGACCAGGGTATAGGCTTCTTGCCATATAGTCCAGTGTGCAGCATTGGGGCTGGTTCACTGTTGATGGATGGGCCTGGAAGCTGGGCTTGGGGCTTGTTCGGGTTCTTAGCTTGGAAAGTCTTGGGGCCCAAGCTTAGGGGTGGACATCTTTGCACACTGGGCTAGCTAGACCCCAAGACACCCCAAGCTACTGCCATGAAAGAGGAATACCATGGCCAAGCAATGAGGCTGACTTATTCCTTCCAGCCCCCCTTTCCCACCTCCCTGCCCATACTCCCCAACCACTGAGGCCTTGGCCCCAGTCTTCAGCTGGCTTAAGATACCATGGAGACTGGCCATGTGGCCCCATTTCCCATACTCTTCTATGCTCTTCCATACTTGAACAGCAGTTGCTACCAGGTGGTCACTGGGGCTATAGGGATGCTCCACGTGTGCACTGTATGCATGCCTCCCCACATTACTGCTACCATGACTCTTGTGATGCTGCCACCCTCCCAACAAGGTAACAGGATGGCAAGCAGGGAGTATGTACAGAAGGGTCAGCCTTTCCCTTTCCAGGGGAGGCAGGGAACACTACTAGCATTCCTGTTGCACCCCAACAGGGAGGGAGACCCATCAAAACATGGCAGCTAAGCTTTGATGCTGACTTGACTCAGCTACCCAATGGTAGTCAGAACAGCCCACCATGGAGATGTACTTCTTAAGTTCCAAGGAGGCCCCATGCTAGGCTGGGTGAGGCACAGTGTACATGCCACAGAACTCAGGCACCAGGGGAAGTGGTAGCCAGCTCACTGTCTAGGCCATGGTTTTGTTTTGTCGTTGGTACCATGTTTTGCTGTTCACACTCTAGTTTGCAGCTTGAACATTAGCAAGGGTTGTTTATGTTTATTGGAAAACAAATGAAGCTTGCACTTTCTGTACTTATTCACACTGAGCTCCTTGTGCACTTCCTATGCACATGCCTTCTCCAGCTCGAGGCCCCAAATGCACCTCACATGTTCCCCACACTGCCTTCCAGCCTGCTCATGTAGCTCCCTCTTTCTTTCCCCACCCCCTGACCCCTGCTCCAGCAATTCAAGATCTTCACTCTCACCTATAATAGCTGCAGGCCGTGCTGGCTTCTTTCTCAGCAGACACAGCCTGTACATGCATCCTCCCTCCCTCTTCCCCCACACTATAGTGGTAACTATGGTGGGAAGCTGTTCCTGCTATGGGGCATGAACTGTAAGCACAATGCCAGCAATTTGTAAGTCTTCCCGGACATATCTGGAGACATCGCCCTCCCTCAGGTCCAGGATAGGCATGTACCAGTGAGCATACTGGCTACTGCCAGTCAATCCCCATGCCCCCAGCTCATGCCAGAGAAGGCCAGGCCCCAAACCAGGGCTGGGCAATTATTTCAAGCGGAGGCACACTTACTGAGTTTTTGCAAGCTGTTGAGGGCGGCATGGGTATCTGCCCAGTGGAGAGGCTCTGTTTCTACCCCCACTGCCCTGCAGCCACAGTTCCCAGCATGGTGAAAAGTGGGATAGCCCTGAGCTCCTTGCTGCAGCTTTGGGAGGGAATTGAGCCTCTCTGACACATTGATAGGTCCTGGCCCCCACCCAGACCTATGTCTACAAGTTTGGAGGGGGGCCATCTGCATGGCAGAGAGGGTCTGTTCCTCTGTCCAGTCATGGAGGAAGGAGACCAAGCTTTTTCTGTCTCCTCTCTGTGACAGCTTAGGAGTGAGGCTGAGCTCATGTTCAGCTGGAGCAGACAAGCACCAGCTAAGGGTAGCATGCTGCCCAGTGAGGTTCCCCTGAGATGCTGGTGGAATGCAACCTAAAGGGCCTAATGCTCTAAGCCAGGGGAGGGCAATTATTTCAGCTGGAGGGCCACTTAATGAGTTTTGGTGAGCTGTCAAGGACCACAGTGGTGGCCCTGCCCCTTGACAGGTGGCCTGCTGATTACAACTCAGAATACAGACCCAAAGATATTACTGACCTTATACACTTCATCTTCACACAACAATTTAATTTTTAATAACCAACACTTCCTCCAGACAATGGGAAAAGCTATAGGCACCAAAATGGCCCCACAGTATGCCGACCTCTTTACGAGCCACCTGGAAGAAGACTTCATCAAGAATTGCACCATCAAACCCTATACTTAAGATATATCAATGACATCGTCATCATTTGGACTGGAAACCTGCAATCTCTGATTGAGTTCTATCAGAAATTCAACAATTACCATCCCTCCATCCAACTTTCTCTAGAATACTCCAGCACCAACATCTCCTTTTTAGACACGATGATCAGTATCCAGAATGATAAAATACAGACTACATTATACAAGAAACCCAGAGACCAACTTACATATCTGCACAGAACCAGCAATTGCCCTAAACACACCAAAAAAGCTGTGATATACAGCCAAGCCCTCAGATACCACCACATTTGCACTGAAGAGAACACCCAGATTGCCACCTCACCAATCTTAAAAAGGTTTTCACCCAACAAGGACACTCCTCCAGAGAAACAGATGGCACATTTGAAAGAGCCACCCATCCATACCATGTGAAGAACTGCTGTAGTACAGAAGAACCCCCATCACAAATTGCATACCGCTGGCTATGACATATCACCCCTCCCTCAAACCCATATGGAAAATCCTCAAACAATTGCAACCCACATTAGAAAGAGACCCTATTCTTAAAGAGATCTTCCCAGACCCACCCATCCTAGCTTTCAAACAAGCACCAAACCTCGCTAACCTCATCACCAGAAGCAAACTTCCTCAGACCCAGAACACACCAAATGGATCCAGACTGTGCCATGACAAGAAATGCAAAACCTGCCAGAGCATCTCCACCACTCCCACTATTACTACACCCCACAACAGAGCCATCAACATTCCTGGATCTTACAGCTGCACCTCCAGAAATGTAATATATCTCGTCCGATGCAACAAATGCCCTGATGGAAAATAACGTAGGAGAGGTGAAACTGAAACAGCAGCTGTGCACTCGAATGAATGCACACCAGAAATCTGTCAAAGACGGGAATACCCAATTACCTGTGGGGGCACATTTCTCACAAGAAAACCACTCTCTCTCCAATCTCTCAGTCCTGATCCTCAAAGGAAACTTACAAAACACTTTACTTCTCCACTATTCATCCCCCTTCTCTCCCCACCCACCTAGCCTGTCTCTCACCCATTGACGCCTCAGTTTACATCTTCACTGACTGCCTATTTTGTATGCATACCAGCCCAGCCTCTGGCTTCTTTACTTTTCATTCCATCCAGGAAGAGCACACACCAACGGCTGAAACTTCCTTAGCCTGATGAATGGTTTTTGAACCTAAAAGCTTACTTAAAAATTGTTTTCCAACTATTTAAGTTAGTCTAATAAAAGATATCAGAGTCACCCAAAGAATCTTGTCTGCCTATGTCCTTAGACCAACAGTACAACCTACACCCCTGTAAAGTATATTCTAAAAATTGAATATATACAATGTTAATTAATTTGATTTAAAAAAATATTTTTGTCTTGATTTAAATGTGATTGTATAGGGTACTTAGAGGTGATTGTATAATAATTCAAAATTAAGTCTCACTCTTGTATATTGTGGGGGTGGCATAGGGTTGGGTATAGGTTTGTGGGGGGCTGTGGATGTGTGAGTATGTGGCATTTGGGGGAAGGTGTGGGTGTGTGTGGGAGTTTTGTGGGAGTGAGGAAGCATGTGGGTATGTGTGGATATGTGGAGCGTGGGTATGGGATTTGTGGGGGTAGGTGGGCCGCATGGTGCTGGAGCAGCTGGCAGGCATGCAGGGAAACAGGGAAAGCATCAGTAGTCAGAGACTTCTGGGTGGAGGGGCAGGCATGGGAGGGGGCTGGGGGCAGGGCAGGGTGGGGGCGTGGTGTGACTGGCAGTGCTCCTGGGTTTTGCTGGCTCCCCATGGGTCCTAGTGGGGATGGGCAGGCAGGCAGGAGCAGAGAAATATTAATTTGCTAAAATTTTTAGGGGCCCCATGGCGTGGTGGACTGGATCCAGCCCATGGGCCATATTTTGCTCACCCCTGCCCTAGTGGCCAAGACAGAAAGGGTGCCTGTACATGAGCATGGAGGCTGCTTGACACACTGGAATTCCAGAGTGTTGGAGCAGATACTATTAATCGAGTTAGCTGGAGCATGGTAGTTACTGCATGCCAGCAGCCTCCTGCATCTTATGTATCAGTGTCCCCATGCTTAAAATTGAGCTTTAAAAATGAGCTTGTTGAATGAGCTTTAATTTAAGTGCCTCCATCACCATTTTTAAGCATAGGGATGCTGATATACAAGATACTCTAATTAAAGTACTGCAGTATCTCTCAAAGCTGCTCTAAATAAAGGGCTGTCATCCGTGCCCAGAGCATTTGTAAAAGTGCCCACAGGTATTTGGCTATTCCAAATAAAGGTTATATAATAATGTTGTATGCATCTTATTTGGGTCCATTTGACCAAGAAAGTGAATATCATGAGGTGCAAAAGGTAAGAAAGCCTCCATTATACCAATTAGCTTTTTGTTCTCCCACTTGTGCATTGCTGTTGCAACAACACAATTACTGTTTAAGTGTCAGAGTTCGATTCTCTTAGGTCGCATCTACACAAGTGGTGGACTGTGCAGTTGTTTTTGAGCAGTCATTAAGTACTTCCATAACAAAATACTAAATGATTGTGCAGTAACCGGCATTACTGCACAATAATATCTCTGCATGGTTTTTTTTCTGACACTACTGGGTAGTAGGAATGAGCTACTGCACAGTAACTTGTGACTACTGTGCAGTGGCATCATGTGATGGTTAGTGCTCCCCAGTGCTGTTGTGCAGTAGTGTCTTGTGTAAACGCAGCCTTAGTTACTTTTCTTCTTGCTTTTAGTGGGGCAGTGATAAAAAATGAAAAGAAAAATCATGACCATTTTTAATAAAAGGTTTCTGTTTTTTTGTCAAGCTTTTTATTTTTGGTGGCATTTTCCAACCAGTTCTTGTTTGCAAGTGTTCACTATACCAGAACTTCATAATATTCATCTACAATATCCCAGTTGTGTTCTGTGAGCCAGTCATATCATCTGAATTGCCACCCTAGGACATTGCATTTGAACAGAAACACTTAAAAATGACATGCCTGGTACACACAGCAATGCTGGAAGGGCACGTTGACATGCTTTACATGCATGAAGTTAAGTAGTTAATAGGAGATATGCATGGTACTGTAATGTCTACACATGCATTAATGCGCTTTAGTTAATGTGCATTAAATCTAGTACCTCCATTGTGAGGTACTAGGAAAATGTGCATTAGCATATCCTAATGCATATTAAGTAAAGAGCATGGGGCATTTATACACATACTTTTCTGTCCCATGATGTACCGGAGATCTGCCACATCAGAGCTGAGCCAAATGCAGTTATGTAAGTTTGTAAAATGTGTGTTAGTGTGCAGAGAATGACAGTGGTGCACTTTTGAACTAAAGCACCTCTGATGTGTTTTAGTTCAAAAGCATGCTGCTGCCATTTTCTCAGCACTGACATGCATTTCGCCACTTATACAACTGCAAGCATTTCAGTGCCCAGGCACTTTTCAAAGCGCCCAGTACTGCGGCTCTTGCATGTATAAAAATGCGCTTGGTTTTTAAATGATGCTTAATGCACAATAGCCTATTTTAATGTGCATTGACTACATAGCACTGGGCACTTACACACATACACAGTACCTCCTCCAATGCACTGGATGTCCAGTGCATCAGAGCAGACTTGATTAATTGAGTCTGTGGAGCATGCAAATTAATGCACCTGGCACTGCATTGCATACACCTGTATAAATTGCTAAATGTTGTCAGTGCTTAGAAAATAGTGGTACACTATGAAACTAAAACACCTTTGATGTGTTTTAGTTCAAAAGCACAGCACTTCCATTTTCTCAATGCTAATGCGCATTTCACCATTTATACAAATGTATGCAACACAGTGCTGGGCACTTTTAAAGGCATCTAGTGCTGCATCACATGCACATGTACAAATACTGACTGTTTTCATTGATGCTTTAATGTGCATTAAAATAGGCTAATGTGCACTAAAGTACATCTGTAGATGCACCCACTGCTGACCTAGAGCTTTGGAAAAGCTTTATTAGTTTATTAGAATCAAAACTGGTACATTGTAGTACCAGTACTGTGGCATAATGAATTATCTTATTCTCCAGCAAGAAACTTGTATAAATGTGAAACTTTATAGTACAGTTCACAACTCTAGGCCCATATACCTACTCTTTGGGCAGAAGAGCTGTGATTGGGTTTAGCAGGTGATTTTCTTTCATAAGAAATATTAAAGTGGATTCTAAACTCCGTGAAGATTTCAGTATTCTTTTCAAGACTTTTGTAGCTTTTTAACCAAAATTTCCTATTCAACTTTATCTGCACATATTATAACTGGATACCTGCAGGCAAGCATTCCTGTTATCCTATTCTCACATGGTAGTACAAAACAATAAACTCAAGTGAGACTGCTCAGAGTACAAGCATGTGACATTTAAGGATGGAGCTTGTGAAACCTAGGTAACAGATCACCTTTCAAACAAACATAGCTGGGGGTCTTGCATCAAAAGTGAATGTTGGCATCATGCCTTCCAAAACATTGGACACTAGTTCTGGAATGCATGAAAATAGGTATTGTTCTTTTTGAAATGGCAGGGTCTCCAAGCAATATGAGGAAATTAAATGTTCAGCAATAAATCCAGCTCAAGGTTAAATTAATTTAAAAAAACAAACAAAATACCTAGTCACAGTGAGCTATTATTGGTCCTGAGGAATCAAGGAAGGAGTTAGCAAGGATGGAAAGATTAATTTTAATCATACTTTAAGGCCATATTTCACTCATTACAGCAGACATACACATTAAACAGGAAACTGTTTCAGTTTGCTGTGAATTTACTTTCAAATAGGTAGAAGCATCTGACTCCCAACTTTCCATGTCCAAGAAAGGTCAAAAAAGATTAAAAAAGCATATAATATTACATATAAATTCTGTATGGAAGTTAATTCATATGCTGTCACCTTAAAGATAACAGAATTTTACCCTAATCCTAATTTTGGTTTATTTCAAAATGTGGTGCCTTGTACCTCACAAATATTATACCTGTATGCTGCTGCACAAATCATTTGTTCATCTTTTGAAGTATTTTGTGCATGTACAACATAACCCGTGGACAGATCCTTTCTCAGTACGAGTAACCTATTTTTATGAATTCAGCTAGATGCCACAATCTTGGCAAAACTGAAGACAGAAAAGGCATTACTATTTTTTCTAGCAATAAACACTGTATCTCTTATGTTGTCAATATCTGGGTCTTATTACATATGATACTTTGAGCCACACAAATGTTGGTCAGTCTTAGTGCTAGCTTGATTTTGGAGCAGTCAGACCCTTAGGCTAGATACCCTTTTTGATTGTCCCTGACCTGCACAGCTGTGACTTGCCATTAGCGGCCCGGTGAGCAGGGGCAGGACTAAGAGCTATACCTGTGAGTTGCCACCAGAGAACTGGTAAGCCAGGGCAGGCTTCTATCCCTGCTCTGTGTGAGGGAGTGAGAGGGGTTGCAGGTGGTAGGAACATGAAACTGGGAGGTGAAGAGGTAATGGGATGTGGGTGGGTTATGAAATGGGAGGTGGAAAGGAAATGAGGTTGGATGAACAGTGATACAATGACGGAAGTCAGATACTTTTAAGGATAAAATTAAAAAAAAAATTAAAGTTTTAATAAAGAGAAAGTAAATTAAAGAAGATTCATGTTTTGATGAATCAGGATTTGGGATGGGGTGTGAGGGGTACTGGTTATGCTTCCAGGGTAGGCTGGGAGCAGTGATGGGATCCACTTTTGGGAGAGCTATTGTCCCTGTCCCTGTCCTTGTCCCTGCCCCTGCCCTGGGAAGGAAGCCCCAGCTCATAAGGACCTGATCTGGCCCCAAGCCTTGATCCCCTGCCTAGAGCAGCACAGGGCTTCCTAGAGCCTGGACAGATCTGAGCGACTCTCTGGGCCTGGCCACGCTATCCCTAGGACTTGGGTAGGGAGGGGAAGCAGCAGGCCAGTGGTGACTGCCTACCTGGACAGACACAGTGGTGGTGGGGAAAGGTGCCCCAGGGCACTGTTCCTGGATCAAAGAGTTGGGGGTGGAGGAGAAATAGAAAACCTATGTGCAGTCCCTGGGCCACTCCACTAGCAGCTGGGGGTGTGAAATCCTGATCCATCCTTGTTCCTCCCCCACCCCCACAGCATTTCCCCACCCCCCCTATAGTCCCCATTCCCAGATAGGTCCATCCCCTGCAACCTGGTTGGCTAGCCTCCCCACCACCTGGAACATCCATGGGAACATTTCAATTAACTGTCTAGCTTCAGTTCATTGGAAATGATGGGGCTGCCTGCTGGCTCAAAACATGGGGCATTGCCAAGTTTGCCTGGATCTGAGGACTCTCTAGGGATGGGTACTGCTCTCCCCCTGCTCCCCAGTGGAACAGATCAGGATGGATTCACTTGTACAGACCAGGAAAGGCCCATCCAACTGGGGGTCAGGGGGAATAGAAAAGGTGTGGCTGCCATCCCCAAGCTGCTCCACTGATCAGCTCCCAGCCTTGTTTTCTGCCCCAGAACACACCCAGCTCCCTGTACTGTACCAGTCCATACTCTGCAACCTGGCTGGCCATCCTCCACACCACCTGGAGTGGCAGTGAGAAAATTTCAGTTAACTGCCAGTAACTGTGATTCATTGAAATGGATGAAGCTGCCTGCTGGCTTACAGAACAGGGCTTTGCCTGAGCTCAGCCTTGTCCAGGGGCTTGTGGGACTCAAGGTGGGGTCCAAGCAGTTACCACCCACCTGGAAGAGCTCAGCACTGGTAGGGAAAAGGAGCTCCTGCTGGCTGGGGGTGTGGGAAAGGAAAAGTGACTATAGTCTCCAGAGTGCTCCACAGCTATGTGTTCCTAGTTTCAGATTCCACTGAGCTGCTGAGCTCTACCTGTGAGCTCAAACTGGTGAGAGCAGCTCATGCTTGGGATCTAGGATGGTGAACAATGGAGATAGAATTTCAGAATCTCCCATGGCATGTTCATGGACCTTTGCTTCAAGCTCATCCCCCTGCTCCAGCACCAGGACTTCAGTCTTTGGCACTCCATGTCCATGGAGAGACAGGTCACAATGATAATCTGGGAGCTGGCAAAACCTTAAAGCCTCTGGTGTGTGTTCAACCAGTTTGGCATGAGGCAGACAATGCCAATGCTTGTCATGCCTGAAGTGTGCAAGAGAATTTTGCAGCAGATGTGGCCTTGGTTGTGGATTCAGAATAGGTGATTGCTGGCTTCGAGCAGCTGGGGTTTCTGAACTGTGTGGAGGCCACTGATGGGACCCACGTCCCCACCCTGTGCCTCCTTCACCATGCCTCAGATTACATCAACAGAAAGGACTTCTCCATCATCCTTCAGACTGTCATGGAACACCAGGGCCTGGTTCACCCATATAAATATTGGATGGTCACGACAGGTCTATAATGCCCATGTGTTTAGGAACTCTGTGTTCCCAGAGATGAAGGAGTGGGGAGAATTCATCCCTAGCACTCCCATCATGGAGTTGGTTGGCTTGTCCACTTCCCCTCTAGTCATTCAGGATCCAGCCTACCCACTCCTTCTGTGGCTTATGAAACCATACATCAGCCAACTGGACCTCAGGAAGGAGAACTTTAACTACCAACTGAGCAGCTGCCAGATGGTGGTCATATGTTCCTTTGAGAAACTGAAAGCATGCTGGAGGTCCCTGGGGGTCTGCCTTGAGATTTACCTGCAAAATGTTCCCAGCTTCATGGCTGCAGCTTGCATCATGCATAATATGTGTGAGTTAAAGTAGAAAGCCTTTCCCCACACTAAGGTGCTGGGTGCTGATGCTTTCAGGCAGCCTCCTGAACCAAGTGCATGTGGTGGTTCCAGTGAAGGGAGTGTTCCTGCTCAAGGTTTGTGGGCAAGCTTACTATAAGGCTGCTCTTACCAGGGAGCCCCTGGCCAACCACTTCTTGCAGGAGCATGGTGCTTTATGGGAGGGGCTGGAGGACCAACAGGTTTAGCAAATGGGTGGATGAGAACCTGATGGTGTTTAACACTGAAAAATGAAAGATTCTCCACCTTGGGAGGAAAAACCTGCAGCATGTCTATAGGCTTAGCAGTGCTATGCTGGCTAGTACTATAGAAGAAAGAGACTTGGGGTCATCATTGACCACAAGATGAACATGAGCTTTCAATGCGATGCTGCAGCTAGTAAAGCAACTAAAATGCTGGCTTGCATCCATAGATGCTTCTCAAGCAAATCCCAGGACGTCATTCTCCCATTGTACTTGGCCTTGGTGAGGTTGCAGCTGGAGTACTGCGTCCAGTTTTGGGCCCCACAATTCAAAAAAGGATGTGGAGAAGCTTGAGAGAGCCCAGAGAAGAGCTATGCACATGATCAGAGGTCAGGAAAACAGACCTTAAGACGACAGAATGAGAGCTATGGGGTTCTTTAGCCTGGAAAAGCATAAGCTCAGAGGTGATCTGATGGCCACCTATAAGTTTATCAGGGGTGACCACCAGTATCTGGGGGAACATTTGTTCACCAGAGCGCCCCAAGGGATGATGAGGTTGAATGGTTATAAACTCCAGCAAGACTGTTTCAGGCTGGGCATAAGGAATAATTTCTTTACTGTCCGAGCCTCAAGGCCTGGAATAGCCTGCCGTCGGAGGTTGTTCAAGCACCTACATCAAACACCTTCAAGAGTAAATTGATGCTTATCTTGCTGGGATCCTATGACCCCAGCTGACTTCTTGCCCTTGGGCAGGGGGCTGAACTCGATGATCTTCTGAGGTCCTTTCCAGCCCTAATGTCTATGAAATCTATGAACTGAGCATTGACATTTTCACTCCCAATAAATGCCTTTCATTTCTGTCCTTTGGCAAGATGTTCTCTGTTTTGGGTGATTCAGAGGGTGGGGGAAGGGAGTAGGGTTTCCAGGGATCATGTTGGGGGTGGGAATGAGGGTTTGGGGCAGGGGTGGGCAAAATATGGCCCATGGGCTGGATCTGGCCTGCCAGGCTGTTCTATCTAGCCCATGGGGCTCCTAAGAAATTTAGAAAATGAATATTTATCTGCCCCGGCTGCTTGTCAAAGATGACAGGAGACAGGGGCAGTAGGACCCAGGGGAAGCACGGCAGACTCCTGCAATAACAAGGACCACCTGGCCCTGCCCCACAGCCAGAAGCCCAGGGCTTCTTGCCTCCCTGCACTGGAGCAGGAAATTCAGGTAAGAAGGGGTGGGGAGGTGGGCAGGAAAGTTGGGAAAGCATCAATGGAGCTGGGAGGGGTGTGGAAATGAGTGGGCATGCAGGGGCCATACTGGTGTCCCAGAGCCAGCACCGATGGGGTCCAGAGCATGGAGGCCCCTGCCCCCTCCATGGCCAGTGTTTCCTGCTGCAGTCACCTGGGGCCCATGCTCGTCTGCCTGTGCCTGCTCTCCACTCTGGTGATGCAGTGGAGAGGCAGGATAGCCGCACGTAGGGTCTGAGTGGCTGCAGCAGGAAGTGTCAGCCATGGGATGGGGGGTGAGGGGGCGCTTTTGCCCTGCGCTGAGGACCATTTTGTTCCCTGTCACCACTACTCAGCCTGGACGGGTGAGTGCAGGATTGGGGCTGCTTGCACATGTCCCGACCTGTACCGCAGGGCTGGGGCAGGCAGGACTGGGAGTGAGTGGGTGCGCAGAAGCCAGCAGGAGCTAGATGAGAGTTCAGGGCCCAAAGTGGGGTGGCAGGTGCGTGGGGTACTGGCCAGCAGGGGCTCTATGGAGCTGGGATAGCTCCCCTCTCTCTCTGCTGGCATATATCAGCAGATAGATATATCTATCTCAGCTCTATAGACTAGGGGTTCCCAACCACTGAACTGCAGCAGTGGGAGAGGAGCCCCGGGAAGGAGGCAGCTGGCTCTGTGCACCCCATCCCATTCCCGCCACCATGGCTGCACCTGGAAAATTGTGGTCCGCACACCAGGCCCGCTTTGGGCTGTGCAAGACCCCCTAGCCCTGCCCGCAGCAGGGAAATGCCCGGGGTGGAGGACGGGGAAGTGGCTCTGCTGCTTGCTGCTAGGAAAGGCAGCAGAGCCCTTTCTTCCTGGGAAACCCCAGTTGGGTCCCTCAAGCCACCGCCTGTGCAGCCCCCTCCCCTGCAGGGTCCCCTAGTGCCCCAACCTGATCTGATCCTCGCAATCCCGCCCTCCTGTAAAAATTAAATTGAAACTTGTAAATTAAACTTAAAGATGTTCATTAGACAGTTTGCAGGTCTGTATTATAAAAAGGTTGGGAACCCTTGCCATAGACGCTTGCCAGCCCACATCCCACACTCCTACTGCCCTACTCTGGGCCCCACTGGTGCTGGCCCCAGGACACCGGTGCGGGCCCCACACACTGCTCACTTCCACTGTCCTCTGCCCCTGCCCCCATTTTCCTGCCCTCCTGCTGGCTGCTCTGCACTCTGTGGCTCCCATACCCACACACACACTTTCACACATCCTCATGAAACCCCATACCCATCCACCTACAGCTCCCCACAAACCCTATACCCACCCATCCATGCCTCCTCACACTCCTGCATATTTCACATGGTATATGAGTAAGACTGCATTTTGAGCTATTATGCTATTATTTCTACATATACAGCACAAACACACATCAGGACAAAAATACATTTTTAAAATTAAATTCAAATATATTGTTATGGGTATTTGATTTTTAGTGTATAATTTGTTTGTTTTTTTCCCCCTAAGATGGCAAACCCTCTTCCCCAAAGGAGTACTTCCAGGGACAAGGGGAGGGACTTCTGGTGGCAAAGGTTAGAAGTTAGAGGCAGGACTTCTGGTCCCAAGATGGTGACCAGGGGCAGGGTACCTGTCAAGGGGCGGGGCTACCCATGAGGCTCTTCACAGCTTGGCCCTCCACCCAAAATAATTGTCCACCCCTCACCTAGATCTTGCTAGCCCTTAGCAGAGGGGGTTTTGCCATCTAGAAGAATCATACTTTTGTCTGGTTATGTCTTGAAAATCTCCCCCCACTTCCTTGGAAGAGGCCTGCCTATGTGGTCAAATGCTCTGAAATCACAGTTATAGCAGACAATAAAAGATGCTCTTGTTTATACAATACATATTTTTGTCATATATAAGAAATCGCTAAGAGATATAGACAAATATATAAGAACAAACACAAGGAAATATCAGAACAATAATCTGATTTTGCCCTGTATTTTAAGACTAAGAAGGCAGGTTCTATTCAGCTCAATGGGTTAGAAAGCAGCTTCTACCTTTGAACTTTATCACTGCTTCCTGCAAATTCTTTTGTCAGCCTACTTCATTCACCCTGGCTGAGACCCTAAAGTAAGTTGCTATACCTGGGAATAAATTTAGGGCTGAAACTTGCTCTCCTGGCAAGCCTTAAGTATATATGTGGCCATTTATTTATGTCATTCACTGTATTCTTGGGGAGCCTATACTATGCATATAGCTTTCTTCCCTCGAAGTGTGTGCATTTACCAGACTAGAAGTGTCTCCTGTTCCAATTAGGACAAGGAGAATATTTGCATTCTTTTGGGCATATCCAAAAGATACTGCCTCTCACTAAATTTCCCCACTGTGAGAAATGAGCTTCTTTGAATAAATAGGTGTTATTCTTATGGATCCCTTCTTTTAAAATGGTGGAATACACAAGAAGAGGAAGAGACAAGGAATATGTGAAAGGCATGCCATCCCGAGGAGAGGGGGAGTGCAAATCATCCACAAAAGCCCAGGCAAAGATTAAACCTGTGGGATTGCCCATTCCAGCTAAGAAGACCTGCAGATTCCCCAGAAAAAACTTCTGAATGACCGGCTAAAGACTCTATCCTCAGGACTACATAAGACTTGTACAAAGTTTCAGTTGTATCTTGATTTAGGCTAAGTCGTATGTTGTTGCTTTGTCTTATTTTGTTGCATCTTAGCTTAGGCAAATTGCTGTGCTCAAGAAATGCTGTCTTCAGAAAACAGACTATGCAAGCCATTTTTATATGACTTCAGTGCCACCACCTAAATTCTAATACTGAAGTGCAGTAACAGATTTGGCATCCCTAGGTAGGCAAGTCCAACTGAAGCTGCTTGGGCTGAGAATGGTAATTGTGCACAGCACTTAAGAGTTGCAAAACCTTTTTTGCAGGGTCACTCACTTGAGGGCTGCAAAACCACTCAGATTAGCTTAATGGTAGGAAAAAAACTGTTGGAGCTATAAAAGGGAGTGGTAGGTACAACTGCTATGGGTTTTTTGGGATAAAGATGCATTCTGTGGACTGGACACCTCCATATTGTTGTGCAAACAGTGGTCCTCTTGGGTGGCTTTAGCAAGGAAGCCATGTTGAGATGAAAAAGCAGGAAGTGGAGAATGCTTATAAAATTATTGTTTATAGTAGCCTAAGGATTAACAGGGGAGTTAGCTCAGGAGAAAGTCAGATTTTGAGAGATGAAACTTATAGACAGGCTGAAGGAATGTGCTTAGAAGGAAGAGTGTTGGAACTCCCACTGCTGGGTGTTATGAGGATGCTAGAGATGGCTGTGAAATTGGGCAGCAGGCTCTAAAATGTAACCAGGAGGGGAAGAATAAAGAAAGGCAAGTTGATCCCCTCAGCTTGGAAGTGTGGTGTAGAATGCTGAAGTAGAGAATAAATCTGAGTGAAACCAATGGAGACTTCTGCTTCCCCTGTGAAAAAAGTAAAACTACTCCAAGTCTGGTCCCTTGTTATCACTAACTACAACAGCTAAGCTGTTTCTGCCCAGTTCAAAAAATTTGACACAAGGGAGAGCATTGATACAAACAATATTAATAAATAGGGGTACTTCATTTTCAATTGCAAGTAATGAAAAAGAACCCTTTTGCTGGGAATGAGCGAAAGAATAAAATATGGAGGGGTTTAATGGGGAAAAAACCCCCAGTAGTATGCCCCACCGCAGGATGGAAGGCTGAAACTGCCCCACCGCGGGTTGGCAGCCTGGTTCTCGCCAGGCCAGGTGGGAGTTCCAGGAGCCCGGCCACAATTCCGGCTTCACCCCGGTTGCCCTGCCCTGAGCCTGGGTAGGCCTGGGGGCCTTCAATGGGAGGGGTAGACTGCTCCCGCAGGGGAGCCAAACCGCGTTGGGGCCCAGGAGGGCTGGCCAGGGTCGACTTCGTGCCTGACCTCTGGCCCCGGAAGTCTGTATGAGGTTTTAGAAATGGGCCGTACCCGGCTCTTCGATCCAGGAGCGCAAACACTTTCGGCAATTGCCCCCGGTGGCTGGGCCGGGTGCCGCATCTGCAATAATGCCGGGAAAGGTTCACGGAGATTTTCAGGGTTGCGTTTTTCAGAACCCTAAAAGCCCATCTTTGGTTCCAGGAGGGCGGCCTGCAGAACCTCCGGGGCAGGACCGTGTGGCAGGGAGAGGTCAAACCCGAGTATGGTGCCATGTCGACTAGAGCTCTGGCCGGGGAGTGAGCCAACAGCCAGGCCAGGTGAGAGTTCCAGGAGCCCAGCTGCGATTCTGGCTTCGACCGGGTCAAGGAGTGGAGCAATTTGAAAACGGAAATCTAAATTAATCAGGACAGCAAGGGGTGATAAAAGCTGGTGTATCCTTTGAAAACAAAGTGGGGGGGGGACACTCATGAGTCATGAAATAAAGGCACAAACAAGGAGAAAAATAACAAACCAGGTGATTGGGTAGGTCCCTCCTATGAGAAATATAAAAAAGTATCAGAAAGGGTACAATACTAGCAATTAGCTGTGTGGCTAAGCAAATAAAAAACAATAAAAATAAAACCCTAAAATAAAATTGAAAGAAACAGAAGATGCATTTCCCTCTGCCCCACCTAAATGGAAAAAATGTGAAGTGTCACTGTATAGGGATGCCTGTCCCTCAAATAAAATATTCTGGTTAAATTCAGTTTGGATGCTTGTAGCACCCCCAGAGATGTATCATCATTGAGGGTTGCTGGTACAAAATGTTAATTAATACACAGGAATCCAGTTCCATAATACATACAGAACCAAGAGAAAATGGAAACGGGAGGACCAGGCTTTTTGACTCTAAAGGGGTTTTACAGTACACTGTCCCAAGTGCCCATTACCCAGGAATTAAACATTTTACTAGATACTACTCGTTCAGATAAGTTTGGAAAAAAGTGTTAGCTGACTGTTGTGGAGCTTTTTGGGTCACTGACCCTGAAAGAGTTGGCAGCTTTGATTGATTATGCTAACGTGTTTGTGAATTAGAAGGTGTTGTTATCCACAGAAATGAAGTGGCTGTCTAATTGGAGCTGAAGTTTTCTCTTTAATCCTCTCCCCCATACCATCATCTATTGCTGCTAGAAGGGGATGCATTGGTAGAAAAGGCGGGGAATGTCTTTATTAAGAGTAAATAAGATTGTAGTTCAATTGTTTCTTAAGAGTTATCTTAAACAAAAGGATAAAAAAGTCCTGACCAGTAGAGAATAGATCTTATCACCAAATTGCCTGCTCCTGCAGACATTATGATTTTAAAGTCCTGTTGACTGAAAGGGTTTTCAAGATATTTTATCATGGGATATGCAGAGAAAGATGTTCCATGTGGCCTCCTTATTGAAGGCGAAACCCATGAATACCTCCTACCAAAAGAAGCAAATCATGGGGTGGGGAGGAGAAGAGTAGCTTGAAGGAGGAGAGTGTTCGGAAAAGTAAAAGAGGAACCAGAGTGAGTATGGTTTGTCAATGAATCCAGCTATTATAAAAAGGGAAATCCCTTTACAGAGTATGCAGCAGTCAATGTGAAAAATAAGAAAGTTTGCCTTTAGACCAAATCTGTTACAGTACTTTAATATTAGAATTCAAATGGTGAATTCAGTGATGTCACTGAAGTCATAAACATGGCTTGGATAAGAATAATTCATTCTCTAAAGAGGGCATTTATTGAGCACAGTAATTTGCAATTTCAAGCATAAGACAATGGACCAACAGAAACACTTCTCCTAAACTAAGACAACAAAATAAGACAAAAATCACACAAAGCAACAACATGCAACTTAATGTAAATCAAGTCATAACAGAAAGTCTTATGTAGTCCTGAGGACAGAGTCTTCAGCCAGCCATTCAGAGAATTTTTTTAGGAAATTTGTAGATCTTTTCAGCTGGTGGGGGTGGTCCCACAGGTTTAATCTTTGCCTGGGCTTTTATGGGTGATTTGCACTCCCCCTTTCCTTCTTGGATGACATGGCTTTCACATAGTCCAAATCTGTCTCTTGCACCTCTCACATATTCCAATTTCTTGCCCCTTGCAGGTTTTACTTTGAAATGTAAATGTAACTTCCTGCTGCTTCTTCCACTGGCTACAGGATTAGTTAAAGGGTCAGAATTTGTTAGATTGTGCCATGTATTTGCCAACAGTATCATGTCAGTAAAACTTCAGAAAACATGCATGACATCCAATGAATACTTCAAAATATTGTGGGGTTTGTGAGAGAGGACATTTCTTTCTCATATGTATCAGATGTATAGTTTAAGATGTGGAAGTTTAATAAATACAGTTTGACTAGTTTGACTAATCTTAATATCTTCCTTTGTTAATGCTATATTACTGTCATGATTGCTGGTTTGAACTAGTGCACGTAACAGTAATTCTCAAGACAGCAGTTGGAGATATTTTCTACTCAGTAGAACATGGCCTTACATCTTGTTTGCATCAGGGTTCTGCATTCAGAGCTGGTTTATCTGTAGTGGGGCCACATGTCTTTTCTTCGTCAAGTGTAGTATACCATGTGATGTGTCATGCAGCCAAGTGTTAGCCAGAGTGCTGTTTTAAATGAACCCACATCTCATAGTGTTATCTTCTGATAATAAGTTAAAGCACACCACAGTGTTTATATACTGTATCTAAACCTATTGCTTGTTCTTTGTTTGCTGTTCTTTCTATGTTATTTGCTGTTCTTATTTGAAAACTATTTGTATTGCTATTGAAGTTCTGCATATAATAAATGAGTAACATCTGTGCTCTCCATTTACCCAATCTACTATGCCACATTTTTGACCATATAATAACACCATAGATGTAAAATATTTCAGGCTTTTCAGATCTTAATGATATCTTCTAGCACTCCTCCGCTGCTGTTATCCATTGTGTATACTACTAACTGTAAGCATGCAGTTTGTCCAAGAGCACACAATATCTGTAGCAGAGTAGGGTAGAATCTAGGCTATGGGGTTCCTGGTCATCTGTCCTACCCAATGGATGACACTGACTCATTGTCATAGAAGGGATTAGAAACTACAGTACTTATAGAAACTTTATGGACACAGCAGGACACAGCCAGTTAACCAAAGTCAAAAGAGGTCTGCATAAATTTGTGGAGGATGGGTCCATCAGTGGAATTAACATGATAGGGGAGAAACTTTGAAATTAAGTTTTCCTCTAAGTGTTGAGAGCTGTAGGGCAGAAGGCCAGATGACGGTTTAGTCTGCATAGGGCATGCACTTATTCCCTCAGCAGCTACTCTCAGCTACTATGAGAGAAGATTCTGGTTTTCATGAACTTGTAGTCTGACCTAGCGTGGCATTTCTTACATTCTTAACCTAAAAACAAAACACTAAGGGTTACATTATGCCTAGATCATATATCTACATTTAGAAGTATACAGCAGTAGCTCCTTGAGGCAAGCAAAATTCCTCTAGGCACTCTGGGGATGTTTGGGTCACAGTGGTAGGTCATTCACATGGATCAACATGACTCCCCTTGTGTGGCCAACTCTGTGGGACATAAGAGGACAAAGTGTGATGCTCTGTTCTTCATTGCTCCCTTTGCTGATGTTGACACTAAACTTGCTCAGCCTTTGTTTTCCCCCATGGCAAAGACTAGGACTTAACTCATTGCACCCTGCCCATAACTTGTTCAAGTGTGCTGAACCAAACACAGTTTGGCAACAATGGTCAAATGTGTTGGATTCAAAGCATATAAGGAAATCTGAAGTAGGCATGAAATGGCTGAGAGTCAAGTATGCCTGCTATTTACAATGAGGTGGTAACAGATTATTTCCCTGTAGCTAAATTGTTATTTCTCTGTTATTGTTTAGAGAACATAAGTAAACAAAGTATACTGTCTGTACTCCTGTATTAAATGGTACTTTTGCATAGCTAAATATTTGAAGGTCCAACTGCAGGACATTTAATGACTAAAATTATACTGAGGTTTCTTACAAGACTTTCCAATAGCCATCACAACTCCTAAATTATCTCCTCTTGAATTGAAGGATAAAGTAAATTAGTTTATGCTAAATACCTATTAAAGATGAATACACTTAAAATGAACACCTATTAAAGTATACTGCAGAAATTCTGTAAGAAAAACCTTAAGAATGGATAAAATATCAAACTGGCAAATAAGCTAAGAGTAGCCTTTAAAATAATTCAAAGAACCACTCCCTTTCTACAGTGAATTTAATAATACATTTTCAAATATCTTCACTGGTAGGCCAAGTCCTAGGTTTCCATTGCTGGAGCTGAAGGAATTACAAAACCCTAATACAATGCAGGGATATAAGCAAGAAGATAAATTAAGGAAAATTCTTTAGGCACTCTCTAGGGTCCTCTAGTAGTTCTGGGGTGTGCAAGCACTGCCGTGCAGGAGTGTAATATCTACTTTGTTTTTAAATGGAAAAGTTCTGTATTTGTAAGTCTCTGGTTTGCATTTGTACTTGAGTCAGGATCTTACATTTATAAAGCTTTTCATTCCTTATAGACAGGTTTTATGGACTTTTTCCATACATTGCTCAGAAAACTGTGATTAAGTTTTGATCAATAGCTTTGCCCCTTTCTTCTATGAAGACAGAATTTTGTGCATTGGAAGATTATTGTTGCCTCTTGTCAAATACCATTTTGATATACCCCAGGATAGCTCTTCCCAAGGATTCTAATTTATAACGTCCTTTTACTACAAGGGAGCCAGGAAACAATTGTGCAGCCTGAAAGGGAGCTTATAGGGCAGTAGTTTCCTTTTATCCAGCAATATCAGTCCTCTTACTTTTAGAAGAAATCCTCTCCACCTGTGCGAACCATCTACCAGACAGAGGAACATTGTTCTCCTTCCCCTCAGAACTTCTTCCAAATACTGCATATCAACACTGTAGTAGAACTGTTGTAACATCTCTTCTGACTTAAAGGCTTTAAGGTGTCTGTCAGAAGAGATGTAACAAAAGAAAGCAACTTGAAGAAAACATGCGTCTTCCCCTTGGATTTCCCATTTCTGTTACTCAGGAGCTTAATTTTCTTAGCTTTGTATTTTTCTACAGCATAAGTCCCAAGGTACAGAGCACATTTACTCAGCCCCCAGATACTAGCAACACAATGGATGCATCTACACCGTGCCCTATGGCGACATAGTGATGTAGTACGTCATTGTACAGCACGTTGCAGCAATGTAGTGATCATGTGTGTCTACTTGTGATTGCCAGCTACGTCATCATAGCAGTGCAATCCCTGGGTATAGTATGCCACTCCGGCAACAGAGTGGCAAAATCTACCCATGAGCTGCATGCACAGCATAACTATTGCCCTTACTGCACCATGCTTTAATACCTCCAAAAGGAAGTATTAAAGCATGGTGCTGTAGCAATGTCACCATATGGCAATGTGTAGACACTCCCATCATAACTTAGCCCCTAGGAGAACTGAGCAGTTTGGATATTCTGTAGGTAACTGGCACACACAGGGGTTACAGTGACCCCTTTCCTGTATCTCTCCCTAACACAAATCTTACCCAGAAGAATTAATCAGGAAATGCCAGCCAATGCATGGAAGAAAGATCCATTAGGCAATTGCAACAAACTGATACAGTCACTAAGTGGCTACTTCTCAAGGCTAAATGATTGCCCAAAGATTAAGACTTTCTTGGGGCTGCCTGATTCTGGATTTATTTGTAATTCACATTCCTAATTTGGTTCAGCTATGCTTGATTGACTTATTGGCTACATGCATCTGAGTGTCAAGAAAAGCCCAGGGCTTTAAACAGAATGATGCCCGTTCAGTGCTTTGCAAATCTAGAATTACACATAGTCTCTGACTGCTGTCAAGACTTGTTTCCCTGATTTCATTCTGGCCCTTGTCTTAGTTAATGCCTCATTCTTGTTCCTAGCACCTGCCATAGAACCTGCCACAGCCTGTTCCTCAGCTCCTGCCATGGTTCTTGCTTTCCCCTGGGCTCCTGTTTTGTTTGTTCCCTTGACTCTGTCCCCAGGCTTGCCTCCGACCTAGCCCTGTCACCCTTGCCATTGCCCTGGACTGCCTGGTTTCTGACACCTGACACAATGTGTGATTACAGTATCTGTCTTAGATTCTCAGCTCACTTTCTCATGCTGTCTCTTAGCTCTGCTTTTCAGGTTTTTCTTCAGATTTTGGCCCCCACTACTCAGGCAGTCTGCCTAAGTCCCAGTTTGCAGCACTGCTTGCCACAATCTCAAAATGAACAAAGATGATTAGCTTGGGATCCATGGCCCTAACTATGAACAGCTTCATTATAGAGTAATTGCTGTATGTGGGTTGTATTGCAGAAATCTAGCTGATACTGAAGGTCTTGATGTGAGTTTATCTCTTCCTTTTTATGGGCTGAGACCCAGAATGCAAAACAGACCAAGATGTGAAACAGCCATTCTGTTCATTTCAAGGCTCAAAGCTCTCAAAACACTGCAGTATTTTTCAATTTTCAAGGGCCTTGCATATATTATTATAGCAACTGAATCAGAATCCTTTGAGTATTCTTACTTTAACTATAGACTCAGAGACAAAACTAACCCTGTACATTGTTTTTATCAATAGTTCTCCAGACAACAAAAGTGCTCCAGATTCTAAACTCTATCCAGAAGTGCTGCAAGAAACCATCTGGCATGACTATGAGGTTCACACTCTAGTTCTCTTGGAGACTTTTATATTCACATAGAGAGTATTTAATAGGCTCAATTTCTTCTATCTAACTTTTCTGCCTAAAATTTCTCACAGGCCTCTAAGGACCCTGCTACACTTTCAAATTAAAGCTAGGTAAAACCAGCTATAGGGTTGTTACACATTTTCAAGTACTAACTTCATAGTGGTTGGCTCTTTTTATAGCTAGACAATCATTTTTTACTGTGTGATACTTACTTGGCAAGTATCGCTGATCTAAATTTATTTCATGATTAGCCAGTTAACTGTATGATAATTACTTTGCACTTTGCATTTGTGGCCAGTTTCAGTTTATTGCATGATTAACCAGTTAAATGCATAATATATGTAACGTGGCAGGGGCCTAACACATGCACATGATAACCTGGATTGGACCTTCAAGTTGGATGTGGACATAGGAAACACCTCCAGTGTGGTTAAATCACTTTCTTCTCCCCTGTTGTAAGTCAGGAAACTAAGCACTATTGAGGCATTCCCTGAAAATACATGGACTCTGTCTAGTGACAAAATATACTAAAGAAGCCTTTACCCAAAGCAGGATGCATTCCTGTTGTATAGGAGCCAGATACTGCAAGCTGCTAGGAGTATGATTCTACAAAATAGTTACAGTTTTATGAATAAAACAGTGAAATGCCATTGCTTTATTATAGTAAAACAGTTATCAGGGAAAAACAAATAACCTGAAGGTTCTATGTTAAGAGTAAATGCAACAACGTTTATTTGTAATTCTCATTGTTCCACTGGTAGGACTTTTCCTATCACAATGTTCATTATTGAGCCTGCCTACTTGTGGAATTCAAGATACCAAAACTTAAAATATAAGGTTGCCAAGTAATAGAAGTGGAATATTTCTTGTATTGTAGGGGCCTAGAAACAAAGTTTAGCCATCCATGAGGGGAAACTCAACAGAGAAAACATGTCTTCTCTGCCCTTATGCCCTGTGGTCTTTTGAAGGGGAGTGGGCTGCTAATTTTTCCTTGAAAAATAACTTTGGGAGATGTTTCAAGATTCTGAATTTTTAGTTAATTAGTAAAAGTAAAAGTTGGATTAGGGTGAAGGCAAAAGGTATGTGGGGTGAAGAATTGCAGAATGAGTACAGGTATTTTATTAAATCAAGACAAATAGAAGCATAAACATTCATATAGTATCTCTTTCCATTTGCTTTTTACAATGATTTATTTAAATGTGGCATTCTGGTAGAAAGTGAGTGCTTTGCTTTACATGTGATCTCAGTTTGTTAGGAAATTTAAACATAGGTATGTGTGACAGGGCACTGTTTGTGCCTGCCACTTTAAGACCTAAGCCCAGCAGCCAACAGGTGCCTGATTGTGGCAGCCATTTTAGATTCAGGGCTGCCTATATGAGTAGAGCATTTTGCTACTGGCAGGCTAGGTAACAGCATTGCTTGGTTGTAAGGCTGCTTGTGTCATCCTGAACGTAAAGGCAGGACCTGTAGGAGATGGCTAGGAGGCTCCTGGTCTGGGGCATGACCTAAAACTGCACCCTGCTGGCAGTGGGTGGCCTGGGGGGGGCTCTCGGTGGTATGGGAGTCCCCAGGAAATGCCAGACCAGTTACCACCCCAGCGAAAGGTGGGTCGGGGTGCCTTAATCCCAGCTCCCACAACTAGGTAAATCATCTGCTAGTAGGGCCAGAAGGTAGACTCAGGAGAAAGAGTGGGGCTAGATGCTCAGAGGCTTGACTGAGAATACCCTTGACTGGTCAATGCTGGGGCCAGGACCAGATTGGTCAAAAAGGCCACAGGCTCACTGCAAGGGATGCCCAGAGCTGAGAGCCTAGGGTTCCAACTAGCTTTGGAGGTGAGACCAGGGGCTGTGTGGCCAAAGGTCCTGGGGGAACTGGGCCTGAGAGGGGAGATAGTTTCAGGGAGTGAGGCAGCCCTGAATGAGAGCAGGGTAGGGTGTTGGAATGGAGGGATCTTAGGGGTCCTGATCAGAGGATTCTGGGGCCCAGTGTGGGGCCAGTGAGACTAACATCTGTGGATGCCATCTGCAAAGCATGAGCTGAGGTGTAGAGGGGGAACAGAACTGCAGATAGTGTCCCCTGGCATCAGGGCAAGAAATGGACAGCCTCCTGCCTAATTAAGATCATTAATTAATTAACAACAATGCATGGCAGGTGAGAAGGTGGGTGGCTGGCCCAGAACAGGTAGGAAGGGCCATTGGTAGACAGGCCCAAGAAGGCCCCCTGTTACAGTATGGCATTCTAAGCATCTTCTTGGGGATAGTTACTCTTTGTATTAGTTATGGTGCTTTTACTCCTTCAGTGAATGAGCCCCAGGAGAATAAAGGCACAGTATTGCTATTTGATGTTCCTCATAGGAACAGGGGCAGCTTTGCTTCCTGTCAGGACCTCTAACATTTGATTATCCACTGAAGATTTACTAAGTCCTACCAATTTCATTATCTGAATCATCCTACTGCCTAGTTTTTCAGGTAGTACTGTCCATCTACAAACTTTCCAGTGGCCTTGAGCACCCAACAATTTTCCTCCACCACTGGAGTCTCTACATGTAGTATTAATATAACAACAGGATCTGAAATTTTGAATTGAATATGGCCCCATCACTTTGAACAAACAGGTACTGGATTATAATCAGTCCCAGAGGATATGTTTGCATCTCACAATTCAATACTGAGCAGAGATACTTGAGCTAGGTTTAGGTATCAGAAGCAGTATAGCCATATTAGATGGCACTTTTGTACTCTACGTACCCTTTACATAGTTGCTGCATCGACACCAGGTACTGACTGTCAGTAGCCCAATACTATTGTGCGGCAGGGTGGCATGATGTGATGCTACTGCAAAGTAGTATTAGGCTACTGTGCAGCAGGATCACAACAAAGACCTTAATTGGCATCAACATTGTTCATACAAGTACTAAATTGACTGCGTAATAACTGTACAGTCAGCGTCTTATGCAGACATGACCAAAGTGTATGATTTCAAGCAAAACACTCTGTACTTCATCTCTCTCTTCACTGCTTCCTGTAACTTTCACCTTAGTCATAAGGTTGTTAATTCAGAAAGGATGTCAGTATTAAAAGATGATTTTATGACACACAAATACTTCAGGAATGAGAAGTATAAATTATGTAATTAGCTGTTAAAGCTTGCTGGACATTTCTCCCCATAAAATGCATTGCAAAACTGAAATCCTGAAAATGGAATAGATTTTGGTTTTTTGATAAGAAGTCATGTTTTTGCTGTGAAAAGCAAACACAAAAAAGTCAATTGTCCAAAACTGAAGTTTCTACTGAAAAAATATTGATAGAAATTTTTCAGTCATCTCTAGTGAATCCATAATATAATATTCCTAAAAGCACCTGGTGCGGTGGATTTGTGTTTAGTTTAATCAGCCTGGGAATGTAGGGGCTGCCATACTAAATCATGCCTATAGTCTTCATAGTTCAGTGTTCTGTTTCTGCCAGTATCCGGGACAAAATGCCTCAACACAAGAATTGTGTCAATAGACACTTATAGAAACAATTGCCAGTAGAAATTTTGTCCTAAGCCCTACAAGGTAGTGGTTGGCTTATCCCCTAGCTTTTTTATAATGTCATCATTAAAAGTGTTTTATTCTTGCTATTAATAAAAGCTATGGACTTTTCCTTTCATCAAAGTAACAATAATGTGTCTTGATGCATGTATAAGTTATTAATTTTCTTTGTATTTTCTATAGGGCTGGCCTTTGCTGTTTTGTCTTCAGTTCACCCAGTATTTGGTTTATATGGCTCTCTCTTTCCTGTCATTATTTATGCCATATTTGGGATGGGACGCCATGTTGCAACAGGTAAGTGTCTAGAAAACTTTAGGTTCTAAACCTGCAAGTTGCAGGGTACATTCTCTGAAACTAGGAAAATCATTCTGCCTTGCAGGATCAGTAGAAAAGGAAATGTCTTAGAAACAGAGTAAACGAAGGTTTATAGATTTATAGATATAATGTGTGTGGGTTGCCTTTTAACAGCTACATCTTTTTCTATTTAAGAAACATCTTTTGAAGGAAAAAGGCATTGTTAAGGTTATATTTTAGCCACTCCTGCCAGCATAATTTAATATTGCATCAGTTCTTTTATAAATGTACTTTACCAGGAGTTTTAACTCCACAGTACTGATTTGCTTGGGGCTAAAGCTTCAGCAGACAAAGGCTCAGCTGAGGAGATTTTTTTAATGTGAACAAAAGAACCAGCCAGACATTTTGTTGCTCAAGTATGGAAAAGCTTAATTACTCCTTACTTTGCTAAAACATAAACTTAGTATTTCTTGCAAAAACACCATGATCTCAACTCCAAATACTTCATTAAAGAAAAATATTACTCCTGCAGCTGTCTCTTCATCTCCTTTACAGTAACTAGGCAGCCATGAAGAGTTTAGTAGCTATAACTGTGGAACACCTCTGCCTGCTTTCACCAGAACCACTTACCACAGCCAGACTGGAATGTTTCTCAGCACTTACTAAATTACTGCTTCTGGCTGAGGGAGAGCCTGTTATGGACAAGGAAGAGTATTTACCAGGTTGGACCACCAGCATGCTGCTCTGTTCTTTTGAAGGTCAGGGGAAGAGTGGGTCAGCCATATGGCTTCAGGAGCAAAGAACAGTGGGACTGGGTGAAGGAAATTAGCCTTCCCCAAAGCAACAACAGATAAAAGTGAGGGAGTGATATCCCTCATTCTGAGGGAAACAGACTAGCTGTGGGAATCTTTTAAGTAAGAAGGAGGTGGTTCTTGGAAATTTGGAATTGCAACCACACATATAGTGAATCCTGCACCACTTAGCAGAGCTACTTTTCCCTTTTGTTAATAGATTTACTAAGGAACAATCATTGTCTTTTGAGTAGGTCTATGGTTTTGAAAATGTGCGCCAAAATCTATATTTAGCAATGCTATTAACAGTTTTGTAGGAGCCATGTGGTCTTCTGGGAAACCAATGTGCATTCTAAAATGCATAGAATTCATATTCTAACATGCATGGTATATTTTTCAACCCCCCATATAATTCATGGCAAACGGAAGCTGAATTCTGCATCAGGGTCCTTGGATTCCAAAGTAATGATTCAGCAAACTAAAAATTCTGTGGCCATCTCAGTTAATTTTTAAGTTGTTTTAATAATTGAATTTTTCCAATAAGTAGCACAGTTGCATAAATTACATAGAAGGCAGAGCATTCTGGTATTCAGTATGTATTCTGGTATTGAATTAAATTTATTTAGGAAGTTATTCAGGTACATATTGTTTGGGAGAAACTTGAAGGTTTTCTCCCTGAAAGTAGCCAGTGTTTGAGACTTTTGATACTTAGGGAAGCAGTCTGGAATTGTAAAACAAGTGAGCTAGCTGGATGCTTCTATTTAAAATGACCAATGAAGTATAATCAGTTCATCTGTAAGCTAGAAACTTTTATTGAAATGAAAGCTTAAATTTTAGAGGATAATTTTGTGGCAGGAACCAGGCAAAGGTGGACTACTGCATAGCCTTTATTTGTACATATATATATATTTTTAGTGTATCCTCTTTCATTAAAACAAAGAAAACGTGGTTGTTTCAAGTGCCTGTCCTTCAAGTGCCTTTCCATATTTGCATTGCAATTGTAGATATATATGTATCTCAAGCACTCAAGCTGGGAGACCTTTTGCCCAAGTAGTACCTGTATAAAGCAAATGTACTCTGCATCTCTTGTCTCCTAATTCCAAGGGCAAAAATAATAGTGCACGTTTTCTATTACTTGGTTTTCCTCAACTGCCTTTTTACAAGGAGTGTTTTCGGTCTGTATGGATGGATGGCCTTTTGCCTCACTTGGAGAGAGTGTGCTCTCATTTCTGTCTTTTAATCTGTGCTGCTTTAATTTTTCTTGGTCCTCTGGCACCTCCTTCAGTGCAATGAGGTCCCTTCTGGATCTGTACTAGGCAATGATATACTCAGTGGGTGCATCTTCTTGTGCTATTAATATGGTTTAGGCTTACTGCACAGTACCTGGGAGCACATCTACACATGCACCCTTTTGGGAGCAGATCCACTCCTATCCTGCTCTGGCCTCCTGTAGCAGCCATGGGGAGCTCCAGGCTTTCCTGGGAGCTAGCCCAGGGGCTGAGAAAGGATATGGGGGCCGGTCCTGATGTGCAAAGGGTCAGGGAAGTTCTACTAGCGGCAGTGGCAGCTGTTCCCTGGCCCTGTAACGTCAGGATGGGACCTGATGTGCATGGGGCAAGGAGATAGGTGCTGCTGCAGCTGAGTGGGGGTTCCCAGTGAGCCTCCTGCTGAGTGTACCCCCCTGCTTGGAAAGGGGGTTGCTAGGAACTGTTCTGCAAGTGGGGCAGTTTCTAGCCAGACCCTTGCTGAGCAGAGGGGCATGGGGCTTGCTAGCAGCTGCCCTGCTTAGGTTCCCAGCCTTCACCCACCCCCCAGAGAAGCTCTACATAGTGCAGAGCTGGGAACTCCAGAAAATGAGTGGGGGCTGGAGCTCCCAGCTCTGCACTGCACAGAGCTGCTCTGGAGCATGAGCAGGGGCTGAGTTCTCAGCCCCTACTCTCTAGAGTTCCCAGCTCAGCACTGGGAGCTAGGATGGGGGGGGCAGAGAGCTCCCCAGTCCCAGTGCTGATTGGTTCTCAGCTCCTGGGGAGAGCCAGGAGCTGAGCAATGCCAGGATTGGGGACAGAGAGCTCCCTGTTTCCTGTGGCCCCCTGGGGCCTACGCTGACTGGAAGCAAATTTGCTCTTGGTCAGCATCTACAAGTGCAGTACTGTGCAGTAACTACTGTGCAGTTAATCTAGTACCTGTAGTTACAAGTACTAGGCAACTGCATGATAGCATAATTTTTGTGCAGTAAATGCCCCACATGTGCAGATTGTGATGCTTTAGTGTGCAGTAGATTAGTCTACTGCATGATAAAATGTGTCATGTAGATTTACCTAGTGAGGCTCCATTCTCCCCTATATTCCCACATACTTTCCAGGCTTCCTTTTGGTAATATTTTTATTCCCCTTTTAATTTATTTTCCTGACCATTATACTGGCTTCCTTCAGATCTCTAGGATTTAAACCGTGTCCATTACAGATGGACATATTCAGTCTTAGTATCATACTCTGTGGAAATAGATCTTTCACTTTCCAGACAAGAAAAGAGCCTGAAGTTTGGCTCTAAGCCTACTTCCTGGATAATCCATGGGGTTGGCCTCCAGTTTCAGAGTGCAGGACTCTCTGCAGTGGTATTTCCTTTCACAGAAATGGCTTGATCCTCCTCTGCTCCATGTAGCCCAGAGGCTCGAGCAGCCCCTGCCTCTGTTCTGGTGTCTCCCTTTACTGAAAGCCCAGAGCTTGCATGCCACACACAGCATTTGCCCAGGCTACCTGTGACATCCTTGCAGCAAACTGGCCACCCCCATCTAGTCCAACCACCTACTCAAGGCAGGATCTTCTCTGACTAACTCATCCCAATAAAGTGACTATCTAAACCTGCTCTTAAAAAGGATGGAAATACCACAAAATATCTACGTAGCCTGTTCTGATGCTCAACTACCAACATGTTGAAAAACTTGTTTCTAATAGTTAATCTAAAAATCCCTACAGCAGTTTAAGACCATTGCTCCTAGTTCTGTCCCTTGCAGCCACAGACAATACTCCATCTCCATCTTCTTTAGAACCAGCATCAATTTTATCTTCTCCAGATTAGGTCTTTCTAGGTCATTCAGTCTTTCCTCATAAGTCTTGTTTCTCATGATTCATATTTTCTATCTACTCTAAATTCTAAGATGGAAAAGCTGCCTGATGCCAATCTGCTCTGCTCTTCCTTTCCAGATGATGCTGTTCTCTCCCTGACAGCATTTCAGCAAGTTGATTTAGATATCTCAAAGATGGCATAAAGTGGGTTACCCAGGCATTGTAAATCCCTGTGAGGATGTGGATGAGCCATCACATAATCTAGTAAATATACTTCAGGTATTTCTCCCTACCAGAGAGACTCTCTCTATAAAAGAGGCCCATATGGACCCAGCAAGGATTGATATATGCCATCTCTGCTCAGGATGCTTGAAAAGGGGCAAACAATACCAGTATTCTTTAAGGACACTGAATTCTTTTACACTGACCTTGCACTTTCTTATCTAGTCTATTAGTTTGCAGTTCAAGGTTGCTAACTGTCATTGTCTATTGCCATAATATGACATAATATAACTTTCACTTACAAGCACCTTGCAGTATTTACTGAAATTCTAGTTCTGAAATCTAGGGATACATTTACAGTTCTTCCATTTGGTGGTTTCTGGTTTCTAGTTGTCTGGATTCTCAAATGAGGCACAGAAGGAGAAGAGCTCTGTAACACAAATATTGATGGGGCATTGCATTCTCTTAGGTACTTGAGGGCCTTGTTTTTCTCCCTTGAAGTCTATCAGATACTGAGAGAAAGCACCCTTATTTGTGTATGTGTGCATGCAAACAGATGACTTGCTTGAGCAGTTTTGAATCCTGTTACTTTGTGCGAATTTACTGACAAAAATCAAATACAATTCTCTATGTAGATATTTGCATTTCACAGGTGATGGTACTTTTTAAACTGCACCTGAAGTAACTGAATGTATAAAATTTCACAGTCACTAAGAGGCTGTGCTTTGGAAATGTGGCTTTAATAATAAAACTATATCGCAGTGAGAGTGTGAACTTATTAGTAACTTACTATGTGAACTTTTTTTTTCAGGAACGTTTGCTTTAACTTCCTTGATATCTGCCAATGCAGTTGAACGTCTAGTTCCTCCAAGCAGCAATAATTTCACTACAAGTAACAGTTCAGGAGTCTTGGGTTTATCAGAATTTGAAATGAAGAGGATTGGAGTTGCTGCAGCAGTTTCATTTTTAGGAGGAATCATTCAAGTAGGTAGTCAGTGAACATTTTTTTTTATGTAGGTTACCAATATATTAGAATTTTAAAACGCAACATACACAGTCACTGCTGTCCCAGGAGAAAACACTAGTGTACAGCTGCCCAGGATTTTTCTCCTATAGTAAAAATGGCCACTCTGGGAGAAAAATTACCTGGAAACAACCAGGGTTAAATCACTCCTGGGAGAGTTCCTTCTGGGACAGTGAATGTCTGTATACATTCTCTTCTGAGAGAAGCCACAGAACAGTTCTTCAGCATCCTATGGTACTTTACTCAGGCCTGTTCTTCCCCCAAGTGATAGTGTGTTGCTTGCTGAAATCTACTGATCAAGCTGAGAAAAACACGCTCCCTTCATCATCCCCACATTGTGTAGTAGGGAGACACTGGTTGACCTGAGTGGTCTGGGTCACTTAATCATGGCTGCACTCTGCATTGCTGCCATCTATGCCCAGGCAGACTGAGGGATCTTGAAGAATATGCTTAGATGTGTGCACAGGGGCCCCTGGTATTCATGTCAAGACTACAAGCTCTCTGGTCTTTGTGAGTCATCATTCAAATATCTTTTCAGGCATCTCTGGGTAAGTTTTGCTCCCAAAAAAACAAGCTTGGGAGAATTTTCCCAGATTATTTGAACATATACATGCAGCCATAAGACTGTAAATTTGTCACAGTTGTAACTTCTGTGATGAAGTGATTTAGGTTTGTTTCATAACAAATTCTGCTCTTTGTACCACTGGGAAGGTTGCTATTGAATAAGATTTTTTCTCAGGTTTTTCATAGAGTCATGTTTCTTCAAGCCTAGTGAATTTGAGTCTGAAAACATGACTTGGATTTTAAAAATTCTATATAATTTTATTTGAAAAACTAGAGGGGTTCTTTTTGCTTAAAATTGTGACTTTTTACATTTGTTTTCTCCAGAAATGAGTGTTTTCTTAATTTTAGGGGATGCCAGAACTATATCTTTGCTGTGGAAAACAGTAAATTGAAAATATTCCATAGCTTGGAATGCACAAATTCTATGCTCAAAGAAATCAAAGGATTTTCTGATTTAACTTCACTAGGACTAAAAGTGGGGTTTAATCTGAACATCTCTTCTTATTTTTACTTTTATTTGTATTATACAAATACTTAACAATGACTTCAATTCTAATTACATAGTACTTAACACTTAAGTAACACTTAACACAACTGACATTATGGATTGGACTCAAGGTCTGTTTACTCCAGTACTCTGTTTCAAACAGTGGCTGATATCATCTATGCCAGTGGAAGTGTATATACAGTATCCTGACCTCCTTCATCATAACATTTAACAAACATTGTGTGATTAATCCCATTTTGCTTTTGTTCAGAGGGCAGTACAATCAAAAAGGAGGCTGGTAATAGGTAGAATTTATTATTCTTTTATGCTTTAGAGATCAGAATGCTATTTATTGTATATTATGCTCAATTTCATTATATTTAAATCTCTTTTAGTTTTATATTAATTTAGTCAAAAGTGATTAAAGAAAAACTCTACCTTTTTCTTGTGTTCCCTGATATCAAGGTAAAAAAAAATTTCCTCATTTATTCTTTTCTGGAAAACTGATAAACATACTTAAATAGACAATATAATACAGTACAAAAGATACTTTTATATTTCACCTTGCAGCTTTCATCTTTAACTATTAACAGATTAATCTTCATGAAACTTTCACTAGTATGAGCTACAGAAATATTTTTTTATCCTTATTCCAAAGGTGAAAAAACAGAGGTGGAGAGGTCATGACTAATTTGAAATCATGAAGAGTATGAAAGCCAGATAAGAAAGCAAGTCTGTTTGCATCCCAGATCAATGTGCAGACCATTGCACAATAGATTAATCTTATAACTGGTTTAATTTTTCCAAATTTTAAACTTTCATTGGTAGCTTTAATTTATCTTTTTCCAGTAAACATTTTGTCAGAAAGCTGACTGGGGAAAAACTGGGAAAAAATTAATCTGAGCTTGTTGGTTGTAGGCGGGGGTTTGTTTTCATTTGTTCTCTTGTTGAAAACTATCAAAAATGTAAACACTTCTTGAATATTTGAAACAAAATATTTTGTAAATTTTCTGTGTAATTTTCTACTAGTTTTTATGACCGCTTCTACTCCTACATCTATTACGTAGTTTTGGAGGAACTTATATAGGTATATATGGTACTCTGTCTTGTATGACTGGACTCTGAGTTAGTAATTTGAAAATTTAGGTTTGAAATGAACAATGAGTTATTTAACTAACATTAGTTTATGGATCAGATACAAATTATTCACTTCAAGGTTTGATTTATATATTTATGTCTACAATTAAAAAAAAATCTGCTTTTTTAATGGAAATTGTGGAAAAGACTTACCTTTGCCGGGCGAGGAGTGGAGCCAGCAGGATGCCGTGCTGGAAACGGAGCATGGTGAAAGTGAAACTGCGGCAGGCAGAGATGTTGCAGTAAAAAGAAAAGACAAAAAGAAATGGCCAAGCCAGAAGGAGCCAGGACCAGCTCCCATGTTGGCATGGGTGCACTTTATAGCAGTGTGCCAATGGCTGATTGGTTGCCTCAACCCCTGAAGTGAGGATAAAAAGTCCAGTGGGAGACCAGCCAGGAGGACCAGAAGTGAGGTCCTGACTAGCCCAGAGGGGCCAGATCTGGAACCCGGTCCCAATACAGGGACCTGGTGGCTGCCAGGGAAGGGACTTTTGTAGGGAGTGAGGGCCAGGGAGGGCCTAAGGACAAACCTGTACAGTCCTTCTGGATACTGGACATCCACAGCGTAGACTGGATTCCAGCAGGACTAACTAGGGGAAGGATTAATAAATGACTGACCCGCAGCAAGTATAAAGCCCAAGTACAGAGTGAGATGCTGGGGGACAGGATGGCATTGGATCAGGAAGATGCATAGATGAGGCAAAGGGATGGTGGGGAGCACTTAGGTCAAAACAATGCACTACAGGTGCAATGAATGTGACTGAATATACTCTGGTTCTATTTGAGCCATAGTATATTAATCCCAATGTCACCGTCTACATGTACATTTAAGGCATTTAAGGACAGTAATTTACTGTGGCATAGAATAGTACTTGTGTCTGATGGGACTACACCAGAGTAAATTTATCTACTTTGCACTAATTGCAGGGCACATGTAAACAGTAACTCTTTACTGAATATGAAATTAATCTAATGAGTAGCAAAGCACATATGTAGACATGCCCACCATGAATATTCTTCCAGGACCTGAATTAGCTCATTTAGAGTTAGTCAGTAGAAAGCCCCAAGGAAAAGTATACTTCTTAAATTCTGCCTTTGTGGAAGGAGCTTATTTCACAGTCTGGACACCCTAATTGTGAACAAGTTTTCCCTAATGTTAAGCCTGAATTGGTTTTCCAGGAGTTTGTGGCCATTATTTCTAGTTTTCCCCTTGGGTTCCCTGGTAAACAGTTGCTCACTGAGCCCTTGCTGTACTCCTGTAGTGTAGCAGTAAGCTCTTACCAGATCTCTTCTTAGCCTTCTTTTCTTCAGGCTGAAGTGTCCCATATCCTTCAGCCTTTTCTTGTATGACTTGCTGCTTAAGACTCTGATCATATGGGTGGCTCTTCTTTGGATTCTTTCAAGCTTGTCCATGTCCTTGTTAAAATGTGGTACCCAGAACTGAGCACACTACTTCAGCTGTGGACCCACCAGTGCTGAGTAGAGTGGAAGAATAACCTCAGTTTTGCTGGAGATGCATCGATCGATGCATGCCAGAGTATTATTTGCCCTACTGGCTACAGCACCACACTGCTGCCTCATATTCATACTGTGGTCTATTATTAACCTGGGGTCCCTTTTATTTATGGTGCTATTCAGTTTGGTACAGCCAAGCCTGTTGGTGCCTAAAGCAGGATTTAAGCAGAAATAAGAGATCTAAATACGAAAATACCCATTTAGCTACTTACTGGAGGTGCCAAAACTCTGAGTGACAATAATCTGTGTATTCCTCACTGTGATGGAGAAACCCAGAGGGATGGGTGTGAGACACCGGGTTGCTGTGCCAAAATTGCAACTGATGGCTGCAGCCTAGCTGACGGGGACCCACTAGGAGCTCATTGACCATTAGAGTTACCTGCTGGAACACTACAGCTGACAACAGAGTGGTGTATGGTGCCGCAACACCATTATATAAACTTGTGCTCCTTCCAGTTCCATGAACGCCAGGCCAATGTTGTCAAAGAACTATGATGCATCTAAACTATAAAGGAAGATATAATGCCATTTATGAGAGAGGAGAGAATCGGGAGGCAAAGCCTGACATTTGGAGGACATTACAGTCTTCTGGGAAGTCTTCAGGAAGAGAAAGATGACAAGAAATACAAGCTGGAAACCTCACAGGACTCCTGGGAATCAGCCAGCCTAAGTAGGGATATTATGGGCTGTCCCTGAGAGGGAGAGCCTGAGGACAGTTGGTGTCCGAAGCTGATGGGGTCAGCTCAGTTGAAGACACAGCACAGAAAGTGCTACTTTTGCTTTGCATTGATTTGTGAATGCCCAAAGGAGGGCTTTGTTTGTTTTGTTCTACGCCCTAATCTACAAGCAGTGCCAGCAACTGAAAGCCTCATCTTTAGTTATGTTATTTCAGGAACACTAGTTAAAGGCACACAGAAAACCTCACCTTTATTTTACATTACATCTGGGACACTAACTGAAGGCATATTGAAGAGAGACTTGGGAGAACTGGGGACCCCTTATCCGAAAAGGGGCTTCTGCTTGGGGTGCTAGATAAACCACAGAAACTCTGTCTTGTGGAAGGATCCAGGAGTAAGGGATTCCCCACACTGTGACCCTGGAGTATATTTCTGTTGATGTTGTTTTTGTTTTGTTGGTTCCACGACATTTCTTTGGATACTCAGGAGGTGGGTGTCCAGACAACAACACCAGTTCGTAGGACAGCATTTTACCAGCAATCATCTGACAGTGTTACCTGTGAAGAAGCTTTGCAGAGCTGACCAGGTAACAAGGACTTCTGGAGTAGAAGCACGGCTGTTCTGTGGATGAGCTATAGGGAAGGTGGAGCCCCAGGTCAACAAGTCACCACTAAGTGAGTAACCCCAAAATAGCAATGGGATCTGTAACAGAATTACTGAACCCTCCTTTTTTCCCTCTTCTTAACAACAAAGATGTGGCAGATGAGTCAGAGGTGATACCTACCCCAAGGGGCCCATAGCTCCTTCACACTCATGAAATATGTTTATGGTAACCTTCTTTAAAATGCAGTGATGGTGCTGCAGCTGTCACCCACCTTTTCTTTAAGTGGTCTAGTGATTGCAGTACCCATCCAGGATATGGGTGACTTGGTTTTAAATTCACATAGTTCTCTTAGAATAGTGTCCTGATCCCCAGGTTACAGTCTGATCTGGGAGAACTGTCAATCACTGCTATTTAAATTGTTCTATTATCTAGTAAAGAATGTAATAGTCAGTGGGACAGAGAAAGAGCAAAAGAGACTCTAGCCTTGTGGTTGGGACTGGCACTCAGCTGAGAGCCTGGAGGTGGGGCCTGTCACCAAGACTGTTGCTGCACTTCATGTTGTCTGTCACTTGGCAGAATGCAATCCTGTAACCACTAAGCCAAATGACTTCAACAGAATGAGATGGGAATATGAAAATATGGTGGTTTCCTCCCAAAATTGCCAGGACACTATGCTGGAAAATACTTTAATCCAATTTAAGCTGAGCAGGAAGTTGAACCTCTGTCCTCCACCTTCTGGATGAGTAGTGTTATTACTAGACTTGTTAGCAAGCAGGGGTGAAAGTGGGGGAGGGGTACTAGCACTTCTTCCAGCCATATTTTTGAACAAAAGTGTCAGTCACCACTATTTTGTGTGAATCATAATTTTTAATGTGCTGTAGATGTGTTTCACACATGCTACTGGAATAAGATCTGCCGGAGAACATAAGTTTGCCGTCCTGCTTGAGTTCCTAAAAAAGTGTTAATAAAAAAGCTTAGCATCCTTCTCTTCATTGCATGTTGTGATTTAATCATAAAGTTAAGATAACTGTTTGTTACAAATGTGGATGCATTCATTGATTTTCAGGACTTCAGACTCAGGTGGCTAATAGGTAGAACACAGTCTGGCCTCTACTTTGTAGATTCTGATGGGTTCAATCATGAGGCTCCATGTCTCTCAGTACTGGCAAGGCTGGCATGCCTCTAAGCATGCCCCAAAACAAAACTTTAGATATACATTCTAACCCAGGGAAATTTACCAGTGAAACCTGGGCATCTACGGTGTTTCAGTGCCTGTTGGATTGGTTAAAGGCTTTTGAGGATCACACTTTTGAGTTGAGGTACCTACATGCTGTGTAAGTTGTATGTAAAGCACCTAGGTCCCTGTGTGATTTTTACCATAAGTGCCTTTGGGTTTATAGGAGACTCTATTCAGGAGTTTATAGGAGACTTATAGGGTTTATAGAGTTTATAGAACACGCTATGTTACAGATCCCCCTAATAAATTACATAATTAAAAGAAATGGAATGCTTTGTGTTTGCTCCCTACAAGTATCTCTATAAGTCAACTTTAAATTACAAGGTGGGGTGGGTAATAAACTTTTTTCAGGCTAGAGGTACATCAGGAGATGGTCAAACAGTAGATGGCAAAGACATGGAGCAGGTTTTGTGGATGTTACAGAAATAGAAAATAGAAGAAGACAATCCTGAAGATGAACAAGATGAAGATCATATTGCCTAGGAAGGTTATAAATTAAAGTTTAAAGAAAAGAATCGTGATGGAGTTTGCTGAAACAAGAAATGGAAGAGACCAACACAGACATCATTATTTGTTGAACTTTAATTTGTAATTCTAAACAAAGAAACTCATCACACTTGCTGCAATCTCAAAGCCATGCATCAGCCCAATAAAATGGACAAAGGAGATTTGTTTACTGGAGTCTGTTCTCTCATCTAGTGAATGAGAAAGAATGAAGATAGGAAGAAATTGTTTGAGAACAATATAGGAAGATACTGTTTGAGAATAAATTTGTGAGATACATTTCTGATCCAAAAGTCATTGAGATCAGCAGAAACACAATGGAATTTGCTCTGGCAGACTTTGGGATTAGGCCTGTACTGAATACATTTCTTGAAAGTTGAAAGGGCAAGAGTAGTAAAAATACAAATTGTCAGTGCATGTGGCCATGATCGGGTGCTGATTTTGATGGCAATAAGTTCAGAAACGAAGTATGAAGACCAAAGAGATTCACTGCAAATGTTCCATACTCATCTACTATTCAAGAAAAGAAATGCATTCCTACACACAGCTTTTTGATAAATAGAACTGAATGGTTTATAGCAAAAAAAAATTTGATTGAATTTATCCTTCCCTTTTCTCAGTGCATATTACTTGTAAAAGTATATTGATATTTACAGTATTTTTGTTTTTAATACATTTAAATTAAAAAAAAGATTTAAGCCACATGCTGAATTATAAAGGATTTCATTTAGGTTAGCTGTTCATTATTGCTTAACTTAGTGCAATGTGGTTTACCACAATTGCTTAGTCAACTCATGTGGTAAACTCCTATGCCAAATTTTTGCTTTTTTGGGTAACTAGTTTACTTTAGTCATGAAATGAATTTTCAATTCTCAGAGTAGTATTTTGCAAGATTACTCTTGCAAAAAGAATTCCATTACTATGACTGTTAATCAGTGAAAATAACAACAGGTTTGTAAATGTTGCAAACTAAAATACAATATTTAATTTGATGTATTATTTATGAATAATCAGAGAAAGCTAATTGCTGTTCAGAGTGAAGACCAAATCCATTTGGAACTAAAAGAATCAGTTGTCACAGCTGTACAGTAGATATAATAACATTTGAAGGTATTATGTCTTAAAACTTAAATATAATTAGTTCCTGATAAGCATATCAGAAAGAAAAAAAATAGTCCTATTTATCTTAGGAGGTGTACTGTATAGTTTATTGTGTAATTGTCACTATTTATCTCTAATGGATAGGTAAGGAATGTGTTTGAAAATGTCTAGTGCACTTTTATCAGGCTAATATCTTTATAAAGTAGTTTGCTTAGCTGTGGGGAAAATATAGAGCAATATTGTATGTTATATACTGTACTCCACAAATTAGAAACTGAGTTGTTAAAACTTGCAGGTGAAAACAGAAAATTAACTTTTGCTCTGACAGTAACCAAAAGTAGATTTTAAACATGAAGGCTTTTTAGTGACCTCAGTTCCAGTACTTTAGACAGCTGAGGAAAGGCAATAAAAGACTTCTGAGTTAGAGACAAAGTCAGGCTCTCTCTATTTTCAGAATTTCCATGGCTCTGCAGCCTCCTGTTGTGAGGTAGCAGCTGTAGAATGCTATAACTGGGATCTTGGTGCCGTCTTCCAGAGACAGGGTCTGTGACTGATGTACCTTAGTAGCATTTTTCAGTGACTGAGAATGCACTGTTTCAAAGCTTTTTAAATGCCATTCTCCCATATTCTAGTTCATTATCCTGCCTCAGAGTTACAATAATGCTAGAAAAACTCTTTCTTCCTTTGGATTGTGAGCTTGAGATTCGTGATTCATGGAAGTAGAACCTAGGATGGTTCACATGTCTGGGTGACCAAAAGGATATAGGAAATACATAAAGCTGATTAGATTGTCAAAATTATAAACCAAGACATTTGCCGTAGGAGGTTTCACCATCAAAATCAGTCAGTTTAAGGCCTGTCATATAAGGATAGATTTTATATATCCTATATACTCATTACTTCTTTTGTGACTGCAGCTTTTTTCAAAATATGTATACATGTTTATTTACTTCATCTTAGATTTACTGCACAGTAATCTACTGCTCAGTAAGTGATTTTGGGTAGGTGTCTACATGTTCAGAGACTAGGCAGGAAATTTGTTGCCAGGTCCCTGCAGCCCAGCAATTCACCTCTGTGGCCACTGGAGGGAGCTCTAGGCTTCAGCTCCAGCTGACACCAGCCTGGCAGCCCTCTTTAAAAACCAGCCCTGCTCTTGTACTCTCTGGGCAGCCAGTTCCTGTGCTTAGAAGCAGTATGGCAAGCACAGAGGCAGCACGTAGCAGCTTTGTTTGTGTCTACTTTTCCTCCTTGTGCTATGGCTATCCCAGCCTCTGGTCCTGGCAGTGACAAACAGCATCCCAGGATCTTGCTCACCACTTTGATTACCCTGCTGGCCTGCCACGCCGAATATTGCCTGACCCATGGCCAGCTCTCCATGCCTAGCTCCCCCATAACCAGCCACCACCTGCCTACCCACAGCTCACCTTCCCAAGGCCGTCACCTCCATGCAGCTGCCGCTGCCAGGGACACTAATGAGCAGCTCCATGAGACCACTGCTGGGGTCGCCATTGCCCCTGGTCCTGCCATGTCATCCAGCACTGGTGGCAACACCTTGTCCAGCAGAACTGGGATGACAAGCAGTGAGTGGACACCTTCAGACTGACCTAGGTGCATCTTCAGGGACCTGCTCCACCAGCGCCAGTGCTACATAGAGTGCCAGAACATTGGCATATGCCCAACCCTCCCTGCTGACATCCACCTGCCCCTAGAACTGCTGAAGCTTGCTACACCTGCCAGTATCTGGTATGTGGGACACCTCTTCAGCATGGACAAGGCCTCTGCCATTCTGGAGGTATATGGCACCCTCCAGGACATACCGGCAGGCACAGTCCTTGGTGTCCATGACCCCAGGTGGTGGTGGCAGGGTTCTGTGCACTGGGGTCCCCTCAGTGTACTGGGGCCCTGGACAAGACCCACATGCTGTTTACCTGCACACCCCATGGAGACTGCCCCTAATGTAGCCATAGGGGATTCTACTGCGTGGCCCTTCAGGCTGTCATAGACCACTGGGGCATGTTCACACATGTGAACGTTGCCTGGGTGGACAGTGTGTATGATGGCTGTGCCTTCAGGAACTCTGGCCTGGCAGGACTGGCCAAAAGTGGGTGTTGTGAACCTGGGGTACCAGACCTGTAGCTGGGCACCATCACTGTTCCACTCCTGCTCATTGAGGACCCTACCTATCTGCCCCTGGCCTGGCTGATGAGGCCCTACACTAGCTAGCTGCACCCTGCCAGCTCCACTTTAATCACTGCCTGGGCTGGACCTGCACACTGGTGGAGTGCTCTTTTGGCTGCCTCAAGGGCTGCTGGCATTCCCTCATTGCCCACCTACAGGTTGCTGAGGAGAACCTTCCCTGGGTCATTGTTGCAGCCTCTGTACTGCATAATATTTGCAAGGCCTGGGGGGAGCTGTTCCATGAGGCCTGGGCAGAGAAGGTGCAGAGGGTGGAGGTAGCCTGGCAGTGGGAACCCCAGATGCAGCAGATCCCCAGGCTGAGGCACTAGGAGAGCCAAGCACCCACCTGCAGGGGCCAGGGCACATTGATGCAGGAAAATCTAGTGGACCACCTCCTGCAGCACTCCCCCTTCTAGTCTGCCTGTCCTGCTGCCCCCAGACCTCTTACCCTCTGCCTACCCCCAGCACCACTGTCATGCCAGACGTGTCCAAAGAAGAAATCTTTATTTCCCACACAGCATACCCCCATCCCACCTCTTCCTCTTCAACATACAGAGCTTCCTCCTCCTTCTCCAACAAACAGAGCCCCTCCATTACCCTTCCCACTCATTGACAAAAAAATCCTCTTCCCAGTATGAAAACTATTTGCAAAGTCTATGTTTTGGTGTCTCAGTTGGGGGCCATAAGGTGGGGGGCATCTAGGGGTCAGAACCTGGGGGTGGGTGGTCAAGACCCTAGTCTTGGGCTGCTCCCCATGGGTGCACGTGCCACAGCACATGTGGTGGGCAGAGGTCTCACCCAGGGGAAACAGTGTGCAGTGCTCCTCTGGGGTGGGTGGCTCTCCCTCTGGCTGGCGGAGTCCAGGCCCAGCAGTGCCAACGTGCAGTCCTGGTGCCACTCCAGGCATCTCTGGCTTCATGTTCACATGGAGCTGGGATGAGCAGCAAGCCTGGGCCCAGGCAGGTGCCAGTGGATCCAGCGTGGGGAATCCTGGTGAGTGGAGGTAGCACACGGCTTCCTCCCAGGCTCAGGTGGGGGCCTGCTGTGGGGCAGCAGGTGGCTGCTAGGGGGTGTGCGGGGCTAGGAACACGGGCCAGTCAGCAGCGGGCATGAACAGGACTGCCAGGCCCAAGGTCTGACAGTCATTTTCCATGGCCTCCATGGCCTAGATCAGGATCCTATTTTGGTCCCACATGACCTGAAGCCACAGCTGCTCCAGGGCCAGGAGTACAGTCCAGAATGCCTCCTCCTGGGTGACGTGTTTCTCCAACCACCTCTTTTCTTGGGCTAAGTCCTTCTGCTGTCAAGCCCATGCATCATAAGTCCACTTATCAGCCACCACCACCAGCCACTGGAGGAGGAGGATCCTGTCCTGCATGTGCCTCTGGCACAGCTGACACAACCAGAAAGACCTGGCACTGGGTGGCAGCTTCCCTGACCTGGCATTCCTGCTGACTCCTGTGGCCTTTTGCCTGTGTCCAGATGCTGGATCTGCAGAACCAGGAGAAAGAAGATTTTGTGAGAGTTTGCAACATTTCAGAGCTAAGATGCTTTGTACCAGAGGCTGTGCGCTGCCCCACCTCAGATAAGGGGTTGGCTGTGGATGGGTGCCCAGGGATCATGGTAATTTGGCTGGGCAGGCCTGGGCCCAGGCATCTGCTGGGTGATCTCCCTATCCCCACATGCCCTTCTGGGGCCAGGAGTCCATCTGGTGTTGGCCTCAGGCAGCCTGCTTCCCCCTCCCACTCCGTACTGTCCCCAGGGCTCCAGACTTCCCCTCCACAGGCCAGCCACTCTGCTGTGCTGCTGCCCATGGCACCCAAGTTTGGAGACTCCCAGACAACTGAGTTAAGGAGCTGGCTGCGCCCCCACTTCCCCATGGGGAGCCTCTCTGGGAAGGTGCCCTGGGGCCAGTTTTCTTCCACACTGCCATCGTGCCCCAAGTATGCCTCTGCTGAATGTGCCCCAGGTGGTGCGTGATGGTGGTTTGTGCAAGCTGAGGGGTGCCCAAGCCACTGCATCCTGCTGCTGCTGCTAATCCTCATGGTGCCCTGGTTTGGGACCCTGAGCTACACCAGCAAGGGGGGCAAGCCTGGGCTGCCTCTCAACCTCTGCTGCTGCCTGGAGAGTTACCTGTGACAGTGCTACTTGTCCCTGCCTCCCATTTCCAAGGAGGATATTTCTGTCAGCATTGACACCTTCCTCGAAGTGTGAGAGGCCCATGCCTATCTAGTTCTGGGGGGCATAATGTGTCCTGCTTCTCTGAATGCTGGAGGTGGGGGACAGGTAGGGAGGGCAGGCTAGGGCAGGGGCCGGGGCTTGGGGCAGGAGTTGGGGCTGGGGCAGGAAGGGCCCTTCCCACAGTGTAGGCCTTACCATGTGGCTGGGGCTGGTGAGGCTGGCAGCTTGGTGCAGTCTTCCCTATTGACAATGGTGTCCAGCTGCACCTGGTGTTCTGGTCCCTCAGTGCATGGTGTACAGGTGCCTAGCTAGGGTACCTGCCTGGGGAGGAGCTGGTGCTGCTGACAGTGACATGGCAGGCAGCAGCTGCTGAGGTAGGTACTGGCCAGGGAGCCCTGAGTTGCTGGTGGACTGTGCAACCAAGGAGCTAGGCAGGATGGGATGCTGAACACTCAAGGGTCCCTTCTGCAATGATATATCACTAGAGAGGTCAGGGCTGGGTAGGGGCTTGGGCAGGCTGCCTATGCTGGTAAAAACTGCATAATTTTGGCCTACGTCCTGGGATGCCAAAATGCAGGTCAGTTGCCATATAGATGGCATGGATTTGCGAGCATAGCCAGACTGACAGTTGTGGTCTGTCACAGCCACCCATTGTGCCTGCAAGGCCTTGACTTTTATGTGACACTGCTGCACTGACTGAGAGTGCCCATTCTCCCTATCCTGCTCAACAGGGCATCATAAATGTGGACATTCAAGCACCCTCCCTGCTCAAATTGGCACAGCACTTCTACATTGCCTCAGAGCACCATGAGGTTGCCAACCACCGTCTGGTTCCATTTAGGGCCCCAGGTGGAGGGCATGGGTATGCACACACAGACTAGACAGGGAGGACAAGGCCATTGTGGGTTCTGCACCAGCTTTCTGGGACCCTGCCTAGCTGTCTCACTGTTGCTGGCCCTGAGTATCTGCCAGCAGCACCCAGCATGGGACACAGCATAGGACTGTCAGCTGTGTGGCAGAAACAATGCCCTGCAGTAGTTGTAGTCACAGGGTAGGCTGCTGGGGCAGGTGGCCTGGCCCTGCTGCCAGAAGCTGTTTACAGGGCACTCTGAGGTACTGACAGGCTGGCCAGGGGCTGCAGCAGCCTACAGCAACAGATGTGCACCCACCTGCCTGACAGCAGTGCCCTGGCAGCCACAAGGCTGTATAGGGCCACACAGGAACAAAGGATGCCAGAAAAACAGGCACAGCTTAGCTGTGGCCTGCCCAATGGGGCACACATGGCCTGCACTGCTTTCAGGCTACCAGTGATTTGTGCCTCAGGGCAGGCAAGCCATTTTTGTGGTGTAAGGGGCAATGGGGTGGGGGTGTCTAGAGGGCAGAGCCCAGAGGCAGGCTGCTAGCATCCTAGCCTCTGACTGTTCTCCCATGGGTGCCCACACCTTGGGTGGGGGGCTTGGATTGTTTCTGTGGCCAGCAGGGCTTGCATGTAATCCTGCCCCCACTGCTGGCAGCTGCTGGTGGATGACAGGCAGGTCTGGGCCCTGAGTAGCCCTAGATCCAGGGAGGGGGTCAGGCCAGGGTCTCTTAGTGGCTGGAGACAGCAGAGGACCTCCTTCCAGGCACAGGCAGGCGCCTGCTGCAGGGTTGTGGGAAGTTGCCAAGGGGCCTGCAGGGCTAGGGATGGGGGATGGCTAGCAGCTGGCAGAATGAGACTGCCAGGCCCAGGATGGTGTCCAGCACCTGACAGTCATCATCTGTGGCCTGCACTGCCTGGCCCAGGATGGTGTTTTGCTTCCTCAATACCTGGATCCACTAGCATTCCAGGGCTAGGAGCTCAGACCAGAACTCCTGGTTAGCCCAGTCCCGCACCTTCTCATGGGCAATGTTTTCCACCCACCACCTGTCCTGGCAGGCCATGTCCTCCACCTGCTAGGCCTGTGCACCCTACTGCCCAGAAGGTGTCTGCAGGCATCCCTAGGGGAGTGGCAGGCATGGCCAGGGGTGCAGCAGCCCCTGAAGCACCCTTCAGCACCCTGCTGCCCCAATGGTACTGCACTGGCAACCGCATGGCAGTGCAGAGCCAAGGGTACACACAGGACCTGCAGTGTCCTCAGGCTGCCTGTGTTATGTGCCCCAGGGCACAAAACATCTGCAGTCTTTTATAGCCTGCAAACAGGGGCTGCCATAGAGGCAGCCCAGCTCTGGAGCAGGAGAGGCTCCTTGCAGCCCTGGGGCTGGCCTCAGCCCAGCCTCCTAGGAGGTGGGCAGACCTGGGAGCTATCTTGCTCCTGGGTTGCATCTACATGTGCTTTATTGTGCTTTAACTAATCCTGCTTAAATTTGCTAGTTGCATCCACAAGTAGCAAATTTAAGCAAGATTAAAGATTTTTACTGCACAGTAAGTGCGCACAAATGTAGACGACCATGCTTACAGCACAGTACACTGTGCCAACGCACAGTAACATGTCTTGTGTAAACTCGCCCAGTATGTCTCTTCCTGCATTTCTGTAATGTTCCTGAAAAGTTTGAAATCAACTTTATAGTCAAACAAAATTAGGCCAATTCCTGCTTTTCTTTTGTCAGTTAAAAGAGGATTGAACTAGCATGACTGGAAGTAGAATTTGTCCCCATTGTTTTAAACTTTCTGAACATAAGGTGACCTACTATATTCTACTTTGAGTCAGTTCAACTGCTTTCCAAATACATTGTTTAAACATAGAAAGTAGATTTTAAATACCTTTATAATGTTTTAATTTTAGTTAGACTTTTATTCTAGTTTTACTTTTCAGCTAAGGGATCTTGTTGGTCCCTTCCTTTTACTAGCACATGTGTTTTGATATTCCCTGTGGATATTAAGGGGACAGAATGCAAATAGGTATGTAGACATTCAAGTTGTTCTTTAAAAAGAGGTTATATTTTGGATTGTGGCTTAAAAAATAGCTAACAACTCTATCCCTTTGTATCAATAAAACTATGCTAAGAGCATGAGAATTGCTCTGAAAATTCCCTGACATAAGAGAAATCCTCAGGTATGCTGATATGGCTGCAGGTAGAGTAGATGGCATAATTAAGCTGTTAATTTTCTCCTAACCCATTTGCTATCAACTCTAGTAGTAACGGAAATCTCCTATTTTATGCTGTCTTGATGAGTAAATAACTTGTACAATTTTTTGCATTTCTTTATTTGAGCTGATGAGAATAGCAAGCAGAACCAATATTTGGGGAAGTCATTATATGAACATATTTTGCATTAGGTTTTGTAAATGAGCTTGCTTTAGAGGCTGGTAAATTGATGAGTTAGTACTGGTAAGAAATTCACAGAAAGGTTTAGCGTATTTCACTTGAAGCTACATTGATCTTTTATGGCATGGATCTGAAACTGCTTTTGATTTTCCAACGATAATTATTTATCTCATAGTTTAAAGGGATCTTTTTCCTTACATTACCATCAAAATACCAAATCTTAATGTAATCATCACTGATACATGTCTTTGGTTTCTTAGGTAACAATGTTTGTGCTTCACTTGGGAAGTGCCACTTTCTTGTTAACAGAACCAGTGATAAGTGCAATGACGACTGGGGCAGCTACGCATGTCGTGACTTCACAAGTGAAGTATCTTTTGGGAATGAAAATACCATATATATCAGGACCACTAGGATTCTTTTACGTGAGTTCACCAAAGGAGAGTTGAATTTTTATTTGCTAACATTTTGTCTAAAATCTATAGCTTTTTGTGAGATTATATGTGCATGTTGGGGGCAAACTAAACTCCTTCTATTAGCATTAATGGCATTTAGAATCCGTAAGGACTGCCTGAGTTTGAACTAGCAAAATTAGGCCTTGAGTTACATTACATTATCCAATTAAAAATAATCCAGTTTTGTAGTACTGTTAATAGTTGCATATATTTGACTGAACAATTATCAATATTTAATCTTTTTCATATGTTAACAGAAGGGAAAACAAGAAAGTTTTATACCATTCCACATTAACAATTAACTTTTGTTGTATGTCATGTCTGGGGAAACCCAAGATATTTCAAATTTGATCCTAAGCATGCTACCTGTCATATTTTTGCTAAATGAACCCTCGTTATCAGTGTAGCAAAATGAATGTCCAATAAACAGTTACCTTAGCTGTGCTACTGCTCTTTCATAACATAGTATAACTTTGTCATACAGCATCTCAAGCTTGTATCTTTATTGTAATTTCCATATAATTAGTACATCTTTTTATAGAGAGTTGTAGTTCTTTTGTATGATAACCCAATGTCTAGAAATGTCTACTGTAATAAAATCTTCAAGCCTATGTATCGTGACCATATTCTTCCAACACAAGCATGCTGTATACTTTTTTTATACCTGCCATGCCAATGCAATGGAGCCCTTATCTGCATAAAGGAATATATCAGTGTGGCTCTGTGTTAGCTGATAGTTTTCATATATTCAGCCAATGAACAACTAATGAATGAGGTCTGTGTATACTAACATAGCCCCTTAACCCTTGAATGTATGTATCTGTTTAGCCACTGAAGTGAAACTGCATTTAAAGAACAGTGAATATGTTTTCTTAGATCACCACTGCTTTCTACTCCCAATCTGATTCACCATTCATTTTTGAGTGGTTGGCAGGAGGGGACATTGAAATGGCATCTCTGCTAAAATCTGTAGGTAGTAGGGAAATGTATGAATTCTGCGAGACAGGGTATTTTGCTATTTATAAATATTCTGTTGGTTATATTTTATACACAATATCTATTTATAATTTTTACAAGGCCCAATAAATTATTAATGGCTGTTATAGCCATCTAACAAATATGAATAATATATATTATAGACGGTTATAAACAGATAAGTAAAAATTGCTATAAACCATGACTATAAAATAGCCTATTGAGCTTTATTTTAAAAATAGATTAACCATTGAACGGCTCATGCATCCTAACTATAAAATGTGACCTTTTTTTTATATCTGCCATGCCAGAGCCATGGAGCCCCTATCTTCATAAAGGAATATATTAATTTGGTAGAAATGGCTAATATCAACCAAAGCAACCAAGAAATAATCAAAGCATATAGTATAATAAATAATAAGGAACAGCAATGATGGAAATAAATATTTCTGTCTTGGGCTGCTGGTAATATCATAAATGAAGTGTTCAGAAATTTTTCAAGGTTATCTATTCCCTTCTCCCTTGTATTTTTGTCAGAGCTGGCTGTCATTGTTTACCTTCTAATGCTGAAATCCAATCATTTCTTCTCATGTTCAAGTTATACAAAACATGACCAACGTATTTGAAAAATGCTGAGTTACTGTTAAAAAAAATCTTTAAAATGGTGATTGTGAATGATGAAATATTTGTTTATTAGAATAAATGAATTTACCTTAAAGATGCTGCAAAAATGAGAAACTTTCCTAGCATGTATTTATATTGCTTATCAGTATTTTAGTCAGAAACGTTACATGATATATTGCCAATATTAGTTAATATGGTATTAGTTACATATGAAAAATGCACCAAATAATTATGTACATGTAACTAAGAAGTGAAATGCAAGTTTGGCAACCATTTTTTTGTACATTTTCTTTCCACACAAATTCATGTATTTAACCTGTTCTTTTCTCCTCTGAAACCGATTACCACTAAAGCCATTCTTTTCTCTGGCTTGGACACCCTTCTGGACTGCAAGGCAGGAACCAAGAATATTAATAAAATGTGATAGGAATGTCAAAGGGAAAATAAACCAATGAAACATAGTCTTTTATAAAGAATGAGATCACATGAGATCACATGTAAGAGTTAAATACATACAAATGAGATTTATATGTGTAGAACAAATCTACTTTGAAGACTTCGGGACTGTGGGATTTCTGAGTCAATAACATACTTTTGCATACTTTTGCATTTTTTTCTGTAAACAGTTTGTAAGATTTCCATTTTGCTGTGCATCGTACCATCTAAAAATGCAGGGGAAAAGAGTCCCCAGCTTAAACGTTATTTATGGAAGGAAGAGGGGATTGAGGTAGAAAGAAAGAGGTGGTGGGAAAAGATAATGTGAAGTCTTATTTTACAGTCATAAAATAATAAGAAGCAGGGCTAGAACAGACCTTAGAAGTCATCTAATCCAGCTACCTGCTCAAGGCAGGATCATCCCTGCTTAAATCATCCTAGTCAAGTGTTTGTCTAACCCATGGATTCCAGCTTCTAGTGGTTGGGGACCAAACACCCCATAGGCTGCATCAGGGAGAGCCACAGGCCCCTGGGCTACACACCATGTAGATGTTCATGCTACTCCATGCTGGCAGCCCTCCATTTGCCCTCCTTACCCCCTACCTCTCAAGGTGGCTGTTCCTGATAATCTTGTTATCTCCTTTTGTGACCAAAATCACCTGCTCCATCAACTATTAACTGAAGACCAGAACAGATGGAGCCTTAAGAGGCTGCAAAGGCATGAATTGTTTGTACATGAAGCCAACAAGCTGCTGGAAGAGATTGGGGATGCTGAACCAAACCTGTGGGCAGCACTGGAGCAGACTAAGCGCTGGGAAAGGTCAGACCTATTCCTACAGCATTTTATACCAACATCAAATGAGTCCCCCAACACGCATGACCTTGAATGGATCAAGCTGAATGCACTGAGATCTGGATACAGGTGCTTTAAAAGAACACTTCACAAGATGAACATCTTGGACAGCCCCATGTGTGAATGAATGTCCATCAAAAAGTACAGCACTTCATTGATATCTCTTCATCTTAATCACAGGGGTTTGTGCCTTTGTTTTCTGAATCTTCACATTTGGAACAGTTACCTGGGGGCTAAATTTCTTTAGTTTGTCTTACTCATCTCAGAAAGTAATCGGAGGTATTTTGAACTGGAGGTAATCAATTATTTTGGAGTGAACAAACAAAAAAATATGAGTTATGTAACCCATTTTACAGTAGCCAGCACCCAGCATTTATGGCAGATAGTCACATGTTCATTTTTGTGAGTGGATGAATGCTTTCTCAGTGTGTTAGTGAGCCATGTGATCTGAAAATGTTTTATATTGTTATTGCATTGGTTCCCTTATATGCTATTAAGTGATAGATTAATCAGATTTAATAGTTAAACCATCAGCATTTGAATTAAATAAAACCTGTTCATTGACATGTGCTGGTAGACTTACAATATTTCATTAGTGATCCCAAGCTCAAATAAGTGGCTCTAACTTTGTTTTACCATGTCATTATCTCAGTGACTTAAGAGGGAGCTTTACATTTTTAAGGAATGACTAAAAACTCAGTTCTTGCCCCTCTAGTAAGCTTGTTTTGTCATACACGCAAGATAATTTTTTTTTAATTTAAAGTGTGTTTATTGCTAGAAATGTATAGTACTCTTTATATCTAAATATTTTGCAAGGCATTCACATCTTTCTGAACTGTTGAAGGTTGTCTTGTAATAGTAGATAATTCATTTATTTATCTACAGAATTTTGAACAAATGTCAGTATACCAGATTACTTAACTCTTACAGCATTGGCTCATGTCTCAAGGATAATTCTGAGAGAATAATATGCAAGAATAATTAGGGTATGCCCTATAGCATGAAAGATATATTCTAGAATGAAGCATTTTACATCTCTACTTGTTGTTTGTCTGTCTGTTTTTATTCACTATAGATTTATGCCTACATTTTTGAAAATATCAAATCGGTTCAATTAGAAGCTTTACTTCTGTCCTTGCTGAGCATTGTGGTGCTTGTTCTCGTTAAAGAACTGAATGAAAAATTTAAAAGAATCATAAAAGTCATTCTTCCCATTGATCTAGTTTTGGTAAGTATGGGGTCAGATATTCACACAATCTGCAAAAATTTACTATATTGTGTATAGTTAACCACAGTCACACCTGCTTCTTATTAAATCTAAAGCTAATTTTCCTTGTTAAATGTTAATGTAAAAACAAGAAACAGTTTGGCCAAATAATTAAGAAAGAAGTCACATATGTTCTCAGTTTATAAAACATTTTTCATATATTTACTATTTATTAAATAAATACAAGACTTTGAGGCCTAAAATGTTAAAATATGGGAAGTTTTAAATATAAAAACAAAAGAGTAATTGTTGTTGTGAAGCAGTAAGAGAGGCCAATGTTGGCCAACTGCAGTTAAACATTATTTCTTACATTTATTCATGAGAACAACTACACTACCACTTTCTATAACCTTTTTTCCTGTTTTCTTTATGTATAGTGCAGGTTCAGGAGAAATCAATGACAGCATCATAGGTCTTCAGATATCAAGGAGATATAGAAACAGCCCTTGTACCAGAAGACATTTTCTGTGTTTCTTTGTATCTCTTGCAGAAAGCAAACAAAACTGAATGGAGAACCTGTTGAGAACATGTGGGCCAACACTATACTTCTGCTTGGCTTGGAAATATCACATACAAAAAGCAGGAATTTTCTAAAACTGGCAAAATCCTAATGAAGCACATTCATAGATTGATAGATTGTTAGGGGCTGGAAGGGACCTTGTAGATCATCGGATCCTGTCACTCTGCACTAGGCAGGAAAAGACAACTGTGATCAAGTGACCCCAGTGAGGTGACTGTCCAGTCTCCTTCTGAAGATTTCCAGGGTAGGTGACTGCACCACCACTGGAGAGAGTTTATTCCACAGTCTGAACAAGTTTTTCCTGGAATTGAGCCTGAAGTGGCCTTCCAGGAGTTTGTATCCATTGGTCCTTGTCTTCTCTAAGTGTGCCCTGGTGAACAGCTATTCACCGAGTTCTTGATGTACTTTTCTGACGTAGTGGTAAGCCTCTACAAAGCCCTCTCAGCAGTAAGCCGCTACCAAGTCCCCTGTAGGCTGAAGAGGCCCAAGTCCCTCAGCCTCTCCTCGTATGGCTTGTCTTGCAAGTCCCTGATCATACAGGTGGCTCTTCTCTGGCACTCTCAAGTTTTTCCATGTCCTTGTTGAAGTGTGGCACCCAGAACTGGATGAAGTACTTCAGCTGTGGTCTCACCACAATGGGGTACAGTGGGAGTATCATTTCCTTAGTTTTGCATGAGATGCAAGGGTTAATGCATGCCAGCGTGTTGTCTGCCCTGCTGGCCACAGCACTGCACTTCCAGCTCACGTTCATGTGATGGTTGATCACTATCCTTAGTCCCTTTCAGTCATGGTACAAGTCAAATTGTCACCATCTAGCCTGTAGGTATGTTGGGGATTGTTTGCCCACAAATGGACCACCTTACACTTCTGAGTGTTGAACTTCATCGGGTTCTAGTCCACCCAACTCTCCAGCCTGTCCAGGTCCACCTATCTGCAACCTATCTTCTGGCATGGCCACCCTCCCATATAACTTGGTGTTGTCTACAAACTTGGCCAGTGAGGTTTTCACTCCAAATCATTGATCCACATCCAAATCATTAAAAAAGATGTTGAAAAGCACTAGTCTAAGCATGGACCCCTGAGGAACACCACTGGCCACTTTTTACCAAGATGACACAGATCCATTCATGAGAACTCTTTGGGTTCTACCATGCAGCCAGTTTTCCATCCTCTGAACTGTTGAGCACTTAAGCCTGCAATCTTCCAATTTTTCCGCAAGGATAACATGGGATACTAGATCAAAAGCCTTTTGGAAGTCTAGGTGTATAATGTCAATCTTCTCTCCTGTGTTCAGGTGGTGAGAGACCTGTTCATAAAAGGAGATGAGATTGGTAAAACAAAACCTACCCATGATGAAACCAAGCTGGCTGTTGTTCAGAATCTTACCCTCATTGAGCATATCTCACATAGATCCTTGAATGAGTTTTTCCAGGATTTTCCCTAGGATGGAGTTTAGGCTGATTAGCCTATAGTTACCTGGGTCCTCCCTCTTCCCCTTCTTGAAGATGGGCACAATGTTGGCCACCTTCTAATCCTCAGGCATATCCCCTGTGTGCCATGATTTCTGTCAGGGGTTCCACAATGACCTCAGCCAGCTCCATCAGCACTCTTGGGTGAAGTCCATCTGGTCCTGTTGATTTATAAATGTCTAGCTTTTCTACTTGGTTTTGCACCAGGTCAGCATCCCAGCATGCCCTCTGTAATCATTATCTTGCTTGTCTTTCCCCTTGGTCCAGTGAAATGCCAAAGTGAAGTGGGCATTCAGGAGTTCAGTTTTTTCCTAAGTGTCCATTACCAGCTGTTCTGAGGTGTTAGGCAGGGACCCCATGCTTCCATTTGTTTTTTTTCTGCTCACTACATACCTAAAGAAGGACTTCTTATTGTCCTTGACTAATTGACTCCCATTTAAACTCAGTCGCCACCTTAGCTTTCCTAATCATTTCCCTACAAGTGTGGACCACTTTTACATAAGCCTCCTTGTGGACTGTCCCTAGTTTCCAATGTGTGTACATCTCTTTTTTCTTTTTCAAGAGGACCGCAATGTCCCTATTGAGCCAGCAGGGCTTGCTAGCCCTTCTGCTACCTTTGCTCTTCATGGGAACAGTTTTCTTTTGTGCTTCATGAATTGTATCCTTGAGGAATAACAACTCTTTGTGCACTCCATTTGCCTTCCAGTCCTCATCATCTCCCCTACTAATGCCCTGAGCCTGTTGGAGTCAGCATTTTTTAAGTTTAGGACTTCAGTCCTGCTAATTGATTTGTCAGCCTTCTAGTGGACAGTGAATCTGATGAGCTTGTGGTCACTGTCACCCAGGTTACCCTCAATGTTCAATCCATGCACCAGATCTTCTCCTTTGGCCAAGACCAAGTCTAGGAGAGTGGTATCTCTAGTTGGCCCTTGTACTTCCTGGGTCAGAAAGAGCTTCTCAATTACAGTTAAGAAGCTACAAGACCTATCTGACCTACAGGAGTGTTCCTCCCAATCTATGTCTAGATAATTGAAGTTGCTCATGACCACCAAGTCCCTTTCACACATGGCCTCTGTCAGTTTCATAGTTGCATAGTAGCTAGGGTCAGATACTGATCAGGAAGATGGAGAGACTCTATATCCCTGGGTTGTGAGACAAATATACAATCTATGTCCACTACATTCCTGTAATTTTAAAATAGTTAATGATATGGACAATGAAATAACTTTTCAATAGGGTAAATTTGCCCTCCTAGAGCTCCATGCTACCATAACTAGACTGCTACTGGTACCCAAACTAATTAGTTTAAAGACAGCTTGAGTATCTTTACACTATATTGAAGTCACTGCTGTCACTAGTAACTGACCCTTGAGTAATCTTGGAAGTTCCAGGTTATCTTGGAGTTCTGCAGTCACATCTCAACTAACAAGCAAATATCCAAAATGCTTTGAATCAGTTTTGAAGTACGTTTTACAATGTGTTGAATTTTAGTGCAACTAGATATTTCACCAGCATAACCTTGGCACAATCTCATTCTTTACAGTACATTGATTTTCTGAGCGATTCTACATAGTATTTTGTAGTAAAATATTTTTGCTACATATTTTTCTATAATGAAAGTTACAAGATTTCTATTTTTTGCATAAACATCCATAGGTTTATCTTCTTTCTTCAACCTTCCTTGTCTAATGGGGATGATTGCACTTGATGTTTAAATTAAAGGACAGTAAAATCTCTGTTATTCAGCATCCCTGGGGAAGGGGATTGCCAGTTATGTAAAAATTAAGGTTATCTGACACCCCCTGGCAGGGGTTTTCAGATAATGCTGGGGGGCCGGGGCAGGGGAGAGAGGCGGGGGCTGCATGCAATGGTGGGGTGGGTGGCTGCGGGCACACATGGAGTGGCTGCTACACAGGGTGGTGGGTGGTGGCAGCGGCTGTGTGTGGGAGCTTTCCCTCGGTCTGCCCCCTGTGCTTCCCAGGGTTAGTTAAATGCCAGAGAGTGGAGATTTTACTGTATTTTTATTAGATAAGTGACATATTTCATGACTTTGGCAGGCAGCCTTAAGGAGAAAGGTGGTTGAATAGTTAGTGTGTCAGCCTGGGATATGAGAGAACGAATTCAAATTCCTTTGCTCTATGATTGATTTAGATTCCCTTCCTGCGTAGCCTTGGCAACTTATTTTGTCTATGCCTTCCTCACATTATAATATAATAGTACTGTCTCCATACCTCATGGGGGTGTTGAAAGAGTAAATACATTCAAGGCTATAAGGTATTTAGATATTGCATTAGTGAGGGTCATATGAATACCTCAGATAGAACATTAATATATTTTCTATGTTCAATCAAATAGATAATTGCTACATCCCTTGCCTGCTACTATGCTGATATGGAATACACGTGTGGCCTAGAAGTTGTGGGACATATTCCAGAAGGGTAAAATGTTTTTTATTTGCTTGTGGTTTTAAAATTTATTCATATTTTAAGTATAGCTGCTCAAAAGCTCAGCTAAATTATAAAAAAATAGGAAATGGGAATTATCTGTATTCATTTCAGCCCCCGAAATGGACAGGTGTGTAGCTATATCCCTAAGAAAGGCAGTCTCTCTCATAACATCAGAGCTGTTCCATTACTGTATAGGACCAACTAGTCAATATAAGAACAAAACCAGTTGATATTAGGGACAGGCATTGAACTTGGTTCAATTCTCTGCTCTTAAACTAATATATGGTGCCTTGACATTAAAATGAGGCACGTGTTATTGACCAAGAGAACCTGTTTCATTAGGGTTCATGAACCCAATGATCTCCATCCATCCTGGACCTGTTCTTCATGATCATTACCACCCTATAAGATTTAAAAATGGGGATCAGAAAGTTAACTCTTTACTTTTTTTGTTCATCTTTAGGGTTTTTCTGACAGAGTCATTGTGCACTCTGTAGAATCCAAGAATGTGCTTCTAGTGAGGGATTGGCATGTTGGGAGCTCCTTAGAGTGTGAATTCTGTGCAATGTTTGGGGCAAATGACATTTCATGTGTCCAAGGGTTAAACAGCAATATATGTGTTTATTTTATAGACGTCACGAAGAGTTGAGTTTCACTTCCGCAGCTTCTGGTCAAATTATTCTGTATGCTACTTAATGCATACAGAATTACTGCAGGTTGTTGAAAAACTGTTTGCAGTTTGGTCTGGCTCTGGTGTGAGATGCACAGATGGAAGCCTGTCATGCCTCTGTAAGCCCCAGACCTTCTGGGCCCCCCAGCAGGACCCCCAGGGGCCCCCACCCTAACCCTGATCCTAGCCAGGAGGTAGATGGGGCCCACAGTGGGTGGGAGCTAGTTAGCAGTGGGAGGCAGTTGAGAGGAGCTGAGGAGGGTCATGTCCCCCCCAGTTCCTACTTGGCCTAGCCCCCCAGGGAGCCACACGACTGGTGCCACCTGGTATATGACACAGAGAAGGCAGGGGCACTTACCTGGCTCCTTCTCCAACGGGCAGTGACCCCCAACCCCCGAAAACACTGCGGTGCTGGCGGTGGGCCCACTGTGCATGCACAGAATTTAAAAGGGCCCACCAATGGCAGAAACTGCAGTTTGGTTCAGTTCTGGTGCAGGATACCCCCATGAGCCTTGGACCCCCAGCAGGATACCCAGTGAACCCTGACCCTGACCCCCAACATAGCTGGGAGGTAGGTGGGGCTCATGGTGGGTAGGAGTCAGCTGCGGGAGGCAGCTGAGAGGATCCAAGGAGTGTCACCCCCCCCAGCTCTTACTTGGCCCAGCCCCCCAGGCAGCCATGCAACCGGTGCCACCCAGCTGTGAAACAGGGAAGGGGGCACTTACCTACCCCCTTCTTTGGCAGGGCAGTGACCCACAGCCTGTGAGCAGTGCAGTGCTGGTGGTGGGCCCACTGTTCATACAAAGAATTTAAAAGGGCCTGCCAACAGCAGAAGCCACAGTTTGGTCTGGCTCTGGTACAAGACACATGGGCTGAAGCTCATCATGCCCCCATTTGCCTTGGATCTCAAAGACCCCCAGTGGGAGGGACACCCAGCAGACCCTGACCCTGACCCCCTGTGAAGCTGGGAGTTAGGTGGGGCCCACAGTGAGTGGGAGCTAGTTATCTGCGGGAAGCAATTGAGAGGAGCCAAGGAGGCTCATGCCCCTACCCAGCTTCTACTTGGCCCAGCCCTCCAGGAATCCATGCAACTGGAGATTTGCAAACACAGCATGCAAGGAGGTGCACTCTGGACCACTGCTAAAGTTAGTGTGGGAGGTCATGTAGGAGGGTGAGCAGGTGGAACACAAAGCTCCAGGTGGTGAGCCTGAAGAGAAGGGTTGGCACAGTAGTATCTCAGACTACTATCTCTACCATGGTGATGATGCACTGCACCCCAAAGATCCCCTCCGTGGCTGCCCCCCCCAGGTACGCCTGAGGCCTCCACCCAGATAGAACCCATGGTTCAAGCTTCCACTCAGATGGGGCCCCTGGCTCTTAGCTGTGGATCTGCCTGGCACATCTGCAGGCACATGGAATCAAGAGCAATGACACCTCCCCTTGTGAGGTTTGCTCTGCATTGGAGCCTCTGGAGTACTGGATAGGGAAGCTCCGGGCCACGGTGCAGAGACCTATGTGCCATCAGGGATGATGAAGAGGAGGATAACTCTTATTGTCAGACTCTCTACCAGAAGAAAAAGCAGGGAAGAGCAAGGTTGGCTGGCAAAATAAGGGTGAACAAGAGGAGCTCTCATAATGTCCAGCCAGGGGTTGCTTTGACAAAGGTTGTCTTTGGCCCTAAGGTTCGCTGCACCAGGGCCACCACCCCCATGGATCTACACAACAGGTACAAACTGCTTTCAGCACCAGTAGAGCAGCAGAGACACCAGCTTCTGCACCTAAAAAAGAAAGACAACCAGCAACTACCCCTAAGAAGAAACACAGAGTGGTTATTGTGGGAGACTCCTTCTTGAGGGGGACTTAGGGAGTGATTTGCTGCCCTGGCCCCTTAGCCCATGAGGTCAACTGCCTCCCAGGGGCCCATATCCAAGATGTAGCCAAAATTTATACAGCCCTCTGACCAATACCCTATGTTCCTTATCCACGTAGGCATGAATGACACGGCTCAGAGCAATCCCGGGTCATGAATGAATACAGGACTCTGGGAGCAGGTCTCAGAGGGTTGGGGGTGCAGGTGGTTTTCTCCTTGATCCTTCTGGTTACAGGTCACAGGAAGAGGAGGGAGAGAAGAACTGCAGACGTAAACAGAAGACTGTGGTGCTGGTGCCATCGTGAAAGCTTCAGCTTCTATTACCACAGTCCACTTCAGAAACAGATAGGGACAGAGAATTGTTAGGAAGGGATGGCCTCCACTTCACTCAAATGGGGAAGATGCTCTTTTCAGTCACAGTGGCTGACCTGCTTGATCACACTTTAAACTAAGTTCACTGGGGGATGGGTAGATAACCACCAGTGCCAGCCTACCAAGCATCAACCACAAAATCAACTCATCAGGCTGCACAAGGGAACTCACTCCTACCCCAGCCCAGGGATAGGGCTCTTCCAGGAGTGCAGGGAAGCCTAGGGTCTCCAATGGCAGGATCACTTGCCTATACACAAATGCCAGGAGCCTGGGCAACAAAAAGGAGGAACTGGACCTTCTGCTAAACAGAAATGACTATGATTTCATAGGGATAATGGAGACCTGATGGGACCTGATGGGACTCCATCTATGACTGGATCACAGGTATAGATGGCTATAACTTGTATAGGAGGGATCATACTGCAAGGGATCATGTTGAAAGGGCAGGGGTGAAACTCTCTATGTGAAGGAACAGTACACTTCTCTACAGGTGGAGATTGGCAACCAAGGAAGGTGACTTGAGACCCTCTGGGTAAGAATACAGGGGGAACATGGTAAAGGAGATATAATGGTAGGATTCTATTACAAACCTCCTAATCAGAAGCAAGAACTTGACCACAAATTCACTAGGGAACTGGCTGAGGTTGCACACGCTTGGTGCATGGTTGTCATGGATGACTTCAGTTACCCTGACATCTCATGGGAAGAGCACTCTGCCAAATCTGATCAATCACAATGCTTCCTCACATGCATTGATGGACTCTACTTATCCCAAGAAGTCTATAGGCTGACAAGAGGCCTGGTACTGGCCAAAGGGGACTATCTAGTGAATGACCTAAGAATTGAAGAGAAGCTGGAAAACAGTGACCTTGAGTTGATCACTTTCTCTATCCACCACAAAGCTAGCACGTTAGGAAGGATTGCAGAAGTCCTTGACTTTAGGAAAGTCGACTTTCACAAGCTCAGGAGGCTAGTTGACAAGGTCCTGAGAGGCCATAATTTGACAGGGAGGGGAGTCCACAGCGAGTGGCTGCTCCTCAAGGACTATATGTAACTATAGACTTGGCAGTGCTACGCTCGCTAGCACCATGACTGAAACAGACTTGAGGATCATGATTGACCACAAGATGAACATGAGCCACCAATGCGATGTTATAGCCAGCAAAGCAAACAAAACCCTGGCTGGCATCTACTGATGTATCTCAAGCAAGACCCAGGAAGTCATCCTCCTGCTTTACTCAACCTTGGTGAGGCTGCAACTGGAATACTGTATCTTATTCTGGCCTCCACAATTCAGAAAGGACGTGGAGAAGCTTAAGAGGGTCCAGAAGACAGCCATGTGTATGATTAGAGGACTTTAGAACAGGCCTTATAAGGAGAAGCTAAGATCCATGGGGCTTTTCAGCCTGAAAAAGTATAGACTTATAGGCTGCCACCAAGTCACCCCTAAGTACATATGGGGTGTGCATCAGGAGCTGGGAGAAAATCTGTTCACCAGGGCACCCCAAAGGAAGTCAAGATCCAAATGTCAGGAACTCCTGGAAGACCGTATCAGGCTGAACATAAGGAAAAACTTCTTTACTGGCCAAGTTCCCAGGGCCTGGAATAGACTTCCTGCAGAGGTGGTGGAAGCACCTATGCTGTACACTTCCAAAAAGCACTTGGATGCCTATGTTGCTGGGATCATTTGACCCCAGCTGACTTCCTCCCCATTGGGCAGGGGGCTGGACCCGATGATCTTACAAGGTCCCTTGCAGCCCTGATGTCTTTGAAATCTATGAAAAATGCAAGGCCCATCTTAGATAATTAAATATGTCTATTTGAATTCCTCCCTTCAATTTTTAAATGGCTATTATAGTCTTTTCCTAAACTCTTGCAACAAGTTGCCTTTGTTATATCTATCCCACCCATCATTTGCTTATTAAGCATGTAAAATAAATGTTGTTGTACAAAACTGTCTGGTTTTTGGATCAATGTATCTTTCATTTTCAGGGTGGTGAGCTTTCATTCTGAATTTATTACTTTGCCAACATGAGTTTATGCCACTGACAACAGCAACAGTAGGAATGCTAATATTAACTCCTGTGTTGTTACTGTTTTTGCAGCTGGAATGCTAGTAGCATGATGGGCAAATTAGAGCAAAATAACCTGTCTCACAAGACCTATATTTATATAGCTTTTGTGCAGGTTTATCACAAGTGCTTTATGCTTATTAAAATATAAAGAATTGTCTTTATCTTTACAGGATGCCACCTCTGAAAGCCCCAGCCATGAACGTCCTCTCTGAAGTAATAACAGAAGCTTTTGGAGTGGCACTAGTTGGCTATGTAGCATCACTAGCCCTGGCCAAAGCATCTGCTAAAAAATTTCAGTACTCTGTGGATGACAATCAGGTAAAACATTTTCCTCTCTGTACCTGTGAACTCTTTAATTAAGGAAATATATGGGAAGCATACAGTAGCCTGGCAGGTGAATAAGGACTTTCATATATTATCATGCTGACTTTCCAGATGTAGATAAACACTGAATCCAAATAGAATTCCTTTGCAAAGTCTATGAGGCTGTGGAGGCAGCTACTGATTCTGAGATGAAACAGTCTACAGTAGCACCCATGCAATACTGAATTCAGCTTAGACAGCAGCAAGCTTGGGTGCCAGTGTATTTTTCTAGTGTCCTAACATCAGGCAGCTTAACCAGAGAAGAATTTTAAATGGAACACAGAGTTAAGAAATTAGAGCAGTTCCTGGAATGAACTGGGTAGTTATGGCCTTAAAGACTCATCTGATCACATAGAATGAAGTGTGTGCAAAGCATGAACCTCATTTAAGAGCTTATTTTTATATAGAGTCAGGGCTGGTTCAGAAAATGCTGTTAAACCTTTAGCTCCAGGAATCCTTCTGGGTCCCATTCAACAATGGGGAGGCTAAGAAAGGGTGGAATATTTACTCCTTCTCCTGGAAGCAGAGGGAGTCTAAGCTACTCTAGGCTGACAGAGAATTTTTAAATGCTAAGATAAATGCTTTGGTGGAAAATATATGTGCATCTGGACAAATGCCATATTGCCCTATATCCTGTGGGATTAAAATTCAAACACAACCTCATGGGACAATAGCCTGGGGTGGATGAGATAAAGTTGAATGGTAAAATTTGGCCTTACGCTTGGAGGCACATTGGAATGTCTATGCAACAGGGCCCAATTTATGTTTCCTGTCCATGTCTTTTGTAAAACCTGTGGCTAAGTACAGACAGCCAAAAAGCCCAACGCTGAATTGATTCCATCTTTGCAGGTTAGTCTAAGCTGCAGAGATTAAATTGAGAAACAACTGGACAGACTTTTGATTCAGAAAATGCAACCACATACCCGCATACAAATGCAGTGGCTCAGGCCAGAAGCTGTGGGTGCCAGACCATGGGTCTCTGGCACATAGACAACACGGGCTGTGTGTTTGCTTCCTTTTCCTGCTGCCCCTAAGGTTTCTGGGATTTGCAATCTACAATCACAGCAGCAGGACTCTATAGGGTTGCTCATCACTTCCTTTTCCTGCTTTTAGGTGCCTCTGGGATTTGTAGTCCACATTTGCATCCATCAGTAAGTTTTTAGTAGAGTAGGGCAGCTCTGTACTCAGGGGAAAGGAAGTTTAACTCCCCTCCCTAGCCCCAGACTGCAGCCAGGGTTTGCCTGCTGGGGGCAGTCCCTGCCTTCCCCTCCCCAACCCTCCTCTTCTGGAGCAAGCAGCCCAGCCCAGGGCTGCAAAACATTCTGGGATGCTGGGGGACTATGATTTAACTTGAACCAGGAAGGAGTCTGGGACAAGACGTTTCATGAACCAGTTTGACCCAAACCAGTTAAGTCTGATACTAAATCAGTTTAAACCACTTAAACCAGTTTCAGCCACTTTGAAACTGGTTTATGTGCACTGAACAGCTGTCCTGTTACAAGTTTAAACCAGTTTAGGTGTAACTTCTGTACCTAGTCTTGTGTCATTATGTCATTGAGAAATACAGTGTGAATGTACTTGTTCAAAGGTGGCAACTTGCACCGACTAAGGTGGGCTGGAGGCAGCAGTTGTTAGGTATTCATTCGCTAAACAGTTTCTTCTTATACAAAATGAAATAGTGGTGGGAACAGCAGTATTATTTTTGGTGTGCTTGAGGGACTATCAAATCTTTTCACAGGCTTCAGGTTGTCGACTTCTGATCTTGTCAACTTAATATTTAAAAAATTATTTCTTCACATACGCACTTTGTTAATACTTTCTGTTTGTGTCAGAGAGCCATTTTTTGTTGGCAAATGGGAAAAGGTAGTCGTGGTGGTGGTATAAGATAGGCATGGATACAAAGGAAAAACGTCTGGGGGAACATGATCATAAAGCCCTTGCTGCACATTTAGAGAATATGTCATATATATTCCCTTGTTTTCAGGGATCAATCATCAGCTATGAGCACATTCACCACCTATGAGGCATTAAGCGCTAACAGCATTAGTGACTTTCTTGTGCACTGAGCTTGGAGAGGATAAATGGGGTCCCTGTGCTCTGTTTCCCACTCAGTACATTGATGCTGGGGAGGAAGAACAGGGCTGTGTATTAGAACACACTGTTCAGCTGAGGCTGTGGCTGCAAGATCTTGTGTGTCTTCCTAATTTCATTTGTTTTTTCATACATAAATCTTTACCCAGAAGTACCTGCATATCAGTAAATAGGTGAGGCATGAAGCCCATTTGTAATGATATCTACCCTATACATTTTGAGATATCAATATCAATCCTGACACTCAGTAAAACCTTCTTTTCAAGGAGAGGGTAAGTAACCATTCCTTTCCACTCTTTCCTATTAAAAATAAACAAATGAGAGCCATAGAGGGGCCTGAATGTACTCCAGGTCTAAATAATGCATACTTTGGGCTGTTCAAAATGCAGATGTGGATCTGGATATAAATGTTTTGGTTGGAGCCTGTCTTTAATAAGTAGGCAGGCCATTTATTCTGCAATCAAAATATATCTCCCTATTCTACATCTGATGAATCTGGCTCAGCCTCTATTCCATTCAGATTAGTACCGAATGCCACAAGAATGTGTACTGTGCTGGGAGATCTTTTACACTGTGTGTAACAGTCTTTCCCTTAACAGGCTGCTGTTCTTTATAATTGCTAACATTTACATAGGGAACTCCTTTGCTGGCAAGAAGCATTGAAATGACAGAATAAGATGAAAAACAATGCATTCTTTTTAAAAACTTTGCAGGAATTTTTGGCTCATGGCCTCAGCAATGCGATTCCTTCATTTTTCTTTTGCATACCAAGTGCTGCAGCAATGGGACGTACTGCACTTTTGTACAGCACTGGAGCAAAAACTCAGGTAACTCATTAGACTAACTAGGTAAGAAAATTGAGCTTATGGTGTTGCCTATTACATTTTGTACCAATTGTATCCATTACCTAATCCTGTTCTCTCTGTACCACTAACATGGAAATCTCAGGAATCAGCTTGTTTCTAAGCCAATGTCAATACTGTTCTTTCACCCTTCCTATACACCAATCTCTATGCCCAATTCCACCTTCTCAACATCCAGGCATGTTTCCCCAGCCCACAGTCTGAGTTTACCAAATGAGGTGGAAAGAGATCTGAATTTGCCATATAATTTTAATAATCCTTATGGCCTTATGTATAGTAAGCCACTACCATGCTAGGAGAACAAATTGATTTCTTCCTCAGTATGTATACTTAAATCATTATGAAATTTAATCTTGGAAAAGGGCCTTGCTTTTATCCTCTGTACGGAGAAGCTGCAGAAACTACGTAAGAGCTTTTACATTTTTATTTGCAACTGTTACCATCATGACAGAAGTGCCCTCTAGTGGTGCATGAAGGATTTCATTTTTGCCAGCTTGGAGTGAAAAAAGAATTAGAATGTGTCTGGAAGCATCTAAATACAACTTTTATAGTTGTAGATTTTCAAAACAAAGTAAAAATAAACTTGGAAAACCATTCCTAAAAGAATAAGTTAATTTGCCAGCTTTGTGTTTGTGTGATGGTGTGCTTGTACTGTGTCACAGTGTGTTCATTGTGTATAGCATATACTTGAGGAGTTGGCACGTTCAGCTTTTCCAGGGCATATATCAGATATCTGTTCCTGTTGCAAAACAAAAGCTTTTGTCATAGTAATTGAAAACAATGAACTTTGACATCAGAATGTTGATCCCAGAAACATAACTTTGCTAATGCTCTGTATTGTGTTAACTGAACCATATGAATGGCCATGTACTTGGGTATCTCTTTATGTGAGGGTTGCATTCCAAAAAAAGGTTGCATAAAGCAAATTTGCGTAAAGCGAGTCCATTATTACATGCATAGCCGCTTTGCATGCCTCTTCACATAAGACCAAATTTTTCTCACACAAAGCAAATTTCTGGTATAAATAAGGTCGTTGAATATAAGCGAATTTGCACAAGACGAATTCACGTAAAGAGAGACCCAAGTGTACTGTTACCTTTTCGGGTAGAACTACCATGGTAGCTGATGGGAGTGCATGCCCAGAATTGGGACAGAATATTATCCACATTTTGCACTTACAGATTGTGCTCAAAACTTTCAGCTCATATCCCATGGCCATTTCTCTGGAATACTGTAATACTTGTATATAATAAACAGGTACACAGCACTTTATATTTCCAAAACACTGTGCAGATATTTTATAATTAGCCCACACAATATAGTACGAGCTAGGTAAGTTGCAATGAATAAATAAATAAATAAAAACTTCCTTAAAAAGCATTAACATTACAAGAATCTTTTTCTAGTACTTCATTTACTAGATGTTTCAAGTCCCTGAGTCTGAGTGACAACATACAGAGACTCAACATTTTAGCATAGCATCTTTGTCTATTACCCATTCACATCTACTCTATTCTGATCCATACTTCAAAGTCATACTTCATTCCATACTTCAGTCACTGTGGTATTCATTTAAGTTATTATATGCCAGGCATCCTCTAGAAAGGGTGCAGAGGCTTGGAAGGCATGCAGGGATGAAGAGAACTATAAAGAGAAGCAAATTATGAGGCTCTTATGGGGTTCTGTCTCTTTTGTAAGAGTAGTGTAAGATGGCTAAAAGCCAGGTGCACATCTCTATCAAGGATTTTCCCTGGAGTAACAGAACTCCTCACTGGTACTTTTCTGCCTTTGGCAGGCTCTGTTGTTCCTTCTTCCCTACCCTGTAGGGAATGGAGCTTTGCTTCAATTTGCTCCATCTGTGGTATAACATAACACTATCCAGCAGCAACTTTGAATTACATTGCTGCTGGGACTGTCCCACAGAATTAGGCAGCTAGTCCTACCTTCCTGACACCTTGTTTGTATTGTGGCAAGCAGATCTCTAACATAGGGAGGAATCTGCTTCATATATTCAGTGATGCTAAATCGCATGTGAAAGTGTATGACCCTTAGGCCCAGCAGTCAAGGTTATTCAGGATAAACAATGTATACAGAGAAAATTAAGTTCACTGTCATGCTGCCTGGAACTCGACACACATGGTGAAAGTAACTAGAAAGCAGTAGAGTCTTCAGATTTCTAATACAAAGGTGATAACATCAGACAAAAGAACAAGAGTCATCAGTAGTTAATTGCAACAGCGCATTGAACAAATCTGGCTAGAGGCTCTGAAAAAAACAAGTAAAATATTCCCCATGAAATTTTCCTTCAATTCTGTGCCTACCACAGTGTAAGGGACTTTCCAGTTATGAAGCTGGAACATGCTTATACGCTAACACTTCTATAATATTTAATACATAATGGAATAAACTATTAAAATCAGAACATTTATACTAAAGAGTGGATCGTCAGTGTCTGCCTCACAGATCCTTCTCTAATTCCATATTACTGCACCATGTATTACACAAACAATATGGTTGCACAGAGCTCTGATCTTGCATGGATCTTTATGGGCAACTGGTGCCATCTGAGTCGGGTAGACATGTGCCCCCGCTCCCAGTGGCCAATCAGTAACTAGGAGGAGGGTACCCTCATGGCCAATCTCACTAGCATGGGGGAGGCTTCCTCTCCCCGGACCCAATCTTGCCAACTGAAGGCCAGGGGGGTCCTCCCGCGGCCAATCTCACTCACCTGAAGGTTGCCACAGAACTCCTAGAAGCAGCCACAGCCACTTCTGGAAGTGCCGCAGCCACTTCATCCAGTGCTTTATTCCAACTATTGCTTGGGGGGGGGAGGGCACTGGCACTCCCCTCTGCCCCCCTGCCTGTCACCTAAGTGGGGAATGCGGCCTGACAGGCCATGCACCCTCTATGCATAGCCACTGTGGATCCTTAATTTATATCTCCACTTGACCTGCCACTTTCCATTCTTTGCCTGTAACTTTTTCTAACACTAATGCTAGTAAGTCGTGACAGATGAAATTCTTTTACCTATTTTTTTCTGCTTCTTTTTGAAAGTTTGAACATCAGTTCAACCTCTCGTGGATGAAAGTGGATGAGCATCAGAGACTGATGGATGTGACAGACATCAGTGGGGATCATCAGTGAGGAGAAAACAGTGGGTTAGGATGACCGCATAGAAAGAAGCCAGTGGACTGAGGCCTGTGTTATCAGGGAAATGTATAGATCCACATGCAGACTTGTATCAGCCCTGATTTTAGAGCAGTGGTTCCCAATCAGAGTGCTGTGGCACCCTGGAGTGCCATGAAATCCTTTTAAGGGCACTGAGAGTGCAAACACCTATACACGATTTGCAAGGTAAACTCAGAGATTTCAAATAGGAATCCAGTGTGTTAAAAATATTCTGACCTGTTGTGGTCTTTGAGTTCTTTGCAACAGAAGACTTGCTCTTTTATTTTTCTGTAATCAAAAAATGAGTGAAAGCTAAGAGCTGACATTTTCTTAGGGGTGCTTTGAGTCTAATGAGGGATGCCTGGAGTTTAAAAAGGCTGAGAATCACAAGATTTAATGACATTTTCATGTTTTCCTCATCTCCTGTATTTGGATTGTGTAGTGTTCTGATCATTTACCTTTTCATGATAGCTTAGTTTCACAGCCAGTGGAGGTGAAAGGCCTTGATAAATCCCTCAACCAGTACCAAAAACCAGTTTTCTCTCTCTCAACAAAAATAATTTCTTGTGAACCTCTTTCTTTTCTTTTTTTTCCTTTTGGCACTCCCTGTTTCTACTGATGGTGTTTGTCAAATAAATTGCCCATACCATTTCCTAATATTTTTTATCTAGAGTGTGATTAATTCATCTCTTAAAGTGAAGCCTATCAGTCTTATTACCAAAACACTTTATCAGGATCAAAAGCAGGCAAATACCTATCTATCTATTGCCAAATACCTGCTATAAACCTGGATAGAACTTGATTGAGATCTAATGAGCACAATCCACAATCCTATAACCAAAATATAGGTTATTTATTTGCAGTTTTTACCAGGTTAACATAGTACAATATTACCTAGAAGCATAGAGTCCTTGAATTCTGTATGCATTTGTTTTGATTCCTGTTTCCTGCACAAGCCATTATTTTTATATTGAGGAGTGCTGGTGCATCTATTTTGAGTATAATACATTGATCCTAACACAGGGATGCTCACTGAGAACTGGCAAAATACAAGTTTTTCTCTCAGTAAGAATAAAGGAAGTACAAAACTCCTCCTGCTCAAAATAATTAATAGGATTAAGAGTTTAAAAAATATTCTTACTGCATTATTAAATTTGATGATAAGCATCCGTGCAGAGTCCAAGATGAAGGGGTTGTTATTAGGGCTGTGCAGAATTTTGCCACCAGTTTTGTTTCAACACTGTTTCGACCCATTTTGAGGTCAAAACAGCAAACTTGAAATGGAACAGATATAGTCAAAACAGCCTTGGAACAAAAGGAGGCTAGCTGAAATGTTTCACTGTTTCGACGCTGTTTCAATGTTTTGCCCATAGGCTGTAATGGGGAAGGACAAAACAGCCTGTAACTTTGTCATTTCCAGCTTGATTTGGATGAAACTTGCAGGAATGGTAGCCGCTTCTGGGAGCATGAAGCTTGGCTAGTTTCAAGGAGATTGGGGCAAGGATTTCAGGAAAACTGCACCCCGCATTTTGAAAGTAAACTTGTGTCACATGTATATGTTAAGCCACAGTGGTGTCAAAACTGCAGGCACGCTAGCCCCTGTGGAGGCCAGAAAGCCTGCCAAGTTTCAAGGAGAGAGGTGCAGGGGTTTGGGGAAAACTGTACCTCAAGCTGCAGGTAAGCAAAACTTGTTACATGGGTGACACTGGGTGTCTTAAGGCACAGCAGGGTGAAAGCTGCAGGCCTGCTAGCCACTGCTGAGGCCACAAAGCCTGCCAGCTGTCAAGGAGATAGGTTCAGGGGTTCTGGAAGCCCCTGCCATGTGTTTTACTTGTTTGCATGTCATGAGTTTTGCTTGTCCGCAGCTTGAGGTACAGTTTCCCCCAAACCCCTACAACTATCTTCTTGAAACTTGGCAGGCTTTGTGGCCTTCACAGGGGCTAGCATGCCTGCAGTTTTGACCCCACTGTGGCTTAACACATAAATATGACATGAGTTTTGCTTTTAAAACTTTGGGGTGCAGTTTCCCCAAATCCCCTGCACCTATCTCCCTGAAACTTGTTAGGCTTTATACCCTCAGAAGGGGCTACTATTCCTGCACGTTTCCTCCAAGTCAAGCCAGAAATGACAATGTTATAGGCTGTTTTGTTCTTCCTGATTATAGCCTATAGGTGAAATGTCAAAACAGTTTCGCCGTTTCGACAGAACAAAACGGAACAGTTGTTTCAAACTGAAACAAAATTTGAAATGAAATGTTGTTCTGTTGAAACATTGAAACACTGGTTGAAATGGATTGCTGCTGTTTTGCACAGCCCCAGTTAACCTGGGGTGGGGGAGCATGGCACCAATCTCAGGCACCCATTTAGTGGGGTGCCAGGATGACACTGCAGCTCTAGCAGCCCCACACCATGGCTATAGCAGCAACAGCTGGGTGCAGGTACTCTGCCCAGCAGCTGCAGCAAACAGGTGGGCAGACAACTATGTGCCAGAAGAAGCCGTGGACTTTGGGTCCCTATGTTAGGTAAAACTAACATGCCAACCCCATGTTCTCTGTTGCTCAGCAGCATTTTCTCCTAAACACAGCATTTTGCCAAGGACAAAAAAATTGTTAATTATGCCTCTGGTAAATGCTAATACAAAATGAACACACAGCGCTATTAATCTTGTAAAATCTGCTTCCAGATATGCATGCCTATTTCAGCAACTGATGTTACAAGTTACGTAGTGTTTTTGTATATGACATTGAGATCAAGGCCAATACTGATATTTAATACAAATATTTGCACTTAATTGGGCGAAGGGTAATTTTCCAGAAGCTAAAACTGAAATTATGCACAAATGTTTGCAATCTACACATATCCTGATAGCCAAAATATTTAGCTTGTCTACATTGTATCCACAGTGCATCTACAATATTTTATGATTCTCAGCATTTTTGATAAACCTAGCATATTCAGTTAGTTTTAGATTTCCTATACAGATTGACTAAATTTGTGTTTTTTTCTGTGTTTGTTTGTTTGTTTTTAGGTGGCTTGCCTGATATCTTGTATATTCATACTTGTGGTGATCTGTGCAATGGGACCAATGTTATACTGGCTGCCTATGGTACAGTTAACCTTTATTTTTATTTTGAAAAGTTCCACTGTGCATTTTCACAAGAAATAACTCCTTTAAGAGGAAGATGGTTCTCTCTTTGACATAAATACAGAACTACTAACAGTATTAGGAATGATATAGAGCAAGCAAGAGTGTACCCATGAATCATAGTATCATAGTACCTAGGGTCAGAAGGGGCCTAGAGCAGGCCATCTAGTCTGACCCCCTGCCAATGGCAGGAAACGAGTGCCAGGGTCACAGGATGATTCTGAACCAAGGTGCCACAGCACTTTAGGGTATCACAAGATCCTTTTAAGAGTGCTACTGTATTATCATTATTGGGTGTGCAAACCCAGACATTTTAAATAGGGATCCAGAGGGTTTAAAAAATCCTGCCTTGTTGTGGTCTTTCTGAGTTCTGTGCAACAGAAGAATTACTGTTACTTTTTAATAGTCAACAAATAAGTGAAAGCCAAGAGCAGGCATTTTCTGAGGAGTGCCTTGAATCCAAGAAGAGGTGCTGTTACATTAAAAAGGTTAAGAACCAGTGGTCTATAATCCTTTCCTCTTCCAGTATTCACTCAGTTTAATCTTTTCCTCCTATTCCTGACACTTTGTCCTCCCCCTTCCTACTTATAGCCCCATACTTTAATTCAGAGTTGGCTTTTATCCTACATTAAAGTAATTGGATTCTCTGTACCCAGAGATAGATTAAGATCCTGGGTCCTGGGCATACACAAAATTGGAGGCGCCCTCTCTCCATGGGAGCTTGGCTGCAGGAGGGGAAGGGTCCCCTTCCTCTCCTGGTGCTGCCCACCTGCAGAGGTGCAGCATGGCACTCCTAGCCCGCCCCCCCCCACCCACAGTACCTCACTCCCAGGTGGCTTGGCCCCAGCCTGCCCTCCCCCATCGGCAGAGGGGCCCCACTCCCAAATGCAGGGAATCAAATGTGAAAGCTGGGATTTTAAACTGGGTGCCTTTTTTTATCTCCCTCCTGGGAGACAAATGCATGGCAAATTAAAAACTTTCCTTTGGCTTCCCTGCTGATGAGGATCTTGGGGCCCTGAATTGGTAGCCCTGGGGCTCAGGCCCAGCTGACCCATGCATTAATCTGCCTATGTCTGCACCAGGGCTATTTGCAGAAAGTGGCAGGGAGTAGGAATGCTGCTTATCTGGGTAGGGGATTCATCTTCTAAGTACCTGTAAGTTTCTAGCTTAGTTAGAAGTTATGTGAGAGGTTTAGAATAGTATGTGCAGGGCAGGCATCTATAGGCTATTTGTAGTCATTATATTTTTGAAACATTTACCTTAGTGTGCCTACGATTATATTAATTTCTAATTTGAGAAAAATGCCAATTTTACTATCTAGTAAATCCCTAATTTCCCCTTTCCCCTTTTTGTTGTTTTTCAGTGTGTTCTAGCAAGTATAATTGTTGTTGGTCTAAAGGGGATGCTAATGCAGTTCCGTGACTTAAAAAAATATTGGAATGTGGATAAAATAGATTGGGTAAGTGAAATTTAACCTAAGGAGATTTTCCTGAGAGAGGCTTAAACACATACTTACTAAACAAACCTTAATACTGCTAGTTCTGAGAAGAGATATGCCAGCACAAGCAATAAATTTTTTTATGTACTACCAGCTTATTTCCTCAGTCTCAAAATAATAGCATTTGAAATGTTAATTGCCTTTATAAGAAACAGAAGTGGAATTTTGGCAAATTTTTAAGGAGAAGGCATAATTTAAGACTAAAAAGCTTTATAGTCAGACCTGGTTAATTTGAATGGATTTAGAATGTCCAAATTTGTATATGTATAAAGGACCAAAATAGCTAGTCAGCACAGTTTTGCTGGTATTCTAAACCTAGTATTCAGTTCTTGCAGTTCCATATGTCCTATATATTTCACTCCTCTAGGGTGAAATATACAGGACATGGAAATAAAATCATAAGGTATGGGAGGAAACAGTGTATTTCATGCTGCTGCATGGATTTTAATCCTGATGAAAGTAGCACAATGGATGGTTTCTATTTTAGATGTTCAGGACCAAACAGGATTTGTCTGGTCAAAACTAAAAGACTCATTAGCATGGGATATAAAACAGGATAGAAAATGAAATTGGTATAATGAGTTGTAATAAAGGGGTATATGCCAATGTAAAATCTGAACAGCATGGTGAGCATTCATAGAATCATAGAAAATTAGGGTTAGAAGGGATTTCATGAGGTCCCTGCTAATCCAGCCCCCTGCTCAAAGCAGGATCATCCCCAACTAGATCATCCCACTCAAGGCCTTGTCTACCTGGGTCATAAAAACCTCCAAGGATGGAGATTTGACAACCTTTCTGGCTAATCTGTTTCAGTGTTTTACTACCATCCTAGTGAGATTTTTCCCCCCCTAATATCCGACCTAAACTTCCCTTGCTGCAACTTGAAACTGTTGCTCCTTGTTCTGTCATCTGCCACCGCTGAGAACAGTCTAGCTCCATCCTCTTTTGAGCCACCCTTCAGATAGTTGAAGGCTGCTATTAAATCCCCTCTGTCTTCTCCTCTCTAGCCTAAATAAGCCCAGTTCCCTCAGCCTCATAAGTCATGTGTCCCAGTCTCTTAACCACTTTTGTTGCCCTGCATTGGACTCTCTTCAGTATGTCTACATCCTTTCATGATAAAGAAACCCTGGCAAATATTTAAGTAATTATGGATGTGAATCAATCAGATCGCACTGATGATTTCTTGGGTGTTGGTTTGATTACATATTTCAGTAAGGTCGATTTGTCCTGCCATGAACACAGAGATTCCCAACAAGGCTGTATCTTACATGTAGTGGTTTGAATATGCTTATAGATCTTCAGAATCTGTTTCTGTGACTGTGGGTGAGGACAGACAACCGTTTAAAGAGCTTAATATTCTAGACTACTTGCAGACATTAAAAAGGTGGCTTAGCAGAAGAAGCAGTGCATTACTTCAACCCAGCTCCATAGCATTTGTACAGATCAGGCACTTCAGATATTAAATAAAAGCACCAAAAATGCCCCAACTAAAGCACCCAATCTATACAGATGTCAGGCAAGCTGGGTCCAGTTAACATACTGCCTCTTCTAGGCTTGTGCTAGGCTCAGTGGAAGCATGTGGAAGCATGTCAAGTTTAAAGTGAAGTGCCATTTTTTGGTTTTGTTTTTTTTTTAAACGTTTGCAAGCAGCGATAATGATTCATGGTTGTTCTGCCATAATACCCTACCTTTTAAAAGGTATATCTGTCCATGCCCAAGTGCAGGGGGGCTGGGCCTGATGATCTGTAAGGTTCCTTCTAGCCCCTAACAACTATGAAACTATAGCTGGACTCTAATTCTGTTCTGAGTGAATTAGTTGCATCCTACTGTTCTGTTTATATTTAGTTGAATATAAATGAATATTTAGTTGACTATAAAATGACCCTGATTACAAGAATACCTCTGATAATTAGATTCTGTATTTGAAAAATGTATAAATTTATTCACGTATTCAATGTAATGACTCAAAATGACTTGTAAAAGAGTTTGTGCTGAGGGGCATGCACACAATGGACATTGTCATATATCTTCTTCAGATGGGCTGTATTAACTTATACTTGTGGTAGGTTCCCAGCAGCCAGCATTTTTGGCATCAGGGGCAGGTGTTGGAGCATGCTGTGGTCTCTCCAAGTGCTGGCCTGGTGCTGCAGTAGGTCCAAGTGTGATGCTTGTTCCCTCTTGGGGGAGCAACTGTATGTATTTTTTTAAGGGTCACAAATAAAAATGGTTCCCATTAGTATGTTTGTCTCATATGAGCCACATGTTTTTGTCTTGCTCAGTATTGGCTGCATTTAATCCACTTCATAGTTGGTTTCTCTTGCTCAGCACATGCTGCTGTTGGCAACAGTTTAAGGATAGCCAATGTATTTAGTGAACTTTCCTTGTGCATGAGTGTAAGAAAAGGGGCTCCCCCCATTCTGATTAAGGGGAACAATCTTGTCTTGTGTTTGACTATATGGTAGATCGTATAGGCAAACGAAATGGAACCTGAGATTTCATCACTGAAATAGGATTTCCTCATAACACATGACACAGGAGGATCTCTTTATAATAATAAGTTTGGATTGATAAACCACTTCATAGTACAGTTCAGATGGGTGAGATGTTTCAGATTCTGTAATAGAGAAGGACAAATAAGATGTTGACAAGTATGGCATAGCTTTTCATTAAGTCTGTGTCATAAGTTCTCATGTCTCATGGTCTGAGTATGTGTTCTATCACTTGCAGTCTGGTCTTCATTCACACCTGATGCAGCTTGCTAACAATCCCAGGTGACTTGTATGGATGATGGGGAGAGAAGTTGTATTTTGGGCCAGTGAATTGATGATGGCTTGTGGAAGATAGGCAGTTTTGCGCCATGAGAAGATTGCATTGGTCTAATGCAGGCTTGTCCAACACATGGTCTGCAGGCCATATGTACTTTCGTTTTGGTGGGGTGATGTAGTACCGCTTCCTGTGTGGTCTTTGAATATGGTTCGCCAGCTCACTGGCTGATAAAAAGTTCATGATCTGGCCCCACATTCAAAAAGGTTGGACATAATTGCTATAATGTCCAACACCCCTGGTCTGACTAAATGATGTTTTTTGCTAAGTTATTCCAGAATCTGACTGAGCTCATGAGTCTTACTGGGCAGATGCTAAGGCTGTGTGAAGCTTCAGTAGCCAATTCAATTTGGAGGAGATTCGGCCCAATTTGGAGGCCAAATCACTGAATCTGAATCAAATTGGGAGACCCATTACAAGGTCGAAATCAATTCAGAAGCCTTCAAATTGATTTGGAGAGATTCAGCACCAATTCAGGGATTCAGCCATAGACTAAACAGGCAGCAGTCCTCAACAATGCTGGACACAGCTGCATCCAGCTGGTAAGTCTGTTGTAGTGGGTGGAGGGGGGGAAGGGAAGTGGAGGGGGCAGATCAATGCCCCCACAGTGAGGGAGGGATTGGGGCTGGATAAGCTGCCCAGGTGGGGCAGGAGGGCACAGGACTCAGGGAGGGGAGCTCCCTCCACTGCGTGCCACCACACTCAGCTGGTCCGGGAGGGCATAGGAGTGGGTGTGCACCCCTGGATCTGTGCGGGGTGGGCTGGTCTGGGCTGCACTCCAGGAGGCTAGTCCCAGCTGCCTGCTGCTGGGCTGCACAGCATGGGGTAGGTGAAGCCAGAATCTCCAGATCCAAATCAGCCAAACTCAGTTGGGACAGTGGTTCGAATCACTGTCCCCCTGTATTGGCTGAATCCAAACCTGAAGCAAATACTTGCTGCTTCTCCCAGGCCTAGCAGAGGCTTCATTTTCTTGGTGAGAGGGTTGGAAGCATTGATTTCTATTTAGAAGAAATGTTTCTAAGAGAAAGCTAGAGAATAAGTTATTACATATTACCCCTAACACCTATCACTAGTCTTAAGAGAAGATGAAGAGCATATGCAGTTGGTCAAATGCATCTGCATATATTATTTCGTATGGGAGTTCCTAGCTGTTAGGATGACGGTATTTGGAGCTTGGGGAGGATTGGATTTGCAGCTGAATAAAAGGCTATAACTTGTGGCCTAGCAAAGCAGATAACCATAAGGCAGAATGACATATTAAAAGTAATGTTACAAGATGCTTAGGCAAGCATTTTCATAACAATGTAGTAGTGTTGTAAGATATATAGCTCACTGTGTTAGAAGAACAGGATGCAGACCACCGGCTGTCATTAGAAGATAAGCAGAAGCAAGACTTTGGAGATGGTGAAAAAATCAGCAAGAAACCACAAATGACCAAAAGAAGCCGGGGTCATGGTTTAAGGTATGCGCTCATAGCAAAAAGACATGTAAATAAGTGAAATGCATAGGTAAATCCATGGTAATGAAACAAACAGTAAACAGGTGGAGCTTGAAATAGGAGGGAATATGGGTGGAACAAAGGAGGGACAAAGGTGGAGAAAAATGTTAATGAGCATAAACCAAGGTGTATAAGTATAGAAAGAACTAATGTTCGTGGCAGCTCTCCAGTTTGTTGAAGCTGGCCTGAAGCTGTCTCCATTTTGAATAAAGCTGTTGATGAGCAATTTGTGCAGGTGATGCATGATGGTATCAATCTGTTGTCTCACTAGTTGTTGTGCATCACATGGAGTTGAGGTCTAACACTGGCCATTGAGCTAGAAGATGGGGTTTAGCAAAAAAGCTAAAGTCTTCAGGGACAATAGTGTTGGTTACTCCAGTGCTAGGCTATTCCACTGCTAGGTCCTAAAGGAACTCTGTGTGTGCCCGATCCCACCTCTGGGATCTTATGGGTTGACTAGATTGGAACAGTAACTCATTCTGGGAATGTTGTCTTATCACATCTGTTCAGTTCTTAAACCGACATGGTAAAGCATATTACTCTAGATAGTAGCTTTCTCTAAGAAGGAATATAAACTGAAGCATGGATATTTGGTTGCTGAATTCTTTCAAGAGTCCCACCAAGATTAAGTGATGTGAATGACAACTTTAGTGCTTATTTTGAACTGCAAAGGATTCTGCCAATAGTTGACAGTATATTGGAAATGAATAAGTTCCATTGCCTAACCTTGTGTTTTGAAGATGGGAAATCTCCTAAAATATTTGGCTATATCTAGTAGCTGTCCTTTTTGGAACTGATGCTGAATAGAGAACATTTAAAAGGGTGTGTGTCATGAAACACAGAAATCAAGATTGTTATGCTTATTGTTGTCATTTTAGGGGTGCAGAGAGGACTTTGAGTTCCAGCACTGTCAGTCCAGCACAATTTACAATAGAAACAAGAAGGTAATGTGGGGAAAGTCCATTTTAAATATCACTCTCTAAATTATTAATTAATTCATTCATTGAGTTAGATATCATTCCACGGATTTGGCTTGTGTTTCTAACTTCATTTTTATAAACCTCTGGCCAGGTCTCTCCCAAGGCCCAGCTCTTCTAGGGTCTCAGTTTCCCACAGAACCAAATAAAGTTTCTCATCAGCATTCACAGCATTCAGGGCCATAAGAGTATTAATTCATGACAGGTTGTTGGCTGCCCACACTCCACCTTTATCTAACCCCTGAATTGGGCTTGATTTGTTCATGCTTTAACAACATATACTTCAGGGGTGATCACTAGAGATGACTGCATATGTTACAATGCAGACAGGGAGTGCCAAGATAATGCAACCTATAAATTATACATACAGTGTGCTCTGTTGAAGTGCATAGTATTGTGACTAAATAAAAGTTTAGAACCCGACTTCAACATAAACAGTGCCATTAGCTACAGAAACAGCCTGTTCCAAACTGTTTTGCACCTCATTATCTTGTTTCTTAGAGTGTGTTATGCTTCTAGTAATACCATTAAAATTGACAGGACATAGTTAAAGGCTGCTTTAGAATTATGAAGTTCATGGAGTTTAATTAGACTATTAAGCAGACAGCTGTGCTGAAAAATTCCTATGCTTTTAAGGGGTTTATGCACTTAACCAATAAACAGATACATCACACCAAATTCTGGTTAACCAGGAAGCAAAAATTGGGATTGTTATTTAAGTAAGTGAATAATGTACAGTATATAACTGTTATGTATATGGATTCATAGATAAGGGGCTGGAAGGGACCTTGCAAGATCATCAGGTCTAGTCTCCCTGCACTAGGCAGGAAACTGCATGTTCTTTCCTCCTGAATCTCAAAAAACTTTCCAGCTGAAGAATAAAGCTAGAGTTCAGTTTTTTTCAAGCTTTAAGTGACATAACATGAATCAGAAATGTGAGCACGTGTAATTTTGGGCTGCTTTAACAGAAGTAACAGGTGTAAGACAAGGACAGTGATAGTGTCACTGTACTGGTCAAACTTCATCTAGAAGAAGATGTGCAATCATGGGCTTCACATCTTATGGAAGAGGTGGAGAAGTTAGAGAGGATCCAGATGCAAGTGAGAAAAATTATAAAGGGGTTGGAAGGCAAGCTGTATGTAGCAGGGTGGTGTCCCTAGGAGTAGCCACGTTACCCCTAAGCTCCTTAACTGTGCCAGTCTTGCCCTACAGGCACCCTCTATCTCACCCACCACGTCTTGTTGGTATAATTGATATAGGGAGGCTGCCCTTGATCTTTGAGTCAACACAGTCTGGCTAGATCTTACTGAACCCTATGGTTCATAAACCCCTTGGCGTACCACGTTATGGTGGATGGTTCCTAAGTCTCTCAGATGTATGGGCTATATGCATGGCTCCAACTGTTCTTTTACCGTGCCCCAAGCCTCACAGGTGGCATTAATGTTGTCTGATCTAGGCCTTGCTGCGATTTATCCCCTTTGTCCTCTCTGGGCTCTCCACAGCCTCATCTCTGCACCCTCACTGGTGCCTGGGTCCCCACACTGTAGTGGGCCCCCAGTGAGGCCTCCTCCTTCCCCAAATAGCCTCACCCAAACCACCCGTGTTATCAGACAGCAAACAAACAACAGTAATCAAACATAAGCCCCTGGGATATAATGTAACACAAAGTGCAAGGCATGCTCTACCCCTTTAAAAGAGTAAAACTCCTTCTCTAATACTGGGTGCCTGTAGGTGAGGGTACCTTATGGGTTCCTGGTGCCCCATTAGCCCTAAGGGTAGCATATCTGATGGCTATAGCAGCTCTGAGCCTTTCCTTCCTGAAAGCTCCTTCCCCTTTAGCTGCTGACAGGGAACTGAACTGCGTGGTCCCAACCTTAGAGGTTATATGGGCCTAGAGGCCTGCCTCTTCCAGCCAGCTAACCAGGTGTAGGTGCAGCCAATTCCCTCATTAGCCATTTGTCATGGCAACCTGCACCTGAACTCTTATCTGGCTCTTTGTGTTCCCTCCCCAGGCAATCTCTGCTCTAAGAGGAGCAGGCACCTTAGTGCCCTGTGACATTGTATAAGGAAACATTGAGAGAACTAGACATGTTTAATTTGGAGAAAAGGTGACTGGGGTGGGGGGGTATGATAGCAGTCTTTATCCATTCTTACTTGCTGCAGAGAGCAGGACATGATGCAGTAACTGTAAATAACAACAAAGTATGCATTAAATAACAGGAAAGTCGTCCTTGCTGTTAGAACTAGGCTGCCAAGGGGAAGTCAGGGAATCTTCTTTGGTGGTTTTCAGTAGGAGGCTGGATAAACTTTGAACAGGGATGATTCCCGCATTTGTTCAGGGGGTGGACCAGATGACCCTTGAGATCTGTTCCAGCCCTATGATATTATGATTTATCCAAACTTCCAAAAATATCCTCAGCTAATACAGTAATTTTCAAGAGCAGTTCCAATCCCATAGTCACTGGCTGGACATCTATTGGATTATTTGCAATAAAGTGAGTCTGTATTCTGGATTCAAAGTGGCACAGGCATTGGGTAGCTTCTTACGTAGTATAAAGTCTAGGCCCACATTGTTCAACTGCTGAATCCACAGAGGCTAATTTCCAACTCCCTCTATTTGTAAATGTCTCCTCATTGAGCTCTTCTTGACTCAGCTATAAGAAGTGGGTGAATGGAACCTGATAGACTATTTGCCCTTGATGGAAATATCCTCACATTGCACTTAAGGCAACCAATGTGGCCAAGTACAGACATTCAGAGAGCATGCATAAGGTGGAATCAGTCTAAGTTATACAGTTCTCTGTAAGTGGTGTAGGTTACATCAGTAGCGAACAGAACACATGTTCACCCTTTGGTGGGGAGGCATTCAGGCTGTCTGCACTGGCTGAGGCCAGTAGGTTGGGGGCACCTAAGCTCACCTTCCTCTCACCTGAGTGCAGCCAAGCACCCAGGCCTGATTGGCTGCTGGACATGGGCAATCCCACCCCCGACTCCCTGTTGTGTCACTGTGGACCCTCCCCTGTGCCTAGTCCTAGATTTGCAGGAGAGCCCCAGAGTGACAACCCTCCATCGTGAGCTGCACATCCTTCCATGTCTCAGCCTGCTTGCACCCTGCCATGGTGTCCTGCCACCCGTGCCCAAGCACAGAGACCCAGGAGGCGTGACATATCTTGCTTGTTACCCTGTGCAACTCTTGCTAGAGGCTGTGGGCCATCATGCATGCTGACCAGGACACAATGCAGCAGTGGGTCACCATGGCACACCTGCCATCCTGGTAGCACAGCTGGTGGTGAGGTGGAAGAGTGCTCCACAAAAGGAAAGATTTGGTTCCTTATAGCTCCAGTGAATGCCACACAGTGGTAGAAGTTACCTGGCCATCCAAGAGACTCTTGTCAGGCAGCAGAGGAAGGGGGACTTTTTGGTGATAAAACAAAATGAGATGATTATACACCACTGCTGCTTGTTCTGTACCCATTCAGATAAACAGATCAGTCCATAGGACAGTCACTGTGCCAACTTGTTATGTGCTCTAAATAGGTACACTGACAACATTTGCTGTAGCCAGTTTGTTTAGAGAAAAGTACTGAGCTATATAATAAGCTATGCTTAACTTCAGTATTGGCATGATAGGAAGGAAGGGCTAAAAGGGACCTCCTGAGGTCATCTAGTACAGCACCACATTCAAGGCAGGATAATCCCTAACTGAACCATCCCAGCCAAGTGTCTGTCTAACCTGCTCTTGAAAACTTTCAGGGATAGCAACTGCACAATTTCTTTACATAGCCTGTTCCAAAGATTGATCACCCTCATAGTCAGATGTTTAACCTAATCTCTAACCTAAATTTCCTCTGCTGCAGTTTGAATCCATAGTTTCTAGTCCTGTCCCTTATGACCATGGAGAGTCCTTTGGTTGCAAAATGGGGACTGCTGGTCATGCCCCACCTGTTCCTGAAGTTTCCAGGGAAATCTTCCTGATTACCCTGATTTGGATGCCTGGTACCTCCTCCACACCCTCTCCCCCTGCCCTAGTACTCCAGGACCCTGTAGCTGTGGACCAAAAAGCCTTTCAGTGCACCAGGTGCCCTTGGTCCTGGTACCTCAATATTTCTTGGCCCCTTCTAAGTGCTTTGCCCTCTCCACATGTGCAGAGATACAAAGGATTTGACATAAATTCATGCCTCCAACCTACTGCTTTTCTATTCCCTTTAGACTTAACTCCCCGCCCCCCCCAAGTAGAGCCCTGCAGGTTGCAGATGTTGAAAAAGTTTTATTAAGAACAACCATGTACCTGTAGTACATTATTGTTAAGATTTGGAGAATGCTGTGGTTCAATTATCAGCCTCTGATCTCTCTCTGATAGTTGCTTGCCAAAAAAATCTTTGATGTTTTTATGGTTCTCTGTGTAACCTTACACCTACCCATGAATTAAGGATGTTCCAACAGAGGATCAACAAAACTGCTTTTTAAAGAGTCTGGGTGCTACCTTGAATAACAAAATTCTGATCCATGGCCAACATAAATGTTGGAGAGGGTGATTGGCAGGTGAGGGGATGATTGTTTTGGCTCATCTTCTCAAACCTTGGGTGTCTCCTGTTACAGCTAAGATGAAGAATGCTGGATTGCCAAATAGCAGTCACCAGCTTTCCTAAAATTAAGTACAGCTTTTGTTCCCTCCAGCATCTCTTCCATTATCTTGCTCTAGTTTTGAAGTATTTGCAATGGCAGGGGATGCTACAATAAGTTTACCTATTGTTTACCTATCAACAAATGAACCTGACAGAAACGTTCAGCAGTATCCACTAACCTTGTCTCTACTAGAGAAAAAAAGTATTTTATTATTTATTACATAATATGACCTTTGTGGCCAGAAGCCCAAGGTTAATTGTGCTAGATGTCATGCAAACAAATAAGAATATAATGGTCCCTTTCTCAAAGACCTTGTAGTCTATGATCACAGAGAGATTCTGAGGGGAGAACACATGCTAACATAATATTATGATCCTGTGCTTAGACAAGAGTTGTATCAACTGGGTAAGAAATATCCGCTGGATAAGCAGTACTCAACATTTTTGGCTTTGAATCCCCAGAAATGGGCTCTGTGTTGTTATTGGCGTAGTGCGTACAGTGCTGAGCTCAGCATGTTAAAAAGGATGTAAAGAAAATGGAGAAGATTCAAGGGCCTGTAACACAGATGATAAAGAGGTTGAAATTCAAGCTGTATGAGGAAAGATTGGGAGAACTAGGTATGTCTAGTTTGGAGAAAGGAACAGTAAGGGAGAACAGGACAGTAGTTTTCAAATATTTGAATGGCTGCCATTGAGAAGAGGGAGAGCAACTGTTCTTATTTGTTACAGAAGGCCAGATATGAAGCAATGGGTATAATCTGTAACAAAGTAGACTCATTTTAATCTCAAGAAAAAAACCTTTCTGATTGTCAGAACAGTTGAACAAGTTGCCTAGAAAAACTATAACATTTCCTTCATTCAAGATTTTCATGAAGAGGCTGGATCAGCATTTGGCATATTCTGATTGTTGAGAATAGTGTAACCTGGATTCATGCAGGGGTTTGAACTGTATGGCCCTTGAGGTCCCCTCCAACCCAATGCTTATATGATTTCATAATTCTTTTCCCAGTCCATCCTTTCTAATACTTTTTATAATTAGCTGAAGGTTTTCCTTTCTTCCATTTCTCCAGCTGGTGTTTTAGACTCATGAGAACTCAGATTAGGAAACATTCCCTACAGAGCTGAAATATGAAAATCTGGGAAAAATTTGCAGTTAAAAAAAATTGAATTAACAATATAGAGAAGGACTAGCATGGTGATGAGTTAATCACTTAAAGAAAGGGTAGAGAACTATTGCATGTCATATCTCTGGTAAAATTAGGTGGGATGTTAATGACATGTAGTACTGAGACTCAGATTTGTAATTTAACTTCAAGGAATTGTGTGTGAAAAGCAGTAAAGATTGTATATTAGCTGAACAGACTTAGTCTGATTCAACTTATATTTGATATACAAAGTTTCTCCATTAGCTTTTTGTATGTAATCAATTGCTTGGTGAATAGCAAGCATAGTTGGAAAGTCTAAACTCTAGGCTTAATGACTTGTTGATTAACCAGTTCTGACTGCTTGTTTTTCTAAGAGTTATTCTGTACATGTACATGCATAGTACTTGGCAGAAGAGTTTTAATTTTAAGATGCATCTAGAATTTATCATTCTTTTCAAAGAATACTTTGTAGATGTATCACTCAAGAAAGATTGCAAATCCTTTTGCTGTAGTCTGGTCCTGTAAAGAATGGAGGGAAACATTCTACCTTGTGTATGATGTTTGGTTTATATTGGATAATGGAGAGCTAAATCATTGAGTCCTTGCCCAGGCATAATTTCTAAGATTAGATCCAAAGTATTTAACACTGTTTTAGTGTTTCTGAACTAATGTCTTGATATTCAATCATCCATCCAAGGAAGAAATTATATTATAAAATCTTCTGATAGACCAGTTAAACTCATTAGTGATAGTTATTAGTTTATAATGCCTTTTGTTAAATTTTGTGAAAACTTAGTCAGTTTCCTCAGGTCAGGAATTTTTCAACAAATACAAAACTAAAACTTTCCATGAGAACGGATTACAAGTATCCTGATTCTAACATTTTGGAATTAAATATTTAATTTTTTTCAGGTCAGAGTGACTACGTTTAAAAATATATTTCTCTTTATTAAAAAAACTTAGAAGTCAACACAGAATTATTGAAACTGAAAGTTTTATCTGGACCAATTAATTTATTTTTGGGTGGAGAGAGAGTATTGAATATCAAAATATTTTGAGACTTTGGTTTTTATTTCCATTTCAGGATTTGATTTAAAAAAAATAAAATTTTGCTGAATTGATAATCCATTTTCCAGCAAGTTATACTTTTTAGGAACCTGAGAATTGCCAGCTGTAATCAACTTCCTTGTGAAATATGACTTACAATTTCTCAGTGACATATCTTTATTTCTTACATGATTGTTCAAAATGGCATTATATAAAAAAGGTTTTTAAAATGTGTGCAGCAAACATGTGGTCATTAGCTTTCCAAATTAGAAAATGAAATACAGATAGAACCTTTTCAAGCCAGTTATTTTCAGCCTGAAAAATATTTCCACAGCAGAAACATGTCATTTTAAATGCTTCAGAAATGTGCTTTTGTGATCATTAGGCCATTAAAGTGTCACGTCACTCGTCTCCCCCAAGGGAAAGGCATAGTTTTCACATTTCCATATTCCTTGTTTGCCGGTTCAATTATTCTAATATAAATCTCCAAACTGGGAACCTACTGCCTGTGCTTTAACGTATTTGTCTCCAACTGATGAAATATACATTACTGTGGTAGCTTAAATTAACTGATTCTTTTGTTTCCTTTCTCAAAGAGCATATGGGTTAGTACCTACGTGTTTACAATATGCTTTGCTGCTAATGTGGGACTGTTGTATGGAGTTGTCTGCACTATAGTGATAATGATTTTCCGCTTCCCCAGGTGAGACATCATTTGCTCTTGAAATGGCCTAGAAGCAATTCATTGGGTCTGCTTTTTATTTCTTAATATTCAATAGAAGTGTGGCACTTTCAGTTAAATAATCACATTTTATTGTAACTAGGATAAAATTGTAGCCATATACTAAAATAGATCACTTAACTTCTTCATAACATCTAACTACTAAGTGTAATAATGGCCTTGAAATGGACTTATGAACTGTTTTATTGTTTTTTATAAGAGGGAATTTCCCCTTGCAAATAAGGAAAAAAAAGACAGACCTGTGCATTTACTGGACATAAGTTAACTATAAAATCATTTTATAATGTGGAATTATTTTATGATTTTTAATAATTACAAATTTCTGACTCATAAACCAAGCCTAGCATAAAATCAATTAAAAAATCAATATAAATTTCCTTCCATTAGATCCTTTTTGCTTATTAAAAAATGCAGGATGTCTGGTAAATCTTAGGTATTGAGTCTCATTATGGGCCCCTAGATACTGCACTAAGGGGAATGCCAGCTGACATTTTGCACTTTTTAAAATATGGAAATAAAGGCAAACAGCAAGATGATTTGAATATGCAAAGAGAAAACATCACACTGTAGGTTTTAAGTACAAGTTACAAAAAATGAGCAGAGGAGAAACATACTGAAGACATATTATTTTCACAAAACACCTAAATAGTTTTTTTTTTTGTTTTGAGTAAAGGAAAATTTTATTTAAGGTTAATGGTCATGCCAGTACTAGTAAATTTAATCCATAAACTGCTAAATTTGCATACTGCTTATCCTATGTGGGTGGCTGCCTGCACACTCATGAAATCCCACTTGGGCTGGTTAGTATATATGGCTTGATTCAATGACACTGAAGTTAATGGGGCCTCCTAGAAGGGTAATTAGTGGGACTGGGGTGTAAATAACTAAATAGTAATAACATTCTGTGATGATTATTACTGTATATAATGTTTGAGTGAATTCATCAGTGCAGTTTTGGCAGCCTTCTGCTACTGAACAAAATGTAAATTTAGGAACAATTCTGTTAATGTGGAAAAACCCAGGTTCTAATTTCATTTACATCCTTTGACTAGATGCAGAGATGATCCGAGCAGGGTATGGGGCCCAGGGCAAATCAGCCTGTGCAAGGCCCTGCCCCCAAATGCAAGAAAGCTGGCAGCAGATTCAGCAGCAGGGTCTGGGGGCGGTACTGAGCAGCTGGGCATGAAGCTGGCAGCAGTGCGGAGTTGCTGCACCCTTCTGCCTGGCTCTGTAGGGCTCCCCCAAACTGTGGGGCTTGGAGTGGTCGTCCTGATTTGCACCCCCCCCAGGAAGAGCCCTGACTAGATGTTTGAGGTTGCATGGGGGAAATGGGAAAGTAGTTTGGCATAAAGCACCGTGAATCTGATCGAGCAATAATTGAAATAAATGGGAGTCATTCCATTGACTTCAGTGGGCACTGAATCAGGTCACATATAACTATCTTTGTAATAAAAGTTCACACAAGGCTTAAGGTCCTTATTATTCTACTCTAAGACTGTGCTGTTAAATAATATGCTTTATGTCACTCATTCATGAAAAAGGAGTTTGCCTTACCTGTTGATGGGGATGGCTGGAAAGACCTACGAATAGAAAGTTTCAGAACAAATAAAAATATACATTCAGTGGAATAAAAATACATTCAGTGCACTACAGTCTATAGAAGGGGCAACAAACCCCACAAAGGTTTGTTTAGCCACCCCACTGGTTGCAGATTGTCTCTGTATGTTGAAGCATTTATTGAAATGTTAGCATTTTGCCATTCTAAATTATGTCACTTGTACAGATAGGGTGCATCTACATGAGACATTGCTGTGCAGTTAACTAATTAACTGTGCTGTAAGTGCCTCTCTGCCTACATGTGTGCCCCTGTTAGGGTGCATGAAACTAATAGACTTTGCAGCAAGGTGGTACTTGTGAAATAGAAGTACTACCCTTTTGCAGAGTTATTTTGTCCATAGCTGCCCACATGTAGATGCTGCTTTGGTTGGCTGGGGTACAGGGTGGTTCAGTGAAGGGCAAGCCAGCAGGTAGCCCCTGTGCTGAAGCATTCTTTGTGCCCCAGCCAGCCGCTTCACAGCACATAGAGCCCCATCTGAGCAACCAGCTGAGGGCTGCTCTGACGGGGCTTCACATGATGCAGAGAGACTGGCTGAGGCACGAAGATGGTTCCATGCAGGGCTAGCTGGCAGGCACCTCTGGGAGCAATTCACTCTGAAACAATAAACCCCGGAGTTTATTTGTGTGCATTAACTGAACATGTAGATGTAACCATAGTAAGGTAGAGCTAATTATAATTGCATTAACTTTCATAATCTGTACTTCTGTAGTAACCTTGTTTTTCCATGGCGTTTTTATTTTCCTTGTGGTTGGTAAATAAATCATGGGCTGGATAATAAGCTGACTATTTTATTTCTTTTGAAGAAGTAAGGCATACATTGCACAATTTGATTGGAAATCAAGAGCAAACTAACTAGATATATAGGTGCAAGCGAGTTTTTTACTTCGTTCTGGAAGTTGTACAAACAGCAAATATCTGATCCTGACCAGAGATCTTCAGATGGTACCGCAATACTGCATACTGTGGATAACAGGTTAACAGAATTGAAAATTTAGTTTTACAAAAAGTCCCATTATTTATGCTTTAAATTTAAAAAGCAAAGCTATACATTTAAAAGTAATACACCAGGATTTAGAGAGGCTACAAGACATAAGCCTACTCAGTGGTGTAGCTTTTATACATTGGAAGGACATTTTTTTTCCCACAAAAAGCCCATTCCTTTCTTTTTATTTCCTGTTTAATGTATGAAATAATGCTTTAAATGTGCAGAAAATCCTAGAAATCCTATTGTTAGAACACTGTACCTTTTATCCTATATTTAGATATGGCATCTCTGCCTACCCTAATTCAAAATTACTACCTTGTTTACTTTTCTCTATGTATTGATTGCAGAGCAGAGACACTGATTTTGAAAAATATGAAAGAAGTGGAGTGTAAATTCAAAACAGAAGCTAATTGTGTAAGTTAACTTCTATTTACTCTTCTGTCCATTACTAATCTATAGCTTTTTATTTCCCATAATTTTTTCATAGAAGTTGTAAGAGTCAGTACACTAACATTCAATTATATGATCACTTTATAACTGCAGCCAGTGGAAGCAATGAGGTTTATTGCATAGAGCACTGGACTAGGGGGCAGGAGACCTAAGTTTAATGTAAAAGTGATGTTGTAGCCTTGATGGTCCAGAAATAATATGAGAGGTGACCTGAAGAAGAATGAATTGCATATGAAGGTTTGTCTAAGTCTATCCCAGTCAGGTAGTTGGTTCAATAAAAGGCATCAACCACAAAAATCTTTGCCCCTCACATATTTCCTAGACCATTACAGCATCAGTCCAACTCTGTCCAATATAGGTTCTTTTATCATGTCCACCTTACTTTTCAAATATTTATATAGCTTACTATTTCAGTGATCAGTATATCTGTTAGTTATTAACTTGTCAACAAAGCTCTCCCATCCAGATATTTTATTTTTTCTCACCCAATTATATCTTGGGTTCTAAAGCTAGAATTTACCCAAAAGGCTTTCCTGTTTTGGCATCCTGAAATGCGCTGAGTGACATGACTGAAAACAAGAATATAGGAGAAAGAAAAGAATCCTAAAACACTAAATAGAAACACTATTGTGGAGTCTAACCCAGGTGTTGAATATTATATCTTCTTCCTGTATTAAAGAAAAAGAAAGTTAAAGGGAATTTGTCAGAGGAGAATGGGCCAAAATTTGATCTACATTTCTTTCTCTTCATGTTTGGAAGAAAAATATGTTCACAAATTCCATGCATTGCTCTTTTTTCTAAAGCCTTAAGATCAATACCAGTGACTGACTGTACAATAACAACCTAATGTCTGCATAGAAAGAAGAAATAAAATATTTTAGAAGGAAACAGATTGCTCAAGAGTTTATTTCAGAATGCAAAGAGTAAAAATGTTTTAAAGATTTAGAAAACTGCTTCCACACATGTTTTTAAACCTAATTTAGAACTGCTGGGTTGCAGGAGTAGTTTAGGATGGTATTTTTTTAACTATATGAATGTTGAAGCTGCACAAGCTGCCCTAGAAAATGACAGCTTAGAGATAAACAAGAGGATATTTTAAACATGAAAATATGCAAGTTTAATGATCTACCCTGCTATTAAGGTCTGTGGATTTATATAGGTTATTCCATCAATAGGAGAAAAGACACTTGAATGTGGAAAAAAATCAGCAGACTGCTTCTTAAAAGCATGTGTGAAGAACATCACACCAGTTCACTAGATCAAATTCTTGCCAAAGTGCAGATGGCACTGAGTAGAGCAGAGAGCAACTGTAGATGTTCTTCTCAGTATACCATGGAATAGGCTGCTTCTTTCTTCCTTGGCAAGGTGATATCACAAAGAAGCTTAGTTTTGTTTTGTTTTTCAACATGAGTATGAATACACAAAACTGTACAGGAAACACCAAGTACATTTTTACTACAGCTTTACTCAGCCATTTGCTGAATAGTGTAGTTTCTTGCATACCAAACACTCTCAAATGTAGAATGAAAGACATTTTTTCCCAGGGTTATGGCTGCCTAGAAGAGAGGCAGAGTCTAATCTTCAGCTCATTCCCCCTCCCTTTGATGTTCAGCTAAAAGTTGAAATGGTAGCTGCTGCTGAAGACTGGCCTTCATGGGCAGATGTATGAATTTGAAAAGAACTAAAAAGTCTGAGAGAGACCAGGAGTACCTAACAAACATCAGAACTGCCAGAAGAAAAATTAGCTTAATTAGTGGAACATCAAGACCATTTAAAAGAAGAGCTAGTCATTAAGGCTCTTTGTGTAAATCTGATATTTTGTATTAGACCAACTCAAATAGTTGGAAAAAATCTTCTTAGCAAGCTTTTGGGTATAAATACCCTTTCTCAGACTGAGAAAGTATCTGCAGTTGTTGGGTGCTCTTCCTGGATGGAATGAATAGTAAAGAAGCCAGAGGCTGGTATGCAGGCAAGAAAGGCAGTGAGTGAAGATATGAATTGAGGAGTCAGTGGGTGAGAGACAGGTTGCGGATGGGGGGTGGGGCGAGGGGTGTAAATGTAGCTGGTAAAGAGTGGAGAGGTATCTGGGGATGCAGATGTTAGGCATATTATGTGTCATAAATCCACTGTCTATATTTAGTCCATGACTTTTACTATCCAGGAAGTCGATGAAGTGGAGTTCATAGGCTCATCTGTGAAAGGTGTTTTCTAAATTCCCTTTGAGGATTAGAACTGAGAGATTGGAAGGAGAGTGGTTTTCTTGTGAGAAATGTGCTCCCACAGGTAATTGGGTATTCCTGTCTTTGATAGATTTCCAGTGTGCATTCATTCTGGTGTGCAGTTGTTTGGTCTCTCCTATGTATTTTCCATCAGGGCATTTGGTGCATTGGATGAGATATATTACATTCTGGGTGTTGGCTACAAATGTCCAACTCGGGATCCTTAAAATTCTGGTTTATTAGGCAGATTAAAACACTGTAATGAGTTAAATCATAAACCTTGGAGCTGGTCCTTACACACACACACACACACACACACACACACACACACACACACACACACACACACACACACGCAAGCTACAGGAGTCAGGTATACCTATTTCACAGGTGCTGGAGTCTGCTGTTGAGACTTCTTTCAGCGTGGTGTTATCTTCCAGAAGTGGGTCGCCAGCTGGTCCTTCTGGTTGGACAGGTCAGGTGCTGGTCAAGTTGGAGGTCAAGAAGGCACCACTGAGGGTCATTTTTCACTGCTTTTTGTCTGTTCTTGGCAGACTGGTGACTCCCCAGTTTTCAGGGTTGCCCAATCCAGGGGTCATTGACCCTTGTGGGACTTTCCCCCTCGGTGGCTACTGGATGGCATCTGTCAGCCCTAGGGGTCATCCACATGTACGTGCAGGTTTGGGAGTCCGTTGATGAATTTTGAATAGGGCTCTGGGAGCGGTCGATCTGGAGATATTCAGCCCAAAAGTTGGTCCCCAGAATTGATTAACTCAGGCCAGGGCTTTAGCCCTTGATCAGTGACATTTAGAGATTTCCCGGTTGTTACATTGTCTTCTATTGAGTTCTTCCGTTGGTTGATCTGCAGTTTCCTTAGGTGTTAATTTCTGTCTGCTGCTACAGTGTTATACATTCAATCACTGATTCACTCGCTCTTTCGGGGGCCAGCCTGATACAGGGAAGTGGCAGTTTGACTCCTGCCCTTGTTAACATTGTTACTAAACACATTTATAGTTGCAAGTTGAAAGGTAAGGAGTATAAAATATAAGCTACAAATCCCATAGCACACAAATAGATAAAAACACCAACATACATGGGGAGATACAAAATGCACACATACAAATTTTAAAACACAATTCCTTATCTTAAAGTGAAAGAAAGAGGAAGGAAGAAAAGGTAGAAGAGGAAAAATTGGGTACTTGTTTGAAGGCTAGTCATTAACACCTGTGGAGTGAAGATCAATGCATTAGGTCAATTCACTTCCTCAGAGGCCTGAATAGAAATGGCATTGCTGCTGCCAGGCAGTTAGTTTTAAAATCTGAGACTAGGGACAGGCATTCAAAAAGCCCGAGCCTGAATTGATTGATTCAAAGATTGATTCAATCTTTGCAGGTTAGTCTAACCTGCCTAAACTGAATCATTTGTAACCGAAAAGACATCCCCTCTGGACTGAGGAAATGCAGGCCCATGCCTGCAGTGGCTCAGGCTAGAAGCCAAGAACACTAGAATAGCCATCCCTTCCCTTTCACAGTACTAAGCTGAGGGGCAGGGGCATGGCAGGATGCTCTGATTAGGGAGCCAGCAGGAATTTACATTGCATTTAGTTACACAGCATTTATCAGCCCATCAGCAAAACAAAAGGCTCTCCATTAGTTCAAGCTCTTCTTAAACAACATTTCCAAGGAAAGAACAGAAGGATTTTACCAGCTGAGCTGTTGATTAGCTCCAAAAGCCCTAAGGGGACTCTGCTTTTGTCCCATTTCCCACAGCACGGAACGTAGCCAGCATGTGTTCTGTTAGCTAATGCTAAGAGGTGTCTGTGTAATGCAGAGGGGAGCGAGGATCCTAGCTTCAGCAGGGAGGGATAAGGGGATGTGGGGGAGCAGGAGGAAGCCAGGCAGAGAGCCCTGTCCAGCCCACAGAGCATGTCGAGATGCTGGGGGATTCTGATTTAACTTAAACCAGAAAGGGGTCTGGGACAGACATTGCATAAATTGGTTTGACCCAAATCAGTTAAGTGTGATATTACATTCAACCAGGTTTAACTCAAATAGATTGCAGCCATTTTCAAGCTGGTTTATGTGCACTGACCATCTATTTTGTTACACGTTTAAACCAGTTTCCGATCATTTAAACTGGTTTATGTGTGATGTCTGTCCATAGCCTGGGTGGACCAGGAATCAGTGGTGTGCTTTTTTTCTGGGTATAAATCAGCTTTTCCACTTATGAAACGCACCTCCATTTTGGAAGGTTAATTTTTGGTAAAAAGGTACATCTGGTATGTTAGCAAATACAATATGATGTGATCAAATTCCAGTTGCTGGATCATTTGTGTAAACTGACAGCAAGTAAAGTAGTGTGGCTGCCTGAAATTATATAGTTTGGGATACTGTACTGCTGAAAGATTTCATTACGTTGTCTGTAATGGTAGCTGTTAGGCCTGTGTGAATAGGGAAGTATTTGATTTGGATTTGGCCAATTTGGAGGACAGTGATTCAATTTGGAGATTCAGATCACGGGCCTGAATTGATTTGGCTGAATCAGTTTTGGAAGATCCAGCACTGATTTGGAGAAATTTGGAGATTTAGCCATAGATTATAACAAGGAATCACTGAAATATCTTTACCTATGAAGCCTGCCAGTTTTCAAGGAGATAGGGGTTTCTGGGAAACTGCACCTCAGGCTGCTGACAAGCAAAACTCGTGACATGGGTGACTCTGTGTGTGTGTGTTAAGGTGCACCCTCACTGGTACTGGGGCCTCTACATGATGCAGTAGTGTGCCCCAGTGAGGCCTCCTCCTCCCCTACAGCCTCATCCTGGTCCACCACTTTAAATGACAACAGGTAATAACTCAGTAAGCAGCACAGTAACATCAGCAGCATCTCAGGCAGCCAAATTGTCACAAACTAGAGGCTGTGAAAAGTGGTTCATAAATTCAATTAAGCACTGAACCTTGCTAACCTAACCTCATCACCAGAAGACAACTTCCTACAGCTCAAAACACAAAAACTGCCAACAATTTTCAGTACCCACAGAAACTGCACGAATCTATCAAAGAGAACAATACCCAACTACCTGTTGGGCACATTTCTCACCAAAAAAACCCTTACCTCCAGTCTCTCAGGCCTGATCCTCAAAGGGAATTTACAAACCACTTTTCAAAGATGGTCCTATGAACTTCACTTTATCAGCCTCCTAGGTACAGAAACTCATGGACTCAATATAGACATTGGATTTATGACACGCTACAACCTGTCAGACTCCTCAATGTATCTCTCCACTTTTACCTGTGCTGCTATATGCCCCTTTCCCCCGTGACCACCAGGTCTCAAACACCTGGTCACATGCAGCCTTTATTCGAGCAATGGGTGGTGTATGCCTTACAGACTCCTGTAAATTGATGAGTAGATGTTCACTCCTCGAGTAGTCTTCCTCTATCTCACCTGCCATGACTTTGAATGTTTCCCAGTGCAGGGCTGACTACCCAGGGTCCTTCTGTGGCACGTGGTCTGCCTGACGGTCACTGTAGGGCTCTGCCACCCCTACACCCCGACTTTACACCGCTTGATGGGTCACTCAGTCTTCTTGGCCACGCTCCCCTTCTCATACAACTGTGGGGCCTCTCGAGTCCCTTCCCATCCTGGGTATCAGCTCTTGAGGCCAATTCGCTTACCCTGTCCCTGGGTTGTTTGTGTTTGAAGATCCTGATTGTGAAACCTATTCTTACCCTAGAGTGGACTACTTCCCCATGGACTGAATCCTAATGTGATGCCCTATGGGCCCTGCACTGATTATTCTATTTGTATCAGCGACTCCTGTCTCTCAACACCTTCATACGAGGAAACACAAAAGAAAAACAAAAGAAAAACACAAAACAACACTTTTACCATATTACTGGGAATCTGAGTAGCCCCATCTTCTGGTCACTTACATCAGGGTACCAGGTGCCTAGTCCCTTATGGTCTAGCTAGGAGATGACTCCTCTTGGGGATGTGTACCTGTGGCCATAGGTCATCTTTCCCCCTTTTTCCACTTCTGTCCAGGGCCTATTGCTGCCTCACTTCTCTCCCTTCTTGAGCATCCCAATCCAGGTGTCTCATGGTTCCTCTGAGTATGGCTGGCTACTTTCTGTATTCAGGGTAGATGCCCTGCTTCTTCGCAGCCCTTCCTGCTGCTTCTGCTGGGACTCTCCCAACTGGGAAAACTCCTTCTCCTCCCAACTGGTCCCAATACTCCCACCTGCTATGTTGTGGGTCTTCACAACCCCTTCTCTACTTCCTCTGTTGCTGCTGCCTTTGCTGATTGCAGGGGCTGCTTCTGGCTCATCTCCCACACTGTCAAGCCGTTCCCTGCCGCCACTGCCAGAATCAGCGTCAGGAGCCTCCTCTGGCTCCTCGTTTGGTGCTCCTTCTACCCTGAGGGATTCCTAGAATGGGTCCCGTGGCCATGCCCTGCTCAGGTCTGCTCTCCCTCTCCCCGTTGCTCCATCAGCAGTCATTTTTATTCCTGCCAGCCAGCGATTTCTGATTATGTCATCAGCCGGCTGCAACTGGATAAAGATATGGCTAATGAGCCGCGCTGGCTTCTTTCCCCATTCTGGCTGTGCCACGGCTCCTGCTGCGGGTAAGTTTTTCCTTGTTTTAACTTTTATGTTTGTTCCCTGTCCTTCCTGTTTATTCTGTTCCCTGGGACTTTCCTTTTTAGTTCAGGGTCCTTCCCTCCTTTCTTTCCCAGGACACCCCCGACCCCAGCCTGTCTCTCACCCCCTGACGTCTCCATCTTCACTTTCACTGACTGGCTTTCTTGCCTGCATTGCATGCCAGCCTCTGGCTTCTTTACTATTCCTTGCATCCAGGTACAGCACACACACACCAACTACAGGTGCTTCTTCAGCTTGATGAACGGTTTTTCAACCCAAAAGCTGGCATCCCAGGCAGCTAAGCTGAGCTCATCTGGAACCTCACAACTCCACAGCAACCAGCAAGCCTCAGGCCTGTTAAAGACATAATGGATTTGGGCTTTCCCCAGCCAGGACTGTGCACCTCTGTGTGGTAGCTGGAGATTGTGGTACCTCCTACTTGCCTTTCACAAGGGAAATCCTCAGTCCTAGCATTTCCTGGGGCTGCCACGCTGCCAGCAGTCCCACCAGGCCTCCCCATCCCTGGTAGACTCCATTTTTAGTGTTCATGCCCAGGACCTGGGGCTTCCTTCTTCCCCATAGCCCCCAGCCCATACCTCCAAGTTCATCCTATCACGGAAGCTCAGCAGGGATATGTTCTTCCCCTGCTGGCTGGTGATACAGTGAGTGCCCCTTTCAGCTCTGAGAGTGGGGCATTAACTGGTTTAAAAAAATAAAATGGAAATAGGTGCAGATGGAGTGAAGAAGGTAGCACTCACTCTGTCTGCAGGTGAAGCTTAGAGAACCCCAGAAATGAGAAATTCACCTTCAGGAACACCAGCTGCTCCACCAAACCAGGATCCAAGCAGGTACAGGGGGGTATCACAAAATCCCCAGCAATGCTGAACACCCTTTCGCTTGGAATACTGGTTAGTGGACAGGACAGGTGTTCCAGGGCAACCATGAGCAGATCCTGCCACATCTGGCTGTGGCATGCCCAGTAGGCCAAGAGGTTGCAGTTCAACAGCTCCACATCCTCGCTGAGGTAAGTAGCCACTGAAGCCTTGGTGCTACTTGCCCAAGGCTGGGCTCCGGTGTGTCTGGCAAACCCCAACAGTGAAGCCATGACCTTGGCCTACATTGGCAGTGGCTGTTGTGGAGAAGACTGGCTGGTGCTGGTGCTGGGAGTCCTGGCACAGGAAAGTGGATTTCCTTTTTCCACATCCCCTCACCTTTGCCCTTCTGCCTTCCTGACTCTGTTGACCAGCACCTCCATCCAGTGATCGAGGGTTTTGGTGCTCCCCTTCACCTTTGGGGTCTCACATGCCTGCCAGCATGTGGACCATAATGGACCATAAGGGATCCAGCCATCTCCTGATGTCCTCCTTCAGCCTGCACATCTGGCGACAATGGCTTGCCCCAGCCAGGAACATTGATCCCCTGGAAGTGCTGCATTTGGTTCTCAAGTTCCCACACTTCAGGGATCATTTGACTAAGGAGGGCATTGGCAGTACTGAGGGTCTCGGTGGCCTTGAGGAAGGGCTTGAGGACCACCAAGATCTGAGAGGTGGTATCCCACTCACCTCTGTTAAGGGGACTGCTGATTCCAATCTCCTCCAGCAAGGCCATCTCATGGATGGCTTTCCATTGCTCCACTGGCCTCTTGAGCATCAGGTATATGGAGTTCCACTGAGTCTCCACATTCTGCATGATTTTCTGCTGCAGGATGCTCAGGTCTGCCTGTTTGTCCTGCAGCATCTTGCCCCCCTTGATGTTGCAGTGAAAGTAGCCCACCACCTTCCTGCATTTTGAAATCAGCTGGGTGGTAGTGACGACACCATCACCAGCAGCTGTGTCCCCCTCCAAGCCATCTTTGACTATGAGATGCTGCCTGTGTGCTACACAGCAGATGTTGGCAAGTTGGCATCATGGACAGCCTTGACCATATTGGCCCCATTGTCAGTGACGAGGAACCCGTGGGTGAGCTCATCTTGCCCAACGAGCCATGCCTGCACCAACTGGCTCATGGCCACCTTGATTCCCTTGGTTGTGTGGGACTCATCCCTCACCTTGGCTTGAAAGAGAGCCCCCCGATGGCCTGACTGATTGCACAAGTACCCTGTGAGGGAGAGGTAGGCGTGATCTCCACCCCGGCTGCTCCAGATGTCAGAGGTGAAGTGCAAGGCTACCTGTGGCCCTGCCTTGCACAGCTCCTTTCTCAAGTACCCCCTGCATGCCTTTATATAGGGAGGGCACCACCGTCGTGCTAAAGGTGGTGCATGCAGGCACTTGGCAGGATGGGACCATGAGCTACCTGAACCATTGCTGCTCAGCTAAGGAGAAAGGCTAGCTATCCAGAGCAAGCATCTCCCCATGCTCTGAGTGATCTCGCTCGCCCTTGCAACATGCTCCCTTTTGTCTGTGGCTTTCCTTCACTGCTCCAGGGAGGCCTGCCTCTGCTTTGGGGATATGGGGGCTTTGAAGCAAGTGGGGAACTTCCCTTTGGGCATGATTCTGCTGGTGCCAGGCCAAGGAAGAAGAAGGGCAAGAGAGTGCTGCCTCCTCAAATGCAGCAGCATCGCTGTGGTGGTGAAGTGTTTTACCTCCTTGCCCTGGCTGATCTGCCTTTGGCAGTGCTGGCAGATAGCAACCTGGGATCATTTGTCACATCAAAATGATCCCACACTGCACTACTCCCCCACTTCTGGGTTGAGGGGCCTTATCCCTCTCCTCAGTAGGCAGAGGCACAACAACAGGAGGAGCTGACTCAGCTGAACCACTTGCCTCCCCAACCTCTTCTGAGGTGCCTTCCTGAAAAGGAGACCTGGGTCTACGGGAACTTTGAGAGGTGTGAACTTTGAAACTCAGTTTACCCAGAATTTCTTTAGCTAGTGCACTCAGGTCCCCTGGTTCCAGATCTAGCTCCTCCTCTGGCAGGGGAAGGCTCATGCTCGGAGATGAAATTGGGGTGGAGGAGACATTCTGTTGCTAGTGCCTATTTCTGGAGTTAGGGGAGGGGGTACAGGCACAGGGACAGGCACTGCTCCCACCACCTTGCTTCCACTGGCAGCAGAAGACTTATGGCTTCCAGGCAAGTGGATGTGTCTATGTTTGGGGTGGGGGGGACTTCCAGCTCTAGCTCTCCCCCAACTCCTCTAGCCTCTCTCTCTCCCCTGCCAGAAGACCTGGCACCTGCTTTTCCAGCACACTTCATATTAATCTTTCCTGTGCTGGAAAATGTGTCTGTGTGTGTAACTAACTAATAATCAGGGATCCTGGTTTTCTCTGTTTAAAAAAATTTTTTTAAAACAAATTTTGGTTTAAAAAAATAACACAAAATCCACATTTTCCCACAATGGAAAAATGTGTATTTGGGTTACTTTTTTAAAACTGAAAATTGGGGATTTTTTTAAATCAGAGAAAACCAAGATCCCTGCTAATAATATATGTCTTATTCCTCTTCTCTGATGTATGACTGTGTCTGACTTCTTTTGTGTTGTGTTTACTGTTGTGTGTGTACCTAAATTAATATCTCTTCTTCTTCGATTCTCTGACTTCTGTGTTGTGTTAATCTGAATCTCTATCTGACTTATGTGTTGTCTGTAGTCTGATTGTAACTATACCTAATAATAATAACTATATAATCTGATCTCTTCTTCTTCTATGACTCTCTGAGTTCTGCTGTGTTAATTTGAATCCCTGACTACTTCTTCTGTGTTGTATTTACTGTTGTGCGTGTAACTAAAGTGCTCTCTTCTTCTGTTTCGGTCTGTCTTCGGCGTTGTGTTAATCTGAATCTCTGACTTCCTCTTCGGTATTGTCTTTAGTCTGTATGTAACTATAACTAATAATATTAATAACTATATATAATCTATTCTTCTATGAATGTCTGACTTCTGTGTTGTAACAATATCTGACTTCTTCTGTGATGTATGTGTATGAGTGTGCGTAATGTATGTGCTTCCCTGCACAGTGATGGATCACACTGCCAGGGAAAACACCTTTCTCTTAAAAAGTGTTGGGAAAAAAGACCAAGAACAAATATAAATTGAAAAAAATGGATTGGGTAGGGATAAGTAGAAGGATTCTATTTAGTAAGCTATATTCAATCCTTTCTAAGAACAAAAAATAGCAGGAGACAGACTAGGTAGGACATAAAGCCAGTTCAGTACCTTTCAGATGCTGTTGCTCAGGCAGAAACAGCTCATAAAAGGCACAGAAAGGCTGCAGACAGAGGCTTGTATGCTGTTTCTACATCCCTTCCCCAGAATACTATGATTGGAAGGGGACTCAGGGAATGATCACAGTCACTGACCAGCTAGAGATGTCAGTCTTTCCCCCCTGCTCCTCCTCCCTTTTCTCAGTTTCTGTTCCCCTGAAAGACTGTTTTCTGAATCTCTGAGTCTTTTCTGTATCTTTTCTGAATCAATTCGGAGCCTTTGAATCAATTCAGAGGTTTTTTATCTTCTCCTGATTCGATTTGTATTTGGTGATTTGTCCTCTTAATCGGGCTGAATCTTCTCTTAATTGAATCATAGACCCAACTTTTGCACAGCCGTAGTAGTTATGGTCATGACTGACTGATTATCTAGTTCCCAGAAGTCTGAATAGTAGTCTGCAAAATGGGTAGTCCATCTGGTTTGTGATGAAAATTCTGTTCCTGTTTTGCTCCAAGGTCTATTAAGAATGCTGTGCATCTTCTTTGTAATTTCATGCTTTCCCTGTTCTACTTACCAATTATTTCTATGTCCACTCCACTTACACTCTGCATAGTGAACTTACTCTCCAGCTTTGCACATGTCCCTGGCTTTCAGAAGAGTTAGCTTGGGTTGTCTGAGTCTTCTTATTTTCAGCTTCAGCATGTTTCAGCTATATTACTTATTTGTGACAAATTATTTCACGTTTTAGATTTGGTAAATCAGAATTTATTTTGCCTTGTGATTTTCTTGGTTTTTCAGAGGATTGATTAGATTTGTTGGACTCACGCATTTCATACGTGACATTTTCCATGGATTGAAAATTCCAATTAAGCCTTTCTAGGATATTTACCTGGATCTTCATGGTCTGTTGTTCCCATCCCTAGGTGTTGCTGGGCATGTGGCAGCTTTTTGCCCCTCATAGTTAATAGGAGGTCTTATTTTCTTCTTTTCCTCTTTTAATTTTATAGGGTTTTTTTCAGATACCTGTAGAAGTTCAGTCTCTTTTGACACAATGGCTGCATCTACATATGCATTTTACTATGGAGTTGACAGGACCGCAGCAGTTTGAGCCAGATTGGAGAGTCCCACGCTGACAGCAGGCTCAGCTACATGGTTGCAGTTTCAGCATTCTTGTGACCCAGTCAGCCTCTCTGCCACCTAATGCTGACACCCCAAGCCCAGCCCAAGCCTGCTGCTAGCTTAGGCCCAGCCCAAGCCTGCTGCACTGCCTCGGCTCAGACTGGTTTGGTCCCAGGCACATGTGAAGATGCTTTGCTCGGGAGCAACTGAGCTATGCTTTGAACTATGATGGAGTTTATTGAGCTGCATTAATAGCTCATGTAGATGCACCCAATGTGTAAATATAAAGAGTCAGAAAGCATGAAGTTAGTACATCATTCAGGGGGTTTTTTTGTCTGCAGAAGATGGTCTCATAATAAGCATTTCCTGAAAACTTAATTCTCTAAGTTCCTATACATGGGACTGTGTATAAGTTTATGTTATATATTCTAACTTGATACTCCTTAGTGCAAGATAGTACTAAGAAAGAAGATCAGAAATGGCTTCTGCAGTTTACAATTTGTTCAGCTTTGGTTCAGAGTAGTTCAGGTTTCCTTCATTTGTTACAATTTTAAATACAGAAAAGGTCAGTCATTTTATTTACCAAATTGTCATTCTTAAGATCAGCTATGCCAAACATTATGGTTTTGTTTCTGTTTTTCCTTTTAACTAATCACATTTTCCTTGATTTAAGCAAATCAAGGGAGAAGACTATTATCCAATTAAAGCACCATGGTACCCAGCATCTTTTCACAAGACTAGTAATTTATATTTTGTAGGATTGTTAAAAAATATTTTTCCTTTTTTTAAATGAGGGAATGAGTCATACCTTCACAGTGCTTTATTTATTTCACCCCAAAGGAATCTTTGCAACAGGTAAAGGTAATTTCGGTGAACAACCCACTTGTCTTTCTGAATGCCAAGAAGTTCCATGCTGATTTAATAAAGATAATCCAGAAGGCCAATGCAAGCAACCAGGCATATGATGATATAAACAAGGTAGGACATGCTACATTCATCAGTGGTAATGATGGCAATAATGATAATGAGTACTTTTCTCATGTTCATTCCATCAAGTCTCACAGCACTCAGTCAGTAATACAGTAGAAAATCACATTATGTCATTGATGATCAATTTACCATATAATAAAATTAAAACCTAAACTTCATCTAGTTCAATCTATTTAGTTTTTCCCATCACTGTTTGGAAGGACTACATCTAATATATGTATCTGTGTAATTCAACAAAAGATGTTAATGAATCAATCCAGTACCACAGAAATTCATGGGAGAACTTCCACAAGCTTTGATATATAAAGGCCTATTTGCATCACAGAGGGCATGTCTACATGTGCATATTAACTGCAGTAACTGAAATTACTACACAGTAACTGAAAATTACTCCACAGTACAGGTAGTGTCTACATGTTCAAGCCTGTACTCCACAAGAAATACGTTGACTTATGCCAACTTGGGTATAAATTTGATACCTGCATCATGCTGCAGACACCTTACTGCACAGTAACACTGTGTGCATGGACTGATTTGGGACTAACTTTACTCGCAAGTTGGTCCATATACAGCATTATAGTGCTTTAACACCTGCACGTGTAGATGCCAGCCTAAACCCATTCACTGTGTAGTAAGTAACTGTACAGTAAATTTAATGCACCATAAATGCACATGTAGATGTGCACAGATTGAATATTTGCTACGGAGGTCCATGGGAGCAACAGTTTTTCAGCAGCTCTGATAATTAGACTTATGCCATTGTAATTATCAGTAATTAACTTGGAAGCAACAGGAAGTTACACAGGTGTAAAATTGAGGAATAATACTGTAAAGTAATGTTTCTCCTTAAGTTTTTACAGTGATTATCATAGCTTTGGTAAAATCAATAAATAGAGGATATAAAAATAATAAAAATGCATCACTGGTTTTAGGGACACCCAGCACAGACACCTTGACTATTCTAGTATACCTGCCAATACCTATTATAGCTTTAAAGGCTAGACAGAGTTTGCTCTTGTTTAACAGTAATTTATTTACAGCTTTTGATAAAACAATTCAGTAAAATGAACAATAAAAGTATAAATAATATAATAATAAACTTATATAGTTTATGGCTACTAAGCATACAGTAAGATTGCACAATTTATTAGAATAAACAAAATTAAAACAGAACATAGAATCATAGAAAATGAGAACTGGAAGGAACCTCAGGAGGTCATCTAATCCAGTCCTCTACTCAAAGCAGGACCATCCCCAACTAAATCATTCCAGCCAGGTTTTTCTTGAGTCAGGCATTACAAACCTCCAAGGATGGAGATTCCACCACCTCTCTAGGTAACCTGTTCCAGTGCTTCATCACCCTCCTTGTGAAAAAGGTTTTTCGTAATATCTAACATAAACTTTCCTGGCTGCAACTTGAGACCGTTGCTCCTTGTTTTGTCATCTGCCACAAAAGAGAATAGTCTAGCTCTGTCTTCTTTGCAACCACTTTTCAGGTAGTTGAAGGCTGCTATCAAATCCCATCTCAGTCTTCTCTTCTGAAGACTAAATAAGCCCAGTGCCCTCAGCCTGTCCTAATCATGCCCAGTGCCCTCAGCCTGTCCTAAGTCCTGTATCTCAGTCCCCTAACCATTTTTGTTGGCTTCTGCTGGACTCTCTCCAACTTGTCCACATCCTTTCTGTACTGGGGGCACAAAACTAGACACAGTACTTCAGATGTGGCCTCACTAGTGCTGCACCAGTCCAGTGTGGCCTGCACCAGTGCTGTACTAGGGAATAATCACTTCCCTTGACCTACTGGCAACGCTCCTACTAATGCAGCCTAATATGCTGTTAGCCTTCTTAGCAACAAGGGCACACTGATGGCTCATGTTCAGCATATTGTCTACTTTAAGCCCTGGGTCATTTTCTGCAGAGCTGCATTTCTTTATTTTCTGCAGGGCCAGTTGTTCCTAAGCACATAATGGTGCATGAGATTACTCCAATATAAGTGCAGGACTTTGCACTTGTCCTTGTTGAACCCCATGAGAGTTCTTTTGGCCCAATCCTCCAATTTGTCTAGGTCACTTTGAATCCTAGGCCTACCTTCCTGGATATCTACTACTCTCCCCATCTTGGTATCATCTGCCAACTTGCTGAGGTGCACTCCATCCCATCTTCCAAACCATTAATAAAGATATTGAACACAACTGGCACCAGGATCAACTCCTGGAGCACTTCACTTGATGTCAGCTGCCAACTAGATATTGAGCCATTGATTACTACCCATTGAGCCCGATGAACCAACCAGTTTCCATCAAACTTACAGTCCATTCATCCAACCCATACTTCCTCAGTTTTCTTGTAAGAATGCTGTGGGAGTTGATATCAAAAAGCCTTGCTAAGCTTAAGGTATATAATGTCCACTGCTGACTGTTCCTGAAAACTTTCTTCTCCTCCAAGTGCTTAGAAATGGATTCTTTGAGGGCCTGCTCTGTGATCTGTCTGGGAACTGAGGTGAGAGTGACTGGTCTGTAGTCCCTGGATCCTTTTTCTTTCCCTTCTTAAAAGTGGGCACTATATTTGCTCTTTTCTGATAATCCAGGACCTCCTGCAATCACCATGAGTTTTTAAAGATAATGACCAGTGGCTCTGCAGTCGCATCAATCAACTCCCTCAGCATCCTCAGATGCATTGCATCTGGCCCCATGTACTTTTACACTTCTACTTTTCTAAATAATTCCTAACCTGTTCTTTCACCACTGAGGGCTGCTCACCTTCACTCCAAACTGAGGCCCAGTGCAGTAGTCTGGGAGGTGACCTTGCTTGTGAAGACTGAGGTAAAAAAGGCATTGGGTATTTCAGCCTTTTCCTCATCATCTGTCATTAGGCTGCCTCCACCACTCACACTTTCCCTGATCTTTCTCTTGTCGCTGACATGCTTGTAGAAACTCCTTTTGTTATTCTTCACATCCCTTGCTAAATGCAACTCCAGTTGCGCTTTGGCCTTCCTGATTTCATTCCTACATACCCAAGCAATATCCCTATACTCCTCCCTAGTCATCTGTTCAAGCGTCCATTTCTTGTAAACTTCCTTTTGGTGTTTAGGATCACCGGAGAGTGCTCTGCTAAGCCAAGCTGGTTGCCTGCTATATTTGCTATTTTTCCTACACGTTGAGATGTTTTGTTCTTAAGCCCTCAGTAAGGTTTCTTTAAAATACAACCAGATCTCCTTGACTCCTCTCCCCTGCAGATGAGAACATAGGATATGATACTCAACATAGCATACGATAATACAGAAAATAGATAAAACAAAACAATATCAAATAATCAAGTACAAAAATTAAAAGTCTATTTGCTTTTGCTTTTTTATTTTGCTTTAACTGCTATGGAGACGTTCCCTGGTGAAGACAGAATAAATAACTTGGTAGAGATAAACATATTTGATTTGCCTGAAATTAATTTAAATGTACTTTGGGGTGGATATTTTGTCCTTTATATGTACTGGGGAGTGCCTAATTCTACAATTTGCTATTTTTTTTTTGCACAGTATGGGGTTCTTTTTTTACCTTTATTCAAAAGCAAAACTTTTTTGCAAAAACTAGTTCATGCCTTTGTGGGTTTTTATTTATATATTTATAATTTTAATACATTTATGTTATATCTGTTATAATTTATTACCACACATTTAATATTGTATCAAAATCATTATCAAAATATTAGATTTTTTAAAAGCCACATTTGTATAAATAAAACATGTTTTTGGTAAATGAATAATTTTGTAATTATTTTAGCAAATATTTCAATTAACGTGGACTATTTTGCCTAGAACAGAAAACTAATATATTTTCAGCTGTTTGTAATGTAAACAAAGTTGACATTTTGAACTTTATTCATTTACTCCCCTCTCCCTTTTATCAGCTCTGTGTAGCCCCCAGGAGATTAAAATGGATCTCAATTCATGAAGGCTAGAGATTGGCCTAGAAAGCCAAAGTGAGGCAGTGAAACAATAATACATAGGTTGAGATAACTTTTAAACAAATGTTGCTAAATTTATTTCACATGTTAAAAGGATCCACAAGAATTTCACAGAAAGAAAATTTTGATGCTTTCCTTTAGAAGGGAATAGAAAAACTCCATATTGGTGGACAGAATTAAGAAAGCATTGATGGTTTTTCCTTAGTTCTTACATTGAGTTTTCCTTTTGTTTCAGTGTGAGCAGAACACATTGCTCAATCCATTATCCAATGGCAGTTGTCATGGTGAGTTTAGCATTTATGAAACAAATTGAAAAAAAGATGGAGTGTGTGGTGTTGTCAGATGTTTCCTGATTTTTACATGAATGTTCATGGCCCAGAAACTAATGTGTTGCTGCATGCCAGGTAAAGCATGAACACTAGCAGTGCCATCTTCCCTATAGTAGTATCCTGTCAATATGCTTTGCCTTTGATCTGCAGGGCTTCTCAACCCTCTTAAACTGAGAATGTAGGGCTAATGGAGTTCTTAACCTACATTTTGAGATTGCTGATAGAGATTTACAGCTCTGAATCTAGGAAATATTCAGAGGGTACCAACATATTTCACATAACCATAATTTACTCACGAGAGCAGAGAAATTATATTATCCATGCCTTTGTCCAGATTTGAACTAAGAACCTGACATATTTTAGAGTCCTGGTTTTCAACCTTTTTTAGACTCAAGGCACCTCTCCACAACTTTTCTGAACTTAGTGGCACCCCATCTATTCAAAAACTAATTTAACTTATTTTTGTATTATAGAATAGTAATAAAACAACTCTGTTGCAAAGTACCTAGGAAGATCACAATGCTTTGGACAATATGAATTCCTATTGGGAAGCTCTTGGTTTATCATGTCAATCATGTGTAGGTGTTTGCTAATATTGTGGGCACCCTTAAAAGGATCTTACAGCATCCCAGGGTGTTGTGGGACCCCAGCTGACAATTACTGGTTTTAGTCCCTCAGCTAAAAATAATGAAAACAAAACTCAGCTGATTTATTAGAAACACTGCCTAATCATGAAATGAACTGAGCATTGCATGGATTATTGTGCTTGGTCAGAGTTTACTGCAGAGCTGGAGCATAGACAGTAAGTAAAACTAAAAATTGAAACACGATATCAAATCTGTATGCCTTTTAAGTCTATTTACAATATAGGCTAAGAAAATTGAAATGACTCAAAATGATCCATATCACCTTACCTCAGAGTATGGAATAAGGAAACTAAATAAAGGTTTATTTTTTTATTTGAGATTTAAAATATATAAATTATTTCATAACACACCTAATAAAATGCCAAAACATAGTGCAAAAGGGAATCAGGACTCATAGTAGAGATGATATCTTTTATTAGACCAACAAAATTTTTGCAAAAAAAAATTCTTTGATTGCAAGCTTTCTGGCACAAACACCCTTCATCAGGCATTGGAGAAAAGATTGCAAAAGTTCTTCAGGGTAGACATGAAAGTTCATATTTCATATGATTTCACAGAGGAATCAATAGGTTGAAAACTCCTCTGGGCATTCAGTTCATAGCTAGTATGGAGCCTTTCACTTCCTGTGAGGATTTGTGATGATACAAATTACCTTGAAACAAAACTCCCACTTTTGTTTCAAGGTAATTTGCATCATTGAAGAAAATATGATCTCTACTATGAGTCCTGAGTGCCTCTTCCTTAAGACCAATACAGCTACAACCTGGATACCTCAGAATGTAGTGTATACATTCCTATAGGGTAACTAGAGTGGCTTTTTTCAGGAGATACTTTATACAGGTAACTTAAATCATGGAAGGAGTTCAAATATAACATTTATTCAACAAACTTATAAGCATTCAGGTTTTGGTCAAGAATCTGAATTTGGACCATTGGCTGAATGTTTATATTCATTAACTATATTTATGATGACTTTAAGGGATTACATTCTTTGTTTTATTAGAGGGTGATGGAGTCTGTAGCTATTTTTGTAAAGTATTGCAACACACACTACTCCTAGTAAAGGCAAAAAATATTCTGTAAAATCCATGCATTGCTAGAGAGATGGTTAGAGACACTGACCAAAATGAAATTCTGACTTCATTTGGATGGCTGGATCTTTCACAGTGTCTGAGCACCACTTGTATCATACCCAATCTTACTTTGAGCCGTTAAATCAGGGGTGGGCTATTATTTGTGCTGGAGGCCAACTTAGAGAGTTTTGGTGAGCTGTTGAGGGCTGGGTCAGCACCCATCTCCCCCCACAACAATTTACCAAATCTCCCTAAGTGGCTCTGCTCTGTGCTCGGCTAGGCAGATGGGATGGGGTCATGGACAGGCAGGGAATTGCATCTGGGAGCATGACTGGTGGGCAGGGCTGGGGCTGGGGCACCCTGGGATCATGGGGCCATGACAGCATAGGATCGGGGCCCAGGGAAGTTCTGTGATCCACTCCCCATACGCCTCTGTGATGGGCTTTGGTTCTGTAGGCTGGAGAGCAGATTGTGTCTCTGCTCTAGGCCCAGGCCCCACTCTGTAGCTGCCCAGCAATCCCAGGGTCTACATGCAGACTGGTCCAGGACCCACATGGGCAGGCTGTACTCAGCTGGGTGGATGGGACTATGGGGCAGGGGGCAGGGAGTGGCATTCAGGAGTGGGATGGGCAGGCAGGGCTGAGGCTGGGATTGGGATCATGGGAGGTGACAATATGAGGCTGGAGCCTGGGGCAGGGCCGTGATCTGCTCCCTGCACACCCCTTCCTGCAGAAATGGCACCCATCACCGGGGCATGTGGGCAGTGGATAGTGTGTCTTCTCTGGGCCCAGGCCCTGGCCCCATGTTGTCACTACCCCCAAATCCCAATCCTACTCCTGGCCCCAGACCCACTGCCCATCCTGCTCACAGATGCTGCTCCCTGCCTGGTCAAGTGCACTCTGTTCACATGGGTCCCAAGCTGGTCTACTTGGAGCCCCTACCCACCTGCCCCATCCAGTGCCACCAGCAGTAGGATGGGATGCCTAGGCCAGTGGGGCCAGGTCTGGTGGTGGTGGCAGAAACTGGCAGCAGCAGCTGAAAGGAGCTGCTCTTGCAGGGGCTGCCAGGAAGTGAGTCTGGTTGCAGCACTGCCCCAGCCCTGCTGTGTGCCCTGGGGCTGCAGGCCTGACCACATGCGCCATGGCCTCTGCGGCCCCCTATTGCCTGGGACAGGCAGGGCTAAGGGGACCTCCTCAGGCCAAAAAAATCCCTTAGCTGGCCGGATGCGGTTTACAGTCCATATTTTGTCCACCACTACCTTAAATGGTATAGGCATAGGGAGCACTTTCAGCATCTGGGGCATAGGGTTTGGGGTGTTATGTTGGCTACTGGAGAGCAGGCAGGGGACTGAGGTTGGGACACGGAGTCTTATCTGACAGAGGTCTCCGTAGGTGACAGCTGCTAGTGCTGTGCTGCTCTGAAGAAACAGGCAGCAGCCTGGGTTCCCTGGGGCTCCTCCTGATGCCCTTTTCTTTCTCTGGGCACAGGATTGTGCCTCCAACAGCAAGGTATGCAGCAGGCATCAGCAAAGTGTGCAGTGACCATCCTTGCCACCCCCCACCTCCCGATACACTGTTTGGTGAAAGGATGCACCTGCCCATGGCAGAGACTTCTGGGAGGAGGGCCCTATATTCATGCCCTCTCTAAGGCTAGTCCAGGGTTAATGCCCTGCTCACTCTGCCCCAGTTATGCCACTGTTCAGTTATGAATATTGCTTGTAATAAATCTCTTACCAGTGGTGAATTTTATCCTAGGTGCATTTAGATAAAACTATGAGAGAGAAAAACGACAGTTTCCAGAAACTGGGTTAATAGTGGAATTTCTGGCAGTACTAGTATTAAACACCAACAGTAACTTCAGAAGTTTTCTAGAAAGTTGGACTGGACTGCTTATTAAACAGTTCAATGGGTTACATTTTGGTTTTAGACATTTACCTAAGCATCGCTCCAGGAGTGGACCTGGAAAGAACTTTGATTCAGATACATTACTTCTGTTTCTTACTGTGAGAGTAGTAGTTTGTTGTTGGTCTGTACTAGCAGCAAGGAGAAGCAAACTGAACACAAGGTCCTAATCATAACCTGCCCCTCCCCTTTATATAGATGTATATAATAATTCTCTCTATATAATATAGGTATACATATTTATATGTAAATATTTTATATAAAACTCTTTATCTTCTACATTTCTATTTATACATAATTCAGTACAAACACAAAGAGAAACTGCTTTTATTTTGGAAATATTGGTGTGATATAGAAAAGACTTCAGTGAACCATCCAGTCATCCTTATAAATCTTTTCTGGATTTCTATAGCAGGAGTTTCAGGCAGGAGCTTTCTTTTGAAATTCTTTATTTTTGTTTGCCATGTATTTATTAACATACAGCTAAAAAAGCCAATAAACCCCCAGAGCTATAAGTCCAGTGGACTTTGATCATAGTCTACTTTGAGGAAGGAATTAATGCCAGTATAAATCCCCACTGTGTTGGAACTGTAAGCCCTCTCAAGAATTGAAAATCTTTTTATCTGCTTTTTCAGAACTATTAAGCTTAAAGCTTCTTTACGTTCAACCCCTTGCCCCACCCGCATGTCTTTCTGAGTGCTTTGCAGTTTGCGCTTACTAACTTTAAGGTTAATATTTATTAACAGTATGGCATAAATAAGATTTGTTTTACAGTGCTCTCTGTGAGAAAAGTTCTGGAATCCTTGACTTAGGCCATGATACAGCAAAGCAATTATGCATGAGCTTAATTTTAGGCATGTGATCTCAATGAGATCAGGTATATACTTAAACTGAAGCATTTGCTAAATAACTTCCTGGATCAGGGCCTTGATGTCTGTATGTTGCTTTGACTTTTTGTAGAGATACACAGCTCTCCTTATAATGGACAGGAATTATTAGACGATCCATTCCTTTTCATAGATTGTAAGGTCTTGCTGGGGTCACCTGCCCCTTACCACTGTGAGATTTTTCTGAGGCAGTAGAATCGATTCCTTCAGAAATACAGACTATTACACACTTCACCATTTTCTGCTAGAAACTGCAAAACACGTTTCTTTGTTCTACCTTCTCAACTCATATACAGTAGCATGCATAATTAAAATACAAACAGAAAGAAACCAAATGAGAAATACGTACCAAGAACGGACACATGCTTCTCCCCCAGGAGAAGAATGAAATAAATATTAGTTACGTTGAACTATTGAAAGGCATTCAGATACTACTGCAGTGATGAATACAGGTACAGGAATCTAAGCAGAACAGAACAGAACAGAATACTTTCCTACATTTGCTAATATTTTGTCCAGACTAGTTTTGAAAACCTGAGTTAGAAAGGCTTTCTCCATTTCCAATGAGAGATTATTCCACTACCCAAGTATATTTTATTGGAAAGATGTTTTCCCCAGATCTCCTGTTTTTTGGTTCTCAGTTTTATCTTGTTACCCCATCACCATTTCTTATGTACTTTTTGAATAAGCCATTTACTTGCTTGGTATTTCCCAATGTACAAAGTGTTTTGTAACACAGTATGTTGTTTATTTTTTGATGAGTGATTGGTATTCTTTCTGGAGATTCTTTCTCATTTCATATCAAATATCTAGGTGAGTCATCTGTAGAGCCATGCCCTAATGAGAGATGTGCTTTCATATTAGACTGCAGTGGACTGACTTTATTTGACTATACTGGAGTCTCGGTGCTTCTGCAGGTATTTATGACATCATGCATGTTTGTGCTGGAAATTAGGTCCAAGTGTATTCACCTTGCATATCAATTGACCCAAAGTTCAGTCATGTGACTATAAATACCAAAGTACAAATAATATTATTATTATAGTAATTCAGCTCTATATAGTAGCTCCTAATTACTTTTAGAAACTAAATCATATGACTGCTGTTGGAATTAAATTTATTGAAATTTATTTACTTGGCATGGGCTTCATTGGAATGACAAGAGTTGGTCCAGATTCCTGATCTGAATCAAGCAGAGAGGGTACTTGAACTTGGGTTTACCCCAGCCCCTCATGAGTGATTTAACTATCAGGAGACTGTATTTGGAGGTGGATTTCCTGAATATTTCCTCTCAGAGCTTTTCTACTTTGCATGGACTACATGCATATTTGCTGAATCAGGAACTATACCCCTGGGGTCCCACCTCTTCAGGGAGTGCCCTCATAAAACGTCTGTATAGTCGTTCTCATTTCTTCTCTTAATTCACCTTACTGATTCAATGATTATTTATGTATTCCATGCATTGTAGCACAGTTTCAACAGGAGAACTAGATAGCAACCTCCAGTAAGTTATTTGTAGCATGGTGGTGAGGGCAGTTTTCTGGGAGTGACAGGCAGGGGTTTAAATCTCCTCAGACACAAGTGAGACTTGAACCAAGGGTCTTCTACATCTTGGTCTAGTGCTGTAATCCCAGGACATGTGGGTAAGGGAAACATCACTATTTTCACCATGGTCTCCTCCTCATAAATTCATGTTGAATTTAAAAAATGTTTCAGATCAGTTGTAACCACATTTACTGGTTTCCAAAAAACAAAACAAAACAATACCAAAAAAAATCTAATCATGCCCACTATAGTCCTAACACACTTCATCGTTTTTAGATTATAGAATGGCTCCCTCTAGTGGTAGTTTTCAATGCAATTTGAATAGAATTAAAGTATGTTTCTTACCTGGTTTTGCTTAATTTATTCTCTTGCAATCCTTCAAATAACGTTGCTAAATTTATGGTTTTTTTTCATTTAGCTTTACAGGGATTGTAAAAATCAGAACATTAATGTATTACTAGCACATTGCAAAGGTAAGTATCAATTTACAAGAAAAGTTTTGAAAAATGAGTTAAAGCCCACATTACTTTTTAATGTTAATGTGTATATTTTATTACAGCTTCCTTGATAAAGGCAATGCAGTACAGTGAAAACCTAAGATCTGAAAATCCTATCTTCTTTGAATCTGTTTCCTCTGCAGTTGGTGCTATTCAGATTAACAGGGTGAGTTTGAATAGATGAAATCAAAAGTCTCAAAGGCTGAATTTGGTTATTTATAGGACTTTATTATTCTGTGGAGGCCTTGCATAGTCAGTGAGTTTCCCTTCCTGTATCTTCGGCAGCTGGTTCTAAGGATGGATTGTTCAAGCCCATAAATGCCCACTGGCTGCTGTCCCAGGCTCAGCTGAAGAGTTATCTGATAGTCCTACTCTTTCATCATCTCTCCCTTTCTTTTATCAATAACCTCTATAGCTTTTGTCCTGGATTCGGGGCCTGCTGTGCTCTGGTACATAATATGGGGTGTGCCTACAGTTCCAATTACAATATAATGTGGAGATAAGACTATAAAAAGATAAGTGTTACCATGCTGGGTCCAAGTTGAAACCCATCTAGCTACTCTCCTATCTTACAGTAACACAGAGCAAATATTAAGGGGAAGAGTATTTATGTAGGGCATATCCACACTCATCTGTTCCCTGCTCTGCTTCCCTTACAGCTTCCATTATTTAGAAGCTTAGAAAATCCCAGTTTGGAGGTTGCAGCCCTACTACTACATTTAATCCTCACTGATAGGGCTATGAGACATGAATTTGTCTAATTTTCTTGTGAGTCTTATTCATTTGTTGATCTGAGCTAGCTTCTTGACTGGTTAAAGTGGCCTGTACTGAGTTGCACTCTTGTTGCGTACAGTACTTTTTGTACAGGTATCTCAGGTATCTATTCCACAGCACAGATATAGTCATGGTACAGGTTACACCAAAGCAGAAGGTGCCCAGAGGAAGCAGAATTCCTCAACTCATATTTAAAAGCACAACATGGAGCTAAAAGGCTGAGGAAAGCAGAGGAACTTTACAGAAAAAAGAGGCTTAAAGTATGTCTACAATGCATTGTGCAGTGTTGTATAAGGATACTCATGCTAGAAGCAAGGTAAATTAATTGGCATGGAGCTCTGTACTACATGTGCGCCTAGAGTGCTGCCATTTCGTTTCCTGAGAGCTCATTTAGGATGGTCTGGACACATCTACACATTCCTTAATGAACCTTCGATACTGCTCATTTAGTTTAGTACTTCCTTAAAGTACTAACTGAATGTGCATTAACTAAAGCTACTGTGCAGTAGCGCAGGCAGATGGGTTCCTAGTATGGTTTTGGCTGTGACATGCTATTGCACAGTTTTATTAGTCCAATGTGCAGTAAGTCTCCCACGTACACGTGCTCTCTATACTGCATTTCAGTGGGCAGTGTAGACCTTGCTTCCATGAAAGTCTGTAGATGAGAGAGCAGAAAAATCTTGAGAAATGGAAGAAATAACTGCAAAGAGAAAAAAAAGCTTCATTTGAGAGAAGAGGCTTAAATCAGCTTTGATTTGATACACAAAGTGCCAAGTTAACCATCAAGTTTTATTGGTAAAAATCAGTTATTTCATTTCTTGTTAGAAAAGTCATAAACCTGGTTAGTGCTCATAACTATCGACACTTCTTCCATTGTGATCTTAGTTATTTTCCCATAATTTTGTTCATGACTACAGAGATGGCCAGAGTCCAGCTTCTCCAGAAAACATTAAACCAGTCAATGGACTATGCTTTTGTTGGTTACTATAAGCCAGCACTTTCTGCTAATTACATTAGAAGTGCCTCTTTTTTGGCTCCCAGACAAAATTTGTCTTTGCTGGATTTACTCAAATAAAGGTGCATCAATGTGCTTGTTCAGTCAATTACAGGACAGGGGAAATATGGCTCATTCAGTGATACTTAGCATATTACCCTTCATCCAACAACAGAACTCTTAATGGAGAACAGCAGGGCAAAAATAATGTACCGTGACACTGCAAACTCTGATGATTATTTGTTATTGTGTCCAATTCTGCCCAAATACAAAATTTCACACGAATGTTATGTTTTAAAACATAATACTTGGCAGCTTTCATTAGAGACTCTCCAAATTCCCGTCACCATTAATTAACCTTCATTATACTAGGAAGTGGCAGTGCTGGGGATGGTTATTTTTGTGCTCTAGTCACACCATCTTCAGTTATGCTACTATAACTGTCTTATACATGCCGATGTTCATTAAGTAATATTATTCCCATGTTATACATGGAGAAACTGAGGCAAGAGAAGCCTAGTTCACTGTCCAAAGCCATTGTGATAGCTGGTGACAAACTGAGAAGAGAACCCATAAATCTGAATTACCATCCCTGATGCCATCATCCTCTAACGGTGGACACAAAAACTGCAGAATTTCAGAGGTTCTCTAAAAGGATTTCATGAGACACTAAAAGTTAGATTAAATTTAACCTTGCTATTCCCTTTTTTTTTTTAACTTCCCCTACCTCTTGATATGAACTGCTAATGACTCTTTGGAATATTCATGCTGCTTGGTATGTTCCTTGCCCATAACACCTGAATGGGAGAAGATGGCAGTGGAGGGAAAACAGGGAAACCAACACATGAATGGGAAAATAAGGAAGTGGACCTGATGGAAAATGTTTGCTTTGTTTCATTTTCCACTTGAGACTGTGTGGGAAATAATTCAGCCCTGTCACAGAGGTGGGCAGGCTGGGATGATCTTCCCTTTCCACATTTAAGTCTGATCATTATAAATTACCAAGAATCTTCTATTTGTGCCAATAAAATATTGGCTTCATTTTGTTTATAATGGCAAGAAGCTTATTGCTCATCTGATCTTGAGCTGTTTTGATCCCTTTTTGATTTCTTGGTCTTTACAGTGTTATTTATTTTTAAAGCAATGCTTTAGCTGCTACTATTTCATGTCTTCACACTAGCACAGTGCAAGTGAGACTGTAGTAACATTCAATAAGACTTTTCTATTTCTTCAATTTCAGAATTTCAGCAAACTCAGTGAACACAGTGAAGTGTGATGCTGACATATTGCAGAGTGGCTATTTTGATCTGCTAACATACAGACTAAGCTATGCCATACCTTTTCCTTAAACTTTTCATGAGATCCTGTAGGCAATATTTTGTATGCCAGGTTTATTTAATAGAGTCCGTTATGACAGTTATTCTTTTCTTGATCTATGGTTGTCAAAAGTTTCTTTTCTCAAGTGCCATCAATCAAAGAGTGTCCCTATGTTGTATTATTCTCTAGTAGTTTTATACAATATTTTCGTACACATTTAGATACAAAATATTAGGCGGAAGACAGAGTATTGACCTTTATTAGGACAATGTATATTGATTTAACACTATTTTATAGTCACTTTATTTGTAATGCACAAACTATACTTTTATGTATGGGATAAAAAGACCTTATGATTCCTTGCAAATGATCTATTTTAACTGAGATAGTATGTTTCAGATCATTGTATTTATCCTTTCTCTAATTAAATTAATCATGTACAGTAACATCTTACAGCATATTCTTGTGTAATTAGCACAGTTCTGGATTTTTGCACATTCTTCCTGTATGCCTTCAAACACCCACTGAAGTTAATGGGAGTTTGGGTGTGCCAAGAAAGTATGTGAAATAAAGTGGTTTATTGTGTGTGATCCTGTTTCTTATTAGCACTAGCCATAATTCCAGCTTGTTGCATTTTAAGAGCTAGAGGCATCCTTTAGTTCAAGTGGAAAATATTTTCACTTTCAGCGCCAAAGATTCCAGGTTTGATCCTCTATGGTGGTAGTGGAGTACATTTAGTGTAATAATATCTCAATCCATATTCCTAGCCATTGTACATCCTCAGATATGGTAAGTCAAGGTAGCATCATCAAGTTTACTGGATGTGCATTCATTTATACAGCTGAGGATCTACCCAAAGCCCTGTATTGTACTAGAAATCAAAAGCAAACCTAAAATTGCCTGTGCAAGACCTACATATTTCAGTGGGTAAATGAGTAATTTCATGAGCAGATGGGATAATTTTGTATTTACCTATCCAATTACACATATATATGAGGGTCTTGTACATGCAAGCAGAAGTTTCTGTGTTTTTTGGGTAACAGCTTGAAAGTTTGCTGTTATAAATTCCAGGCTTAGTTCACCAGCACATAGTAGTTGCTTTGCCTAAGTGGGTCGATTTGGACTAAGCAGCCAAAGTACATATGTTATTCTGCTAGTTTGTAAAATTGAGAAACTGCTATATTATATTCTTTTGTTAAAAAAAATAAAATCATAATGAGAGTCTATGAAATTCTACATGTTATCTGGTTCTGACAACTGCCTTCATTTTCCTAAAGCTAAATCTTAGTGCCAGTAAGTCCCCAAAATACCCTAAAATAAGGCAACATGAATATTGATGGTTAACATGACTTTAGTGCCACTGAAATCTGCAAGTTGGGCAGTCAAAACCATCATAAAAAGTTACTTTATAATACAAAACACAATATGTTATATATGGGAACTGGTTTCTAAATTTTACAACATACAGTGGTGCCAGATATTTCCATATCCACAGCTCATAAAACTGTATGCATGCTTACCAAAGGGCTCAATGAAACCAGTTCAAACAATTGTTTTGTAATACAGATTATATAAAACTGAATAGGTTACACTATTTATGGTTAGAGGTATGCATATTGGTTTCTTCTCTGTATTTGGTGATCTGTGAAACAACAGCATCAAAATATGAGACTCAAGCATGAGCCAAGGAGAAAAAGGAAACAAGGAACTGTGCATGCCAATTGCACTCTCTTCCCTTACACTGATGTAAAGCACACGCAGTCAAAAAATCCTGAGACTGAATTGGCTCAGTCTTTGCAGATTAGTCTAAACTGCATAGATTGAACTGTTAAGCTCTCCCTGCTGGTCTGAAGCAGACAGCTTGAGCCAAAGTTAGTTCACCTACCCTGGGAGGGGAGCTTGTAGGGGAGGTACAAAGCATCTTGGGATGCTGGGGGACTGTGAGTTAACTTGAAGGGAATCTGGGACAGAAGTTCAGTAAACTGATTCAACCTAAATCAGTTAAGTCTGATACTACATCTATCCAGGTTTATCTTAAACTGGGTTCGGCCATTTTGAAAGCAGTGTATGTGAACTGAACTTCTTTTATGCTACAGATTTAAACCAGTTTATGATCACTTATACCAGTTTATGTGTAATTTCTGCCCCTGGCCAAAGTGGTTAGGGGATTAAGATGGAAGTGAACAGCTATACTTCTAAGGGTCAAATTGGACTTGCTGGGAAGAAAGAATTGCCAGGTTGTTTTGTTCAGATAGGAAAGTGTTAGCAAGAACAAAGGCAGTGTCCAATGGAAGTGAGTCTGGCTAGACTTTCCCTGCTTCCTGCACTGTAATCAGCTACTTCCAACTGATGAAGCAGTTTTCTGTAGGTATGTATTGGGTGGTTGAGGATACTAGAGGTTCCCAATCATTTCTGACCCTTTGCATGTCTGTCCTAGACGAAGGCTTGGAAGGCTTTTTCCTTCCTGTTACTAGGTAGAGAAGCTCATTGCTCTCCTTGGCTAACCCACTAATGCAAGACTTTGGGGAATGGGAATCTATAATTCTATCTGAGTGTGAAGATTGAAGTCAGACAGGGAGTATTTTTTTCTGTGAATAACATTCTTCTCACTTGTGTTCAAGTGTCTCTGTCCTTTATCTTTTTCTGCAATCATTCTGGTGAAGTTTTTGTCTAATTTTACCCACGTAGCTTCTGTGGGGACACTTGGTGCACTGGACAAGGTATACCACATACAGATAAACAAGTATAGGATATGTGGATTCTGCTGGTTTCATTGTGGAGTGTGTTGATTGTTGTAGCAGTAAAGATGAGTTGACAGGTTTTACATTTTGCAGGCAGGGTTGTGTCCCATTTGGTGCCATACCCACATGTTGCCTTTCTACGGGTGATCTGGTTCAATGTTTTCAGATATCACTCTCAGCTGTGTGACTGACAATGAGTTGTGAATCTCTTGTAGCTGACAGTTGTAGCTGTCACTGGATGGGCTTCTTGCCTAACTGTACCATATGCATGCCTACTGGCGTGCTGTGTCCTGAATCAAGAACTCTCCTATGAGAATGTAGGCATGTAGAGAAAGCTGACTAAAAGCACAGATTGCTGGAAGTACCATAAACCTTAGGTAGATTGGGCATCTGCCATTGACACACAGCATAGACTTCAAAAAACCTGAGCAGTTGGTTCAGCAGGATCTAGCAGGACTAAGAGATAAGTGTCCTAACACCACTTCAGCACTAGATTGCCAATGAGTTTTGCCAAAGTTAACCAGCTGACTTAGCAAGATAGAAGAGGTTAAATAGACGCCTTGTGAAGAAAGAGCTAGAACAAAATTTGTGCACCATTTACTTCCCTCCTAAATGTGTATTGTCTTTGCACTGACCCTTTGCACAAAGATCAGTGTGACCCCACTGGATTAAGGGGTGTTGGTTGCTGAACTAGTTACCTTTACATTGTGTTGTGTTATTTATATGAACACCTTTAAAATGCCCGTGTTCTTGCTCTTTTCCTACCTGGGGTTTTGAGATAAACGTGACTTGCATAAATGAATTTGTCCTGTACTATCAGTGCAAGGTTCTGAGCTCTGTTAGGTCTTTTTGATTTCTGAAGGGATTAGGGAAACTCAGTACCTAACAACAACAGTTTTGAGGAAGCTTTACATTAATTAACAAATAAGAAGGCATGAACTAATTGCATCATTGGGGGGTTAGGTGCTAAGCACCTCTGAAAATCAAGGCACTTACTGAGGTGCTTCAATGTTGATTTAGTTGATCAACTTCATACTCCCAAATTGGAAATGAGTAGTTTTATTTCTGAATTATGGGCACATGAACATAAGCAATACAGTATTTGTTATGTTTATCATTTTAGAGGAAGGCACTTATTCTTATTTGCTGTCAAAAGATGGTCAATATTTTGTGAGCTGTCATATTCCTTTTCTCACTTGGCTATCATCTTATTTTTTAGAAAACAGTCCCAGACTCAGGTTCTCCACCATGAATTTTGATTTTTCCCCTGTCAGCTTCAAATGTGTCCCTCAGCACCAATATAAAAACCTATCTGTGAGGCTATGCTTCTTAAAGTGTTAACATAGTACACATTCAAAAACAAAGCAAGTGAAGATGAAAAAAAAAGAATTCAAACTGGCATTAAGAAATGAATGTGGTGACAATTATAAATTAGGTATAAAATATGCAATAAGGGGAAGACTGTTAACATTATATTTATGCAAATTAAATGTCTCTAATTTTCATCATATGTCTTTCATTTTAAAGGTTATTTGCCCTGATTCTGTGATTCGAGTGTCACAAGGTCTGGCTTTATCTGCCTTGTCATAATTTATTTGACAGATCCATATGCTATAAATATGTAATGTAATGAGGAAAGGTATCTTCATTGTTTAATGAAAACATTAATGCATCAGTAGTGGCTATGGATATTGTGTGACATTTATTGGTAACCAAAATAAAAATGCTGTATGTCTTGAAAATATAGCATTCATGTATTTGGAAGGAAACTTCTTTCCTTCTAGATAAAATGTTCTCATGAATGAGTGAATGAATGCAGTTTTGTACTGGATGCTAAATGGTGCTTTCATTGTTAAGAGGGATTTTTAATAAAGATCTCCACATTTTCATATGGTTTATAATGCATTTAATTGTTTCTTTTTTTGTTTGTACTTCTGTGTATTAGCATATGCAACAATAAATTTATATGGAAATAAATTGAAATATGTGATAAATGCCCTCATTATTTCACTACTTAACAGGTTTAGCACTGTACTAAACAGTCTATAATGGTATATGGTTCCTTCTCCAACCTCATAACATATTAAATTGTATTAATGAGAAAAGAGAGTTATACTATAAACAGAGGTCTTGCTTCTTTGTTGGTTATCAGGAAATGGTCATATTTCTATCTCTATATAGCTGAATATACCAATCTTGCAGCATTTAAGAAAATTTAGCCTCCATTTACACAGTTTACAGGTACAATCATTTTGTGCATCTCTTTATGCACTATTGAATGTGCATGTGTGTTATTGGGTATTCCTGGGGCTTGCATATCTAAATCTATGATCTGCATAGATAGAGGAAATTGTATCAAAAGCCTCATGTTACAAATGGAAGTTCTTTAAAAATTTGTCACTTTGAGATTAAGAAGCTAATTTCCATACCACACAATCCTTTAAGACATATATACTCATGTGAAATGTGTGGAAAGCCCTAACCATTCTGATTTGGTAGCACTTTAAACTCATTTTTCATGGGTGCAAGTGGCTTCAGGAGATGAAATATGGTAGTGAATAAACTCCTAATTATTGATTAGCACCCTCTGTTTCTTCCTGATGCTAAAGTCTGTTTTTCTGAACTGTAGTACAACATTGTACTGTGTTCAGCAAGTGGTAGGGAAACTACTAATCCTGATTCAAAGACAAAACTAAACACTCTTCTGGCTCCAGAATCCGTGTGTGGAATAGCAACATGGCCTAGCAACATATATAAGGGTTGTAACATACAGCACCTAACAAACATTGGGGTCATGGCTCTGAAATTGCCTCCTTGACAATGCATTTTAGTCTATATGACAGGCCAGCCTGGCCAGCATGTTATCCAGATAGTCTTGCTGTATTTTCTGGTTTTCTTTTCATACAACAGAAGTGTTTTGTGGAGTCTTTCAAGGCAATTGAGATTCATGTTCATCTAACTCCAACTGAAGAGCTGAGAAAATTGATATCATGACCATTACAAGAGGCAATTGGCCTGCTTTGCCAGTACATTGGTCTGCTTGCTGATGCTATATACTTGATGTCCCCACTGCAGTTGGAGTGCATTTCTGTGATACAATTTGAAGCATAGCCAAACCTTAGGAAAACTAGACCTTAAAAGATTCACTGTGGTGAACCAAACAGAGCCCTGGGTATTCATGCAAATCCTATAGCTGTATACTGCCAAATGAAGCTGTCTCTGCCAATAGTTAACTGTTAGTGCCTCACAAAACTTCTTTCTGGATTGGTCATTTTTTAAAACCTTATTTGTTAAAAGTTCAGAAAATAGAGACTTGTTCAATTTTTCAGGCAGCAAACTACTGAAGTGTTTCTACATTTATCAGCTAGCTTTTCTCCCATTTTAGTTTGTGTATCTGTGATGAAGGAGCCTACTTTTGGCTGGTCAGCATACCGGGCACCCCTTCATCTAGGGCAGTCTGCCCAGTCTTGCCTGCCATGAATTGTTGGGATTAAAAGGGAGGATGCCCATTTTAATGCCCCAATGCCAAGGGATTTACACATGGCTCCGACCTCTTCTTACTATGTCCCATGTCTTGCAGGTGACATCTGTAGGGCACAGTCCTTCACTGTGACCTGTGCTCCAGAGTCTCACTGGAACTCTCACTTCCTCTTGGAGCTTGCCATCACTGTGCCACCACACTGTGCACCAGACTACCCACTATGACTTCCCCTGGCCTCTTACTGGCCACCCTCAGCCTTTGGCTCTGCTTGCCCAGATATCCCCAGGTATGTACTATGTGCCCTATCGCCAAGGCTCAGATTTGCCTTTGGCGCTTAAACTCTCTTCCACCCCCTCACTGAAGCTACCTCTCCACCCTTACTGGAGCTCTCTTACCACCAGTCTTGTGCAGCCCTTCAGGGCACCCCCTGCTTCCCTACTCTCCATTGCTGCCTCCTCACTGTGACCAACACTCCACCCCCTACACTAGGGTCACAGTGCCTTACACCTCCTGGGCTCAGGTGCCTCTCAATAGGCGTGTCTAGCCCCACTGTCTTCTTTATGGGTAGTGGAGGCTGGGGTTATAAAGTGCCCCTACTCACCTTTCACTGGGAAGGCAACTGGCCGGGCAGTTCTGGGGAGCTACCCTGCCACGGGTAGCCCCACCAGGCCATCCTTCCTCAGTAGGGTGCAGTTTTTGGTCATACCCAGGACCAGGAGCCTCCTGCCATCCCCATAGCTCCTGCCCTTACCTGCAAGGTGTTCCTGAGCAGCCAGGTGTTGCTCTTTCAGCTGCCAGCATCAAACCCCTGCCTCAGCCCGGAGGACTGGATCTAAAATGGAGGTGTCTCAGCTCCCTCCTCCAATCCCAGGGCCCTCCTGAGTTCACCTGACCAGCTTGCTACTCCAGCTCACACCTGCCAGCTGTCCTGACAAGTGCTCTGGCCTTTAAAGTGACAAGCACCCAAAGGTGCTCTGTCACAGTGTCTCAAAGGAAAGATTCCAGAATTTGTGAGACTAAAGCATCCAGATACCTGATGAGCATTATTTTTAGTAGAAGTCATCATTTTGGGGGTGAATTTAGTCTGGTCCCACAGGCTGAGAAACTGTATCTGTCATTTTATCCACAAAACTGTAGAATGGACACCAGTAAAATATCCCCACTTGCCAAGAGTTATCACATATCTTAGATTTAGCACCATTAATGCTGGTCAGGAAATGATTTTCTTATTCTTCCATTAATATGTTTGGGTTTTCTTTGAAAAGGGTTTTCAAGAGCTCCATTTTTGTCAGTAGGTCACTGACACTTGCAATTTTTTTCCAGGAAAACAGAAGTTTGTTTCACACTTTCTGTTTTCTAAAAAGTAATTTTTCATCTAAATAGATGAAAGAACAGCTCTGTAACAATACTTCGAATGAAGAATGCCATGATTTTTCCCCCAATCCAGAAGCAGCGTAGCAGTTATAATGTTTTGGATTTTTTTAAGCAGGACCAACAGCATCATATTTTGTTTTCATTTCAAATGTTTTGCCCTGGAGTCTTTGTGCCTGATTCTGGTGTTATTTATGCACATTTTTTGCACTGTTTTGACCTTTGTTGTATACTTGAAATTGGGGGAGCAAAATAGGTTTGTTACATCTAAAGCTAAAAGGAGTTTAGTTGTCATGCCAATTTAGTATATGTCTTTGCTGAGATAATCAATATGATTATCAGTTGTGGATGGTCTTTTGCACAGTGTAGCTTCTGAACAGCTTCTGACTTTTTCTATGGGCAAATCACTACGCATACACATCAGCCAGTACCTCCTCCTGCTTTCTCAGTATCTTCTACATACAGTGTTGAGCAGCCTATCATCCTGTATAGTCTCGTCCCTCTGGATTATGGCACTGGGTAAAATCTCTTATCCCTCAAATAAGGAAAGCTGGAGCTGAGAGGAGCAGACATTTTCTTTGTCTTCACTGATTCAACCTAGCAAGCAGTAACTCCTTTCCATGTCTCTTATCCAGCTTCCATGCTAAAGAGCATGCAGTGTCTCTCATGTTTTTAGTTCCTTTAGAGGTCTCTCATTCCTTCTACCTCTGAGTGCAGTGGTCCTTTTGTGGACTGAGACCTTGTAGTGGTGGAGAGGCTTGTGTGTTGCAATGAGCCTCAGAGCTATGTTGCCCAGAGTTTCAGTCTTCTGGCAGGGTCACCCATGGTGAACAGGCCTGAGGGAACATTTTAGACAAACAATAGTCCAACCCCAAGTCCTCAACAGCTGATCAGATAGAAGACTGTCAGGATTTTAATGGCTGCAAAGATGGAAGAAGGCTGCCGCAAGATGGAGGTCTCCTGTCATCTAGGGTGCTCTCTTGCCAGTAGGCTTACATCTCCACCTTGACAAGATCAAATGGTTACTGTTTCTGTGTACCAGCTTCCTCACAACAGTCATATGCCAGCTTTTATCACAGGAAACAACATGTTCTTCTGTATTTTTTCGTGAATTAATCTGTGGCTCAATGACTGGATTTGTAAGTCACCTTACACATCAGTGGGCTGTGGTACAGATCATCTTCAAATCAAGGGATTACCAATGAGAAGTGCAGTGGCAGCTGTGGTTGCTGCTCAGTTTGGCAGCACTGGACTTTAAAACAGCAGGACCCTTACTTAACTTGTGCTGCCAAACTATGGTCTCTAACCTTACATCTTAGTGAACCAGATATTAGATTTTTCTAATATCTTTATTAGAAAAATGAGATTATAGCAGAAGTAACTATAAATAAGATTGTGAAATCATCTGTTCCACTGAGTTTAATGATCACACTACTTGTTTATGAACTACAGTAAGTGTAACAAACAATCTCATCTTCTTTGTTTCAAAATCAATTTCCTTCTTTGTCAATCTGCCAGTATATTTAAGCCATTGGTACTTTTTGTTTGCTCTTCTCATTCTTCTTGCTTTCTATATGTAATACATTCTTAATCGAATACATCTTTAATCTAGAACGCCTATAAAAGGATGATGATTTTGGAAATAAATCAAATGAAAACAATCTTGCCAAATAAGAAGCAACACATTCATGGTCTTGGAAAGGTTTCAAGATTGAGCTAGGACTTGAAGTATGACATTGGTGATTCCAACTTTGAGATCATTTTCATAGTATTTTCATTAGTGACATTCACTTTTAAATCTGACGATCATTGTTCAGATTCTTTGCCTGGTAACCATGCTAGGGAAACTGAATGTGAACATATATCATACAGAACCAGATACGGAACATCATGTGCAAGGAAGCAGTTGCAAAATTACTCACACAAGTCTTGTAGGCAAGTGCCATTGACAGAAAAGGGAAAGTGTTATGTATTCTACCTGCTTCTAGTTTTATGTTTCTAAGCTACCTTTTTCAGGGGATCAGAATATTTTATTATTTACATTTTGAAAAATATGAAAAACATTGTAAACAGAATAGGGGAGGAGAGGGCTAGGATTCAGAGTGATGTAGGCAAATTGGAGGATTGGGCCAAAATAAATCTAATGAGGTTCAACAAGGACAAATGCAAAGTCTTGCACTGAGGATGGAACAATCCCATGCGCCAGTGCAGGGTGGGGGCCAACTGGCTGGGCAGCAGCTCTGCAGAAAAGGATTTGAGGGTTACAGTGGACAGTAAGCTAAATATGAGCCAACACTGTGCCCTTGTTGCCAAGAAGGTTAATGGCATACTGGGTTGCATTGGTAGGCATGTTGCCAGTAGGTCCAGGGAAATGATTACCCCCCTCTATTCATCACTGGTGAGGCCACATTGCATTACTCTGTTCAGTTTTGCCCCTGTTCTTCCCCTCACACTACAGAAAGGATGTGGACAAGTTGGAGACAGTCCAGCAGAAGGCAATAAAAATGGTGAGAAGGCTATGCACATGACGTATGAGGAAAGGCTGAGGGAACAGGGTTTTTTTAGTCTAGAGAAGAGAGGATGGAAACTATTTAATAGCAGCCTTCAATTACCTGAAGGAGGGTTTGAGAGAGGATGCAGCTAGACTGTTCTCAGTGGTGGCAGATGACAGAAAAAGGAGCAATGATCTCAAGTTGCAGCAAAGGACATTTAGGTTAGATATTGGGAAGAATTTTCTCACTAGGAACAGGTTACCCAGAGAGATGGTGGAATCCCCATCCTTGGAGATTTTTCAGACCCATCCAGACAAAGTTTTTGCTGAGATGATCTAGTTAGGGATGGCCTTGCTTTCTGCAGAGGTTTAGACTAGATGACCTCCTGAGGTCCCTTCCAGCCCTAATTTTCTATAATTCTATGAAAACCAAAGCACCAGAGTAGCATAAAATAGCTATCAATGTTGATAGAGCTCGCTCTGTACTTTTCACTGGTTTGCAATCTAGCCCCATTCATTCCACTTAAAAAAAAGAATATTTATATATTTATTCAAAAGAAGCTTTTAGTATGTTTCATAGTTTCATAGTATTTAGGGTCAGAAGGGGCCTAAGCAGGCCATCTAGTCTAACCCCCCACCAGTGGCAGGATCGAGTGCCAGGGTCACAGGACCCCAGCCAAGTACCCTATGTACTTCTATTAATGTAATAAATAAATGTATACATATGATATATAATTATATACATATACATATGTATGTATGTATGTATACATATGATATATATATATAATTCTAGCTTACTAAACTGGCTTGTAATGGTTCAGAAAGTATGTGGTTTTATTTTGTTCTGAAATATTTTCTAATTGGCACAAGTAAAATTCCCTGATCAATTCTATTGATCCTATTAATGCAATTTTTACCAGCCTGTAAAGTGTTTCATTGCAGTAAAAAAAAAGAAGTGGGGAGAGAGGGGGCGCTTTTTTCTGGAGCAGGTTTCTTTTTTTAGACAAAAGGAAGTGTTTACCAGGTGTTTCATCAATGTCATTGTGAAGTGGATATAAGACCAATCTCACATCTTCATTTCAATCCTATATGCTATATTCTGGTGACACTTCCCAAGGAGGAACAGGCATTTGGTCTAGATCTGTTTCTTATGAGTACTTATTACAAATACCATATAAAGAGGAATCAGAAATTATGACAATGCTGATTTTTCTGTTCACAGCACCATCACTACCATAGCAAAGGCAGGGAAGTGGTGACAAGTGAAGCAACTGCCCTAAGCACTGAAGCAAAGGGGTGCCAACGGGTGCTGCCCAGCTAGGGCAGGGCATGGGATGGAGTCATAAGTGGTCCATTTGGGGGGCATGGGGTTGGGGGGAGGGTGGTTTCCATCACTGTGTGCACTCCCGGGCAAGCATGGTGGGACACGTGCCCCCTGGATCTGTGTGTGGGGCAAGAGCAGGCTGCCGCTGTGGGCTTGCCCCAGGCATTTAATTTCCTTGCTATAGTACTCCGCATCATAGTCCTTTCTCTTTCAGTATCAGTCTGCAAATGTGATGCTGGAAAACAACAGAGAATAAAGGATGTAATAAAAGCCAGAAAATAATAGGTGAGAGACATTTTGGAGCTCAGAGAAGATCTAAATAAAACAGAATAAAAGATGATCAGCAATTAATTTATGAAATTATGAAATAAATACCATGAGGATTTCATATGAACTTGGGTACTGTTATTGCTGTTAGAGTTCTATTCTCTACTGGTGTTCATAGAAGACCTGTTCCTTCACTGAGAATGCTTCTGAGCCCAGTCCCTTAAGGAATCTCTAATTCCACTGAACTCAGTAGGAAATGGTAAATAGAAGCCAATCTGGCAACCTCCTGCCCTCTTTTATGTGTGTATGCCTCCGGACTTCTAGTCTGGAAACCTCTCTAGTCACTGCAGGGTAGTTTGTTGTAGCCATGTTGGTCTAGGACATAGGCAGACAAGGTTCTTTGGGAAGATGTGATATCTTTTATTAGACCAACTAAATAGTTGGAAAAATTGTTCTTTGCAAGCTTTTGGACACAAGCACCCTTCTCCAGGCATAAGGAGAGTCTGATGGTGTTTGTGTGCTCTCCTGAGTAGTATAGAAGCCAATATGCAAAATGTATATTGTCACTGTAGGCCCTAAAATAAATTAATCAGGTAACACACAACATTGTCAAAGGAAAAGGAGGAGAAACCTTTATTTAATACCAAGTGCACAGCAGCATTAGTGATAGTAATGACTTTAACTTTTGCTCTCCAGGTCTATGAGCAGAAAAGCTTAGACCATTTGCTAGAGACCTCATCTGGGCATTAAGGGCTATAATCAAAACTTCCTCTGTTGGCTAGAAGCCAAGTGGATGCAGCATGTTAACAGCAGTGGTACTAGTGCAATTAGCTAAATTTGGAATAAAAGTAAGGAGTAAGTAGAGGCTACTTATCTACTTCTTCAAGCAATGATGGGGCTCAGGGAATTCACCATGGGGTAAACATCTGTGACTCCAAAGTATTTGTCCAAGTGCGTGCTCTTACTTCAGCGTAAGTGAAAGCTAAACCATAGTAGTGCTCCGTTAGAGTAATAGGGTGCTTGCACACATGATTGTTGTCACAATTATACATGACATAAATGTTATTTTTGTGGCTTAATGGCATCATACGTTACACGTGTCAGCTTTGAGGGTTTTAGATGAGTTTGCATCATTGTAAACTAAACTACATCCAGATGTAATTTAGTTTGCAATGTTTCAAATTGCAACGGTGCAGCTGTCAGCTTGCCCTCCCCTTGACCCCCCTGGCTGTGGGAGAGGTGGGCAGGGTCTGCAGAAAGAAAGGTTCAGCCCCTTGCTGCTGCTGCCTTCAGCAGGTACTTACTGAAGGCAGAAATGGTGAGGGCCCACTCCTTTTTTTTTGGGTGGAGCCTGCCCATCTTTCCTGCAACTGGGGGGTGAGTGGCAGGTGGGCCAAGTGGCCCCTGAGCTGCAGGGGCCCCAGTACTTCTTTCTGTGGCAGCAGCAACCCCCAGGCAGGCTGCTAGCAGGCTGGTTGCTGCCCCAGCCTGGAGGCAGAACCCAACCTGATCCAACTGTTCCTTCAGGCTGCCTGCTGAAAGCCCACCAAGCGCTGCTCCCTGGGTGGGCTTGGGGAGCAGTTGGATTGGGCTGGGTGCTGCCTCTGAGTGGGGGGCAGCACCTGCCCTGATAGCAGCCTGCCTGGGGTGGGGGTGGTGCTGCCACTATGGAGGGAAGGACTCCCCCAGCCATGGGCAGGCTCTGGCTCTACCAAAAAAAAGGAAAAAGGATTGGGCTCCTCACTGTAATGTGACAGAAAAATTGAAATGGTGGATTTCAGGTAAAAAACCCACCATTTCAATTTAGGGGGCATACAATAAAACCCCAAGGACTAAATCCCTGTCACATGGAGAAGTGCCTGTAAATTACTACTGTTTTTGAGATGTCGTAGCTATGATGGTCAGGAATTTTTGCAAGAGGCAAGGATTTTTCTGGGATGACATTATTAGACCAACTATAAAGTTGGGATAAAATTTGAGAAAGCATTTAAAGCATTCTTCTTCAGGTTGGCAGTTTCAACAAAACAACCAACACATAGTGAACTCTTGGTAAGCCCTTGATTAAATGGTTCATACTCTCTGAAGTAGAGAATTATGGGGGAGGGGGGTGTGCGCGCACACGCATGTGTACACATACACACATACATTTATATCCCTGAGCTGGGATCTTGGAGGCACCTTCACATAAACTCACAAGGTGCCTTGTCCCAGGATGGTGATCCAAATGGACAGGGTTAGGTGCCTAGAATTCTAAGGCAGTCAATTGGAGATCCATAGTCTTCCCAGATCCTTGGGATCTGAGTGACAAGCACGGAGGTACCAGCAGCTAGCCAAAAGGAACACTAGACACAAGGGTAAGCTTAGTTGTCTGCTCTTCCTCAGAACTTAGACTCATGGCTCCATGGGTATTCCTCTTTTATACTTCATGATCCAGAGCTCCTAAAATGGACTGTGAGCTCCACAGAGCTTGTCATTCCCTTGACCCTGCAATAGTCCTGTGTGCTCACAATTAATAGAAGACAGTAACTTACCAAGCTGCAACTTGTGTGGTAAGTGTCCCTTTGCCCACAACCACTCCTTGGTATGTAAACATGAACCTATGGCAACTTAGCCATGTTTTATTAACTGGGCAAGAGAGAGAGCATTGGGAGAGAGCCAATGTAGCTTAGTGGTTTGGGCACATAATTAGTTGGCATCCTGGGTTCTGTTCCCCAGACTGTTTGTGCATTTTTTTCCAATGACTGTTTAATGTTAAATACAGAAACAATCCTGAAGAGGGACCAGAAATAGGGCTTCCACCTTTACATGACTGCCCTAACTACTAGGGTACAGAGACATGCCAGCTTTTTCTTGTGTGCACTCTTTTTCTTAGTGTATCCTGAATTCTTCCCTGGCACAGCTTCAGCAAGAGGGGTGGGGTTTCACTAGCATCTCACGTAGTCTGTATAGCCTTGTGGATAGGCCATTGTCCTGGGAGAAGGTAGGAAAGGTAGGCCTGAACCCCCAGGGCACATCTACCTGTGCAGTTATGGTGTCTGAATAAATTGCAAAGCTTATTGCCCCAGGATTAATTGCTTCTGGTCGCTCTGTTTGCATGTATGCCCAGAAGCAATTCACTGTGGAGCAATAAGCTCCACATTTTATTCAGGCACAGCACATGGAGCCTGGGTAGAGCAGCCCTGGCTGGCAGGAGGCCCTATGGGCCAGCCTGCTAGCCAGGGCTGCCCCCCTACTCAATGTACTGTGAAGGGGCTGGCTGGGGCACAAGAGAAATTCAGTGAATGGCTAGCCAGCAGACAGCCCCCTGCATTAAAGCACCCTTGTGACGCAGCCAGCTGGACAGCATGTATACATGTGCTGCTACAGAGTAAATTAGTTTACTTCAGCCTAATGTGAGTGCATGTGTAGAAGCTGAGATGTTTACCATAAGGTCAACTGGGAAAGTACTTTGATTGATAGACTAAGGCAGGGGCAGGCAAAATACAGCCCATGGGCCAGACCTGGCCTGACAAGCATTTTCATCCCACCCATAGCACCCACCAATGAATTGTTCCCTGACCAGCTGTCCCAGCCGCAGCCTGCGGAGGGTTCAGGATTGAGAGCACGGGGGTAGAAAGGTAAGAAAGATTTATTGACTTAACAAAAATACAATTACCCGTAATAACAAAACAAACAATGACAGACAAAAGCAATTTGTGTCGGAAACTTATAGGCAGTCCCCTCTGATGCCTGATACACAGCAAGCTTCTCTTCCTCAAAGTTCAGCGAAGTCAGGCATCCCTGAACGACACTGTCTGAAGGGGTACCAGAAAGGACCCTGGAATGCAGTTCTTGGGCTCTTCGAGGTCCGCAGGCCCACTGATCCAGGCGACAGCTAACTAATTCTTTCACAGAGCTGTCTTTTCCTTGTGCACGGTTTCCAAATATTCCAGCTCATTTATAGCTTCTGAATGATACCGATGATACTGATAACAAACAACCACTCAGATTCCTTTTACTTCAACTGTCCTTAGACTGACCAATTAGCAGTACTAGCCTTGCATTCCTTTGATAAGGTAATTTTAACTGTGCCACAGGGCCTTACTACTTCCTAAACTTTAAGTAGGCTTTTAGCAACAGCATATAGCTTAATATCTAAACAAATACAGAAAAACACTGTCTAATATTCATAGAGCCTTCAGCAAGCACCTTTATCACACAGGCACACTTTTCAGCAGTCACAACCAGCCCTTCCACCCATGAGGGTAGGAGTGATGCGGTCACGTGTATATAAACCCCCAAACATACTCTATTGTGCCTCACTCCCATCTTTGTGGGTGGAAGGACCTGGCCTGGCCATAATGCAGCTTCCAGGTGGTGCTGCTGCTGCGCTGCTTGCAGCCTTCAGGGACCTTCTCCACTTCCCCAGTCTCCTGCTGGCTCTGGGCAGCAGGTAGGGGAGCATCAGAGTGTGGCTTCAGCTGGGCAGGAGCACAGAGCATGGGGCAGGGCCTGGCAGCAACGTGGAGCCCACACCCACGTGGCCAGTGGTAGCATGGAGCTCAGGTGGGTAGCATATGGATAGGAGGGAGGGTGGGAGATGTGGGGATCCCAGCACACTCCCCGCATGGTGCACAGCCCTGGCAGGTGGCAGTAGGTGAGGCACTCAGGGTGCTTGTGCCCAGCGCAGGTACCCTGCAGGGTGCAGTGCCAACCATAGCTGCACCTCCTGGCAAGGGGTACAGCCTTTGCTAGGCAACCTGCATTACCAGTGCTTTCCACACACACAGGCAGATCTTGTACTTGCACAGCACAGGAGGGAAGCCATAAGTGCTGGAGCTGGCTGCCTTCCCTGCCAGGACTATGTGGCATGGGGGGAAGCCTCAGGCACCTTCCCCTGGGGAGAGGCAAGGAGGGCAGCTGGCTCCATTGACTGTGGCTTCCCTCCCACACTGTGCAAGTATAGGGAGACCAGCAATACAGACTACCTGGTGGAGACTGCGCCCCTCGCCACAACGTGGGAAATTCAGAGTGAAAAAGTAAAGCACCTCTAGAACTTCGGCACCTCTGGGGTGAAACAGCAGCTGAGCAAGGGTTTTCAGGAGCACTGTTTTCCACTTAAGTCCCAGTGTAGACACCTAAGTGCTATATTGGATTATAGCACTAATGGGTCCCAACACACGGATTATTAATGTCATAGCATGTAACATCATTCAGTATTTGAGACTTCTTCACTACCTCTGATATATCAGGTAACTTTCCATCAGGGTCAAGTTCAGTGCTTTTATCCTGAATACCCTGATTTTGGTCTATTTAAGACAGTCCCTTAATGTTATTTCAGCGTAGATTTTTGTGTGTCAATTAACAACTAAATTCATTAAGAAAATCTATTTACCACAGGCTGACACTAGAGAAAGCCTGAGGCAGCCATGGCACTCCGGGACACAACATCTGTTCCATAAAATGTTACTCAGACATTCCAAGTCTTTGCCTGTTCATCGATGCTTTACAGCTTCTCAAACAGCTACTTTTCTCCTCAGGACATACAAGTTCTGACACAGACCCACAAAGGCCAAATGTCTCATTTAATTCTCTCAGGCTTAACCACTTAAAGGGAGGTTGCCAAAATACACAGTCCTTTCACATATTTAAAAGGAAAAAGCAATCCACTTTCCACTTTGATTGTCACTTAAGATTTTATTTTCACTGTTTCAGTTATTCAGTGTTGAATTTCACCTTTGTTTAAAGAACTATATGTACTTCATGAGCCTGCCTACTTTATATTTTATAGACCTTACTTCATAATTAAACTGTGTAAATGCCTTCGATAACTAATTGGTGATATTTTCTATGACAACAGACTGACTCAGAAAAGAGCATATGCTGCTATTACCCATACTGCAGAAGCTGCATTTCAAAGATTTGAGGCCAAAATTACCATTTGGCATGTCTGTACATTCAAATATACCTTCTGTCCTGAGTTGAAATTAAAGAAATTTTGTCTGTTTGGAAGCTCCTGCTTTTAATGAGATTGTATAAGATTTTTACTTTAGTTAGTATTTATGTTGTTGTGGCAATTTTACCATCATCAGCAATCTCTCACAGTTGAGGATGATTATCTTCCATGATTGTCCTGTTTGTGAGTTCAAATACAAGGTCTTTCCAGGATCATCCAGATTCTGTTGCAGCTTGGGCACATGTTTCCACATAAGGTGGGTTGTTCTGGGTTCTTGATTCAGTCCAAGAGACACTGTTTCTGCTGCTCCTGCTTTTTCATCTCCATTTGTAAGGTTTCAGAGTACTGAGATACTTGCAAGAAACTCTTCCTCTATTTGGGGCTGTCTTTGGTGATAGTCTCTCGTGGACAGATGTTGAATTGCATTTTTTCAAGTTGGCCTGGGGGACATCTTTGAAAGATGTTCTCTGCCATTTTCTTGAGCCTTGACTGAGCTGAGAGAATAAAACTTGGTTTGAGAATATGAGTTGGACTTCCGGATCACGTGGCCCAGCGAAGGTAATATTGGATGATTATTGCCTTGATGCTTATGGTGTTTGCTCGCAAGAGGATGTTAATGTTGGTACATCTCTATTTCCACTGAATTCAAAGGATCTTCTGCAGGCAGTATTAATGGTACTTCACTGGGGACTTGAGATGTCACCTGTAAGTTATCCATGTCTCAGCTCCATACAGTAAGGTGGTTATTTATCAATATTTAATATGCATCTTTAGGCAAATCATATTAGTTGACACTCAATAAAATGTGTTGCCATCAGCCTCTATGCAAAATCCACTATATGTACGAGAATCTCTGTGTATGTATCATGTTATGTTATGTTAGTTTGAATATGGGAAGCAAAGGGTTGCTTTTGACAAATGATTTGTTCAACCAGCTACAGATTTATGATTTCTTAAAGAGTCAGGTTCCAATACGATTCCAGTTCTGCAAACCATAATGCATTGAATCTTCTTTCGAAATCAATGGCACTTCTTTGTGGCTAATGGCTTACCAGGATTGAACCTTGTATAATCTTGCAATATTTTAGTTGGGTTTCATACCATGCATTATTGTATGAATAGTTTGCTATACTAAATATATTCAGACAGCTTCTCATTCCAAGTAAAGCCTTTGGATATATGAAACAGCATTAAAATGTTTTCATTTTTCTATTGCACAGGACACTTGTATCTGGTCAATAAATGTACAAATGAAGACAGGAAAGTTAGAAGACATTCTAAATCTGCCACGTAATATTTCATGTCTGCAAAGCATCACTGGCCCTTGGGGCTTCTCCTCTCCTTACACCACATCTATGCACCAACCAGGTCTTACAGGATCTCCAAGTCATGAATAATCTAGTAGAAGGATCATGCAGCTAGCAGGTCACTCAATTATCCATTGTCATTTATGGCTTGTAGTCTTGACCACTTGAAAAGTCTTTCAGCTTGCTTAAGCCACTCACCTAGGGGAGCCTGGGTTTGCACACCCTTTGAGTCATTACACTCCTTGTCAATTGTAGGACAGCTACTACCTCCTATTGATCTATTCTATAAGTCCACTGGCTAGGCAGTCCATACCTGGGCCCTGTGCAAGGTGTCTGGGGTCTCTTCCCTCTTGGCATAACCTGACAATGTCAACCCCTTTGCTGTCCCTGAGGCCTACCATTAAATTGTGTCCCCTTTTATCTTAGTCTTCTAGGGGATTAGCAGCTTCATCCATCAACACAATTCTTTTCGTTTTCAATAACCACGACCTGTGGGGTCAGGTTGGCATGCTTTAACTTTGACAGGGAGCTATCAGGAGGCCTGTCCTGATGTCAGACTGCCCACCTGTCTAGGGCAGTCTGCCCTGTCTCACCTACCACATCTTGCAGTTCTAAAACTAATATAAGATATGAGAGATTGCCCATTAAATGCCCCAAAGCCTAGGGCGTTATACATGGTTCCAACCTTCCATATATCTTGTCCCATGCCTTGCAGATGGCATCCAAAAAAAATCAGTACTAGGCCATAGGTTCACACTACCCACTATAACTCTCCCAGCTCCTTTACTGAGCTACACTCAGCCTCAGGCCCGAACTCAGCTTCAGGCATCTGAAGACCAACGTTGGCCTTCATGCCCTCTCACTAGGGCTTTATGCCCTCTCACTGGATGATCAACTTCTCACTAAACTCTTTGAGGCTTGCCTGTGCACAGTCCTTCAGGCCACTCCTGCAGTCCTACTCTGTATGCCCCTGTGTAGCCCTTCAGACCTGCCCACATAAACCCTACTCTGTACCCACTCAGTGCAGCCCTTCAGGTCACTGATGCACACCCTACTCTGTGTGGCCTTCTTCTCTCACTAAATCCCTCACTGGGGCCACTCTACTGCCCCACTCATTGGGGCCACCAAGGCCTTACAACCCATGGGGCTCAAGTGTCCCATGAAACATGTCTGGCTCCTTTCTGTCCCTACTACTGGGTTACCCACCAGGTTGTGGGGGCTGGGGCTATAAGGTACCCCAGTCTCATCTTTCACTAGAGAGGCAATTGGTATGGCATTTCCTAGGGACCACCCCACCACAGACAGCCCTACCACACCATCCTACCCTAGCAGGCTGTAGTTTTAGGTCATGCCTCATGACCAGGACCCTCTTGCCATCCCCATAATTCCTGCCCTGAACCTCCAAGATATTATGAGCAGCAGCTCCAGCCAGGCAGTGTTCCTTTTCTGGCTGCTTGCAGTAAACTGCTAGCTCATCTTTGAGGGCCTGGGTTAATGTGGAGGTTGCTCAGCCCTCTCCTCCAATCCCAAAGCCCTCCTGCAGTCATGTGATCACCTCATTAAACCAGTTCACACCTGCCAGCTGCTCTGCTGCCTGTTCTGGCCCTTAAAGTGGCAGGCACCAAAGGTGCCATGCCATGCACTCGAACAAACAAACAAAAAAAACAAAAACAAAACAAACAAAAAAAAGGGACTTCTGAGCTCAAAACAATAACATGCCCTGAATCCTTTCCCACAACAAACTCAGTCATTGCTTGTGGTCACACTAGGGAAGGCAGCATCTGTCTCTGGGGCCTCTCCCAGGGCATAGCTCACTTCCCACAGGGCTCAGGTCCCTAGTGCTAGAGACTCCTCCAAGCCCCTAGTCTGGTGAGCAGGCTTCTCTTCTACTCACTTCACACCTGCCAGAACATCCTTCAGCCAGGCTCCATGCTTCCCTACCATGGTCCAAGGTCTCTCTCCTCCTTCTGCCACCATGAGGTGTGATCTTGTGATGTACATCTTGGAGAGCTGCATCCAGCATGAACTTTTAAACTGGGTGTCACAGCAGGGTCCTTCAGGAGGGCCGTGATCTCCTTGAAGCCCCTACCCATGCCAAGTCGGTTCAAGGGCACCCTCAGATTCTTGCCCACCATGTCTTTGATGTTAAGTGTATATTGGGAGGCTGCCTTATACCGCCTTGGGCACAACGTATCAGGACCTCTGCCTCTGTGATTTCCTGGACCCACTGGGGTGTCTCCCTGTATAATGGGTACCTTCCTGGCACCCTGGCTTTAGGGCCACGTGTGGCTCCTCCCAACCCCTAATACCACACCCCAAGCCTAGCAGATGCACTGCACGTTGGTCTGTCAAATGCACACCCGCTCTCAGACCTCCTCTGTAACATAGCCCACTCTCTCGGACCTCCTCCGTATGCTCGCCAGCTCTGAGCATTCTCCAAAGGGTCATCCCCCTCAGGGACCCTTGCCTGCTCTGCGACTTCGTCTCAAGCCTCCAGTCTTTCAGGCCCACTGCGCTGCTACCCTCCATTCTCCAGACCCAATCGTGCTACTATCCCCTTCTCCCAAGGACAACCGCAGCACCTCAGCCTTCGCAGAGGACTACGGCAGAACTAGCCTGCCGGGCTTGTTATGCCCGCCCTGGGCTTCTCAATAGCATTGCCTCTCTCAGCTGCTCTGGTAGTGCCCCTTTCCTGGGGCCAGGGTTCTATGCACCCCATGCTACTGTGCCCTCTCTGGTGTCAGGATCCCCACACCACTGTGGGTTTCCCCTGAGGATACTGCACCCTGACTGGTGCTAGACTGTGCCTTCCCTGGCACTAGGGTCCCACATCCTGTGGGACCTTATCAGGACAATGCACCCTGACTGGTGCTGGGGTCCCCCCCCACCACCAGGGGTTGCCCCTGAGGATACTGTACCCTCACTGGTTCTAGGGCCCCACACCCCTGTGGGCCCCTATGAGGATACTGCACCCTTGCTGGCACCTATGAGGCCTCCTCCAACCCCTATAGCCTCACCCAAACCACCAGTGTAATACACCACTAACAAAACACAAGCCTCCTGGCTATAAATAAACATAAGGCACCTGGCCATAACAACAAAAGCCTCCTGGCTATACCTCTGCATCATTGCTCCAGAGATTGGAGCTCTCATGAGCTGCACTCACATTCTGTCTCCCAGAGCTCCTGCCCCTCTGGCTGCTGGCAGAGAACTCCCAGCCTGGCTTTAGCTCTAGGCTTTATAAGAGCCAGGCCCTGCCCCTTAGGATCAGCTGGCTCTCATTATTTGACCTGGCAACTTGCAGCTGTGCTCCTTCTCCCTGCTAGGGCTTTTCCCCAGCAGCTTTTCCCCTCTCTAGGAGCGGGGCAGTGAGGTGCTCCGCGACACTGGGGTAGATATGTTTACCAGTCTGGACTACCATCAGCCTTGCAAGTAAGTCCAAGTACCTGAATGGCTGAATGGTATCTGCACCCCATCCTCAATCTCTGGTAGTGGTATCTCTTAGAGTCTCACCACCCAGATGTTGCTAGTTGGGGTATTCCCCACTGTGACAAGGCCTCAGCACAGAAAGGAAAATCAGTTGAAGGAAAAGGAGATTTGTTCATAGATTTCATAGACATTTGACCTGGAAGGGACCCTGGAGGATCACTGAGTCCAGCCCCCTATCCCATGAGCAGGAAGTCAGAAAGGATCATAGGATCCCAGTAAGATAAGCATCCAAATCCATCTTGAAGGCATTCATAGTGGGTGTTTGAACTGCCTCTGGTGGCAGTCTATTCCAAACCTTGGGGCCTTGGACAGTAAAGAAGGCCCCAAGGCCTTATGTCCAGCCTGAATTGGTCATGGTGGACTTCGAGATCATTTGATCTTGCCATCCCTTGGGGTGCTCTGGTGAACAGATGTTCCCCCAGATCCTGATGAGCACCTCTGATAAACTTACAGGGGGCCACCATATCACCCCTGAGCCTGTGCTTTTCAAGCCTGAAGAGTCCCATGGCTCTCAGCCTCTCATCATAAGAGAGACCTTTGATCATGTGTGTGGCTCTCCTCTGCACTCTCTCAAGTTTCTCCACATCCTTTTTGAATTGTGGAGCCCAAAACTGGATGCAATACTCCAGCTGCAGCCTCACCAAAGCCGAGTACAACGGGAGAATGACGTCCCAGGATTTTCTTGACAAGCATCTATGGATGCAAGCCATCATTTTGCTTGCTTTACTGGCCGCAGCATCACATTGAAGGCTCATGTTCATCTTGTGGTCAATAATGACCCCCAAATCCCTTTCATCTGTAGTGTTAACTAGTGTAGCGCTGCTGAGCCTATAAGCATGCTGCAGGTTTTTCCGCTGAAGGTGGAGATCCTTGCATTTTTCAGTGTTAAACACCATCAGGTTCTCACCTGCCCATTTCATGAGCCTGTCAAGATCTGCCTGGATCACCCTCCTGTCCTCAGGTGTGGATGCTTTACCCCAGAGTTTGGTGTTGTCAGCAAACTTGGCC
>JAGPOW010000261.1:41808954-41868016 GCA_030014935.1 Caiman crocodilus | reverse complement strand
CCATTTCATGAGCCTGTCAAGATCTGCCTGGATCACCCTCCTGTCCTCAGGTGTGGATGCTTTACCCCAGAGTTTGGTGTTGTCAGCAAACTTGGCCAGTCCACTTCTGACACCAATGTCCACATCATTGATGAAGATGTTAAACAGTATATGCCCTAGGAGAGAGCCTTGAGGGACCCCACTGGTGACTGTGCACCAAGGAAATTGGCTTCTGTCAACCACCACCCTCTGGGTCTTACTGCGGAGCCAATTCCCCAGCCAGTGGATTGTGGTGAGGTTGAGACCGCAGTTAGCCAGTTTTGCCAAGAGGTGATCATGGAATACCAGATCAAAGGCTTTTTTAAAGTCAAGATATATGACATCTATCTCTTCTCCCTTGTCCAGGTGAATGGTCACCTAGTCATAAAAGGAAATGAGATTGGTCTAGCAAGACCTACCCAAAACAAACCTATGCTGGGTACCCTTAGGATATTGCTGTCAGCTAGTCTGTTAAGGATAGCCTCTTTGATAATCGTTTCCAAGACCTTCCCCAGGATAGAGGTTAGTCTGATGGTCCTGCAGTTTGCTGGATCCACTTTCCTCCCTTTCTTGAAGATTGGCATGACGTTGAGCTTCTTTCAATCTTCAGGCACTTCACCAGAACACCAGGAGTTCTCAAAGACCCATGCCATGGGCTGAGCTATGATGCTTGTCAGCTTCTTGAGTACCCTTGGGTGTAAACCATCAGGGCCAGCTGACTTGAAGGTATCCAGCCTGTCAAGATGTTCATTCATGAAGTCAGCTTCAATGGAGGGTAAGGAATCTCCCTCACCCAGGCCTCCCTAACCCACAATGGGCACTGGCATCCCATGGGATTGGTGAAAAACTGACACAAAGTACCCATTTAGCAAGTTTGCTTGTTCATGAGCATCAGTTATCAGTTGTCCCATCTGGTTTAGCAGGGGTCCAATGTTGCCCTTGGTTTTCCTCTGGCTCCCCACACATCTAAAAAAGGACTTTTTATTATCCTTGATATTTATAGGTAGCTGGAGTTGCATCGCAGCCTTGGCTTTCCCGGTTTGCTCTCTGCAGGTCTCGACCAGAGCAGGGTATTCCTCCTTGGCGGTGGATCCAGTCCTCCATCCTTTGTAGGTCTTCCTTTTAAGATGCAGGAGGTCTGCCAGTTCCTTGGAGAGCTGCAGGGGCTGTTGTGCCCTTTTGTTGCCTTTCCTCTCTAAATGGGATGGACTTTGCTTGTGCATCCAGGATTGCTCCCTTGGGGAGCAACCACTCGTCCTGAACTCCCCTCTCCTTTGGGTTTTGGCCCTTTTGGGCCTCACTGACAAGCCTCTTTAGCTTGTCAAATCAGTTTTCCTGAAGCCAAGGACTTCTGTATTATTGACTGTTTTGCCAGCTTTATGGCAGATGGTGAAGGTGACCAGCTTGTGATCACTGTCACCCAGCTTCCCTTCAATTGTTAGGTTGCTGATTAAGTCATCCTTGGTTGCCAGTATGAGGTTGAACAGCACTTTACTTCTCATTGTCTCATAGACTTCCTGCATCAGATAGACGTCATCCACACACGAGAGAAATCTTTGCAACTGCTTGGATTTGACTTAGTGCTCCTTCCACAAGATGTCTGGGTAGTTAAAGTCTCCCATGACAATTATGAACCTGGAGCCTGCAACCTTAGCCAATTCCCTGGCAAACTCCTGGTCAAGGTCTTGACCCTGTTATCCTGGCACAGTTAATCCTTCTGGTCTGTGCAGAGATTGGTAATGAGGTGACCAATTTGCACCACTTGTGGTAGCAGATGTTGATGTGTCCACTTTGCCATTAAGAACTTTATTAAGTTCATCACCAAGCCATTAATGGTAATAAGATGATAATAGGTTAGGCCACTACAGTCCTGCCTTGGCTTTAATGTAAACTGCTCCATAATGCAGTTTATACAGTCCATTTTAACAAAGATTTTACTATCATTTGCAATTTCTCTTCAAGATCTTGTACTTGGTTGTTCCCTTTGCTGCCCATTTTTATTTGGCACATCTTCATCCTCCTTTTGTCTATCCCCTGGCATATTTTCAACTAAGTCAATATTAACATGACTCCATTCTGTCATGTTTTGAGAATTTCCTTTTAGTGCAACAGCATCATCAATGATGTCAATAGACCTCCAGGGACAGGGTCTGTTTGCTAACGTGTGTTCCCGCTCCTAGCTGGCTGACTTTGGAGAGCACGAAACATTGCAGATCATAGATAAACAGTGGCTATTATATTTAATTTCAGTGAGACAGTAGTGGATTTTAACCATTCCTTCTCAGTTATTTAGATTCTACATGTTCCTCATTATATAACAACAGCTTCATAATTGGGACTCAGGATACTTAACTGTTCTGTTTAATGTGAGTCTGAATTGTGCTGTTCAATTATAGGTCTGTATCAAATACTGAGGATCAGAAGAATCTGAACCTTTGGAAAAATAGATTTGTAGGTGAATTTTACCCTTAGCCCTATCTTTAGTCCCAAAAAGGAAATACATGTGCAGTAAAAGAACAATAGTTAATCAACCTATCCATTAAAGAAAGACAACGTATTAAAAGATGAACAATAAAGTACATAAAATGTGACAAAATCTAAAGAGATTTTTACTGCTTTAGCCATAAGGATCTTTGTAATGTTTAGATTTTGTAGCTGACAGAATTCAAGAGGCATAGTGCCTTCTGAAAAAAGATCAGCATATGTAGAGTTAATGAAGCCCAATATAGAAAGTGTGGAGAAAAGGGAACTCAAAGAAACATCCCAAGGCATAACATGCAAAACCGTTTTTGCTAATCAAAGAATCATTGTGCACTTGGCTGACAGTTGCTTTAGTGAAAGAACTTCATTGTTGTCCAGATTCATAATAAAGTTCAAAAGTATATATACTGTGTATGTAAATTCTAAAATAAAAAATATTTAATGTTGAAGGACTGGACCGGTTTATCATAGGAAACCCCAAAGGATTATAAGCTATTGAATTTCCATCCTTTGGATATTATTCAGTTAAGATACCTGACTTATTCATGTTTATATTACTAGAACTGTAGTCCTAACCTGATTAATTAAGATGAAAAGAATATTAATCTTGTTTTATGATGAATTCATCAGAATAAACTTCCTTTGCACAAGTGCATTGAACCAGATAAATCAAGTGGCTCCTCTTTATACATCCCACTTACTTCAAATTAGCCAGCATTTCCTGACTGTGTAGACATTCCCATCCTCCACATTTTAGAAAAGCCTAGGAATTTTTAATGTTTTCCATAAGCTTTTTGAACACTTGTTTTCACATCACAGGTGATGGCTGTTCAATGGATATGCTAAAATCCACATTGGTGCTAGGACAGTTCTCTCAAAAATCATCTTAATGCCTGAAAATCCATGATGAACTGTATTCTGGAATTTGGTGCAATTACGAAATTTCTCCATCACTGTGAAGTTTAGAAGGTTGGTCTGTTCTCAGTTTGGATAAATGCACAAACAGTTCTTGTATGAATACTCACCAGTGTATATTTGTGTTCATACACACAAGTCATGATAAAATTCAGTTGGTCAAATGCTGATGGAAAGTGATTACAGATGGGGCACAGCCATAATGGAACATATTTTAAAATGTGAGTGATTACTGAGTGTTCTTAAAGCAGATGTATACAACAGCTAGATTTTGCTGTTGATCATTGACGGAGGCTGAAACTACAGATTTCCTCATGGTTCAGTCTGTTTAAATGTGAGAAGCATTTTTGCATTGTCTAGAGTCAGCCTCCTCACAGTCTGCCTCCACTAGTGTCTCTTGGAATGGTTAAATATGCAGGAATGAAGATGCAGTCTAGCTGCCAGACAGGCATGGCAGAAACTGTTGAAAAATGCTCCCAAGTCTTTTGAGTTCAAGCACTCAAAAGACCATATGTAATCCAGACTTGTGGGTTACTTAGGACCTGTACCTCAACTGTCTCTTTTACTGTTGCTTCTTAGAAAATTCACCAACTCTTCCTCAACATGACAGGTATGTACAGGTGTTACATTTCAATTGACCCAACTAGGATAAGGTTGATCTAAATACCTAATCATATAGGTGTTCAGGGAGGTTAAATTGGGGAAAAATGGCAGGCTTGATCTACGTTAGGTCACTGAGAACGTGGCTTAACATAGGGAACAGGTTAGCCCAATCTGTCAAACACCTGTATATATTCAGAGTGAAGATCTAGAGTGGGAAAAGCCCAGCTGTTCACCCCAGTCCTGGGGTTGCGTTCTTCCTACCCTCTTCCCCTTGAATAACCCTGACTGTGCTAATTTTTTGACCCTCAGCTCTCCCACCCGAAGGAACCACTCCCCACCTAGATCCACCAGCACCTCCTCCCTGGACTTGTTAGCCCCCTGGATCCTATCTGTCCTTCCCTCCACCCTGAGTTACTTATTCTGGTTTCCCCGCACAGCTTCCCAGGCTGGCAAAAGGCTTCCAGCCTGTGTTCATATGCCTTAAAGTGAACCACATTAACATAGGTAGGGTGAGGCAAACAACTGTATACTCCCTTTGTCTTCTCATTTATACCAGTTTTGCCCCAATGTGACTCCACTGCCTTGAAATTATTCCATCCTCATTTATATAAGAACTTTTATACTGAACATTTTTTTCTAGAAAAACATTCAAATAGAATGAATGAATGCATGCATGCATGCATAAATGAATGAATAAAGTGATTTTTGGAAATTTTAGTGAAATATAGTTAACTTGATTGTAATCAGAACTAGTTCATTTTGGTGTCAGTAAAATGATAATTATGCCTTTGTCTTGGATGGGCAGTGCAAGCTCTGGCATATTCTATCCTGCACTCCTCAGGAGACAACATATCAACTTCTTGTGGTGGTTCTTTCCCTGGTCCCAGTTCTCCACTCTGTGGTAGAACAGCATGTCCCTGCCCTTTCACTCATCAATAAAAACAGAAACAATGCTGTTTGATTGTTCTGAGCAGTTATATTAACCAATCCATTTGAATGGCAAAAAGAGGAAACTAAGTCCCTGGCAAATAATTTATCATTTACTAATAACAGAAAATTGGAATAATATTACATAACAAATAGAAGAATCTGTGATCTGCTCATGGTTAGATTCACCAAGGAATGGATTCACTAAGGGCAAGTCATACTTGGTGAATCTGATTGCCTTCTATGATGAGAAAACCGGCTTTGTGGATGTGGGGAAAGCAGTGGATGTAATATACCTTGACTTTAGCAAGGCTTTTGATACCGTCTCCCACATCATTCTTGCAAGGAAGCTGAGGAAGTATGGATTGAAATAATGGACTGTAAGGTAGATAGAAATCTGGTTGGATTGTTGGATTCAATGGGTGCAGCTACACATGCATTTAAGCACAAGTAATGCATTTACATGAGGCAGTGCAGGAAGACAGAACAAGGTCAGCTGGGTTTGCTGGCAGCTGAGAAAGGTGGCAGAGATGGTGCATAGGACCCTGGAAGACTGGGCGGGCTGCTAACTGGCCAGATCCTGCCCAAGTGCAGAGGTGCCCAAACCAACACTTCCCCAAACCTGCCCAGGCTTCCAGTGCCCCATGCACTGTCCCTGCCACCTCCTCCAGCTGCCAGCAAACCCAACCATCCTCCTGTTGCCTTCCTTCACTGCTCCAGGGGCAAGACAGCCCATTCCCAGACTGCGACTGGCATCCTGCTGACCACAAGACCCTATTTTCAAGCATAAGTGGTGAACGGCTGAATCTTTGCTGTTGCAGAGCCTCTCACCCCACAGCCAGGGGTTGAGCTGCTGGTGGGCTGAGTGTTTCCAGAGCTGCAGAAGGCTCTGGGCTTTCCCTCTGCCTGGGTGGCACCCAGGCCTTCCTTCTGCTGTGGTACCCCAACTTGGAGGCAGCACCTGGCTCTGTCCAACTGTTCCCTGAGCCCATCTGCTGGAAGTCTGCTGGGTATAGCTCCCCGGGCAGGCTCGGGGGAAAGTTGGATAAAGTTGGGTGTAGCCTCTGAGCTGCAGCAGCATCTCTTAGCTGGGACTGTCCCAGAAGGTGTGGCTGGCATGGAAGGAAGGACCAGGGCCCTCCACAGCTCAAGAGCTGCTCAGCCAACCAGCAGCTGTCCCCCAACCATGAGCAGGTTCCAGTTCTGACAAAAAGAAAACAGGATCAGGACCCTCACTGTAACACAATGGGAAAAATTTAAATGGTTTTGTCCTCAGGATTTTATTCTGTGTCCCACTGTTTCAATTTAGGGAGCATAGTAAAAAACCTTGGGGATTAAACCCTGTTATGTGTACAAGCACCCAAGAAGACTGAGAGGGGATTTGACGGCAACCTTTAACTACCTGAAGGGTGGTTATGAAAAAGGATGGAGCTAAATTGCTCTCAGTGGTGACAGATGACAGAACAAGGAGCAACAGTTTCAGGTTGCAGCAAGAGAGGTTTAAGTTGGATATTACATAAAAAACTTTCTCACTAGGAGGCTGGTGGAACAAGTTACCTAGACAGGTGGTAGACTCTCCATCCTTGAAGGTTTTTAAGGCCTGGCTTGACAAAGCCCTGGCTGGAATGATCTAATTGAGAATGGTCCTGCTTTGAGCAAGAGGTTGGACTAGAAGATTTTCTGAGGTCCCCTCTAACACTAATTTTCTATGATTCTATGATATTCCATGAGCAAAAAATGAAACTAAATTTACCAGATACATTTATTGTTATGAATTATTGGCTTAACTCTATCTATGGTCAACAGGGCAGCTGTTGAAAAATTGTTTGGTCTTTCTTTGTTTGTTTCCATAAAATTGAAATGCTTTATTCAATGAGGTAAAACTGTTTTTACTATCCTTTTTATTAATTTCATTGCTAAATCACAGTCATATACTTATTTTCCATATTTTAATGTAATATAAATGAAAATGAATGTACTAAAAATGAAAAAAATGAAATTGAAACAAATGACCTTACTGAAATGACACATTTTTATTGTTTCAAAACAAAACATTTTGTCAGAGTAAAATGGTTCAACACCATCATATCAAAATATTTCAATGGTCACATGATAACATTTTAAGAAAATTTTCTATATGAGTTTTATGTTCATGTATGCCAAGCAGTGACAGCTGGTTGGGCTGCCTACATAGCAAAGGGAATCCTGTGTGCTGCCTTACTAGCAGTAACAGCTGGTTGGGCTCTACTGGCTCTACTTAGGCAAGCAAAGCAAAGCTCTGCTCTCCGTGGACTGTCAGGGAGCCAGCCTCCTTCCCCCTTGGCACGGGGAGGAGAGAGAATAGAGAATTTGGGGATATTGCAGTTTCAAGATGCCCCCTGTAGTGCTACATATAATTATCCACATGTTGCATGTGGTGCTAGAAAAGGTAATGTTAAAAAGATTTATATTTGAAACAGGAACTTTGTTGTGGTGGACCCACCATTTTTGTCATCAATTCTGTAGCCTTGCATACATCCTGAACACAGGCATATTAGGTTTTTTAGACCTATAAGGGAGTATATAGTACTACAAATGTAATGTATGTCCAAGCAAGAGAGATCAATTATACATATATAAAAATTACGTTACATGTGTTATTAATGGATGTATGATGCTAGTGATTTTGCATACATGAGCATTAGAAATAAAAAATGAATGAGATGATTTTCACTTTATATAACATATTAAAGGGAACAATCCTCATTATCCCCTTATCTTATGGTTATATTTACCATTTTATGAGGATATATGAATTATTCTTGCACTTTATTTGATCTGACTCAGTACAGCAAAAATCCCAGCATGAATTCCATACAGTTTACATAAAACATGTTCTCACCATTGACATACCATTTCAGTAGAATTACTTAATATCTCCCCTTTAGAAACCCTATAGAGTGTATTTTAAATATATTTTATATAATGTTTATCCATTTTCAGTATACTTTGCATACTTTCACTTTGTTAATATGCTTTAAATTCTAGGTAGCATAGATTCCATTAAAAACTAGGGAAATCGAAAATGGAAAAAAAATTGGTCCAGTTGTAACCTATTATGAGAAAGCAGTGCAATTCCTTTAAAGGCAGATTTTTTAGAGCACAGCCAGCCAGCAGGGCAGGGGTTAAAAGACAATCCTGTAGTCAGGTCAGCTGACTGGGGCATCACATGATTAGGAGAGGGCTCAGGCCAGAGATATATAAGCCCCGGGTTTGAGCCACAAGATAGAGTGACCCAGAAAGAGAGAGAAAAAGATATGGGGTAAGCAGGCATGCAGATTCCATTTTTTTCTTACATTACAACTCAGGGGCTTAGTGTTTATATTGCAGTTTAAATCCGTGGTTTGAGCTAAGACTGTAAGGGGTGGGTTTTGGTGATCCCATTAGTATCCCCAGGGGTATATGCTTGTCTTGAGCCCTACTGGGACAGGTTCAAGGCAGAACAAGGCCTAGAACTCAGAAGGAAGTCTCAGAGCCGTGAGCCTGGGCTATGGGACCAGGCAGAGTAGAGGAGCAGCATCTGGGAAGGATAAACCCCAACAAAAAGGATAAAGAAAGGCCTGGAGTGATCTGGATAGGCTGGGACAAGGGTCCCACCTGACTGGAGATTCAAAATATGTGAGGTAAGGGGCATGGTGCAGGGATGGTATGGAGCTGTGCAATTAGCCTGTAAGGCAAGAGATCCACCACACATCCAGGTGTTCCTTAGAACAAGACCAGACCTGGGAAGCCCTGGGGAAGCCTCCTCTTTAAAACCATAAGTGATATCAAGAGGTAGCAGGTGAGTGAAGGGAAGACTGTTTCCAGAGTGAACAAGGTAAAAGGGGAATTTTGAGGGTGTCTCGGGTGGCCAGAATTGACCAGAGGATCGCTAATTTAATTGGACGTCAGGCGGGCCGGCGATGGAGAGGCGATGGAGAGGCTTATTGGTTTTAAAAGATTATTTTACTTACGCCATGTGAAATGGCAGCGCAGGCTTTGAGGTAGCTTGCTTGTGTTGTCATGGATAGTAAAACGAGTTATGAGTTAATGAGTTTATGAATGAAAAGAAACCTGCAGGATAGTGGGGATACGTCAAGAGGACCTGGTGACAGGGAGATATTGGTGGGTGATTAGTCCGCCAAGTTTCCTCAGTTGTGCTACAGAGTTCTCTGTAGTTACTCTGCTGGGTGCTCGGAGGTCTCCAACGTGGGCGGAAGCTGCATGAACCTTTATATGTCCAGAGTGGCCAATAACGGACTGCTAGGTAGGAATAACTAATGAGGCGGAATGTGACCAAATTTGGGGTAATGGCTTCATACGGTCTATTGTGACATGGACACTCAACTAATTTGGTTATGACAGAGGGGACCTCCAGGGACTTGCAACTACCCTGAGGATGGCATCCTGTAGTTTCATTTGTGGCCAGCTACCATTGTACTCCTGCTCATTTCTCCTTGAGATAGGTAGCTAATAGCAGATCTGTGGCCATCTGTTTTTAATCTGTACTTCAGGATGATAGTCTGTGGATCAATGAACCCAGGCTATATTCTATAGAGGAACTGCAAATCTTTTAAGAATAATTTCCAACAAATAATAATAATATTCACCAGAGACTTCTTTTTTGCTTTGCTTATCTCAAACTCTATTTTTTTCATAAAGAAGCAGTATCATAGCTGACTTTTCCAACAATTGGTCCTCTCATGATGCATTATTGCCATCTAGCTAAACAGTTGTAATAAATCTTTGAGCTTTTAACTAAGCTACCACTACCCTGAAGAGGCTTTTGTGAGACACTAGTGAGCTGAAGCCAGCCAAATGAATAAGAGCAAGAGAGTAAAATGAGACTGACAGTATTTCCTTCTTCAAAGTATATTTTTATGTTTCTTTTGGGAAGAAGTTACAATGGAAGTTCCTTGGTATATTAAAAAAAGTTTCAAAAGAGACCTTTCCTTCAGTTTAATTAGCAATAGAACTAAAACACTTTGATATAAGCTTGTAACTCCACTGACTACAAGTTATACTAGAAAGGAATGTGTAAAGAGGAAATAAATACTTGCTTGCTGCTTTTTTACTCATGGACTTGGCGTCTGTTAATGGTAAAATAGAATAAACAGACAGACATATAAAAATGCTACTCACCCTAGGTGGTAGACTTATTCCCACCATTAGCAGCCCACACCCACTCGCTACAACCCACTCAGAAGTACATCTCCCAGAACTGTAAAATGCCAGGTTTAATAAATGTGGCCTATATATAAAAGCAGCTGCCAAAATGGGACTCTCATAGACCACATAAGGCAATGAATTCTGGAGCCAAAGGATTTACCAAAGAAAATGTTGGGCCACAAGCTCCAGGACTTTCCTGAGTGAAATATCTATATCTATATCTATATAGATATAGATATAGATATACACTTCCTACCGGTAGGCTTGTGTGAGTCGGCAGTGATCCGATCCAGCTTTGGATCCGGCCACATCAGATGGCCTTGATCCAATCTTGAGCTCTGGGCTGGGTTTCAGCCTTGATCCGTCCGAAGTGGCTCCAAAGCTTCAGAGCCGCCTCGGAGATCTGGCCATAGGGTATAATGGGGAATCAATGAAATAACTATACATTTGTTGTTTTCTGTCTGATTTGGATGAAACTTGCTGGGTTGGTAGCCTCTGCTGAGAGCATAAAATGTATCAAGTTTCAAGAAGACCAGTATAAGAGTTTGGGGGAAACTGTACCCCAAATTCTAGAAAGCCAAACTCATATCATGGCTGTGTGTTACAATACAAGGGGCTCAAAACTGCAGGGATGGTAGTTCTTACTGAGGCCACAAAGCCTACCAAGTTTCAAGAAGATTGGTGGAGGGGTTTGTGGGGAACTGCACCCCAAGCTGCGGACAAGCAAAACTCGTGACATGGGTGACTGTGTGTGTTAAGGCTCAGCGGGGTGACAGCTGCAGGGATGGTGGCCCCTGCTGCCTCCACGATGCCTGCCAGCGGTTGAGGAGATCAGTGCAGAGGAGTTCTGGGGCCCTGCACCCCTAGCTGCTGACAGGCAAAACTTGTACCAAGACTGTGTCTGTCTTGGGGCAGTTGATTGTCTGTATTGATTCTTTCCTCTCCTTAGTCTGGTTTTGTACATGCTAATGGATGCTCGTTTAGTCATTATGTAGTACCTAGGTCCTATGTATTGAGTCCCTGATCCCTGAGTGAATCATGATTGATGGATTGATTGGTAACTGGTAACACAGTAGTTTAGCAACCAGGTCTGCAGCAGTATCTCCCCTCCCCGCCCCAAGACAGAGACAGTCAGTCTCATAAGCACCCATGGCACGAGATTTGCTTGTCCACAGCTTGAGGGACAGTTCCCCCCAAGCCTCTGCACTGATCTTCTTGAAACGTGTCAAGCTTTGTGGCCTCAGCAAGAGCTACCTACCACCCCTGCAGTTTTCACCCCACTATGTTGTAATGCCTAGACATGACATGAGTTTTGCTTTCAAGAACTTAGGGTGCTGTTCCCCCCAAACCCCTGCATTGATCTTCTTGAAACTTGGCTAACTTAATTCTCTCTGCAGAGTCTACCATCCCTGAAATTTTCATCCAAACCAGACAAAAACCAATAAAGTTATAGAGATTTTATTGTTTCCCCATTATACCCTATGGCTGAATCTCTGAGGCAGCTCTGAGTTGGCTCCGAAGCTCTTTGGGAGCTCAGAACCACTTCGGGAAGCTGAACAAGGCCAGCACTTTGACTCAGATGTGCTGTTTCAGACCCCAAAGCATCCAAAGCTTCTCTGGTTCCAAAGCTCTGTCCAAAGCCTTGCACAGCCCTAGTGCCTTACCAGATCGCATAGATACCTGAAGAACACTGATTCCCATTATAATACTGATGCATTTAGCACAGGCTACAGCACATTAAAGGGTACCCAGGAAGACCCAGAGAGAGACAAGGGACCCACAACATTCTCACACAGCAGGGCAACCAGATTTCGTGGTGCTGTCACTGGCTAGTCTATATGCAGGGCAAAAGAATGCATCAGAGACCATGATCCAGCTCATAAAACTTGAGTTTGGGGCAGAGGTGATGTGTAGGGGGTGCATGTGGGTGCACATGCACCCCCTGTGTGGGGTGGTGCACCCTCTGCAAAACGTACCGCTGACACTGTTGGCAGCAGTGCCTGTGGGTGGTCACTTCTCACCACCCTGCAACTAGCATCACCGCTGGCACCTGTGGGTAGTCTATGATCGCCTCGGCTGCCACTGCTGGTGGTGCCTGTTGGTGGCTGCTGACCCCTGGTCGCCTCTCACCAGCCCTCTTTCACTGCCACGAACATTGCCAGTGGCATCTGCAGGAGCTCCCCACTCACCACCACCAGGTTACTGTTGCCATGCTTCTGCCACTGGCGGAGCAGCCATACCACCCCCCGCCCCCACTGCTGGGAGCATGTGCCGTTCATGGTTTGTGGGGAGACTACTCCATCCTCTTTCTCTACACATGAAATAGTGGTTATCTTGAGTATACCACTGAATGACTTGAGAGGACTTGAAGTCCTTGTTAAGAGTCTGATGGCCACTTTTCAGATCCTGAAACAAGAAATAAGGTACCAACATACACACTTCTCACTTGGCCTCAATGGAAAAAAGTGTTTTTTTACCGATGAACAGGGTAATAATGGACATTTCCAGATTGATTTGTCTGATCATAATGGCCTATACCTCCATTAAGGTGGATAAAGTCAATCTGGTTCTACATATATAATAATTGTAAGTGATGCCTTCATTCTGGATGCATGAAGTTTTGTGAAAAATATAGAAAGATGTATTTGTTTAGGTAGAATTTAATGACTCCAAATCAGATTCTGTACCCGGCATTTCAGTTATTGTTCTCCTAGGTCCCAGCTAAATGACTTAAGCACTACTTGAAGTCACCCACAGAAAAAAACTTGCAGATTGACAATCATTCAGTGACTGGAGTTCTTCCACATGGGTTGTCCATATAAACTTTGGATGGAATCTTGGCTTCTATCTCATCTTCCTCAGCTTGGCATGTTTATTTTTTTCCATGGTTGAGAGGAAAGTGAGGCATGGTAGGCATGTTTCACCCTTTATATTCTTGTATGAGCAGCAGCAGGGTGAATTGAAAGGGCACTGCTGGCCAAAAGACAAAAACTCAGTTTTGGTACATCTGTTCTTCCAGAGAAATGTGCATACAGACAACACATTTTGAAATGTTTCCCTTACTGTAGAATAGCATTTCATAACCTGTGGTCACAACCCAAAAGTGGGTCACAAAAATATTTCAAAGGGTCATGAGCAAGTGGAAGAAAAATATGCAAAAGCTCGGGTTTCACCTTGCTCGCTGGCAGCATTCCAGCCTGAAACGGGATGCCTGGGGCATGGCCAGCATGCCACCAGGCAGGGTTGTGGGAGCAGTCCCTGGAGCCAGATGAAGGTAAGAGTGGGAGGAGCAGGGGAAGGGCCAGGGCTTGGGAACTGTTGGGGTGAGGGAAAGGCAGTGTGTACACTGCACCCAGCTGCACTCTGCCCCAACCTGGTGGCCAGCATCAGGTGAGTGCACTGCCACCTGCCTCAGCCCAAACCCAGCCCACCTGCCCCTCACCACTGTGATTTGGCCATGCTGCTCAGCCACAGGGTTTCTGGGGGACTGCAGCAGGGGGCTGTTCTCCCAGCACCCATGGCTGGTGCTGAGCTTAGCAGCCTCAGCACTCTCCATGGGGATGGGGCTTGGCTGCCCCATGGTGCAGGTGCCGCGTTGCTCCTACTGGCTGTGCAGAGGTCAGCTTGGGTGGGCAGCTCATCACAGGGCCTTGACTCCCACCCTCCAGCTGTCAGCCCAGCTTCAATTAGCACCTGGTAATGTCCAGTCTGGGTTGTGCTGCAGGGGCCCACTCATTCCCTTGCCTTGGCAGCAGGAGTTCTGGTTCTGTGCCAGCAGCTCTGCCCACCTCCCCATGCCATCTGCTGCTTTATTCCACCAGTTAAGGTCCTGAGGGTGTCTCCAGAAGCCTAGAGCAGTGGGTTCCAGCCAGGGTCACCCTCAGGAGCTATGAGGTGAGGGAATAAATGAGGTGTGAGGAGAAGAGCAGATCAGCTAAGTCAAAAAGTGCAAGCTTTGGTTTCTTCTAACTTGGATGATCTGCCTTCTCCAGGGCTGGGCCCCTCTGCAAGCAGCTAGGTGCTAGTATCTATAGTTATGAGGCCACATAGCCTTGAGTCCAGAGAGGGATACCTGGAGTCCAGAAAGATTCAGAATCACTGGCTTAGAAACAGGCTATTTGCCAGGTTAGGCTGAAGTCAGAGAGCTGTACTTAGCCATGTTAATCTGAAGTCAAGCAGAAGGCAGCATGGATTTGCACCTCAGATATATGCACTTTTCCTGGTTTACAAGGCACAAATTTATCCTACTTTCTAAGTCACATCAGATATATATGCATGCACATGCGCATGTGTGCGCGCACACACACACACATACACATATATATATGTGTGTGTGTGGAGGGGATGGGCATGTGTGTAGGGAGGTGGGTAGGTACCCCTGTCAGCACTGGGGGAAGGTGGCTGGGTGTTGAGGCTGCAGCAGGGCAGAGCAGGTGGGGGACTGTGTGTCAGGCACCACCAGGGCCCAGGTCTGGACAAGTCAGCAATTTTTGCAAATGGGTCTGGTACAAAAAAGGTTGAGAATCACTAATGTAGAGCAAGCAACTGCTTTTTGGAAGTAACCGTCTATTATTTCTGTCTTCATACTTAGTAGGTTTTGCCAAATGATTCCTTGGAATAAGCAATGACAACAAAGTCTAGTGATGTGTTCTGGACAGTATTTGTGTAGTAGGTTTTAACTCTTGAAACTTTTGAACCTTCCGGTACTTTTGGGGAAAGTGGGCTATAGTGAAACGTTAAAAATCTCAAAATTATCATTCTTATTTCAAATTAAGTCCTGGCTCCTGAAGTGCATCACTTGTATTAATGAATTTCTTCATCTAAATGAATCCTCATGTATTAAAATTAGTTTTATAGCCAACATTGTAGCTGTGCCATATCTCTCTCCTGAGAAGAGTAACCTTAGGCTGACTGTTTTCTTCACCAGACTCTTTTTGACTCTAGTTAAACATGTTGAGAATCTTCATTTTAAATGTGTAGAGCTGAATGCATTTCACACTGAAATCAATTAGAGCTGTTTTGCAATCTTTGGGAATGCAATATGAGCACTTGTTCATAACAGCTTAACATCACTGGAGGTAGCCTATGTGGCAGAATGCCATCTCTGTCTCTCCCCAGACTCTGTGATTGGAGAGATGCCTAATCTGACAACTTGGTTACCATGGTCACTGCAGACATCCCTGGCCCCATTGGTTTTAGGTAACCTTGAGTTGCAACGTGAACTGGATACATTCCTGAGGGAGGGGGAAACCTGCCTCCTCTGCCTATGTGACTGGCCTCATACACCTGGGGGGGGCTTATATTTCCTATTGTTCTAAGCAATTTCATCATGACTGGGAGGGGACTAAAGACCCTGACAGTCTATCTGGCAACTAGTGATGCATGTCAAATTGGTTGGCTGGCAGCCAACAGTTGCTGGCTTTTATTGGATCAGGTAAATGAGGTCATAAGGGCTAAATAGTTAAGGACTGCCCAGGAGGTGGGGCAGCAGCCATGATGAGAACTCTCAGAGAAGCTGGACCATCTGAAACTGGCTCTCTCTCTTGAAACTTATGTTCAGTGAACTGCTTGCCTCCAGAGGGAATCTTCACTTGCCTCTGGATGGTACTTGTGAGAAAGCTACTTGAGATCTTGCAGTAACTCAGATGCATGATCAAAGGCTACCATGCCACAGTTTGCTCCAAGGTATTTCTCTGATATTGCTCTACCCTGTACCCCATTCCAAACCTACTCCTTATAATCTATAAAGTTCTCCTCTGTACCTAGCGTGGGAGACTTCTGAAAACCTGTGTAATGGAAAGAGAAATCAGGACTCATGAATATCTGAAAGCAGATTTGCTGGATCCTCCTGACACTCCTGAACTGCAGATGTCCATGCCCTGCAGCCATTCCTAGGCCTCTAGCCCCTCTACCTCTGGGCCTACCTGCCCTGCCAGGAAACCAGGTGTGAGAATCACTGGATGATCACCTCCTTCTGCATTTCCCACTGTAGCCTATGTGGGCAGCTGCCCATGGACCCGCTGGCTCACTGCCCACCTCCAGCACTATGTTCACTGCAGACAGTTCTCAAAAAAACAATTTATTGCCTGCACCAAAAAACCCTTGACCCCTCTCCCTCCCCAAAACCAGAGCCTCTTCCCTCATTCACAACAAAAGAAGCCCTCCACCACCCATCCATCTTACCCACCAACAATAAAATACCTTCTTCCCCATACAAACTATGTACAGTGTGTGGTCTCCTGGGGTGGGAGGCCATGGGATGGGGACACCTAGGGGACAGAGCCTGGAGGCAGGTGGACAGCACCCCAGACTCTGGCTGTTCCCTCATGGGTGCACAGACTGTGGTATGTCCAGTGGGTGGAGGGCTTGCTCAGGGGTGATGATGGGCACTGGTCTCTTGGCACAGGCATCTCCCCCTCCTGCAGCCAGTGGCCAGGGCCAGTGCATGGTGCTGGCTCCCTGCAGGCAGCTCCTGCTCCAAATCCATGTGGAGCCAGGGTGAGTGGTGAGACTGGGCACAGCTGGCAGACCCAGCGCTGGGGTAGGGGCAGGAGCTCCTGGCCAGTGCAGGTGGTGCTAGACCTCTAGCCAGGCCCATGAGGGGACTTGCTACTGTGTGGTGGGTGGCTGCCAGGGGCCAGGCAGGACTAAGGTCAGGACCAGAGAAGCAGGTGGCATAAAGGTAACCACTAGGGCCAGGATGGTGTCCAACACCTGGCCATCTTTCTCCATGGCCTCCACTGCCCTAGCCACAAGTGAAGCCTGTTGCTACATGGCCTTCAGGTGCTGTGACTCCAAGGTCACAAGCTTTGCTCTGAACTCCTGGTCTGCCTGGTCCCACGCATTCTGTCCTGGTGGGTGATGTCTTCCACCCACCACACCTGTGCATCTGTTTGCCAGTCCTCCATGGCTATCACCAGCTGGTCCAGAAGAAGGGTCCACTCCTGGTTCTTCTTCTTAAAGGGCTAGTGCATCTGCAATGCCCTGGCCATGGGTGGCGGTGACCCTGATAGCACGTCCCAGCTTCCAACTGCAGCCTCTCCCCCATGTGCAGCTGTAGGACCTGCAGAGCCATGAGAAAGAAGCTGATTGTGGCAATTTGCAACATTTCTGAGATAAGATGCTCTGTACCAGGGGGCCATGCACTGCTCAGCCTCAGATTGATGGTCATGCATGCACAAGTGCTTACAGACCATGATAAGCAAGCTGGGTAAGCCCAGGTGGCCACCAGCCAAGCCCCCCATCCTCACTCACTTCCCAAGAGCCAGTGGGCTGCAAGTCACAAGCAGCCTGCCTGCTCCCACCCTATCCACAGGATAGAATAGGTGAGGCTCCTGGCAGCTTCTGCTGCTGTAGCTCTAGACTCCGACCTCCAAACTTCTCTTCTTGCAAACCAGCCTGTCTCCTGTGCTGCCAACAAGCCCATGGTGCCTGGGCTTGAGAAGTGCAGGGCTCCCAGATGACTGGAATGTGGAGCTGCCCACACACCTACCCTCCCTGCATGGGGCCTCTCGGGGGAGGAACACTGGGGACAGCCCCTTCCATGAACACTCTGTGCCCTGAGCATGCCCCTGCTGTATGTTACCAGGGTACAGCGTAAGGATCTCTTTGTGTCGACTGAGGGGTGCCCAGCCCACTATACCCTGCTGCTGCTGCTGGGCATAGTGCTCTGGAAGCAACTGGCATAGGACCCTGGGCTTCAATGATGTAGCAGGAAAGCCCACAGTGCCCCCAAACCTCTGCTGCTGCTTGGAGGGCTGTGCTATACGTCCCTGCCCCTCACAGCTGAGGAGGACATTGTTGCCAACATCAATGCATTCCTTGACACATGAGTGGCCTCTGCCCACTTAGCAATGTGACACAAGCTGGTCAATAAAGTTTTGCATTGTCTCCCACCTCCCTGCATGCTATGGGGTGGTAATCCAGGGGTCAGGGGAGCACATCTAGTCTGGGCAAGTATGGGGGGCAGGTGCTGGGTGCAGGGACTGGGCCACATCCCCAGTGCAGGGCTTACCATGCAGTTGGGGCTGGCATGCCCAGTGGCTCCAGTCTGTCCCATTTGGTGGCGACCACATGTGGCTCCCAGTGGACTCCTGTCAGAGAGGCACGGTGTGTGGGTGCATGGGTTAGAACCCCCACAAGAAGGAACTGGTGCTGCTGTTGTCCAGCAGTGAAATGGCTGGTTGTGCCTAGTGGTTGGGGCTAAGGTCACAGAGCTGGTAGGAGAGGCAGTGGCCCAGGCTTCCTGAGCTGTGGGAGGAGCCTGGGGGTAGGGAGTTTGGTGAGATGGGCTGCTGGCAGCCTGAAGAGTCCTCCTCCAGTGACATGTCACCATAGGTGCTAAGCTGAAGCAGGGCCTCAGGCAGGCCACCCATGCAGGAATACACAGCATTGCTGCAGCATGGGTCCCATGGTGCAAGAATTGTGTCCAGTTGCTGCATAAAGGGCATAGACTTGCAGGCATTCCCTGACCTCTGGTTGTGGTCGGTGATGGTGACCCACTGTGCCCGCAAGGCCTTGACATTGATGCAGCATTGCTGTGCTGACCAGTCATGTCCATGCTCCCATATTTGGCCTGACAGCCCCTCATACATGTGAGCATTGGAATGCCTGCCCACATGAACTGTTGCTGCAAATCTGCTTCATTCCACATCCCCATGAGGTCACCAGTCTTTTGCTGTGACTAGTTGGGGCTCTGGAAAGGTCTGTGTGGCATCAGCAACAATGTCATCAGGTCTCTGTGCAACTGTTCCACTGTTGTTGGGCCTGGGCAGCTGCCTGCAGTACCCAGCATGGGGCAGGACTGGCAGTGAGGCTAGGCTCCACAGCATCTTCAGGGTCTAGACAGGCTGCTGGAAGTTGGCTGAGGCCAGCTGGAGTTCACCCCAGTGGGATGGCTACAACTGGGCCCAGATGCTGGCAGGCCTGGCAGGAGCCTGAAACACCCTGCAGGGCTGGACAGTCCATGAGTGGCACTGTGGTGCCAGGGAGCACCATCAGCGTTCAGGCAGGCTGGCAAAGCTGGCTTCCTGCACATGTGTCACAGGGCTCAAAATGCCTGCAGGCTTTTAAGGACCTGGAAATGATGCTGCCATAGAGACGGCTCAGCCCTGGGGCAGGAGAGGCCCTGGGGCTGCACTAGGCTGGACCCCTAGTGGCAGAGCTGACTGGAAGCAAATTTGACCCTAGTTGGAGTCTACACATACGTTACTGCACAGTTACTACTTACAAGTAAATTTGCTACTTGCATTTGGAGGTAGCAAATTTACACACGAGTAGTGAAGTTTACTGTGCAGTAAGTGCATGCATGTGTAGGTGTGCATGCTTACTGCATAGTAAATTGTGCTACTGCACAGTAAAGCATCTTGTGTAGATATACCCAGTAACCTTAAAATTTTCGAAGACACAGCATTTCAGCAAATTACCATTAATGTAAGTTATTTAAATGCCATTATGCTTATTTTTTGTTCTTGCAAGCCTAGTATGGATTTCCTATGAAGGAGAGAACTGTCTCAGCCAACTTTTGCCCTTTTTTTTAAAGATTTGAACCAAAGAATCTTGTTTTTATAAACTGTTATGGATGCATAATTTAATAGAGAGTATTTTGTGACAAAGGTATCCTGAATTAAAAGAAAAAAAGGATGGCTTTGAACAGTGAAGGTCTAGTAAGGGATCAGAACACAGGAATGGAAATCCAGACCTTTGGAGTAGAATCTTGGACCCATTAAAATCAATGAAAATTTCACCTTGATTTCCTTGAGGTCAGGATGTCATCCTAGATTAAATTTTTAGCTTTGCAATTGATACATTGGAAAAATGATAGGATAATAATCTCATTAGTTCTGATACAAAGCCTAATGAAATAAGGAAGTCTCTGTGATAAGGGTATCTACCAAAGAGCAACCAAGAGGACCATATGGTTAGTATCACACACAACTACCTAAATGACCAGGTACTAATTTACACCTAGGTCAAATTAAAATAACTTTTGATATGAACATACAACGAGGCTTGAACTGATATCTTTGGAGTCATAACAAGAAACCTTAATCATTTTTCTACTGTATCCCAGGGAGAATAGAGCTGGCCAAAATAAATAAATAACTACATAAAAATCAATGTTAGAACAAACATGCCATTTCCATGAAAGCAAATTTCCAAATATATCAGTTTTGTCACTTTTTTTCATTTTTTTTTAAAAAAGTAAAAATATAGTTTGAACATTCCTCTTCAATAGTTAACAACAAGAAGTATTAGCATTGTATTTCAAAATTTACTTTTCAATTGCAGATTTACATTATGTATAAAATTAATGGAGTCTTCACTGAAACAAATTCTTATAAAATCATCAAAACCAAATATTTTGATTAAACCAAAATGCCTTTTAATTTTTGTTTTGAATAAAATTTTTGACATTTTGTCTTGTCCTTTCAATTCTGTATGAATTATTTTTTGGATGAACCCTCTCCCCTCATTTCCCCACTTGAAATATCATGTTATATTGTGTGAATAAAAATCCTTTACTTGGCCAGATCTAACTGGAAGGCTTAATGAAGAAAACAGGGGTATCTATATCTCTAGAAATATAAAAAAGCATCATTCAGATTGGCACCCCTCAGAAGTTTAGTTGATTCAACAGTTAGCATTTATACCACCAAGCGCAACCAGCAAGAAGAGGCTACGTTTTTCACAATCCTGCTCTAAGGCTAGCATAGTTGGAGTTTTTCAGAAGATATTACTGTCCCAACTGTTTTCTTAATAGAAAAACCCATAAACTTTAATTAAGAAATAATTTGAACAATATAGAATATTTTCACAGTGTAATAGTCTGCTGTTCTGTAGTCAAGGCTATTTATTGAAATGAGATTTATTTTCAAAGTAGGGAATATTGATTTTGTGCTATAACAATAACACTGTTCTTCCTTTGCCATATGATTGATGGTAATGTAGCCATTTTGTGTGATGTATCTTAGCGCAAGAGAGACAATGGCTTTGCATGCTATTATTGAATAGCAGATTTGTAAATAGTTGAGGTCCATTTAGATGATCATATCGGTCCCTTTGGGCCTTAAAAATCTGTGAATCTATAAACAGTTTAGAAAATAGCATGTACTTCATCCATGGAATGGTCTACCCACTAAAAAGACTATAGAATCTGTGTATTAAAAATGTATCCAGTGATACATTTTTAATCAACTGGTTTATAAACACTAATATGCAATCACTTAACTTTTTCTTAGCATTGCAGCAGTTTTGCTAAATAATGAACAATTATGATTCGTAGCCTTTTTCTTCAGTTTTTCATCCAAAAATCTTAAAGTGTTTTTACCAGTACACTACATACGTGTTGTAATCATTTACCTACATACTTTTTCCTCTTTTGAAGCACGACTGTACTTAGCTTTAAACTTCTTAACAGGATTCCTTGTGCCCTCCATTTTCTGATGTGAGACACCAGTAAGGGATGTGTGGTTTTATTTTTGTTCTGTTTTATCATAGAGACAACTGCAAGGTTAAATTGCAGTTCCCAAAGTTCAGAGGGGGAAGTCTGAAAGACTGTCTTAAACTTACGTTTGTCCCTCCAAGGTCTCAGTTAATCTGTTAACTTTTGGTTAAATGAGCTCAGAAGATAAGGAATGATATGGAGTCAAATCCATAGTCTGATCCAAATTGCATCAAACATCAATTCAAATGCACTATTACACTAATAGTAAGTTACACTGGTAGCAACTTAGTCACAGAAGGGAACTGAAATTCAATAATCCTCTAGATTTTAAAGGTAGTCTAATACCAGAAGTGAACAGTTAGATGTGATTATTCTAAACACACAGGCTTGGGAAGGGTGTCTTCCATCCTGATACTGCAAATTCAACAAGCCAAACCCTACCCTTAATCTATGATTGCTAATTTACCCCTGAAATTCCCAGTGTTGATTGATATTTTCACAGAGTGGTTTTCTGATGCCTTGTCTCTTAAATTTGGGAGTGAAAAGCAGTTACGCCCTTATGTCAGCCATTTTGATCTGAAAGCTGCAGGCTGTATTTTCTTTCCTTCCCAATTGGTAAGTACTCTCATCTCCTATTAATGTTTCACAAGGGTTTTCTATTTTGTACCTGAAAATATATCAGAAACCCTTTGTTAATGCACTCCTGAAATTCTATATTGTTATAAAGGTATTGGTTGTAGTCATGTTGGTTTAAGGACATAAGCAGATAAGGTTCTTTGGGTAAATCCAATGTCTTTTATTAGACCAGCTAAAATAGTAGGAAAAATTCTCCTTTGCAAGATTTTGCGGACAAACCTCATCAGGTTGAGGAAACATCTGCAGTTGGTCTGCTCTCTTCCTGGATGGAACAGAAGCCAGAGCCCAGTATGCATGTGAGAAAGCTAGCCAGTGAAACTGCAAACTGAGGCAATCAATGGGTGAGTGGTGATGCAGTCAATGCACCACCAGAAGGGAATTTCCTAAAGCCCAAAACACACTGAATAGATCCAGTCCCTGCCATGACAAGAAATGTAAAACCCGCCAATATATTTCCATCACCCCACAATAACTACACTCCACAACAGAAACATCACAATTCCTGGTGCCTACACATGCATGTCCAGAAATGTAATTTATCTCATCCAGTGAACTAATGTCCTGGTGGAAAATATGTAGGAGAAACCAAACAACTATGTACCAGAATAAATGCATACTAAAAATCGATCAAAGACAAAAATACCCAATTACCTGTGGGGTGACATTTCTCACAAGAAAACCATAGATTCATAGATTGTTAGGGGCTGGAAGGGACCTTTCAGATCATCAGGTCCAGCCCCCTCCCCACCCCACTCTAGGCAGGAAGACAATTGGAGTTAGGTGACCCCGGTGAAGTGACTGTCTAGTCTCCTTTTGAAAACCTCCAAGGTAAGTGAATGCATCACTCCTGGAGGGAGTTTGTTCCATACTTTGGACACCCTGACTGTGAAGGAGTTTTTCCTGCTATTAAGCCTGAAGCAGCCTTCCAGAAGTTTGTATCATTGGTCCTGGTCTCCCCAGGGGATGCCCTAGTGAACAGTTGTTCACCAAGCTCCTGATGCACTCCTCTGATATAGCAGTAAGCTGCTATCAAGTCCTCTCTCAACCTTCTCTTCTTTAGGCTAAAGAGGCCCATCATATGGGTGGCTCTTTTCTGGACCCTCTCAAGTTTTTCCACGTCCTTATCGAAATGTGGCACCCAGAACTGGATGCAGTACTCCAACTGCAGTCTTACTAGTGCTGAGTACAGCAAAAGTATCAATTCCTTAGTTTTACATGAGATGCATCAGTTAATGCATGCCAGCATGTTTTCCCTGCTGAACACAGCCTCACACTGACAACTCATGTTCATGCAATGGTCAATCATTCCCCCTCTGTCCCTTTCGGCCATGGTGCAAGTCAAGCTGTCACCACTGAGTCTGTATGTATGTTGAAGGTTGTTTGCTCCCAGATGGAGCACCTTACACTGGGAAGTGTTAAACTTCACCTGGCTCTGATCTGCCCAAGTCTCGAGCCTGTCCACGTCTGCCTGTATGTGCAACTTATCTTCTGACATGACCACACTGCCTCATAACTTGGTGTCATCCACAAACTTGGCCAGCAAGCTTTTCACTCTTCCATCCAAATCATTGATGAAGATGTTGAAAAGCACCGGTCTAAGCACGGACTCCTGAGGGACACCACTGGCCACTTTGTGTTAGGACAACACGGATCCATTCATAAGAACCATCTGGGTCCTACCCTGTATTCCATTTCCCACCCACGGAACCATTGTGCAGCTGAGCCCACAATCTTCCAGTTTTCCCACAAGGATATCATGGGATACTATATCAAAAGCCTTTTGGAAGTCTAGGTATATAATGTCTACCATGTCTCCTGTGTCCAGGTGGTGAGACACCTGGTCATAGAAGGAGATGAGATTGGTAAGACAAGACTTACCCATGACAAAAGCCATGCTGGCTGTTGTTCAGAATCGTACCTTCAATGAGCGTATCACACATAGATTCTTTAATGAACTCTTCCAGGATTTTTCCTGGGATGGAGGTTAGGCTGATTGCCCTGGTTCTCCCTCTTCCCCTTCTTAAAGATGGCTACAATGTTAGCCCTCTTCCAATCCTCAGGGATTTCCCCTGTGCACCACAAATTCTGAAAAACCTTTGCCAGGGGTTCCATGATGACCTCAGCCAGATCCTTCAGCACTCTCGGATGGAGTCCTTACAGTCCTGCTGACTTATAAATGTCTAGCTTTTCTAATCATGTTGCACCCGCTCAGCATCCACAGTGAGAAGGTTGTCAGTCCCGGCATGTCCCCTGTATTCTTTATCTCACTTGCCTTTCCACTTGGTCCGGTGAAATACTGAAGCTAAATGGGCATTCAGGAGTTCAGTTTTTTCCTGAATGTCAGTTACCAGCTGTCCTGAGGTGTTAAGCAGGGGCCCCACATTACCATTTGTTTTCCTTCTGCTCCCTACATACCCAGAGAAGGACTTCTTATTGTCCTTGACTCCATTGGCTAACTTAAACACAGTCACTATCTTAACTTTCCTAATCATTGCCCTACAAGTGTGGACCACTTTTGTATACGCCTCCTTGAGGACTGTCCCTAGCTTTCACTGTGTCTATGCTTTTTTTCTTTTTCAAGAGGACCATGATGTCCCTATTGAGCCACCTTTTCTCTTCATGGAAATGGTTTTCTTTTGTGCTTCAAGAATCGTGTCCTTGAAGAATGACCACTCTCTGTGCACACCATTCACTTTCCATCCTTGGTTCCTCATTGCCACCCCTACTAATGCCCTGAGCCTGTTGGAGTCCAGGACTACAATCCTGCTAGTTGATTTGCCAACTTTGAAGTGGACAGTAAACCTGATAAGCTCATGGTTGCTGTTGCCCAGGCTACCCTCAGTGTTCAATCCACACACCAGATCATCTCCCTTGGCTAAGACCAAGGCTAGGAGAGCATTACCTCTGGTTGGCCCTTGCACTTCCTGGGTCAGGAACAGCTCCTCGATCACATTAAGGAAACTGTGTGAATGATCTAACCTAGCCAAGTGTTCCTTTCAATCTATGTCTGGTAATTGATGTCACCCATGACAACTAAAGTCCTTTGCATGCATGGCATCTGTCAATTCTCGACAGAACTTCAGATCCAGCTCCTCCCCTTGGTTTGTTGGCCTGTAGTAAATGCCTATGGTTAGGCCATGGGGTTAGGCCACGGAATATGGTTAGGTTTCTCTTACTTTGCCTTCCCCTCCCCCCCAACCTTGACCCAGAGGGTTTCAAGCTGCTTATCTTTGGAGCCAACGTCAGGCTCCAGAGAGGTGTTCTGCTCTTTCACATGGAGAGTTACTCCTCCACCTTTCCCCCCTACTCTGTCCCTTCTATTCAGGGTGTTGCCCTCTATGGCTACACTCCAATCATGAGAGGAGTCCCATCAGGTGTCCGTGATCCCTACCAGGTCATATTGCCCACTAGACAGCATGAGGGCTAACTCCTCCTGTTTGTTCCTCATGTTCCTGGCATTGGTGTACAGGCAGCTGAGGCTCCCAACTGACATCCTCAGTTTCCTGCAACACTGTTGCAGAACTTTTTGGTTAGCATTTTCAAAAGCAGCCCATAGTCCCTTGAGCCCAGCCCCCAGAGCCCTGTAGTCACTCATAACCCAGATCCAGCCAGACCGTGTCGTTTATGCCCACATGTATGAGGAGCATGGGGTAATAGTTGGAGGGACAGACCAGCCTGGGGATCTTCTCCACACCATCTTGTATGTGGGCCCTTGGGAGACAGCAGACTTCTCGGGCTAAGGGGTCCAGACAGCAGATAGGTCCGTCCATACCCCTCAGGAGAGAGTCCCACCACCACCCGGCATTTTCTTCTAGGGGTGGGAATACTTATCTCCTGAATACTTACCTCCTCCTCTGATGTCTCTGTTGGAGTCTCCTCATGCATAGAGAGGGGACCATACCTGTTATGCAGTGCCAGGGGAGGAGTGGCCCTAGCTCTCCATGCTCTGGACCTGGAGATGACTGTTTTCCAGGTAATTCCAGGGGGGTCTTTGTGGCCAGTCTTCATTGTGGCCACCTCTTCCCCCTTCTCCACATTCTTCCTCTCTCCTCCATTTCCCTGGAATAGGGCCTGGCAGCAGTTGTCGATATAGTCTTTATTGTAGAGCTTGCATAGGATATAGCTTGCTTACCCCTTCCTCAAGCTCCCACACTCAGCCCTTGAGGGACTCCACTAAGGAGCATATCCCACAACTGGGGGTGCTCCCATGCTTGGGTGTCAGCAGCTGCTGCTGTACCAGGCAGCCAGGGCCAGGGCCAGGGCTCTGTCTGGGTTGAGGTCTCAGTGGGGAGAAGATGAAGTTGATGGGCATGGTGGGTCACTGTCATGGCTGTGAGGTACTTTGTGGATCTTCACTGCGGGGATCTGGGTCTGGGTCTTCAGCTCCTGAGAGCACAGTGGGTGTGAACCCATGCATCTCCTTTGAGGAGCAGGCTCAAACGAGTTGCCCATGGTTGGGCCTCATTTAAAAATCATGGGGAGTGCCTACAGAGTCCCATGAGATCTTCTGCAATCTCATCAGACTTCACGAGATCTCAGGGGACAATATGGGGCTCAGTTACCCTGGAGGGGTCCAGTGAGTCTCCCCCTCCCCCTCCCTTCTCTGGGACTCTTCCTCTCTACCCCTCCCTGGGAGTCTCAGGTAAGTAGGGACCAGGGTGGGGTGGAAGCATTCCCCTCCTGGGCTTCACTCAGCCAGTGGGTCCCTCCCAGCACAGCCTCATACGAATGCATGCATGCATGTGCCCCCCCCCACACACACACACATCCCCTCAGCCCCCTATGAGCACTCCTGTACTCACCCACCCTCTCTCTTGTCCCAACTCTTACATCCAGGCTCTTCGTTGGGGGGTCCAGGTCTGGATCTTTGGCTCTCGGAGGCACAACAGGCATAAACCCATGCATCTCCTCTGGGGAGCAGGCTCCATGATCTCTTCAATCTCTCAGTTCTAATCCTCAAAGGGAATTTACAAAACACTTTTTGCAAATGACCGTACAAACTTCACTTCATCAACCTAGTGGGTACAAAAAATCATGGACTAAATATAGACATTGGATTTATGACACATTATAATCTGCCTAACATCTCATGCTGCAGACTATTTACCACCTATATTCTCATCGCCAGGTTTACATTCCCTTTCCTCCCATCTCCACATCTCATCTATTGACTACCTCAATTTACATTTTTACTGACTGGCTTTTTCATATGCATACTGGCCTCTGGCTTCTATTCCATCCGGGAAGAGCACACACCAAGTGCAGACACTTCCTCAGCCTGATGAAGGGTAATTGTACCCAAAAGTTTGCAAAGAATTTTTCCAACTATTTTAGTTGGTCTAATAAAATATATTGGATTTAACCAAAGAATCTTGTCTGCATATTGTTACAAAAGTTTTGCAGATGTTTGACCCCCAGTGAACTGAGATACAATATAAAAGGTTAATATGGGGACAGATTTGTTCAAATTGTTATATCTTTTTTTTGAGATCATTGATGCATTTGTTAGGGTTTAAGATTCTAAAATAATGTATGTTGGCCGTAATCCATATTTTAGTCAGCATAATGCCAATACCCTGCTTGATCAGATGAGCAGAAGCCTTTGTCTCTGAAATTTGACAAAATTTGAACTGACTAGCCTGAATCAACTAATTCCCAGGCAAAGGCAGATGTGCTTAGAAGTAACTTTTGCTGGTTTCAGGGTGCCACAACTTGGGGTATGAGGCTTTTCTGGATACAAATGTATCTCCCTTTGCTTTTAGAAGTATCTAAGGATGGGGGAAGAAAGCGGGGTAGAATTCCGATGCACCGAGGGAACTGTTTGACAAAAGATTATGCACATGTTTCCCTTTATCTCTGTACCAGGAATCTGTCTTGTACCCATTTATGTTTGTCTGGAGGGCTTTCTTTGAATACTTTTTGACCCCCACATCTTTCCATTGTTGTTGTGTTAGTGCTCATAGGACATACTGTGTCATGTCTATATGATTATACGTCTGGTGCATGAAGGGTGGGCAACGGAGGTTTGTAGCCAGATGTGTAGAGAAGCCTACATTTTTATAGTGAGGAGGGCTTTAAACTAGGTTCACCAGGGGATGGAAACCAAATCCCTGAGGTAAGTGGGGAAGTGGGAGATCTAGTCTAACTTGCAAAGACTGAATTGATTTTCAACTGAATAGACTTTCAGAAACTGCAGGCACTTCCCTGCAGTGGCTCAGGCTAGAAACCAGGGGGCACTAGAGTAGCCCTTCCTTGCCTTCAGCAGCTAAAGCACAAGGCTGGAGGCAGTGGTGTACCAATGAGAGGGGCAGGAGGGGGCCATGGCCCTCAGGCACCAGCCGGGGGTGGGGGGTGCCAGCCGGGCTTTTCAGAGTTTTTATAGCATTTGTTGTTTAGCTCACCCTCCCGCCACATGGGTTGGGTGTTTACTTACCTGTTCTGGCTGGAAATTCCACCTGCCACCCCTCCCCCATGTCTGGTGTGCCGGGACTTTCATTTGCTTCCCAGCTGAAACAGGTAACCAAACAGTCAGGGCAGGAGCAGAGGAGTTCCCAGCACAAAGGATGGAGAGGGGAGAGGGGAAGTGCAAATGCAAGTATTGGCCCCCAGGCGCTGGAAACCCATGGTACATCACTGGCTGGAAGGGAGCTGACAGGGGCATGGCCAGGCCCCCAGCAGGAGCCAAGTATGATTGCAGAGGGGTTTAAACCCCAACGTTGGCCTTTAGGGACCCAGCCAGGGTATGCCTAGAGGAGCAGTAGGGAAGCAGCCCATGCCAGGCTTGTCCCTGAGGCCAGACACCAAGTGGGGCAGTGCCTCAGGCAAAGAAAGGTGGGGGAGATTAAACTCCTCTTTCTCCATGCAGGCATGGGACCCCAGCTGGGGTCTGCCCAGCTTTCCCCACTGCTCCTGCTCAGGTGGTGAGGGGCCTAGCCAGAGCCAGCCAGCATGGCTTTGCTATCTGCCCAGGGCTGGCGCTGAGGTGCTGTGGGCCTGGGTCTGTGGGGCTGAACTAAGCCAGGCAGTGCTGTTGTGGATGGATGCAGAGGGGCTGGGCCGTGGGAACCAAGCCCCTCCCAGAGGGATGTAGCTGCAGCTGGGGCTACGGGGGCTGCATGGCTAGATTGCCCCCTGCTCCTCACACCCAGGTTGGGCTGGACAGGGCCCTGCCCATCAGCTATAACTCTGTGAGAGCCCAGCAGCATGGGCAGAGGCTGTCTGGGTAGCAGGCTGCCTGGATGGCTTGGAGGTGCTGGTGGGCCCCAAGCCCAGCAGCTGCCTGCTGCTGCTGTGCCCTCTGCCCTGTGCAGCATCCGGAGTCTGTGCCTGCATCAAAAGCTGCAAGCTGGTCAGGGCTGGGCGGGCTGTTCTGCCCCCCTCACCTCCAGCTGCCACTGCCATGGCCACTACTGCCACCACCCATGCCATGCTGCATTGTTCTGGGTGCGGGGAACTTCACCTGGCAGCTTCTGTCCAGGGCGCAGAGCTCCAGCCTTTCATCTGCTCCACCTGTCTGGTGCGGTGAGCAGTCCCTGCAGGTGGGGAAGGCAGGTGGAAAGCAGTCAGGGGCTGGGGCTGGAGCTGGAGCTCTGTGCACTGGGCTGAAGCCACCAGGTTGAAGCTCCCCACTTCCACCCACCACCTGGAGTGGCTTAGCAGGAGCAAGAGTGGGACAGGGAGTAGCTGCTGGAGGCAAGGGAAAGTTGACTGGGGCTGGCAGGATTGTTCTGTTCACCTCACCTCCAGCTGCATCTCCTCCTGCTCCCCTTCACAGTGCTGCTTGCAGCAGGGGGAGCTTCAGCCCCATGGCTTCCACCCAGCACACGGACCTCTAGCTCCAGCTCCTTTCCATCTGCTTCACCTATGCAGCATGATGAGTAGCCCCTGTGGGTGGGTGCAGTGGGTAGAAGGGGTCTGGGAGCTGGAGGTCTGTGCCCTGGGCAGAAGTCACCAAGCTAAAGCTGCCTCCACCCACCCACAGTGGCTTGATGTGGCAGGGGTGGCACCAGCAGTGGCTGGCAGAACAGTTCTGGCACCAGCCAGCCTGCAGCTTTCAATGCTATCACAGCTGTCGAGTTATGCACAGGGCAGGGTGTGCAGCAGTGATGGTGTCAGTGGTTGGCTGCCAGGCTCATGGTCCACAGGTGCCTCCAAGCCACCTGGGCAGCCTGCTACCTGACCAGTCCCTGCCCATGCTGCTCAGCTGGGCTGTCACAGAGCCACTGCTACTGGGCAAGCCCTTGCCCAGCTGGCTGTGGCCCTATGGCAGGCCCACCTGGCCTGGGCATGGGAAGCCAGGAGCAATCTGGCCACATAGTCCCTGCCCCAGCTGCAGCCTGGTGGGAAGGGCCTGGCCCCCATCGCAAAACCTAGGCCAGCTGCTCTGCCTTTGCTCAGCAGCACTATCTGGCTCAGCCCTAGTCACTGGCAAGGCAGGCAGATGATGGGGCCACTCCTTTCCCTACCGCTGGACTAGGGAGGGGGGAATGGCTGATAGGCTGCTCTGTCATGGCCAGCAGACCTGTGCTGCCTGTGGGACAGAGGATGGAGGCGGAAATTAAATCCCCCTCCCTCTTCCATTTGCTTCAGACTGTGGGATGCGAGGTGCTAATAGGCAGACCCTGGCTGCAGTCCCCTAGTGGGAGAGGGGATGGAGGTGGGAAGTAAGCCCCCTCCCTGCTCCCTTTGCCTCAGGGGGCCATGCTGGCATCTGGTGGGCTGTGCTGTCTGCTCCGGACAGCAGGGCTGGCCCTGTGCCTCTGGAAGCAGGGAGGGGGATTATTCAATTGATCCGGGGTGCTGAGAGTCTCTAGTTTAAGTTAGCCAGGAAGGGGTCTAGGACACAAGTTGCATAAATCAGTTTCACCCAATCAGTTAAGTCTGATACTATGTTCAGCCAGGTTTATCTTAAATCAGTTTCAGCCATTTTGAAACTGGTTTTTGTGGACTGAACTTATGTTCTTTTACAGGTTTAAACCAGTTTCTGATAATTTAAACAAGTTTATGTGTAACTTCAGTCCCTAGCCTTGGAGGAAAAGATGGTGATCAGGAACAGTCAGCATGGATTCACCAAAGGCAAGTCATGCCTGACCAACCTGATTGCCTTTTAGGATGAGGTGACTGGCTCTGTGGATTGGGGAGCCTGGTGGATGTAGAGTACCTTGATTTTAACCAGGCTTTTGTTGCAGTCTTTCACAACATTCTCATAGGCAAGCTAAGGAAGTATGGGTTGGATGAATAGATTGTAAGATTGATAGAAAACTAGCTGGAGCATCGGGCTCACAGGGTAATAATCAATGGCTCGATGTCTAGCTGGCAGCTGGTATCAACTGGAATGCCCCAGGGGTTGGTCCTGGGGCCAGTTTTGTTCAGTGTCTTCTTCAGTGACCTGCAAGATGGCATAAACTTGCACCCTCAGCAAGTTTGCAGATGACTCCAAGCTGAGGGGAGTAGTAGATATCCTGGAGGGTAGGGCTAGGATTCCGAGCAACCTAGACAAAGTGGAGGATTGAGCCAAAAGAAATCTCATGAGGTTCAACAAGGACAAGTGCCAAATCCTGCATTTGGGTTGGAACAGTCCCATGCACCAGTACAGGCTGGGGGCTAACTGGCTGGGCAGCAGCTCTGCAGAAAAGGATATGGGGGTTACAGTGAACAATAAACTGAATACGAGCCAGCAGTGTGTCCATGTTGCCAAGAAGGCTAACAGCATACTGGGCTGCGTTGGTAGGTGCATTGCCATTAGGTCCAGGGAAGTGATTAGCCCCCTCTATTCATCACTGGTAAGGCCACAGCTGGAGTACTGTGTTCAGTTTTGGGCCCCTTACCACAAAAAGAATGTGGACAAATTGGAGAGAGTCCAGTGAAGAGCAACAAAAATTGTGTGGGGGCTGGAGCACATGATTTATGAGGAGAGGCTAAGGGAACTAGAATTTATTTAGACCGCAGAAGAGAAGACTGAGAGAGGATGTAATAGCAGCCTTCAAAAACCTGAAGGGTTGTGAAAAAGAGGATGGAGCTGGACTGGTCTCACTGGTGGCAGATGACAGAACAAGGAGCAATGGTCTCAAGTTGCAGCAAGGGAAGTTTAGCTTTTCCTAATATCTAGTCTTTCTCACCAGGAGGGTAGTAAAACACTAGAACAGGTTACCCAGAGAGATGGTGGAAGCTCCATCCTTGGAGATTTTTAAGACCCTGTTAGACAAAGCTCTTGCTGGGATGTTTTAGCTGGGGCTCGTCCTGCTTTGAGCAGGGGGTTGGACTAGACTTTCCAAGGTCCCTTCCAACCTATTCTCTATGATTCTAACTGCATTCACATATAATTAAATGTGATCTAGCCTGTTCCAGAAACAAAAGAGTTATATATTCTATGCAATCAGGGTGCCTGTCTTGCAAGGACTTTTTCCTCTTACTGCCTCAGTCAGCATTTTGTCAGCCTAGGTCGTGTATTTGGCCAGCTGCATGTCCCCAAAAATCAGACAGCAATCAATCTAGGGCCTTTTCCCCTTTATCCACAGGGTAAAAGGTAAAACAAACAGCTCTCCTTGTCCTCAGGGTTAAAAGGCACCCCCCTCACAAAGCTCAGACAACTCTCCCCTCCACTTTACACAGGGTCCTTCATTGCTCCCAGCTGCTTCCTGCTCTGCTGGGAGATAATAATCAGCTTCATGTGGAGGTTCTCGCCTCCATGCCTGGCAGCTATGAGACACTCTGTGGGGTAGGGCCTGTTCCAGACCCTCATTCCACAGCACTCAAGGGAAACTGTGCTTCCAGGCTCAGCGTGGGGGCATATATGCCCTGGCACAGGGCTGCAGTGCTTGGATCAGTTTCTGCAAACATTTTGTAGTGTCTTGTTGTTCCTGTCTTGATTTCTGTTACTGCTCCTGATGTCGCCATCTCTTCCTCCAAACCTTTCAGTAAATTCACTGCAGGCACAGCTTGTGCTTAATTTGAATAAAACCGTCATCAAAAGCATTCAGTTGAGTCAGCTATTAAACTACTTAATTCTAATCCATACCATGGGTGATTTAGAAAGAACAATTAAAAAGCCAGAGAATAGTCTCTGTTTTTTATTGTGAACTTCATTAGTTCAGAGTATCACTTCCCATCAGTCTCACTAATAAAATTCTCAATACGCAAATTGAAATAGTATTTTATTGGTACGTGCTCCTCTTCCCCCCCACCCCCCGAGAAGCCCTTCTTGGATATAAATCATTCTTTCCATTTATTTATTTGTGACTAAAGATTTAGGGCTAGGCAGTGAATGGCCTTGAGGTCACCACTTACGGGAGGAAAAGGAAATAAAGTCCCCTTGTGTGTTAAGCCTCCTTGTATCAAATGCTGGGCAGAAGAGGGAACGCAGGCTTCTGGAGTGAGAGTATTAGGACACATCGCCTTGACACCTACACCTCTCCCCCAGCCAAAAAGCATCACACTGATGTACATAGAGACTGGAAAACAGAGGCAGGAAGTATATTAAATGAGTCACAGTTCCCTCTCAGCCATATTCCTGCAACAGTGTAGCTAAACATGACCCCTTTCTCAGGAGTAGGACTAAAGGTTCAGTCCTTGTAGCTTAATGTTGAAATAGTCATTGAATCAAGCAGAATTTCAATTCATAATTAAGCTAAGTTAAATTTTGTTCTCATTCTGCTGATGTAATTGCAGCATAACTCCATTGAGAGCAATGCACATTTGCCTCAAACCTCATGAAGGTAAGAACAGAATTTGGCTATAATCATTCTTTCCGTGATTCGTTTTACCACTAAAAAAGAAAGTTTAAAGCTTTTAGAAAATGCCTTGTGATGTGATACCATTCTCGCATTTCATATAGAAACAAAATAAAAACCAATTGTTCTCAGATTCTTATCTGAATGAGAATCTGGCCTCACGTTATATCATGTGGTTCACCCCATGGTTTGTTATAGGTTTGGGGCCAAAATCTGGTTATAAAAATGCTTGTAAAGCTATCTCTCTGCATCTGGCTTAAACTGCAGAGAAGTTCATGTGCTATGATTCTGGATATTGGTTTGAGTTACCTTTTTTTGTTTTAACCTGGACTCATTTTCTCCTTTCCGCTGTAAAAAGGAGAAAATTTTGTAGGGCAGAGGAGTTGCTGGGAGTGTTAAAACAGACACATTTTGTGCAGAAAATAAGGAAAGGCCTTGCTTTTATTCTGCCTGATCTGCAGTCAGCATGTAGAAGGAGCAGAGGTCTCAGACCAGCCATGCTGGTGGAAATACTTTCAGTTGAGTGGTTTAAAAGCAGTAGCATGGCATTGACCATACTCTGCCTCTCAGACATCAGCAAATCTGACTGACGGATGACTGCAAAATGAGAAAACAGGCAGGTGGAAAGCTCAGACTGTCATCCCTCCAGCATACTGGCTTTCAGAAAGATGTAGTTTGTGGTGATTTTTGTCACTGGCATTTGGCAGAGGTCATGGTCTTCACTGCATGATACTTACATAGCTTTCCTCATTGTTTTTACAAACGTTTAATAATTCACTAATCTCTCATCTACCATTTCCTGCTACCCTCCTTTCTTCCAACCCTTCCTGCTTTCTATGGGGCATCAAAGACTGAATACAGATTTGGGGATTTTAGTTGTCACACATTATATCAAAATATACGTCAGCCAGTTTTCTCACTTGCACCCCACTCAGTGGGGTTTTTCAACACTCACTTCCCAACTTCCCAGCTCTCATGCGCAGCATGTGGTACAGAGTGCAGAGGAATCACCTGGGTCCAAGGCACTGCAGTGCGTGCAAGGAATATTTCTGAATTGCATTCACATTATTGTCAACAAGGCCTATGAGATCCTGATTAACTTGCCAGTACTGCTGAGCTCCAGCGCTATAATCCATTTTCTTTCAGCTTCCCTTTTTTGACCCTCAATTTAGCTTTCCATCTTCAGAGGAAAGCTGAGATGAAAAATTCTTTTGATTTTTTTTGAGAATATTGCAAGATTACGGGCTCTCCATTCTCCAGCAAACACCATTTCAGTCACCCATGCTCTTGTTCATCTTGATTTTCATGACTTCCAGGATTGACTACTTTAATTTGTTCCTGGTGGTGTTCCAGATTGTTTGCTAAACTGGCTGCAGATGGTTTTGAATGTTACTGCTGCCAGAATTGTTACTAGGACTTGATCTGCAGATCGTATTTCTCCAGTCTCATGTTCCCTCTACCCAGGTTGCCTGTTAAGCAGCATATGGCTTTAAAATGCTTTAACTAACTTATAAAGCTCACAGAGATCCTGATTCTGTTGACCTTTCTGACCTTTTAACATTCTCTACTCTGGCTCACTCTCTCTCCTCATTTGAAACAATAGCCAGGTACAGACATCACACTTTTTCTGGTTTAAGCGATCAGAAACTGGTCTATATCCGTAACAAAACAGAAGTTCGAAGCACATAGGCCAGTTTCAAAATAGCAGAACCTGGTCTAAGTTAGACTTAGATCTATGTAGTATCAGACTTACTTGGTGTAGATTAGACTGTTCTATTGAATATCAGTGCCAGGCCCACTCACAAATCAAGGTAGGTTGCTGTCTGCCAACATCCCAGGTGACTTTGTGGGGTCTCTTAACCCACCATGCAAGGAGCTGCAGGTTAGCTTAGCAGCCCAGAGCCCAGCTAGCCCTGCCTCAAGCTCTCTGTCTGTCAGTCACAGGCAGGAAAGAGGTAGGCGTATAAGCTGCTGGGTGGAAACAGTGCAAGCTGCACATCCCACATCCTTGGCTGGTTCAATGGAGCACTGAGTGTCCTTTGCGTGTCCCATCTGAGCCCCTAGACCCTGTGCTACAGTGAATCCAGGAAGGACTCACAAGAGTTTACCCTTCACAGCCAATACTGAATTCCTGGTTGAAGCTGCTTCTCTGTAGCTGCAAAAGCATAGCTGCCTCCCCCCAAGGTATGGGAGCCCCATGTCTGCAGAGAAGTGGCTTCTGACAGAAATTTGGTGCTGGTTTTTGGTGGAAATCCTGTGAGCCCTTCCTGGAGCTGCTTCAGCACAGGGTCCAGTGTCCCTCCCCCATCCCATCTGAGCTCTGGGATGCTGTGCTGCAGCAACTCCAGGAAGGGCTTAAAGGAGTCCTGGTCCCCAGACCCAGCACCAGCACCAAATTCCTGGCTGAAGCTACTTCACTGCAGATGCGGGGCTCCAATTTCTGGAGAAGGAGTGGGGGCAGCATGCCTTTGCAGCTGCAGAGAAGGAACTTCAGCCAGGAGTTCAGTACTGGCTTGGGAGGGGAATGAAATTCTGCAAGCCCTTCATAGAGCCACTGCAGCACAGGGTCCTGGGATTTGGATGTGACAGAGGAGGGATACCTGCTGACCTGGCTGGGAGTGCAGGGTCCATATCTGGCACTGCATCCCCCTAGCAGCTGACAATTCCTGCTCCCCCATTGTCCTGTCTGGGGTGGATCCCTGTACCCCAACTCAGACAAAACCCAGGGACCACCCCCCATGCTGCTGGGTGGGGCAAGCATGCCTCTATCTGCTGGCTGCTTGCAGCTGCCAGCTTCTTGTCAGATGACAAAGCATTGGGATGGCCCCCAATTGGCTGGACTCAGCTGCACTTGGTAATGTCCAGCAGGCTGGGAGGTGTGTGGGAGCACTCCTAGCCGTTCCATTCAATGCCACTTAGACAACCCTGAGTAGATTTGGTTGATTCCACCTTGGTTTTGACTGTCCGTACTTAGCCAATGTCCTTTGGTTGTACATAGCTGCTACTAAAGAGTTAATGCTGGATGTGCTGTAGGATAGTGGTCTAGGCGTTTGTGGAGTTTCAGTGAAGTAAAAGAGTTGGTTTACCTCCTGTTGCCTATTATGTGTCATGGCAATCCTAAGTACTCTGTTTCTCAGTGGTTAACTGTTTCATTTATCTCCTTTGATCTTTTTAAGACTCTTAGCAGTATCTCTGTCTTTCTTTCCCTGTTTCCTGTCTTTTGTATTTAAATGACTTTATTCCTTTCTATGTAGTACCCCTGCTCATAACCCTGCTCTCTGCAAGTCCATTCATAGCATATGACAAAGTCAATTGTAGCCTAGAAAGTCTCATGGCTCTCAATGAGTTAGTCTAGGTGTCATCCTGCCCTGTCTTCTAACTAACTAGACTAACACAGCTAACTCCCACTCTGGTTACTTACTCTGTGCTAGACATTGTATGGGTATAAAAGGCAAAATGGCAGTTTTATAAAGGTGCTTTTAAGCTGTTAGAGTGGGCCAGAATTAAATAGAGCTGCTCTTAGGGGCAATTATATTTGTATTGCCCTTTGTGGTGCTTCACTTGAAAAACTGTGGAGAATTTTATAAAACCCCTTTGAAAATAATCAGATTATTCAACGTGAAATAGTTTCACTCTCACCTATTTTAAGTACAGCCAGCATATTTCTATAGTTCATTTAAAAATGTGTTTTCCTTCTGAAATGTAAGTCTGCAAAAATGTCACAATCCTCCAGTGCATTTAGTCACATTTGCTTCCTTTAATAACAGCTGCTGCTTATTCCTGTTAACACCACAGGCACAATAAGCAATGAAAGTGAGCTGAATTCTTTTTCTTTGCTAGAGTCACCAACAGAACTCATAACTAAATTCCCATCACAGAGCCAACATTTGAACTAACTGCTACCATCACATTCCTATTGAAGATGCAGAACATTGGGTCTGCAGAGGCATATCTGAGGGAGGAACTGAATCTACAGTCTGCTGCTTGTAGTGCTATATGACCAATCTAACACATAGTAAAGTGAACTCTTGGTCCCTTTGTAGTCAGTACACATTTTGCCTTTAACTTTACTATGGCCATTATGGTATTATGGCAGAATTGTTTGACTAGTAAAGTGAGCAGATTACCTCTAGAAGGTACTGAGATCCAAACATAGAAGTCTACAGTTCCCTTCTATAGTCTGTTATCAAAGACCACAGCTTTATTCTTAAAGCTTTTTACTTTTCAGTATTCAATATGTATTTTTCCAGCTACCCCCAAGTATTGTTAAAGTATTTTTGTCACTTTGGGGAAGAAATGTCCAAATGCCTGCTTTGCACTGACTCAAACCTTCCAAACCAAAACAAGAAATACCAATCTGTTCCACTGCTTTGTTCATGTTTGTCTTGTATGAATGTGTATTTTTTGCCTTGAATGTTAGCAGTAGGCAAGTTGGAAAGATGGAGAGTACCAGTTTCTACCTGAATTCTCAACTCTGTGACTGCCATTACAAAGGACTTTGTTCTGTTTTTCCCAGGACTTGTGCTCTGTGATCCTAGTAAGAAAGTTGAGCTTGTTTGCGCACAGCAGGGTACTTGACTTTGATCTTACAGGTCCCTTCCAGTTCTATGATTTTATGATTCTATTTTTCAGTGCATCCTAGTTATCTTGTATTCTAGTCGGACTCTCATGTTTGCAACTTATGTTGTACTGTATGCCTGTAAAGTTTTGTGTGCAAAAATCCCATCCTTTCTTAATTCACCTCTCTTCTTAAATACATTTCTTTCAAAGTCAGCCATCAGGATAACCCATCTCAGTTTGTTGCAATGCAGAAAGTATATATTTAAAAATATATAATTTAAAAGCTCTCAAGTGATATCCCTATCCCCATGAAATCTGACCATCACCTTACTTTCCAGTATTCTATGTTTGAGTATAGTTTTGCCAAAATCAGACCATAATGTTCCTGGCAACAGGACTGGGTACAAAATTGATGTGTCATTGTTTCCTTATGGAAGATCCTACTAGTGAAAGAATCTATTTGTAATGTGAAAAAACACCCCGACAAATCTCAACATTGTCAGTGAGGAGTCATCATCAAATGATGAGTGTGCCTACTAAGGTTCCACATGGATAGGCCCAGCACTCTTACCATACTCATCTATGATTTGGAAGTAAATATAAAATCATACAAAGACTGGTGGGAACTGAAAATAATGCTGGGAAAAAGTCATACAAAACAGCCTGAATCACGTGGTAAACTGAGCCCATTCAAACGAAATGCACTTCACTCCAGCCAAACGCAAGTGCCTTCATATAGGGATAAGGAATGCAGGCCATGGCTACAGAATGGGACATTGTGTCCTAAAAAGCAGTGAGTCTAAAAATATTTGAAAAGATGCTTTAAAAGGAGCCAGTGTGGACAAACTACGCATTATATGTGCTCATTGTACCTCTATTGTAATGAACAAATGTAATGCTTGCATGTATGCAGAGTAATGAGTGGGAGGGAAGAGATGATTTTACCTCTGTATACAGAATGGAGAGTCAGGAATATTGGCTCTGCTTCTGGTGTTTGTTTTATATATATATAAAAAAAGATGTTGAATAATTGGAGGTGGTACTGAAAAAGAGTCAAAATAATTTGAGAAATGCTGGATACTGAAAGGCTGTTTAATCTAGCAGAGAAAGATGCAATAAAAATCAATGGCTGGAAGCTGAAGCCAGATAAATAAAAATTGGAAACAAGGCACAAATTTGTAACAGTGAGGGCGATTAACTTTTGGCACAAACTATTGAGGAATGTGGTAGATTGTTTTCTAAGCAAGACTGAATGCCTTTCTAAAAGAGAAGTTTTAGCCCAGGACCAATTATGTTTGTTAAGCACATTATTGGGCTCAAGACAGAGGTAACTGGGTTAAATAAAATGGCCTGTGATGTACTGAATGTCAGATGATCTGATCTCTTTAAATTCTATGAATCTGTAAATTCTAGTTGTGTTACCTTTTATTAGTATTTTGTGGCACCACCTGATATGAGTTAAAATTGGAACTTCTGTCTTGTTGGAAATTTGATTTTTTTATCTTCAATTGGGATTAAAAAAGGATTTTTTTCCTGAGGAAAATTCACCCAAGTTGTCTTTCAGCAAGTCAAACTTTTATTTTAACATTCAACAAATTGTTCAACATTATTGTGAACAACTTTCAGATTGAAAGTAAAAGTTCTGATAGTCTTAAAATACTCAACTGGTTTGTTGATTTGAATCTAAACACTTTGGTCAAGCTGTGTCCCACTGAGCTTTCAAAACCCCTCACAACAGTTGTAATTCTGATAGCCATGCCTCCTATTCCTTTTTAAGGATAAGACTCCCAAACCAAGTGATATGTCCAATGACGAGATATTGAGGAGAGGCCATATACCATCTGATGTAGCTCAGCCAGGCATCCTGGCCCAAAATGAGAAATGGAGCATGCAGTATCTGAAATAAAATTCCCTTGAGGCAATGCAGAATCTCAGGTTAGTGTAGAACTGTACTGCAACAACATTTGACATACTGTGACCAAAATGAAATATTTCATTTTGATTTTTTTCCTAATAGAAAAACTCAAACCATGGGCGAAATAAAAATTTCCCCATAGAAAAGTTTAATTTTCTAGAAACCATATGTTCTGTCAAAAAAGCATTCTTGGAAATTTCCTGACTAGCTCCATGCAAAAACTAGAGAATTAGCTCTTAATTGAAAAGAGGAGCATGCCAAAAATTAGCACCCATGGGGACAGCAAACCTGATTAAATAAGTGTTTAATGTTCTGTTTTTAATCCAAGGGGGGCAAAAAAACCCATATAGTATACATGTTGTTTTAAGTTTTGTCATTTTTATGAATAAGTGTCTAAGTAAAACAGCATGTTTTTGATACTTGGGTTCCATTCCCTAAGGTTACTTTTATTCTGCTTATTGACTGTAAGCCTTGCTGTTTCCTTTAACTGAGCAGAAAAGCCAGTACCAAGAAGCCTGGAAGCAGCAATAAAGAAAACACTGAATCAGCCCTTGTGCATACCTGAAACACCGCCAGGTCCTGAGCAGCAGTGATGCAAGAGGAGACCTGATACACAGGCATGAATCCAATTATCCATTAATTTTCTACTTTTTGAGTGTTATAGAATCTACTGTAGTTATGGGTACAACATCAAAAGGCCATTATCATTAAAGCAGTTTGTCAATTCCTTAAAGTTAAGTTATTATAAACAACCTGACACAATCACTAGAATTAAGAGACAGGGAAATATTAAAAGAGGGAAATAGCATGCTACTGTTGGTGTTATGGAGGACAGTTGGTAGCACATTCATATTTAAGGTGAGTATTTCTCTATTTTCACCACTCTTTAGACCACCCAAGACAAGTTCTGATGTCAAAGATGCTTTGTTCAAGAAGTCCAGCAAAGTATGAATTTCTGCTCAAACGCTGGGTGTTGGAATAAATTAGCAATGCCTTATGGCATGTACCATGGTTCTTAGAAGTTCCATTAAAAGAACAGTTTGTATTTGAAGAAGTTGTAAATCTGATTGCTGTGGTGCAGCTGGCAGAGTTTCTAATCTTCAACTGGTTCAAGACAGTTATGGACATGATCAGTGCCAAACAATTGTATTTAAGGAAACTGCAAACTCTGCTGGCAGAGTTATTTAATTACAACTCTACATAGTCAATGAAGAAAAAGACAAACCCCCATTACCTTTTATACAACATACATGTGTACAAGGAAGTCCAATCCATCAGAAGGGAGGGAGTACAGGAAACTTGAGACTTAAGTCTTAATGAGACTGAAGTAAGTCTTTAGTAAATTCCACACATCAATGTTTTAATAGTTTCTTTTAAAATTCATCTTTTCTATCTTTATTAGACTGAACTTATATTAACATGTTATTTAAAGAATAACATTAAAAAACCTTACTCTTTTCTTATACCAACACTCATCTCTAGCCACTCCTTACACATACAACTCAAAATAGCTACCACTGTATAGTATCTGTTCCACCCCTTCAAACCATTCAATAATAGAATTTAATTAAATTATGTATACTGGCTTGAAGTTACTGTGATTACCCTCTGCATTGGAGTCATGTGATCAAGACATTATCTCAAATACCAGTTGGCAAGTAGATAAACCAGAACCTTAATACTTATTCCTTTAACACCCTAGCATCCTGCCATGAGCCAAAGAGCACCATCTGTCATCTCTTGAACATATGCTAGCTGGAATACAATACATGGCTATAACTTCCTGGTAGCAATTGGATGCTGCAATATCATACAATTGATGATGGACAAGAGGTAGTTTGGGGAACTTTAGCTTTTGAATAGCTTTAGTGGCAAATGTTTTCTGGATTTTAACATGGACATTCTAATAATATTTTAAATCAAATATCTGTTTTTGCGTTAATTAAAATATACAACAATAACTGAATGTTTTGCCCTGGCAGATTTATATCATTATTTTAAAATTAAGTCTTATAAATTGCCTGGTCTAACATAAATTTGATACAAATCTGCACTTGATGCAGAGTTTTTGTTTCCTGGAAAGACTGAAAGACAGTTACAACTTGGGCAAATGATTGCTTTAGGCCAAGTTGGGAACAAATTTAATCTTCTGGAGTGTTAAAGACCCTACAAACAAAGGCTGTAATTTGCATGGAAATGTATGCTTAGGGCCACCTAAAAGTATAATGTTGTTCTGTAAAAAAAAAATCCTGAGAAAAAGCAGAAACTCAGAGACAAACTCCTCTGCCCAGCTTATCAGCGAACACAAATTATAGAAGCAGCAAAGACTGGTGAGGCATCAGGTTACCGTACTGATAATTTGTGGATGAGTAATTGGAGAGCGTTTTGTGACAGTAAGCAACAACTACTCAATGTTTATATCAAATAATTCACTGAAATTGCCAAAGACAAGCCAAATCATTTACAAGAGGCATTCGAGCATTCTTATGGCACAGGGCTTGAAAATAACTATGCTTACATGCAGCCAAACTGTGTCATAAATTTTGTGTGCATCTGATTCCCAATTACTTGATTCCTATTTTCCCATATAAGAGCAGCCACTTAATCTAGCTGAATAAACATGTTAAACCTGCCACTGAATCTTGCTTGCCATTGAGGCTTCAAGAATAGTCAGAACTGTAGGCCTGGAAAGGACCTCCTGTGTCAGTGACCCAGTCACCAGTTATCAGAGGTAACTGTATCATATAATGCCTTCCATAAAAGGGAATTAAAATATGTTCTGAAAGCATGTAGTAAATCTGTAGCTGCTGTTAGGTTTTAAAGTATGACAAGAGGGAAACAACTTGAAGTGTCACAAAAAGATTAGTTAAACATGCTAGTCTTCTTGTATCTGAATAGCTAATGTTCATGTGTACGCTACAAACATTTTCCAGGTAAGAAAGAGATTTAATACCCTGGGGAGATCCATCTCTACACAAGAAATTAATTTGGCCCATGAGGTGGGAACCTTACTACCCCTGCTGCATATTTTACAGATTACAAAATGGAGTGTCAAAGCACAACCATTAAATTCCATTCAGATGGTACAAGAAGCTTTGTCTTAGCACAAAGGTCCTATACCATGTTGAGCATGGGATTGTTTGAAGGCAGCATTACACAGCTGAAGCTCTGCAATATATCGCTCATCTGAATAAAAATTCAGAGTAAAATAATGCTGCATGATCCACACTTCTGCCAAGTGCATTGGATGATATTTGAGATCTTTTTGATTTAAACTTTGCAAATATTCAAGCATTGCAACATCTTGTTCTCCAGAATGTCTGCAAGAATTGTGAACATGTCTGTGAATAACCTATTTGTATGCAAATACATATATATGTGTGTTCAAATCTGCATGCAAATATATATTCACTTGAATGTTTGCATGGCTATCTTGAAAGATCTCTACAGATTTGGGAGTTATAGTGCAGATGCTACGTGGCACTGGTGACCAGTCACACAGCATGACTATTGCGTAGTGGAAGTAACAGTCATAGCAAAATAGCAAGTAGTTCATAAATACTAATATATATGCATGCATAATCATTAGGTAAAATATTTAAATTAATTGGTAAAAACCAAGTCTGTTTCCTGATAACTGGTATACAGCAAAAGTATATAATTCATATAAAAAATCATCACTGTGATTAGTTTTCCCATCTATAAGCAATGTGCAGGTCAAAATTAAATTGTGCATAGAGACCCTGGATAACCCTGAAAGGAGGATCATGGTGGGAAAGTGTACCATGTATCTATGTCACTGGTGGGCACCCCTCTAGAATCTTCTTCTCCATAGTCATTGCAATACAAGGCCTGAATATTATGCACTAACACACAAACTTGCAATGACATTTTAAAGCTTGTACAATGAATATGCACCCTGCTCCCCTAGGCAAAGACATACAAGCATCTGGCACCTGCTGGGAATTTAGCTGTGGGTGCCAGACAGCTGCTGCCCATCAGAGTTTCCAGGTGTGCTTATTCATTTATGAGGTCGCTGCAGCTGCAGACAGGACCGCAACAGGGACCATGCAGGCTAGAGAGAGAATAAGGATTTGTTCAGAATTTGCTGCTTGGGCTGACTTTGTTTTGCCCTGATTTACAGCACCTGGCTTGTTGCAGGATGCAGATGTTTGCTCTATTGCCCAAGAACCAGCACTTCATTCCCTTTATAATGAGTGCTGTGACCTCGGGGAGTTTTTAAAGCCCTGGTTCAACACAATTTAGTTTTTCGCTTTTGGCTTCTAAGATGACAGTCTGTCAAGTTCACAATCAGATTAGTGGAAGAGGTATATTGAAATTAAAAACTTAATTTTCAAACTCCTTTGAGTCAAATATAATTGACAACTTGGAACTATAGCATGTTCTGTTCTTTGTTTCATTTTTCTGTGGGGAAATCCCTGGTTCTCTTTTTTCTTTGTCCTCTGCATCACTTCTCCAAGTCTATATTAAAAAGGATTCTGTAGCGACTTCCAGGATCTGCAACAATCTTAGCACCACTAGTGATGGTGCGAGAACAAGCCACATTGAACATTGAAGGAATTATAAATTACTCAGGAGACTAGGAGCCTTAAGATCACTGACTTAATTAAAAAAAAACCACCGACAGTATATTAACAGCAAGCTTATGGATCATCATATGCCAATCAAACAAAATGAAATAAATGCAAATGTTGGATGACATATTCTTTTGTCTTGGAAATACAGAGTCTTAGGGCATGTATTCAGTTCTAGGTAGGGAGATTTGTTTATTTGCTTTTATGAGAAGCAGGTTTGTTTATGTAGGTACATTTTGAAGCGGGGGGGGGGGGGGAAATGTGATAATCCATTATTGGATGCATTTTTAAATTATTATTTGGCCTATTGTTTAATATTTATATATTTCATTAAGAATGATCTCTTCTTCTAGTGCCAGTGCTGCCAATATTACATACAAGGATGAACCTCCCTTCTTTTTCCTTGTTGAAAATTAGTTGCATTAAGAAAAAAAACCCATGACACTGAAGTTGTAGAAAGTCTCATTAAAGTCAAGAAATGAATTCTACAGAATAATTTTCAACCTTTCAATTTAAAATTTGTGTATCCCTGTCCACTTTCATTTTGGGTCTTTGTCACTCATTGGATTAGACATTTGGGTTTAGAAGAAGGCAGTGTATGGTGACATTTGTTGTTTTTGTTTCAGCAATGTCTAAATGACGCAGTCAGGATCAGAGACTCATGGTTATGTAAAAGTTCCCATGCCTGAATGGCTATGGGTATCATAAAAGAAATAAACTAAACATAAATAAGGAACAAATTTGCAGCTGAGCAGCATGCAGATAGCATGAGACTAAAGTACCAGGATAAACAGATTTCAGAATGAGAACCAAATCTGAAGGAAAGAAGAAAAAACCTTCTATCTAAGAGATGCGATTGGAAAAGAGAAGAATATTTTTTAAGTCAGGGCTTAGAAGATGTCCACAATGTATGATGTTAGGCAAACTTCAAAGGGAGGGAATTTCACAGATGTGGTAGTTCTTTGCCATTGTGTTTAACATCATTTTACAGAGCCTTCCTTTCATTAGTATTAATTTGTTGTACGTTAATATGCATTGTTTTGACCATTCAACTTAGGGTCATTGTAAGGCTTCTTCTGTAATGACAAAGAAATAGTATTACATAATGGCTGTATGGAAATACGTTACCTTTCAAATGGAAATACATAGTCATTTTCTTTGGTTTGTTCACAGTAATAACCACTCCATTTTTTTAATTAGTGCTGCTGCAGGAAAAAAAGGTCTTCCTTAACAAACTACAATTGCTACTTCATGATGCAGCTTAGTTTAAACTTGGAGACTTTCTCTCCAGGAATTGTGTATGACTTTAGTCTTGTGAACACCCCACATGTGTACTTTTGCTTGTTAAAATTCTCTCATTGATTTTTACAGGCAACACAGATACTTATGTAAGAAAGATCTTCAGCTTAGTCTATGAAATCTAAACAAATTCTGGAATATGGATGCTGGCAAGAACTTGATGCATGTCCTTACAATAAATATTGGATTCATTACTTAATATTAGTTTTTGGTTAGCATCACACAATAAATATGATGAAATTATTTTGAATAAAAGTTTTAAAATTGTAATTTTGTAATGATTGGAATTCTTTGAACATATATAGAACTTTGCATTTCTACTATGCTGTATAGAAATTGAATAATAATTTCTATTTTTTGTGCCCAAATTTTGGAATGTTTTTGCTAAAGATCTAAGTTGACACATGTCAATAAATACAATGACCTGTGTATAAAACTTTCCCACAAGATGTCACTGTTTCTCTTTCACAAGAAATCAAGCTGATGTGGAAAACAGACCAGATTCCTTTTTAAAATGACACAGAAATTAAAGCAAGCATTTATTTTTGTATGTGTGAGTCAACCTAGGCAATATGTTGTCTATGGAGAATAACAATTTCATATTTCATTCTGTTCCATATGCATTCAAATTTAGATATTTTGGGGGACATCCCCCACATAAGACCTAGTGATGTGTGTTAATTCTGTGTTACACCAGATAAAATGTGTCGGATAAAATTTAATGAAGTTGATGGCAAAGTTAATGTAAGACAATATTTTTCCCATTTAAACTTTTTTTTGCTGTACTATGAAATAGCTCCCCTGAGAGTGCATAAACATTCACAAAGATGGAATTCTACAAATGCACAGAGTTGTTCCTGTTAAGGAAAACAGGCAAGAGAGCTTGTGAGTTTGTAGGCCAGTTCTGGACCCTGCTCCCAGGACTGTTTATGCATTTTATATTGACCAGTCCTTGGATTTAAAAAACACAACCACAACCACCACAATAATATAGAATCAACCCTGTGAAGAGGGAGTGGATCCCTGATCTTGCCTTCCCAGCTCAGTGTCCTAACCACTAGATCAGGGTCTGGCTTGTTTGGCTTCTCATGCTCTGGCCCTGTGATTCTTAGAGTCTTGGTTGTGCAGGGGCCTAGCATCTGCACAACAGGATGGGTGGAGGGGGACCAACCTCATGTCTGGATTGGTGGCTAGAGCACTCTTCTGAGAAGTGGGAAGGCAGCTGTGAGTGCAGTTTCTTTCAGGTTGAGAAGGGCATACAACCAAGTTTTCCCACTTTATGGACAGGTAGGAAAGGGTGGACACCATTATTATAATAGGTGCCTACCCTTAAAAGCAGGATCTCAAGTGGATAGAAGTGCCTCAGATGCCTTACTGCCTTAGATGGAGTGGGAAATGACTCACTATTTTCCTCTAAGACCTCTGGGTCTCCAGATTGCCCTTCAGAGGTGCCTTCATCTCATTCTCTGTATAAAGGGCCTGAGAATCTAATACTGTTTATGACGTTTGCTCTTTATACTTAAGTATAAAGTTAAGTGCCTAAACCCACTCATTTTGGAACCCACTCATGGGGCAAGGTCCTTAAGTTTTTCAGTGTTCTAGTGATTATATATAGGCAGAAATATTACCAGACTTGATCTGATCCTCTGTGCCTTGTAATGAATGTTCGGGATACTGAGGAATAATGTAATTTTTCAGCCTTTTACTCTCCTCATGGTGTTTCCCTTTATGCTTGGAAGGCCTTTCTCATCCCAGCATATCAAGTAGCCATGCTCTCCATTAAATATCTTCCAAGCATAGCCCTTGCAGAAGCTTACCATTGCACTGGAATGTACCGTTGTGATTTATTTCCTTACCATTGTCTGATGAATCCACTCCCATGTCACTCAGTGGCTTTTTTGGGCAGGAACCATGTTCTTTCTGAGTCTTTTAACAATATTGAATAAACTTTCTGCACTCAACAAATAATGGAACACAATATATTAATTACATTGCCTCCTTTTTCTACATCCACTTACGTTTATGTGGCATAAATGTGCAGGAATATAGCATATAGGTAAAGACTGAAGCTTCCAGATCTTGCTGGGATGGCTGATGTCAAAATCTAGGCACTTCAACAATGCTTGTTTACAACATTGACTTCTATCATCCTATGCTCACAATTTCAATTAGATGAGTTAAGGAGACTTCTGTTTTCACTCTCATGGAGGGAATGAATGTGAGATATATGGAATGTATGTAGGAAGACTTTTCAGAATCACCAGCTTCATCTGCATCCAGCTGAGCTTTCAAGCTAAATTGCATCCCATCTTTCTTGTGTCTGAAATACCTTCTGCATCATCATTTAAAATCAAAGTCAGGAGGTGGGAAGAGGAGGGTTCACAGAAGCAGCTGCATGATAGAGGAGGTAAGTAGCACCTGAAGGAACATTTTGAAGTTTTTTCCCCCAAAGATAGGAACCAGAACTTCCAGCAGCCTTATTTAAGACAAAAAAAAAGAATATTGCTGTAGGACTCCTATACATTGTTACAGTTTAATCTTTATTTTAAAATATTAGTATTGTTTTTTGTGTAATAGCTATACCTTGCATGAAGGAAAATAAATAAAATATTAGGTGGTCAGAGAGACAAACAGAAGATGTTGAAGTCAATGACAAAATTCCCAGTTGCAACAGCAGAATCAGAATCTGGCCCATAAACACATTTTCATTTAACAAACCGTGGTATAAATTTCCATCCATTTTTTAAATTGACTGTATACTGCAATTATGAATGCCACTGAGGTCTGCCCATGCCAATGGCATCACTGTTGCCATAGTAACTAATGCACATCAAAGGGGAAAAAGTGGATGGAGTGTGAAAAAGGGCTAAAATGGAACAAAGTAAATACCATAAACAAGACATAGGGTGCTGTTGGTTGCTAGAAAACATTCATTGCTATTTTTGAGGGAAGATTTTTTTTTTTTAAATAAAAGCACCTCCTACAGTATAGAAAATAGAGGCTGGTCTAGTAATTTATTTGTATGAAACTCAGTTGGCTGTATGCAACAAATAATACAAATCTCAGACTTGTATCACTATCCTATTTTGAATAAAATTCTGCTATTCTTTAGTTCTGGACAAGTCTATACTGCAATTGAGAGCATGTTTATGACAGATAGAGATATTTTTACTAGCTTTAATCTAGCTAGCATGCTCAGTTTCTCTGCAGAATATGTAATTTTTATTAAATATACGTGTGCTCTACAGGAGGCACATCTACATGTTCATTAATGTGCCATAATTATGGTGCATTAAGTTTAGTACCTGCAATTAATTACAGGTACTAACTTAAAGCACCATAATCAGTGCTACTGCGCATTAGTGCAAAAGAACAGTTTTTGTGACATTAATATGCAATAGATTAATTCTACTGTGCATTAGCATGGGTTTTGCTAGCTGAGCTAACGTGCAGTATAATTAGTCTACTGCAACATTAGTGTCTCCTGTAGACTTGCCCTGTGCAACTATCTTGTGGGTTGAGCTGCACTAGCTACAGCTATTCTATAGTAGCTATTTTGTAGTAGCTACTTTCGTTCTTGTACTCATAGACCGAGGAGGAGGAACTGGCACTTTTATTTTAACCTGATTTTTTTTTTTTATGAGTTCTGTTCTTGGCAAAAATGCTGAAACAACAGCTTTGGAGACTTGGATTTCTCTAACTGTTGGAAAAGTGCAGCATGCAAGACTTCTGTTAACATGCTTAAAACCTAGCCTGGGAAAATCAGCCCCAAGGACAAAGGCACTTCAATGAGGTAGCTAGTAAAGTCAGTCTTTCTTCTGAGCATGCTGAGAACTGTATTAATTACCAGCGTATTTTGGATGTAGGTATTTGCCTACTGGGGTCTGGACTAAAAACTCTGGACTCTTCACTTCTTGACAAGTCAGGAATTTATTTTAAAACAAGACAAGGTCTTCCTTAGAAATGGTACGATTTTTTTTTGCATACTTCTAAAACATCATTGAATCCTTAATATTTACTTTTATTAAAGATACAAACAACAAGCCAAATTCCTCACTGTGTGAGTGAAACATCACTAAAAGTAATAGAGTTTTACTGTATTAATAATGAGTTTTGTCTTTTCTGTACATTGGATCAAACCATTACATTGGTGTTAATGAAAAAACAATTTGATCCTGAATATTGCTGCATGAAGTTTATCCTATAAGAAATGTACAGAGCAAACTGGGGTCTGGGGAGCCTAACAGCACCTTTTTACAGTTGTATTGAATCTTTTCTTCTTATTTTTATTTCATTTTAAATTAATATAAATACACTAAGTCTTGGTACCCTCAGGGATACTAAAGCCTGAAGCAAGATTGAGTATACTAATCACTTCAAAGTGAGTTATTCTGCCTTTGCCAGCAGGCTATTTTGCAGACCAGTTAGCATTTCAGGTGAAAAAAATTCAGGGTATTTCTCACTGGTGGTAAGTGTGAAGGAAATATATTAGTTTCCAACAGAAATTAGGTGGGTTTCTTTTAAACGTTGCCTTTTTCTGAATAGGTCTTTTCCCTTCACTGCCCATCAGCCCTTCATCCTGTAGACAGTATCAGCATCAGAGAGACCTAAACTGCAATACTCATTCCTCCTCTGGAATAACACATGGATATTTGAGGATGTTCTGATGCTAAGTATTTGATGTGACTAATGTTGTAGAGGGTTAAGATGCAAAATTCTTATCTGAATGGAACTATTATTACTATTTTTATGAGCATTATAATAGGATGGGGTGTGGTAGCAAAGCAGCAAAGCTATCTCGCTGTGGTTCTGGGCACATGAATTTACGTCTTATTCTGGATTCCTGCCAAAAGTCAAATCCAGGTGATCTGTCTGTGAAAGGGTACCTAATCAGCTAGACTAGGAAGTTGAAGGCAGCAAGACATAATGGTAGTCATATCACTCGCTTGTTTACTGTTTTCTGTAGATACTGGAATGCTGCTCTTAAAGCTTACGTGGACCTATAATTATACTAGAGAGGGAAATGGGGTTTTACCATGTAGAAATTATAATGCCATTAAGAGATTGGTCCAATATGATCAATCCTTTACCTTTTCAGGACTATTCATGACAACTAACACACTTAACTTATACTCAAAATAGGCTAAAATGGTGTGTGTGGACTACCTGTTGTGGACAGAGAGACATTTTCAAGGCAAAATTGTACTTAGAGCAGTGGGTCTTGGCAGTGGAGGGAGAAAGGGTGTTGCCCCCCTCATCTACACATGCATATTTACTGAACAGTAACAGAAAATACTGCGCAGCATGGGCACATGTCCACACATGCATGCCCAAACTCCACAGTAGATATGGTGACTTAGGTCAACTTGAGTGTAAATTTGATATCTGCATCAACTAGGTATCAAATTTATGCACGATTAGTTACTGTGCAATACCGCATGTGTAGACACTTTACTGTGCAATAATACTATGTGTGTGGACTGATTCGGGACTAAAGTTAGTCCCTGGACTATCAGATGGACTAACTTTAGTCCCGAATCAGTCCACGCAGAGAGTTAATGTGCTTTAATGCCTGCATGTGTAGATGTCAACCTATTGCCATTTACTGTGCAGTACATTTAAGCTGGTGTAAATGCACATGTAGATATGCCCACTGTGTCCATGCTTCAAACCATTGGTGATGTTACGCTGAACCTATCTCTCTGTACCTCCTCTTGAGCCCTCAATCTCTGCTAGGCCTCAGAATGGCTGCTGAGGAGGAGCTCAAAGGAAGTTCTCTGGTGAACTGCTGGGTTTGGAGTGTACCTGCATAAACAGTTGAGCAGGACAGAAGCTGCTTGTACTTGGGTGCCAACACTTCCTACCATAGCAGTCCATAGCACTGGTTTGGGAGGAACTCAGACCTGAGATAGGGAAAACCCCCCTCATTGTGGGGCTCCCTGCATCTAGATAGAGTCTGGGTTCAGGGGAAGCCTGGGGTCAAGGCAAAGGAAACCCCTTGCTGCCCAGACTCCAGGGCAGGGGAAACCACCACAGCTGGGCTCTCCTGTTGGGAAGACCCTGGTTTGGCGGGAGCCTGGGGTCTGGGTGGTGGAAACCCACTGTGGCATAGGTCTTCCCACAGCTGGGCAGACACTGGTTTGGGGGAGCCTGGGCCCAGAATGAAGGAAACACCCCATGGTGCAGAGCTCCTCCTAGTTGGGCAGAAACCAGCTTGAAGGAGCCAAGACCAGGGTGAAGAGCTCCTTCCCCACTCCCTCCTATAGGTCAGAGGCAGAGACTCGTAAGGGACAGGGTTGAGCAGCCAGCCTGGCCACCTGGAGTGAATGAAAACCACCATGGTGCAGGGCACCCCATGGCTGGGTGGATCCCAGCTTGGGGGAAGCCTCCCCCGCTCCAGTGTGGGGCTTCTCCCATGTGGGCAGATCCCAGTGCTGGGGCGGAGGTGGGAGGGGACGGGACTTGTACCAGGGCAGGGGACTTCATTCCCTCTCCCCTGCAGGGGGACTTCAGGGTGTTGGGGGCACGTACTGGATGCCAATCAGGGACAGCTTCCACTTGGATGGGCTCAGCCATGGCTGGCAGCCTTGCAAGTGTGGGTAGCACTCTCTGCCTTCTGATCTGGGCCAGTACAGGCATCTGCCTGCCTTCCCCAGCTGAAGGATGAGCATGAGTTCTGTTCATTATCATTCTAATTTATGCAGCTTAGAGAAACCTGTGAATATTTGGTCATTTCCACCTTGGACTTTTTCACTGTCTATACTTAGTGTAAGTTTCTAACACCCATTGACTTGAAATGGCAATTATAGATGTCTCACTTAGACCTGTGGCTTTAAAAATATCCACCTTATTTCATTGTACATCTGCTTTCATGAAAAAAGAACAAAGCTCTAAAACCACTATTCAGGTGTAAGCCTCCAACTAGTGTAGTTATGAACAAAAAACTTGCTCTAATGATAGTTTTGTCTGACTAAGGGCAGATCTACACAGGTGCTTAGAACTAGTAATATTATATGCAGCATTGTCTATTAATACTGTAAAACTCTATTGGCTTTAGATCTACATGGGGACTTAGTACCTAGATCTACACAGGGACTTGGCACTAGCAATGTTGTGTGCTAAATTGTCTAGATTTTAAGTGCCTTGCTGCCTAATGGACTGAATATAATTCAAATGCCTAGACTATTTATACAATTCATAGTGAGAGTTAGGCAGATAAAATGGGATTGACAGAAGCCATCATGCTGAGTGGGGAGCCATGATCTAAGAATAGCTATGCCTGTGTTCTGCTGTGGGTATTTTCCATGCTTCTGGGCTTTGCTGGCTGCCACATATGGCTGGAAAGGAATTTTTTCCTTTCCTGCTGCAACATGTGTCAGTGGGGTAAGGGTGGGGGAGAGGGGCTCTTCACTTGAGAAATCCAAGGTACTTTCTCAATCTTTGCAGCAACAAGATGATGGCCACTGATCCCCCTGCTTTACCTGTGGCAGTTATAGCGTATGCATCATGGTTGACGGTATAGCTTTGCTAATACATTTGACTATAGATTTGTATGGGATGGTTTGGATTGGGATAATCCTGCCTTATGCAGGGAATTGGACTTGATAACCTTTGGAGGCCCCTTTGAGCCCTTCTTTTCTGTGATTCTAATCTAAGATAGCCAACCGATAAAACCATAGGACAAATATGATAGCAAGTTTCCATAGTATTGTGATTATGAAACTCATCTGGGAAAGACGAGACCTAGCTTCTATTTCCTGTTTTTCTATTATATGGTTTTACTACAAGTATCCACAACTGGAAGCCAGGGTCTCAGTTTCTCTTAGCAGAGTGTCCTAAGCACTGGGTTATATGGGTTATTATTTTCACTCTCTATGACCAAATAAATAGTTAATTATTCCATGCAAAATCAAACTACTTTAACAGGAGAGATAGAGCACTCCTATCCTCACCTCAAACTACCTCATGGTCTGGTGGTTAGGGCAGTCTTCTGTCATGTGAGAGATGTGGATTAAACTCCTCCAGACAGAGAAAAGAATTGTAGATGTAATAATGAGGGACTTCAGCTATCCACAAATAAACTAGGTCAATCTAACATCAGGCCAGGATGCAGAGACCAAATTTCTTGATGTTATAAAAGACTAATTCCTGGAGAACTTAGTTCTGGAATCTACAAGAGGAAGTTAGTTCTGGAACCTAGTCCTTATTAGTGCATAGGATTTGGTGCAAAGGGTAAATGTTAGTGAGCTATTGGGTAAAAGTGACCACAATATAACCGGGTTTGATATCCATGTAGAAGGGGAGACAAGAAAATCTACCACAGTAGCATTTGACTTTAAAAGGAAGACTATGCTAAAATGAGGAAACTAATTAAAAGTTAAAATGGGCCCCTGAGGAGGTGAACTTGCAAACAGCATGGGAACTGCTTAAGAACACCATATTAGAGGCACCACTGCAAATCAAAAACTGTGCTGTTCTGGATCTTCAGCAGAAGCAGGAAGACTCCTTGCTCTCATTAAACCTTTATTGTAACAACTAACCCCTGACCCAAAGTGATCAACTGACCAGTTCCTGTGGATAACACCACTACTAGTCGTTAACTAGTAGTAGGATTTAACTCTTACTACTACATCCCTGTTTCTCAGGGGAAAACTTGATACACACATAGTTACAAAAGGAACTTAAACAAAGCAGAAACATTGGTAAGTCTCTTCATTTAAAGCAGACTAATTCACAGGTCTAATCTCTTCAATGGAACTGAGGCACACCCAGACCTAGTGTCTGGAATAGGTGGAATTTGGCAGAGATGTTCTTGATTCCTATGGAGGAGACCACTAGATGTCTCCACCCAGTATGAACGACGGGTATCTGCCCTAGCATTGATGGTGCCTTGCATCCATGGATCTGGGATCCAAACTTTCTGCTAGAAGGAAAGACCAGATACATGTCTTGAAGTATGCTTGGGGGTCATAGTTCCATCTCCAACAATCCTTTATCTTTTTGTCTTTTTCACAAAATTCCTGTGGATTGACAAGTTTTGGAACAAAGTCATTGATCGTACTTGGGAGTGTTGTACAGAGTTGATGGCTCATAAGCAACTCAGCTGGACTCCACCCATGCTCCACTGGCATTGGACGGTAGATCAAGAGTGCCTTATAGAGATCTTTATTTTCCTGGAGCAAATTCTTCACAGTTCACACTGCACATTCTGCTTCTCCAATACTACAGGGGAAATGTGGATGGCTGATGACATGCTGAAAGTCATACTGGGCTGCAAACAGCCTAAACACAGCTCCAGAAAATTGTGGGCTTCCATTATCAGTTCTTAAAATTGAAGGTATGCCATGGCATGCAAATATACTCTTCAATGCCATTATAACTCTCTCTGTTGTGGCGCTCTGTAATTGTACCATGTCCAAAAAACAGCAATAATAATCAATAGCAACAAGGTAAACGGAACCCTTCCTTCCAGGTGAATAAATCAGCTCCCAACATCTGCCATGGATGATCTGGTAAATCAGTCATGAGGCACGGCTCCACATGCACTGGTTGGTGTTGACTGCAAACCTTACAACTGGCTACCCAGTCCTGTATGTCATCACAGATGGAGGACCACCAAATTGTCAGGTGAGTCCTGGCTTGACATTTTGTTATGCCTTGAAGAACATCATGAATCTTCTCTAGGATTTCCTGGTGTAGTGCTGAAGGTATCAGTACTCTGTTGTAGAACATAACTAAGTCTCTGACAACATGGAGACTGAGTCTCTCTTTTTGGTACCTTGCTAGTTTATAGTCCTCAAATCTTACTTGAGGCCATCCTTCCAAGCTGTATTTCTTTATCTTTGGGCAAGAGGAATCAGCTTCTTGAGCTTCCTGAATTCTCATTTGTAGTGAAGCAGATTGGTATCCCATCTGCAATAACTTCCACATAACCAGCAATGTCTCACTCCTGGTGGAGTTCTTCTGGAGAAAGATGAATCTCTAATGCTGCCTTAGAAAGAGCATCAGGTGTTTGTAAGTGTTTTCTGGGATGTGTACTCTATTGTAGACAAATTTCAGCATTCTGAGGCAAAAACCTCTGGATTCTTGGTAGAAGTTCATCGAGAAGTGTGTCTCCCAGTGGAAACACAAGTGGCTTGTGATCAGTTTGTAAAGTTAAAGTCAGGCCCACAAGGAAAATTCTGAATCACTCACATGTCCATGTAACTGCCAGTGCTTCTTTTTTCTATTTGTACATATTGAGTTTCAGGTGGAGCAAACACTCTTGACACAAAAGCAATAGGGGCCCAGTGGCCTCTAAGCCTGTATGATGAAGCATCTGCTGTAGTGTTCTCATTAAGCCTTTATTGTAACAATTAACCCCTTACCCAAAATGGTCAACTGACAACTTCCTGTGGATGGCATCATTCTTTAGTAATGGAGTTAACCCTTACCACTACAAAAACAATGTGAAGTGGACAAAAAAATACCCATGTAGTAAAATGGCTGATTTTCAGAGGCAGTAAGAAAAAGGCCTCTTTCGAAAAGTGGAAGTCAAATCCTGATGAGGAAAATAAAAAAGAGAATAAACACTGGGAAATCAACTGTAAAACTGTAATAAGACTACTTAAGAGAGAATTTGAGGTGAAACTTGCTAGAGATACAAAAGGTAATAATACAATTTTCTTTAAATACATTAGAAACCAAAGACCTGCCAGGGAGTCAGTTGGGCCTTTGGATGTTCAAGGTGTAAAAGTGGGGGTGCTGAAGGATGGCAGGGTCATTGTTAAGAAACTAAATGCATCCTTTGCATCTGTCTTCACTGTGGGAAATGTTAGGGAAATTCTGTCAGCAGATTCAATCCTCTCTTTGGACAAGTCAGTGGAGCTGACCCAAATTGAGACTTCAAAAGATGCAGTCGTAGAGGAAAACAGTAAACTAAATGCTAGCAAATCACCAGGGCCTGATGTCCTTCATCCTAGGGTTCTGAAGGAGCTCAGATTGGAAATGACTGAACTCCTAACTGTAGCACGCAACCTATCACTAAAAACAGCCTTGGTACCAGAGGACCAGAGGGTTGCCAATGTGATTCCTATATTTATAAAAGACCCTAGAGGGAACACAGGGAACTAAAAGTCAGTGAACCTAACTCTGTTGCTCGAAAACTGGGCAGTAATAATTTTCTAAAAATTGTTCAGCACATGGATGAACATGATTTACTGGGGAGGAATCAACCTGGTTTTATCAAAGGGAAATTGTGCCTCAGCAATGTAGGGGGCTGGACTCAATGATCTTCCGAGGTCCCTTCCAGCCCTAATGTCTATGGAATCTATGAATTGGCTAGGGATCTTTGAAGTTATGAATAAGCAGGTGAAATAGGGTGATCCAGTTAATGTAGTGTATTTGAACTTCCAAAAAAGCCTTTGACAAAGTTCCCCATCACAGGCTCTTAACTAAATTAGTTAGTCATGGGAATATAGGGAATGTTCACTCATGGATTAGAAATTGGCTCCAAGATAGAAAATGAAGATTGAGTATAAATGGTCAGTTTTCAGGATGGGGACCACCAGGGATCTGTGTTAGGGTCAATGATATTCCATATTCAAAAAAAGGCTGGAAAAGGGAGTGAATAGCAAATCTGCAAATGACACAAAATTATTCAACGTATAAATATCAAAGTGCACAGTGAGGCATTATGGAAGGATCTGGCATGACTGATTGAATGTGCAGATGAAATTCAATGTAGATAAAAAGAAAGTGATGCATCTGGGCAAAAATAACCCTAACTATAGCTACGTTATGATGGGCTCTATATTAGCTGTTACAATCCGGGAAAAAAATCTGGGAGTCATTGTGGATAGTTCACTAGAAACTTCAGGCCAGTGCTCAGCAGCTTCCAAAAAAGCAAACAAAATGTTAGGGATTATTAAAAAATGAATTGTAAACAAAACCGAAGGTATCATCATGATCCTTTAAATCCCAGGTGCACCCACATCTTGAATACTGTGTCCAGTTCTGGTCCCTACACCTCAAATAGGATGTGGGAGAACGTGAGATGGTAGAGAAGGGCAACAAGGATGATTAGTGGTATGGAGGGACTTCTATTTCAAGAGAGACTAAAGAGGCTAGGCCTTGTCAGTTTAGAAAAGAGATGGCTTTTTAAACGATGCCTATTTTTCACCATGAGTATTTCCCATGCATCTAGGCTTTGCTGGTTGCTCCCAGCCCCTCTACCCCCTTTTTGCTATACATATATTTAAGCCTCCCCAGAGGGGATATTTTTAAGCATCCCCAGAGGTATTTCACATTGGCTACAGCTCAGGCTGGGCACTTCAACTAGGGTGTGCCAATTCTCCTGCTAGAAGCAAAGCTATTCCTGGCTGGAGGGTCTTGTCCTTCTGCTCAGGGTCAGATTGATCACCATATTTGGGGTCAGGAAAGAATTTTACTCCATGGTCAGATTAGCATGGATTGTGGGGGGTTTTGCCTTTCCCTGTAGCAAGGGGCATGACCCTCTACCCAAGACTTCTTAAGTATATTTAGACATTTTATAGAAGCAGGACATTTCCTACAGTGGTTCCCTTGCTTTACCTGTGGCAGGTTAGGCTGTTAGATCTATGTTGTGTCAGAGTTGAAGGTAGTCTTATGGAATTTAGCTTATAGTTGTATGGGATAGTGTGACGGCGCCGGGCCGTCCCTAGGGACCCGAGAGGGACCCCGGGGGGCGAAGGAAGAGGCAGGAGACTCACCGGGGACGGGAGAACCGGACGGC
>JAGPOW010000261.1:41787382-41808854 GCA_030014935.1 Caiman crocodilus | reverse complement strand
AAGTGCAGGGTGCTGCACTTGAGCAGTAGTAACCAGCAGCACACTTATAAGATGGGAAACTCCCTTCTTGAGAGCACAGAGGCAGAAAGGGATCTTGGAATCTATAGATCCACTGGACCCTATTGTGCATCCACAGGTGCATCTCAAGTAGGGCCAAGGAGGTAATCCTCCCCCTCTACACAACACTGGTCAGGCCACAGCTGGAATGCTGTGTCCAGTTCTGGGTGCCCCACTTCAAGAGGGATGTGGACAACATTGAGAGGATCCAGAGGAGGGCCACCCACATGATCCGGGGATAGCAGGGCAGACCCTACAATGAGAGGCTATGGGACCTGATCCTGTTCAGCCTTCACAAGAGAAGGCTGAGGGGGGCCTTGTGACCATCTATAAACTCACTAGGGGGGACCAGAAGGGTTTGGGGGAGACCTTGTTTCCCCCAGTGCCCGCAGGATAACAAGAAATAATGGCCACAAGTTGTTGGAGAGTAGATTCAGACTAGACATCCGTAGGAACTACTTCACAGTCAGGGTGGCTAGGATCTGGAACTAACTTCCAAGGGAAGTGGTGCTGGCTCCTACTCTGGGGATCTTTAAGAAGCGGCTCGATGCCTATCTGGCTGGGGTCTCTTGAGCCCAGTTTCTCTCCTGCCCAGGCAGGGGGTTGGACTTGAAGATCTACAAGGTCCCTTTCAACCCTACTTCTATGATCCTAAGTTAAAAATATGCTTAGGAGAAAGTGCTGATCTGGCTGTTGTTCCTGACCAAAAGGGGCAGTGTGGTACATAAAAGGCTCTCAAAGATGCCCCTGGCTATAGTCCAAAGGTGGAGAAAAATAAACCATTCCTTTGCCATCCAGTTGGGAGTTAATTGTTCCTGTTGTTGGGTCCAGCAGCAGGAACATCATAACCTCCTACTTCTTCAGGGTTGAAAATGGGAAACAAATTAAGATTTGCCTAGGCAAAGACTACCCACAACTAGCATTTTCATCACATGCAAGGGCTAGGGACAGAAGTTACATATAAACTAGTTTAAGTGATCAGAAACTGGTTTCAACCTGTAACAGAACAGAAAATCAATGCACAAAACCCAAAATGGCTGAAATTGGTTTAAGATAAGCCTGGTTAAATGTAGTATCAGAATTAATTGATTTGGGTCAAACCAATTTATGAAACTTCTGTCCCAGACCCCTTCCTAGTTCAAATTAAATCACAGTCCCACAACATTCCAGCAAATTTTGCAGCCCTGGGCTAGACTGTGCTGTCTGCTCCAGAGAGCAGGGCTGGCCCCTAACCCTAACCCTGCATCCCCCCTGGCAAACCCTGGCTGGGGTCTGGGACCAGGAAGGGTAGTTAAACTCCCCCTCCCCTGCTCATACTTACTGCTGGCTGCACCTGTGGACTACAAATCCCAGAGGCACCTGGAAGCAAGAAGAAGTGATAAGCAACCCTATAGAGTCCTGTTGTTATGATTTTGGACTGTAGAACTGCTGTGATTTTGGTCAGCAGGAACAGAAAGCAAACACACAGCCCATTATGGCTACATGCCAGAGAGCTGTGCTTTAGTACCCTCGACTTCTCGCCTGAGCCACTGCAGGCATGTGGCTGCATTTCCTAAATCAAAGGTAAATGTCTGTTTACTTTTGTTTCAATTTAATCTATGAAGCTTGGACTAACCTGCAAAAACTGAATTCAGCCTCAGGCTATTTGACTGTCTGTACTGAATCATGAAGCCTGAGGGGTGGGACTGCACAAGCAGCACAGAGAACTTTTTAATGGTTTTGTAAGGAGATTCAGCTTGCCTGTAACTTAGCCTTGACACACCCATGCCCTACTTATACCTCAGGGGTAGGGACAGACATTCAACAAGCCCGAGCCTGAATTGATTCACACTTTGCAGGTTAGTCTAACCTGCAGAGAGTAAACTGGTTTGCAAGTGGATAGACATTTGGACCATGCCTACAGTGGCTCAATGCAGAATCCTGGGGGCACTGGAGCAGCCCTCCCTTCCACAGGGAAGCTGCACTGAGGAGGGGAGTGTGGCCAGAACCTGGTAGGCCTGCCTCTGGGACTCCCTGACAGCCAGGAGCAATCTGGCCACACAGGACTGCCTGGTCCCAGAGGGGAACTCTTCCCCTTCCTCCCTCTCTCCCACCATGGTGGGGCTGGGAAGGGGGCCCTGTTTGGTGCTGGGGGGTCTCTTCTCCATCCTCCTTCCCCCTTGCAGTGGGGTGTGAACGGGGACTCTGTGAGGCTGCCTGGTACTGGGGGGACTCTTCCTCTGCTTCTTCCCCATTGTTGTGGGATGGGGAGGGGAGGCTCTATGGGATGCTGCCCAGTTCCAGAGTGGGACTCTTCCCCCCATTCCTCTCCCCACCCTGGGCAGGGGAGACTCTGTTCCATGATGGGGTGAACTGTTCCCTCTCCTACTCTTCCTCCTTAGTACAGTGTTAACCTGGGCCAGGTGTGGGTGTGTGGGATGTGAGGGAGGGTGGGGCATGTAGAGACCCCCACAGATTCCCCCTATGGCATTCAGTCCCTGCTGCCTGGCAGCAGCAGCAGGTGGCTATATCAGGGTGTTCATGCCCAGCACAGGCATGGCTCTGGCCAGCACTGCATTGGAGGAAGGAGTGGAGTCTACCTTATCCCCGCAGCTTTGCTCCCTGAGCCTGAGCCTGAGCCTGGAGCAGGTGAAGCCCTGCACTAGAGCCAGCTGCTTCCCTTGCTGCTTGCTGTGCAGGTCCTGGGCTCTTCTGGGAGTGGAGGTAGCCTTGATCCCTGCTTCCCAACAGAGTCCAGCACAGGGCTGCCCCTCTGTGAGTGCAGAGCTGCAGGCACAGCATGGAGCTGCAGGGATAGAAGTGGCTGGGCAGGCTGCATGGGACTGTGTTCCTCATCCCCAAAACAGTGCTGGCTGCTTTTATTGTGGCTTTGGGCCATGCCTGCAGCTATGCACTCGCAGAAGGGAAGCCCTATGCTGGACTCTGCGGGGAAGTAGGGCAGGGCTTCCTCTACTCCTGGCAGAGTGCGGGACCTCTGCACAGCAGGGCAGGGGAAACAACTGGCTCCAGTGTGGGGCTTCCCCCACTGCAGGCTCAGGCTCACGGAGCAGAGTCACAGGGATAAGGCAGGCTCCACTCCCTCGCCTCCATGCAGTACTGTCCGGAGCCATCCCTGTTTTGGGCACGAGCACCCTAACCTCCCTACCTGCTGCTGCTTCCAGGCAGTGGGGGCTGCATGTCATGTAGGGAATGTGTGGGGGTCCCTACACCCCCAACTCTCCCTCTCACCCACACCCTGCCCAGCTGAGCTCGATGCTCCCACTGACCTTCTGGGGGAGGGGAGGAAGGAGGGGAGAAGAGTTACCCCCAGCATGGAACAGAGCTCCTCCTGCCCCTGCTCTGGGGCCAGGCAGCATTGCATTGAGCCCCTCTGCCCCTCATCCCTGGGGCAACAGGTGGGAAGTGGAGGAGGAGGAATAGTCTCCATCCAGCGCCTCAGTGAGTTCCCCTCCCGACCCTGCAAGGAGAGGGAGGGAGAGGAGTCCCTCCAAGCATGAAACAGAGCTCCCCTCCCCACCCTGTGGATCAACCAACCCAGCATGGCCCCATTAAGGTAAAGAGGACAGGGAAAAGGCTTAATTCCTTCCTCCGTCCCTTCCCTGTAGCTGTGCTCTGTTAGGTCGAGGGGCCACCGCTGCAGCCTCCTCCCCTCTGCCCCCCAGCAGACAGACTGACCATGGCTGCAATGGGGAAGGAGGGAAGAATTAATCCCCTTCCTGCCCACTTTGCCTTAATGGGGCCATGCCAGCCAGTGCCTCTGCTAGGGAGAGCAGTCCTTGCTCCAGCTAGAGACCAGAGGGGAGGGGTCAGCCCTGTGGCTGGACCAGAGAGCCCTGCCCAGCCCAGAGAACATGCTGGGATGCTTGGGGTGTCGGGTTTATCTTAAACCAGGACCCTGGTCTCAGACAGATTTTGCATAAACTGATTTGACCCAAATCAGTTATGTCTGATTACTACATTCAACCAGGTTTAAACCTGTTTCTGATAACTTACACCAGTTTATGTGTAATGTCTGACCCTAGCAAAGAGAAGGAAGGGAGCACCACTGTGGCCTGAGCATACAGGGTCTATTCTTAAAGGGAATTCTCATTTTGGATTTTTAAGGAAGGCTAAGCCAGAAAGACAATTGAGATTTAGTCTATCTTTGTTTTATATGTACACATTACTTTTAATGGGAGATGCAAAAAGACAAAGGGCAGTACATGGCTCTACCTTAAAAAGGTACTTCTCTAGCCCTCTCCTTACCTTAACGTCTGACCACCATGCAATATTTCATAGACTGAGTATCATAACAACCCCACAAGGCAGCAAAGTTTTAGTTACTCTGTAAAGACAGTAAGGTTGAGATCCTTAGAAGTGTCTTGGAACTCATTTGCTCATGCTCTCATAGGAAATCCTTGGCCTTCTTCCTCCCTTATTCTGCCCAGATGCTGAAACATATGCAGATAAAATTAAAGTCATTCCCAAAGCATGTCTGCTCTCAATTTTGTCAAATTTCAAAATAAGTTTCAGTCACTTAAAGGTAAAAAATAAAGTTTAAGAGTCATAGCTTTTAATACACTTATTGTGCCTGTCAATAATGTACCTAAAATTAGTCTTAACTGGAAGCCTGATGAGTAAGCTGGTAGGAAGACTAATCTACAGGAAAGAGTGTCTCTCATAGAGCCTTATTCTTTTAAAGGTGCTTTATAGAAAATACGGACAGTAGCAAGGCGTGGGAGATACATTAGCAAATACACTGAATCAAAACCATCAGGGAAAGAGTAACAATAGGAAATTGTTACTCACGCTCTGGATTGTTGTTATGCAACTGCAGTTGTGAAGGCAAAATAGCAATACAACAGATAATTCCTTCTCCTGGGGTACTAGTAATGACCTATTTAGCACAAGTGTTAACACTTTTTTAGTGTGCAGTACATTTAATAGAATTTTAATTTGTGAGAGAGGATATTGTTCAGGACAATCTGGCATTTCATTAGAGCTCGTGTGTCATTGGTTCTTTAGCTTAAGAACTTTGAGAAACGAGAGATAATGATAGAAAAATGATATTTAGCAGTTGTTTTCTCTTTTGGGACTGGAGTTCACTATTATTAGTAACTGGTAATATATATTAAGCAGTTGAAGCATGTGCATATGTAGCATTAAAGTATCTCATTCAGCTCTCTCTCCTTTTTCTGACCCTAGTATACATGAGCCTCTTGTCCTACTTACAAACTGACATTACCTAACCAACACTTAAATCTCTGCTTAGTTAAAGAAGAATTTGGAGAAGGATGTAGTAATTTAAGTCTTTTACTTAATCCTTAGAGAAAATACATGGCAGAATAGTAATCATAGAAAATGAAGGTGATGGGATATTGCATTGTAATTTAGTGTTTTTGAGCATGTAGTGTGAACCACAATTAGCATGCTGTTGTTATAATTTCTAGTGATGAAGTATTTAAATACTGGGAATAGCTGTATGTGCATTTTATAAATAGATACAAACTTGCTTTCGTTCAAATTACTTGAAAGTCTTGATCTTTTGCTGTCTAGCAGCCCATTCAACTAGGAAAAAGAGTCTATAGCTTAAAAGAAAACCTGATAGGTTCTTTATAAGAAGCCAATGATTTTACTGACTTTTTTTTCACTACCATACTTCTGCTCTAATTCATATATGCAGTATTATCTATCTTTTAGCCTTTGGGCCATAGAAACAACTGGAGGGAGGTTAAACGTCACCCTTACTGACAATGGAGAGAAAGATGGAAATAGTTTGATTTGATGGGATTGTACTTAATCTATTGTGTTACCTGGAATTTTTATTTAAGTTTAAATAGCCAACTGTTTAGCATTGAGTGCCGAATCCTTATTTCCTAAAAACTTCAAGACAAGCAAAGTGGGAATTTGGCTGCTATTGCTGTTGAGGAGTGATGCAGATCAGAGCAAGTTCTTATTAGAAGGTGACCAAACTCTTGGAGTGCTTCTCACCTACGTTTCAAATTCAGTTTTTGAAAAGCACTTACATTTGTTCATCTGCCGATGGGCTGTTCAGCAAGAACCATAGGTCAAGGTTGAAATGCATAGAAATAAACATGAACCCACACTTTTATAACTCTATAGACAGGCTCAATATCATAAAAGCTTATTAAATTGGGTGAGGGTTTTTTTAATGTTCCTAATAAGTTCTACTTTAATTCATACATCTGTTTTTATTCATATGTAAGCTATATCTTGCCCTAGCACCTAGACCAGATGTGATTGACATAAAAGTACTAAATACACACCAAGTGACCTTTAGCTTACTTCTTTTGATTGCATAAGTACTCACACTTTATAAAATGATTTTCAGTTCTGGCATTCTCACTTGTTCATTTTTTTTGCTGCTTCTTTTACCCAAACTTTGCTCAAGCAAGCAAACACTATACTTTATTGCCATTAAGCAACATGAGGCCTGTTGTAGTCTAGTCTAGCTCTAAAAAGTGTTGTGGAAGAAGAGGTGAGCATGGCTCACAGAGAAGGCAGAATTGGAGAAAAGAAATATTTAACTGTAAAGTCAAAGTAACAATAATAATATGCAGCTTTCCCATTCTTGAAGAAATAACTGTCTATGGATTGTAATAAATTCTAGGGGCAAATTAATTCATTAATTATAACTTTGGTTATTTGACTTCAGAGTTTGCTTAACTCAGGAGCTGATCATTTATATTGGAAAAGGTAAGAAATGTCAGTTAAATAGTGTTAGTCTTACACATTAGAACAAAACAAAATGACTTTTAGGCAAATGCAGGCTTTTTAAAAGAGTGGAATCAGAAAAGGTAAAAGTTCAATGGTCATCAACAAGCCTTTCTGGTATGTTCCTCTTGCTCTACTATACAGCTAGGCAAAATATATTCTACTGCATTATTAATGCTTGGAAAGACTGTGTTATGTAATAAAAGCTATGTTTAGTAGATGAGTTTAACACAGTATGTCCGGGAGAAAAAGATGATCACAGGGTTGTCTCTCTGAGAGCAATAGGTAAGAGGACAGTTAAAAGTAGGTTTTCAAAGGACTGTTCAGGACTTTAGCTCAACTGTCATTGACTTTAATGAGAGCTGAGTGGCTAAAACCTCATGCAAAGCTTTGAAAATACATGGGCTACTCCTTCCGTGGCAAAGATTGGATCTGGCTAATAAAACAGGTACATTTTATATAAATGAAGGTAAAGATGATTTCATCATTTACTAGACAATAAATATTACTAATATCCTAAAGAAAATTAAATATACATCAGGTGATTACCACTAAACTTCATCCAATTAAATTTGTACTGTTGACACGGCCTGGTGGCAGTACAGAAGTGTCTTGTTAGAGCTCTGGAGGCTTGAGTTTAAGTCCTGCTCCAGACGCAATATGACAAAACACCAACTCCCTTCACAGCTAAATGACCACTAACTAACACATTAATTAACTGAATATCCTGTCGCACACAGTACTTCTTAGTAAATTATAAACCCCACTTACCGCCCACTATCTCCATCCTGCCCTATCTCCTCTATCAGAAGGGCTTTGTAGCATGCCTGGAAGGTCAAAAGACTCAGGCTGTGGAGGATGAGTAGGGCTACAGAGCAACTTCTGTAGTTAAAAAGGTTTTCACAAAAAATGCCAGTACAAGCTCCAGATCTCTCCTTTTTTATTAAGGGGGCTTCACCTGAGGCATCTCTGCTGATTTCAGATGTGGAAGAATGCCATGGGTGGGGACTTTCTCAGACACAGAGACGTTATACTCTGTATAGATATTTCTTTATGAAAGGTGTAAGTAATGAATACCAAAAAACCTAAATGAGCAGGCTCCTAGATATTCTCACACTGCAGAAACTCCTTTCTCCTTTTTCACCTCTTGCTTACTTTGTCAGAAATATTATTGCTATATATTGTAGAATAGCCATCCACTTCTGCAATTCTAGGTAACCAGTGCACCTTGCTGTCTTCCACTGAAGTTATTAGTATTTCCCTGATGTTACTTTCTTGGGACTTTTTTGAGAACTTAAATGTTCAGTTGATCCAGCCCAGATCTCTGCATATTATAGACTGAGGGTTTCTGTCAACTTTTTGTTTGTATATTGATCCAAGGGACTTTCTTGCAATAGTTTTTTGGCTCTTGTTTTTATAATATTGATCTGATTGTACAGAAGTAATATCCTTTCTTACTATTATTTCTGTATCAGTGGAGGACTTTTATGTGGACAAGTTGTGTTTAATAAGAGGAAATCTAATCAGTATGGATCTGGCCCTGAATTCAGACAAATTTTAGTTATTCCTGTTAAGAAAGTGGATGAGTATAGGAAGGCAAACAAGAACTAGAATTTTAAATATGGCTCTACTCTGAAGAATGGCTTTTTAAAAACATGTCATTGTGGGGTTTCATGTTTACTGTGTCACAGTGGCTTTAATTAAAATTTCTCAGAACTGAAAAGATGCTGTTTTCCTGACTGCTTGACTTTTAGATGCAACTGGGGATTTTGAAGTCAAGCGATATGTTTTCTGACTCATCCAACTTTACCATTAAAACTTCATTAGGTCAAATTCTGTTGTCAGTTAAATCCACGCAAATCAATTTTCTCTGAGTTTGCAGAGGTGTATTTGAGACGCAACTTGGACCTGGGTTCTTTTGCTAATGACTGAGCAAGAAGAGAATCCAATTCATTCTCTCATAGCTTTGGCAATGCTAACAGAAAAAATGTTATAAAGAAAATTATTTTTGTTACTGAATTCATCAGGTATAAATACACATTGGGAATTAAGTTTTTGAGTAAGGAGTGCCATTTTTGACAACCAGTTTACAGAACAGAGCCACAATTTGAAAGAGATAGACATATGTTGAATGAAAGAGAATTTTCTTTTCTAAATGAAGGTGAGTTAGACTATCCTGAGACTTCGGTTTTTTAACTGACAGGTGGCAAAAATAATTCAGACTTGTACTATATCTCTTTAGATTCATATGGGGATTAAAATTTAATGTAATAAACATAATCACTTTATATTAGAAAAGTGGGATGGGAATTGGGAAGTCTGAGGTTTTTTTCTTCTGTCACTGATATTTATGATCTCAGGCAAAGTCACAAAAATGGCTATAAAAATGTAACTTTTCTTTGCCTTGTTTTTTTGCCACTGGTGAAAATCATCTAGGTATGCAGGACCTCTCAGATTCAGCTTATTTTTGGTAAGCCTATACTTCTCAGAATCTCAAAATTACCTTCATAGATGATTGAACTATTAATAGCTGATGAACAGAATATTGCAGATGTTTCCTCTGGCACTAATGGTGGATACCAGGGAGAGTAATGAACTGAGGATAGGTCACTCCAGATATACCCAGTTCGGTGCTTTCCCATTTCTGCTGCTTTCGAACATGGAGTATTGTACTAGATATTGAGATATTGGCCTGCTCCAGTATGGCACTTATATTCTTATGTACAGACAATTCAATTGGAATTAATATGCTTTGACATTGATAAGTATTACCTCCATTGTATAAAGAAATTGAAGCACGTATATAAAAAGGCCAATTTTTTTTTATTTGACCTATTTCTGCTAAAAATAAGTGTTACTAACTGTTAGTACATGAATCACCCAATCAAGTGGGGGTTTTTTAACTGTCAATTGGGAGACTGTACATTTTGGCTGTCAGTTCATAGTACACGCTTATTCCACTTTGAGCATTTTTCAGTGTCAGTGCTACATGCGTGGGTGATAGTGAAATTTTGGAACTAGACTGTATGCTTAGGCCATGCACTTTGCCTCCTTGTTCAAGGGCCTAAGAATGTGGAGTTTGTCTGACCTTCCACTCTGCCAGTCTTTGCCAGCAAGTTTGGATCCAGTAAATATCTTATCTTCTCGCTTTAGAAATTTTAAACCAAGTCTTTTCAAACCATTTGGCTTGGGAAATATTGTCTTCACTCAGTTAACTCATGAAGGATAATCCTTTATTTAAAAAAGAGAGAGAGAGAGAAGCAATGAATCTATAACTGGGTGTGTCCCCTTCCCACACCAGCTTATGAAGGGTGAACTTGCATGATAGGGTGCTCACAGCCAGTTCAAATGCTCACAGTCCTTATAAGCTATGCTCACCTAACACAGAACTGATCGCCATCGATGATGGGCAGAGCTGATACCTGGGGTCTCTGGGAAATATCTACATCCAAACTAAAAGTAAGTTGTTTTCTCTTGGGGTCCACACGGTCTAGGAACAAGCATCTTAAGTTACAGCTACTCAAAATGTACATATGGGTCAGACTGGGCCAGAGGTACTGGTTACAACCAAAGCAAGGCCAGATAATCTAGCATTGGCTTGTGCTGTCTTAAGTGCTCTTCATGCTCTAGATTCAAGCATTGTAAAAAAGGTATTGTGTAGTGAGGACAAAGGGTCTGCGACAGGGCTGTGTGAAATTTCACTGGCTATTTCATTTTGACTCATTTCAAGCTCAAAACAGTGAATTTGAAATTAAATGAAGGGCTTTGAAACAGCCTTGAAATGAACTTTTTGAGTTTCAAAGCTGAAGCTGAGCTTGTCTGCAGGGAAACAAAGTAAGGAGAAGGAAGGGGAAGTGGGGGGAAGGACTGCTCTGATATTGACTGTGTACCTGGCCAGTGAGACTGTGATCGTTCCCTGAGGTCCCTCCCAATCCCAGTGCTCTGGGGGAAGGATGGAAAAACAGCATAAAGGCAGCATTGTTTAAACTGGCCTGCTTTCTGCCTTGGGGTCAGTTACTGAGCTGCCTTGCAGAAGGTCAGCAGCATCAGACAACAAAGGCTACTGCCATTGATTTCCTACTTGCTAGCCTAGCAGGTTGGATTCCACAATACCTTATGCTTTCTTTCTATATCCTTTTATTATTATATTTGTTGATGGATTCTTTTCAATTTCATAATTGTATTGCATGTTATAATGTAAAAAGTATATAGGAAGACACATATATACATTTATATATTTTATAAAGACAAAACTCTATGAAATATGCTGGAAAGGCAAGCCTTCCGGGAGGGTGAGAAGTGGGAGTAGATGGAGAAACGTAAGTTCCCTCCCCCGCACCAAACTGAGACGTAGCCTCTTTGCTGCAACAAACAGGCATGAGGCTTCCACTAGTACAGGCAGCAACGAAAGGAGAGCAGTGCCACTGCCTGTGCCTGAGTCTGTATCCCCTCTGAGAACACCAGCCATAACCACCCTCCATCACCACCATGACAACAAGCAACAGCATGACAGTCTCCTTCACCCCCACTTCACTTCCCATTCTGAGCTTTCCAGTGCCAGAGGAAGAGCTGGATCTGGATCTGAGTGCCCTAGCAAGGGAAATTCTGGGGAAGGAGGAGGAATCATCTGAGTTTGTACTCCACACCCCTCAAGTTTCCCCTAGAGCCAGGTCTCCCTCCCCAGAGGGCACTTCAGAGGAAGCTGAGGTAGAGGTTGCAGAGGCAAACAGGTCACTTGAGTCCGCTCCTCCTGTTGCTCTGCCTCTGCCTGCTGAGGACGAGGAAAGTGCAGCAGCATTCACACTTGCACCCACATCCCCAGAAGCAAGCAGGTAATGTGGCCTGGGATTATTTTGAGCTGGCAGATGATCCCTTGTATGCTATCTGCCTGCACTGCTGAGCCAAAACCAGCCAGGGCAAAGGAACAATATACGAGCACCGCGGGGATGTTGATGCATCTCTGCACGCCTTGCCCTTGCTCCTCCTCAGCCTGGCACCAGTGGGAGAATACCCCAAAATGAGTCCCCCTCTCGCTCCAAAGCTCCCATACCCCAAAAGCAGAGGCTTTGGTATTTTATATAAAATGCATTTCTTACATGTTATAATAAGGCAGTAATTGCACAACGTGATAATGACTTTCAAATGATAAAGAATGAGTTTCTTTGCCTCAGGAAAGGCTGAAAAGCAATTTCTACCTAGGAAGACTTTTACAATCTTTGAATTCTTCTCAGCCTGAAGAAAGTATATGTGCCCAAAAGCTTGCAAAAAAAGATTTTTTTTTTTGTTACTATTTAGTTGGTCTAATAAAAGATATCACCTCTTATCCAAGAGGTTTGTGTAATCAGCATATGACATGGTGTGTTTGCCCACACAATGACTCCCAGAAAATGACTAATTTACATTTTAAAAGAAAAAACTCCAACATGAAGTAACACCTTGAAACAGGGAGAACATTTACCACTGAGGGGCAGTTAGCGAGAAACAGGTATATTGCATTAGCAAATCTCTGTGTCTGAAAAGTTGCACATATTCTCCTGGTCCTAAGATAAGGAAAATCTGAAAAACATACGTCTTTGTAGGAAAGGAAGTTACTGCATTATGTGAACCCCCCTAGCACCCCAGAGGTAATGTATGTGAATAGGCACAGAGGCAACTGTACTTAAACCTGCTTTGAGAGCACGGCTTTGTTTTTAGTCTCTTTGGGTGCCTATACATGAGCAGCAAGGGTGTTTGTATGTGCTGGAATTCCAATTTCTGTGCTCCAGCAGCCCCTGTGTCTCGTGCATCAGCGTCCCTGTGCTTAAAAATGGTGGTGGGGTGCTCAAACTAAAGCTCATTGAACAAGATTCAGTTCAAGCTCCCCCACCACCATTTTTAAGCGCAAGGACACTGATACATGAGAAACAGTGGCACTTTAATTGGAGCAGCTCTTGGAGCTGCTCTAAATAAAGCATTGCCCCCCTCACCCCCAAAGCATGTGTAAAAGTGCCTTTTGGGTACAGGAGAAAATGCAATCCCTTTGCTTGCGTAAAACAGGCTAGGTAAAAAAAGATGAAAGCAAAAATTACAGGATGCTGTAGTAATAAGATCAGAGGAAGAAGGTGTTTTTTCAACTGCTGAAGCTGGCTGGGGCCTGCAGCCTTGGATTTTAAGGTGCAGGGTAAGAACAGGTTGTTGTTCTGATAGTTTTGTTTGTTAATTCTTATCTTTGCCTGTATTTCAGCCTGAGGTTACTGATTTCTTATGCTGGTTCTTGTTTTTTTATAATATAACTGTCAATATTAACTGTGATTCTATAATATTTGATCATATAGGCTTGCCCTTTCTGTGGAAAGGAGGACCCATCTTTTCTGAGTGCATGACTGGACAAGCACTCAGATACTTCTAGCTGGGAGAATCCCTCCACTAAGGGCTGGCAAAGCCTGAGTGAGACCAGGAGGGCTAAGGTACCACAAGCCAAGGAGCTAGCCTCTGGTGCAACACAACTGGTTTTCAGTGGGCAAGCAGCAGACAGCACAGAGGGTTTTAGAGTGGAAAGGCATCCCAAAGGTGTGGAAGTACCCCAGGCATGTGTCTCAAAAACAAACCCAGACTGCACTGGGGCTGGGGCATGTCACAATCACCCTCGTGTACCAGAACTGGTTGGGATCCCCAGAACCACAATTTTCAGTTAGATTTGCAGTAACAGAAATAGAAATCCATTGCTTTCTAAAATAGCTTCATAGCATTAGGATACTGACTGACTGCCGTAAAGACCTAGCTATAGAATGAAATGGTTGCCACTGAGTCTGAAAAATGGCTTCTACTCTCGTTTGACACTGGCCATTATGATACTGAAATAAGTGAGCAATCTGATGTGAGTGAGCGACCTGGTTCACATGGTCTGGATCAACTTGTGCAGTATTGGGCACACTTGTTTTCTCTCTCTGGAGCTCCACATTTCTTATGAGTTGGGATGGAATTAAAAGGGGGAGGAATGAATGGCGCCCAGACCACCTGGTGTTCATTATTAAATGTACTGTACGAGGAATGAAAAGATCTTGGAGTAGGGGTGTGGAGTCCAACCACCCTGCCAAGTGGGAGAGATGAAGTCTCTTGGGGGTCTGTTGATGAGCAGGGAATGTCACTGATAACAAAGGAGTACAACAGCAACATGAGAAAAGCTTCCATAGTCAGTTGGTTTGAAGTGGCAGTCTTGGGGAGTCTTCAAGATGCAGTTAAGCCTTTGAATAAACATTCAAATCAGGGATATAACTTAAAGCTATATGACTTTTAACATTCTTCCTGGCTCCAACAGGTAGCTGTGGGACATGCATAACAGGAATGACAGTATATTTTTGTCTCGGGCGGCCAGAACCATCCGGAGGATCGCTAATTTAATCGGACGTCAGGCGGGCCGGTGATGGAGAGGCGGACACAGTGTACTGGTTGCAAAAATAACTTTAACTGTACTTATGTCACTGGTGGCCGCAACGCAGGTGGTAAGGTTGCTTACGTAGTTGCAGTTAACGAGTTGCTTGTGTAGTTATAGATAACTGGCAACAGAAAGAGCCAGCGAGTTTGTAGACAGAAACGAGCATGCAGGATGATGGATACGTCTGGAACAAATGGTGATGGGGAGATGTTGGTGGGTAATCAGTCTGCCAGCTTTTCTCTGCCACATGCTCAAAGCTCTCTGACTTGGGCAGAAGTTGCATAGACCTTTATACTTTTAGAGTAGCCAATGACAGACCGCCAGGTGGGAATAGGTAATGAGGTGGAACGTACCAAATTTAAAAGTAACTGCAGTTGTTTAGGGCTGTTCTATTGTGACAGGGGCACTCAACTGACTTGGTTATGACAATTTTATCTCTGGAGAAGCAGACAATCAACTACAATGATAATACTGAGGAAGTGGGACCCCAGCAAGTGTAATATTATTTCTGTATGCGTATGTAATATGGGCCCAAGTTACTAGCCCATGGGTCTAAATTTTGGAACGAGTGCAGCATATCAATCCAACACAATCAATCCACAATAGTGTCAACAACAAAAATCAATTGTTTCCTCTTGAAAGAAAACCACATAATTCTCTGCACGTTTAACTTTTACAAGCAATATTAATCTTTTTCCAACCTATAGAATTAGTCCGCAAGACTTGTTATCAGTATGCTCTCCATGCATACCCCTAGCCATGAGTTTATAGGATATTCCTATTTTGACCCCCTTTCAAACATAAACTGGCAATCATATGCCTGCCACCTGCCTTCCTAGAATCTCTATCAACCCAGCTGGATTTTTTTTAAAGGAGGAGTTCAATGAAAACCAGATGTTGCATCTGATCTGAACTTTCTTGGGTTAAATAAACTATGCACTTTGTTCTGGCCATTTAGTTATAGTATTTCAAGCATTCTCTTGTATAAATGCTTCCATAGTGAAATTAGTCAAATAAAACTGCAGCAGTCCTAATTTTCCTAAATACTGTTACAGGTTCTGTGCATTATTTAAATGTAAGAACATGATGCTTAACTTCATTTTTGACTGGGTAATTATATTTCCCTTATTGTATTTAACTAAAGAAACCCTATAATAGATACTGTCTTGATCACATAAAAGTAGAAGAGAACCAAGGGTAGAATTTGCAATTCCAAAGTTAAAGCATAAACATATTTCACTAAGGAAACACAGGGGAAAGAAATAGGAAAATAAACTGTATATCCACAGATACAGAAGAGAGAAGGAAACAGATAGGACAGTCGGACAGAAGACCAGGGTAAGGCAGCAAGCAGCTATGAAAAGGAAACTTTTAGAATAAAATAAAAATGTTCTGCTTGAGGGCAGTGTTCCTATTTCTTGTGTGAGCCCATTGCCATTTCCCTCTGTCCCAGGCTCAAGCAGGGAGGAAATGGTGTCTTCTAGAGAGAGAATCATTTACCCTCATGCAGAACAATGACATTAGTTTTCAGAGATGCTTTTTTCTACCTTTGATCCTGATCTAGTCACAAAATTCCCAAGCCCTTAGATTCAGAGCTGTTTGATCAGATGTCCTAAGCATTGAACTAGCAGTGTAACAACATGGCTGGGTGGATAGTATCAACTTGTCTTGCAGTTGCCACTAGCAAGATGGTTGGCTGCCAGGGGCAGCTGTTTTTTTCATCTCCCCATCAAGTCAGCGCCTGGGACAGTTGTGCTGATCACCATACCCTAATTACACCACTAAACTAAGCTGCGTTAAAGAAGAAATGTGTAGTCCGAAATGTGTGATTTGCATAGCACTATATGTGCATATGAATACTATGTGATCCCTTTTTCACTGATTTCAAGCACTTGTCCTTAAGCAGGGAGATTGCAATATGCTACCCTTGAATAGGAAATAAGCATATATCAAGACAACATTTAGGTGCTTGTGGGGTGGTCATATATTTGATAGACACAACACATTTGCAGTGACTTTATTGGCCTTTTGCCAAAATTGCTTGGAAATGAACTACAAATGTCCAATGCTATCCAATTTCATTACAGTCCTACTGTGTTTTCCTTATGTTATGAAGGTAGACTGTGTTTTTATTTCTGCCACAGGACTGAGAAAGCTGCTCATTCTGACTTAAGGTACAGACAGAAATGACTATTGTTGCACAATCAGCCACTTGAAAATGCTCTAAAGCTGTGCCCAAACAGAAAAGCATGGCTGCAGAGGCCTCCAATCACACGACAAGTTAGCCTTCATTGTATGAATGTTCAAATGAAGCTGCTTGTAAGTGGAGCAACTTCATTAATTTCTGCCTGTTCTGGCTGCAACAGCAGCCTGGCTCAAGCTGCTGTCTCTGGGTGGGAGAGGGAGAGGAAGAGGACTGGGGATGGAGGCCCCTTATGGGGTTTTCTCAGCCCCACTGAAGTGCAGGAGGTGGAACCGCACATCAGGGGGCTCCAATCCACCTGCCTCCCCACTCCAGTGGGGGTGAGAAAATCCCAGGATAACCTCCCTCTACAGCAATAGAGCTGGGAAGGCTGGGGACTGGGAGTGGGCAGTGCCAGGGGAAGACACAGCTTCTCTAGCTGGATTGGCTCCAAGTTGGAGCCATTCCTCCACCCAGGAGCTGCACTTCTGTCTGCACCTCCAGTGACTCCCCTGCCTAAAAGAAGTGGTATTTGCATTTCTGAGGAGGCCTGTAAAACTATTTTCACTCCTTTTATCTTCCTGTATGAGCAGTTTCAATCCAACATGATTGCATTGTGATGTACAGGGATGGCCCAAGCACTCTGGAGTGGGATCACAAATGATCTTTCCAAGCATTTCCCAATCACTATGTATAAAGGATGAGGTAAAATGGCTTTCTCCTGCCTGAGGGTGCCCAGGAACATAGCTCAACTGTTCATGCTGGTGTCTATGTATAGTTTCTAATACTTGAGAAAGTTCTATGAGAAAGGATTATCCAGATAAACTGTGGGAGGAGTTCAAGCAGTCATGAGCCCTGCAGAAACTGGAAAATGATATATACATTGTGGTGGTGGTGGTGTGTGTGTGTGTGTAATTGATAAATTATATATGCAGTGCTTCCTCCTGGTCCTTGAAGTCAATATGAATTATCCATCCCTATTCTACATAGATGGAAGTTGTATCAAACAAGCTTAGCCGGTGCTGCCCATGGTATGGAGCTGCCTGGTTGTACCTCTCAGGTGAGTAGCCTGTGGTTGGAGGGAATTCCTTTTGGACCTGGATTAGAGCACAGCAATCTTTCTGTTGTGCTTAATGAACACTTTCTGGTTGGGATTTGCTCAGGAAAGGAACTACTTCAGTGAGAGTTGGCACGGAGGGAATGTGAGCTGTCCTTGATGCTCAGCAGCAGTCTTGTTGTCACTGCAGTCTCAAATTTATTGAGAACATTGTATAAACATGTGGGCTTGTGTTAAAACCAGGGGGAGCTCTGAGCATGTTTCTTATGAAACTCAAAGGCCAGCCCTGAATGACTGTGGGAGACCATGACCCAAAAGCAATCTTATGAGAAAACAATGACAGACTTTCATCCCAACAACATTTTTACCGGTTTTAAATGCTGGCTTTGGGCTGACAACTGAGAGACTAGAAAATATGGATTGTTTTAAACAAACAATTCAGTCACCATATTGGGCAGATTTGTTAAAGTGTAGGACTAAATGCATTTTTTTAAAAATATGTGGAGTCTTAAAGGCACTCTGAAGCCGGAGCAAAACATGTTTTCTTTATTTAAAATGTAATTTTTATGGATGCATTAGACTCAAAGCCAGAGAAAACATTTTTAACTGTTGAGGTTTTACAGCCACTCTAGGGTTAGGGGAAAAAAGCTGAAAAATATTCTGCCTGGCTGATGTTTTTTAATGCTTGTTTTAAAAGGCAAACAACATTTGTAACCCCCACAACTGTACAGTAGTTCATCTAAGTGGAAAAAACTCCTCTTAATTATGCCTTATATTGCAGCAGCATGTACTGCAGTAGCATGTCTAGAGCATGTAACAATTTAACTCGGTGTAGAGAAAAAGTATAAAGTATAAAGACATGGGACTAGCAAGCGCACCAGAGATTTAGGGTCAACTCCTGGTTCTACAGCAGACTTCCTTGTGTAACTCTGTCCAAGTCACTTAACTGCTCAGTGACTTGATTGTTCTTGTGTAAAATGGTCATAACTATATACCCTTCCTTCTACTGCCTTCAATTCTCTTCTATTTAGACTATAAAATTTTAGGGCTAGATATAGTTTGCTCCTGTAGGTTGCTTAACATAAGCGCTTGGCTCCAAATTTAGGTGTCTAGGTTCCCTGAACTCAGACACACCTGAAGAGCAATTAAAATAGACAGAGGTAGGGGCTTAGATGCTCTATATAGAGAATGGAGGGGAGAGAAAATGCAATCCTTTAAGTCCAAAGGTAGTCCCAAAGGCACATTAAGCACAAAAGTGTATCTCTTGCCACTCTCCAGAGATTAATCACCTGTTTCAGGTACTTCTGTTTGCTTGCAATTGAGAATACCTAATTCTAGTTCTGAGGCAAGGTCCTTAAATTACCAATAGTGCTTGTGTCCACCTCTTGCCCACTAGCCTAGATTCAAGCACTCAGCCAGGAACCGGAAGATCTGGATTAAAGACCCTCCTTAGCTTGAGAGGATTCAAATCCGCAACTCCAACTTTCCTGCAGATTGCCCCAACCATTGGACTATTGAAAGTATCCTCCACTTTTTGTGTTGAAGCTGGAGCTCAGTGCAGCTAGGGATGCATGAGTCCTAGGAGCAGAAAGAGAATCAGAAGCAACATGTCTTTATAGCCTAGTGGTTACAGCACTTCTTTGGGAGATGATTTGCAGTCCTTGCTGTCCAGACTCTACGTATTTTTCATTAACTGTCATGGAACCACTTTTGCAGCAGTAGGGAGACCTAGGTCCTGGTCACATTTCTCTGTGCTTATAGTCTCCAATACCTCTGAAAGTTAGAGCATGCATCAGTTAAATACATTTCCTGAAGCTAAACATATTGAGAGTATTATGATCCCTGCACTACAAGGTTAATAAATACATAGTATCTTGTTAGTACAATGTGTTTTCCTTTTTATCTCCAAGTACTGTGCTGAGAAACTTGGATAATGACAATCTTGGTGACAGGGCTATGGCACTGTTAAGTTGCTAAAATCAGTGAAGAATCAAACTGATGAAAAATAGAGGACTTCAGCACTTACGGTGCTGAAAGCAAAAATAATTTGCAGGCCTTCCCATGAGACTGTAAAATCTTTGGGATCAGGACTATGACCTAGGGCAGTGCTCAATGCATTATCAGATGACATTTTTTTCATATTCAGATTTTTGACAGTGGAAAACTTAGACTTTGTGGGTAAAATTGAATGCAAGTCTGTCAGTGGAGTTACTAGTATTAGTAAGTCTACATTAGTCGGGAGAAAAGGGACAGATTCAGATATTTTGTTTTTCAGTGTTGCATATATATTAGAAGGGAAATTAATTCCTAACTCATTTTAATCCCTTCTTCTTTTATTTTCACATCTACTTTTATGATTATTCATACAGATTCTTACTCTGACCTGTTAAAAGTCAGAGGCCAGGCATCTCTCTACAATCATAGTATATAGATATAGGATGCTAATGCCTGTGTGCTCTTATTGTAATGTTGGCCAATGCATTTTTTGTGTGTTTCTTTTTTCATTTTAGGGTTACATACTGAATTCTCTTTGAGAGGCAAATTTTCCTGCCCCGGATGCTTTAGATTATAAAATAATGAAACTGTGGAGGAAGGTTCTTTGTAATATCACTTCATAATACAATTTTTTGCAAGCAGAAATTAGTTGCTAGAAAGCTGGCCAAAATGTTTAGAACTAAATTAAAAAATTAGGACCTGCTTAATGCAGGAAAAAAATAACGCTGAGTGAAACTCCCAAAATTCATGTGTTCTCAGGAGAGAGCTGGGTTTGAAATGTTCTGGGGCTGGGAGAAGGCAGAGGCATAACAAGCAGTTTCTGTACTCTGGGAGGTGGCAGCAGCTAGACTGTCAGTAGCAATCACCATCCTTGCAACCCTTCATAAATGCCCTGATCACCTACCACTAGTTACTTGACTGGGATAAGGGATTTTATTTTCAAGATAGCTGTATTATTTACTAATCACAGGTGAGTTGTTTTGGTTTTTTTTTAAACTGCAGGGCTAACTGTTGAGGAATGCTAAAAATTGCCTATTGCTCAGTGATTTTCAGGACTCCTTTGGTGATTTCCAGGACCCCCCTTGTGTGCCATTTACACTGTATTCATATACTCAGCCATTTTTCTTTTCAAATTATTTCACGCCTCCATCTCTCTCAACTCTCTTACGTTGAGTGTAGGTGCTGCTGAGGTCAGGGTTAGGGTACTGTTTTTTTCATAGTCTTTCATAGTTTTTTTCTCACTCTTCACTTGAATACTGAAAATTAATTTTCTTTTATTTTCCATCTTTGGCTTGGCATTATAGAATGTATGCTGAAATCACTGTGCATTTTGTGTAAAATACCTTGAGATGTCTTAGCATGATGAGGTGCCAGACAACGTCAGCTTGATGTTGTTAGCAACACAGCTGTGTGGAAGTTGGCAGTTCACAAGTATTTGCATGAGAAAACAGATATTCTCAGGAGTTTCTGGGAAACTGTTCATGGGGTGAAAGTTTGCTATTTAAAGAATGCAAATTTAGAAGGAGAAGTGACCTGTCAGATACTCATGTCCATTCTCATTCAGTATGTTTTCTAGTGTTTCGATTAATCTTTACATTACCTTAAATTATCTGGTTTTCCATTATTTCCCCTGCACACTTTAAACCTTTTCATTCTTACACTGGAAAGTTTATGGTCTAAATTAAGAAAAGAATGAGAAAAGTCAGCAACAAATCTTGGGTTGTAGATGGAGGGAAAATGAAAGCGATGAAAATAAGGGCCTCTAACACTGTAGACAAATACTACACAATTTTGAAGGCTTTCTAGATTTAATATTGCAGACTAGTGTTTCTACTCATTGAGGAAGAAGTGTGTTTTGAGAAGGTGAGTTAGTATGAGAGAATGGAGATGTAGCAGGTAGATACAGAGCTTCCCTACAAAGAAGTTACAAGTTTGAAGGTATCTGGAAAAGGGCATGCTAGAAGTATGGGGAAGAAGCAGGAGGAACTCGCCCTCCTCCTAGCTGTCACCAGCCCAGACATAGTGGGGATCACAGAAACGTGGTGGGACTCGT
>JAGPOW010000261.1:41711311-41780346 GCA_030014935.1 Caiman crocodilus | reverse complement strand
ACCTTCCAGTCCTCCGGCACTTGACCAGAGCTCCAAGAGAGCTCGTACAACCGAGCCAAGGGCTCAGCAATCACCCCCGCCAGTTCCCTCAGCACCCTTTTTGTTCAAGATGCCAGTCCCAGCCAGGTAAATCATAGCAAAACTGTGAAGTAGCACTCACAGTGCTACCAGAAAGAAGGTCCTGACAGCCAAATATGCACTTTCTGTGCATATTTCTGTTTCCATTTTGGAGCTGTGCACAGGAAGAGATGCGTTTCATTCACAGTAACTTTCCAAGCCTCGCATCCCCCAGGAAATCTTGAAAAATAGAAATGTTGAGTTTTAAAATAGGCACTGAACACCTGAACAATTAATTCTACTGCTATGAGAAAGAAACAAAGAAAAGAAAAAAAAATTGAGCCCATTTGCATCTGATTTGCATTATCCTTGTGACTATTGATTCCATTTATATTTCATTCCTTCTAATAGTATTCAGATTGCAAACTGTAACCTTGTTGAACACTTGCAGCTGAGTTCCATTATTTGTTTAATCATCTCAGGTGCTAGTGCAATAAGGAGTGTTACTGCAACAGGGGTCAATGGGAGTTTACATGTATCTGGAGATAGAAGAGGGCCCCTGCATTTTGAGCAAGGGTGAGAGTAAATAGCACTTAAGTGCCAATGGTGTAGATGTAGAGGCACGTACCATGTTTCTTTTTATATTCAGTTGCAGAATTAGAAAAATGTGCTTCTTTTGGTCTAGGGCATTAAAGGTAAATTTAAGCAATTCATTGCTAACTTCTGATGATACTCAAGACTCTTTGTGGAAAAATCACAAGGCAAGTCTGTGTCAAGAGCATGTCATAGTTTTTCTTTAGTTGCTAGTCTCTCTAATTACTTTTAGGTTGTGTCATGTTTTCCAGCTCTTCATCTGTTTGTTCACCTAGAATTTTTGCAAAACTCTGTGTTTCTCTGTCTCTCCCTCCCTCTTTTATGAGGAGGAGGTGGAGGGGATCCTCTACCACAGGGGTGGGCAAAATGAGGCCAGCAGGCCAGATGTAGAACCGGGTTGTTCTATCTGGCCCACGGGGCCCCTAAAATATTTAGAAAATTAATAATTATTTGCCCATGGCTGCCTGTTATGTGGCCCATGACGGATTGCCAAAACACAGTAAGTGGCCATCCACCTGAAATAATTGCCTGCCCCTGCTCTACCATATAGATTTATAGATGTTAGGGCCAGAAGGGACCTCAATGCACAATTGAGTCCAACCCCCTTCATAGGCAGGAAAGAGTGCTGGGTTCAGATAACCCCAGCCAGATGCCTATCCAACCTCCTCTTGAAGACCCCCAGGGTAGGGGAGAGCACCACTTCCTTTGGGAGCCCATTCCAGATTTCATAGCTTCATAGTTTCATAGTTGGTAGGGTCAGAAGGGACCAGAGCAGATCATCAAGTCTGACCCCTGCCATAGCAGGAAAGAGTACTGGGGCCAAATGACCCCAGCAAGGTGTTTGTCTAACCTCCTCTTAAAGACCCCCAGGATAGGAGCCAGCACCACTTTGCTTGAAAGTTGGTTCCAGATCCTAGCTGCTGGCTGTGAAGTAGTGCCTCCTGATGTCTAGCCTGAACCAGCTGCCTCTGCTAGCTTGTGACTGTTATTTCTTATCACTCGTGGGAGTGCTGGGGGGAACAGGGACTCCCCCAATGCTGGCTGGTCCCCCCTGAACAGTTTGTAAATGGCCACTAGATCCCCCCTCAGTCTTCTCTTGTGGAGGCTGAACAGGTTCAAGTCCCTTAGCCTCTTCTTGTAGGGCCTGCCCTGCTGCCCCCTGATCATGCGGGTGGCCCTCCTCTGAACCCTCTTTATGCTGTCCACATCCCTCCTGAAGTGCGGCGCCCAGAACTGGATGCAGTACTACAACTGTGGCCTGACCAGTGCCACATAGAGGGGGAGGATCACCTCCTTGGACCTGCCTGAGATGCATCTGTGGATGCATAACAAGGTGTAGTTGGCCTTCCTGACTGCATTCCCATACTGTCCACCCATGTTTGTTTTGGCATCAATAATGATTCCAAAATCTTTTTCTGCCTCTGCACGGAGGAGAAGGGAGTTCCCCAGCCTGTAGGTATTTTGGCCACTCTAACTGTGAAGAATTTCTTTCTAATGTCCAGTCTAAATCTCCTCTCTGCTACCTTATGGCCATTATTTCTTGTGACCCCCAGGGGTGCCTTGGTGAGTAGAGGCTCACAAATTCCCTTCTGTGACCCCATGATGAATTTATAGGCAGCCACAAGGTGGCCTCTCAACCTTCTCTTGTGGAGGCTGAAGCAGTCCAGGTGCCCCAGTCTCTCCTTGTAGGGCTTGGCCTGCAAGTCCTTAACCATACGAGTGGCCCTTCTCTGGACCCTCTCCAGGTTATCCGCATCCCTCTTGAAGTGCAGCACCCAAAACTGCATGCAGTACTCCAACTGTGGTCTGACCAGCGCCCAATAGAGGGGAAGTATCACCGTCTTGGTTCTGTTTTTCGTGCATCTACTGATGCACGATAAATGACTCATGTTTATCTTGGAGTCAGCTAGGACTCCTAGATCCCTTTCCGTTTCCATGTTACCAAGCAGGTCATTTCCTAGGCAGTAGGTAGGCTGGACATTGTTCCTCCCTAGGTGCAGCACTTTGCATTTCTCCTTGTTGAATTGCATTCTATTGTTTTCTGCCATTTGTCCAATCTGTCTGGGTCTGCCTGGAGTTGTTCCCTGCCCTACGGTGTGTCCACTTCTCTCCACAGTTTTGTATCATCCATAAACTTGGACAGAGTACACTTCACTCCCTCATCCAAGTCACTGATGAAGACATTGAAAAGTATTGGTCCAAGGACTGAGCCCTGTGGGACCCCACTGCCCACACTCTTCCAGGTCAACACGAACCTGTCCATCACTACTCTCTGGAAATGACCAGATGGGAACGGCCAATGTGCTACCCACTGGACTGTGTAATCATCCAAGACACAGCTTCTTAATTTGTTCACTAGTATGGGGTGGGATACCGTATCGAGGGCCTTCCTGAAATCTAAGTAAATGATGTCTACCCCTATTCCTGTGCCCAGGTTTTTTGTAACCTGATCATAAAAAGAGACTAGATTAGTCAGGCACAATCTACCTGCTACGAACCCATGCTGGTTTCCCTGCAGCATAATTTTTCCTGCTGGGCTCTCACATATATGAGCCTTAATAATCTTTTCAAACACTTTGCCAAGGATGGAGGTGACACTACTGGCCTATAGTTGCCTGGATCCTCCTTCCTCCCCTTCTTGAAAATAGGCACCACACTGGCCCTTTTCCAGTCCTCCAGGACCTGGCCCATGCGCCATGAGTGCTCAAATATTCTTGCCAGTGCCTGTGCAATGACATTAGCCAGTGCCTTCAGTACCCTAGGATGGAGCTCATCCAGGCCTGCCGAATTAAACGCATCCAGTTCCTTCAAGTGATTCTGCAACATCTCAGGGTCAATGCTTGGTAGTCTGGTGCCTTTGCTGCTGCCTCTCTACAATCCCATTGTGAGACTTGTCTTGCCCCTCGTTTAAGAACACTGAAGCAAAGAACTCATTGAGGAGTTCAGCCTCTTCTCCCTGTCTGTCACCAATTGCTTTTGCCCATTCAGTAGTGGTCCTATTCTGATCTGCCCTGAGACTTCCTTTTACTCCCTATATATCTGAAAAAACAATTTTTTGTTCTCCTTAACTTGGGATGCCATCCTCAGCTCCATGGTAGCTTTGGCCCTTCTAACTGCCTCCCTACAACTGCGAGCTGAGGAGATATACTCTTCATTAGTAATCTCTCCCTGTTTCCACTGCTTATATGTCCCCTTTTTGCCCTTAGGCTGCTCTGGATTTCTCTGGTTAGCCAAGGAAGCCTCTTGGCTCCTTTCCCCCCTTTCCCCCACATCAGGATTGCCTCCCTCCGTGCCCGGAGGATCACTTCCTTAAAGCACAGCCACCCTTCCTGGGCTTCCATCTCACCAAATCTCTTACTCTGCAGTGTGTCGTTGACTAAATACCTGGGCTCGATGAAGTCAGCCTTCCTAAAGTCTAGCACTTCCACTTTACTAGTTACCTTTCCCACTCTATGCCTTATGATGAATTCTATTATTTGGTGGTCACTGTCCCCCAGGTGACCTCTGTTCTATAGGTCCTCTGCCATGAAATCCCTCATTACCAATACCAGGTCCAGTAAAGCATTCCCCCTAGTAGGAGCATGGACCTCCTGTGTCAGGTGGAGGTCCTGTATGAATGACCTGTGTGAATGAGAGGGACCTGTGTGAATGGCGGGAATTTGCTGTCTGCATCTCCCAGCAGATGTCAGGGTAGTTTAGGTCTCCCATGACTACCGCTTCACTAGTCTTTACGGTCTCTGAAGTCTGCTTCAGGAGTTCCAAATCTAGTTCTTCCCCTTGGTGTGGGGTCTGTAGCAGACCCCTACCACCAAATCCCTTTCCCCTTGACCTCCATGTATTCTAACCCACACTCCTTCTACTTTGTCCTCCTCTGATTCCATTTTGATAAGGGTCGATATATCACGTTCCTTGACATAGAGCGCATCCCCTCCTCCTTTCCTCCCTACTCTATCCTTTCTCTACAGCTTATAGCCCTCAATGTGTACTGCCCAGTCATGGTTAGCATCCCACCAGGTTTCTGTTAACCCCCCCAAGTTGTAAGTGTTTTCTGCAAGCAGGAGTGCTAGTTCATCCTGGTTGTTCCCCATGCTCCTAGCATTAGTGTATAGGCACTTGAGCCCTGTGACTGGTGCCTTTGTTGCCCCCCAGCTCTGATTCCCAATAGGCCCCTTATTGCTTATGTGCTTATTGCTTACCTGTGCTGTACTGCTGGCTGTCCCATGAATTGCAGGTTCCTGATTTTCTCCTTCTTCTTCCTCCCCATCCCCCATCTGAACTAGTTTAAAGCCTAAGTAGGAGATCAGCCAACCTGTTGGAGAAAAGACTTTTACCTTTCACTAAGAGGTGAAATCCATCACGCCCCAGGAAATCCCTTGCCAAGAAGTGTGGGTCGTGGTCCAGAAATCCAAATCCTGCACTATGGCACTAACTCCTGAGCCGCAGGTTGACCTCTCTGATGTAGGTGCCTACTGTGTCCTCTGACTTGGAAGATGGATGAGAAGACCACCTGTGTCCCTGTCTCCTTAAGCCTGGCCCCCAGAGCCCTGTAGTCACCCATGACATGGTTAGGATTACTCCTGGCCACATCATTGGTTCCCCCATGGATGAGGACCATGGGATAGTAGTCCAAGGGCCGGATCAGGTCTGGAATCCTTGTTGTGACATCCCAGATCTTGGCCCCTGGCAGGCAACACACCTCATACACCACGGGATCTGGGTGACAGATGTTTCCTTCTGCTCCTCTCAGTAGAGAGTCACCCACTATGATGACCCATCTCCTCTTCCTCCGGTAGCTTGTCTGCCCCTCAACTTGCTCTGGAATGGATTGGGGCACCTTCTGTGCCATTTCCTCCACTGCATTCTCCTCCAGTGTAGCCAGGGCTTCATATCTGTTCCCCATGCACCAGTGGATCCATTTCTGCAGCGAGGTGACCGTCATCCATCCTTCTGTATCGGCTTCAGGGCTTCTGCAGTCCACTCCTCTGCCTGGTGTCTGGCACTGCAGAGAAAGGAAGTACCCATCCATCTCCTCCTCAGTTCTTCTGATCCCCCTCACCTCTGCCTGAAGTACTGCCACCTGCCCCTCCAATGCCTCAACCCTGGCACATATGGGACAGGAGGGGGACCCTTGACCTTCCCCAGACCCAGGCCTCTGAGGACCCATCAGGCAACCCCTGCATGCAGGGGGCCCAGGCGCCACTGACCTGCCCCAAGGCTTCTTCTGGGTGCAGGCCTGAGAGGCACCCTGGGCAGTGGGCAGTATTGGGGCAAGGTCCCTGGCTGCACTTCGAGTCACTACCCCCATCAAAATCCCCACACGTGCTCTCCCCTGTAGAGTCACTGGCCCCCCTGCTTTCTGCCCTGTGCTAATGCCGGCACAAACGCCGGTGCACCCCCACAGAGCGCGCCTGTTTGCACACTCTTTTAGCACACACCTCAGGAGTGTGGCTCCTGGCCTTCTCAGCTAAGAGGCACTGGATCCTCTTCAGCTGCACTGGCCCTTGCCCCTCTTACCTTTCTCACAGCTCTTAGAGTATATCTTCCTAGACTGACCCCAGCTGTGGCTGCTTTTTATACCCTCTTTGGATTTAGAAATCTCTTCAGTCTTATACTGGGTGGTTGCAGAGGTATAATCTATCTAGCCAACTTTCTCTTGGGCTAGGCTAAGAGGGTGACACTGAAGAGCCACAAGAGTCAGCTCACTGGGTCTGGCTCTGATGTCCCCCTCCATTTCTTATAGCTCCTTCTTTGGATTTGTCTGACCTTTGAGTTTGGGTAATTTGCACTGAAGCAAAATGTAGACTAGTTTGCACCACATTGGGCTATCAAGGGGGCCCTATATCTGATGAAAAGAGAGCCAGCTAGTCTTTAAAGTGTGATTACAGGAGCCATCTGGTCCTTAAAGTATGTGGAAATGGGGGAGGTACAAGGGCTTTGTTTATGGTAACATGGTTTTCAAATTGTTCTTCTTTTAATGTTATTTGTTTTCAGGTACAGACATATATGGGGCTCTTGGCTTTTAATTGTTTGCTTTTGATTGGTAGTTTTAAAAATAATTTTTTACTTTTTTTATACTAAAGGGAAAAAAAGAGTATAGTCTCTCTCTTCTTCCTCTTCCCCCCATCTGTGTGTGTGTTTCACTGTTCATTGACAGTAATGCATACAGTGGTATCGGGTTCTCCTACATAGTTATTTTTAACTTTAAAAGGTGTTCTTATGTAAAACATTAACCCTGGATACTTTTCTTCTGCTACTGAGACTACATTTTTCAATTTAGCCAGGGAAACTAAAAGTATAATTTTAAAAAATGGTTTTCTCAAGTTATTTTAATTCTCTCTCACTGAAATTAAAAATATATATATCTTTCAGGTCAAATACTGAATTCAACTCAAAATACAACTGCTTAATTTTGGAGAACTTACAATAAAAGCCAAGGAAGCAAAAAACTGGATTCATAATACCACTGATGGTCACGCATTTATCCAATTAGCCAGCGATTAGGACCCTCACCCAGGATGTGGGAGACCTATTTTTAATTTGCTCCTTTGCTTGAGGGGATTTGAACTACTGGGTTACTGGGTAAAAGAAGAACATCTGCTTTGTAAAGTTAACTGTATGTTTCCTTGGCTTTCTTAACAAGAACCTGGAGACAAAACATTTTGAAAATGTCAAAGCAGTTCGTTTGGGAAAATGTTTTCTTTTTTGGTTGGCCAAAGCTATTTTCAAATTCAGGTGAAATTTGCAAATGCCTTTGCCCACCGCAAAAATGCATTCTTTGGGGGAAATAAATGATTCACCAAAAAACCCACCAAATCCTCAATTTATGCACATCACATACTAATTATTCCTTTCTTTACTTTGGTTCCTTTTTGCCGATATTTACCCTACAAATAGTGAACTACTGATTCCTGATGTAAAAGTGAAGACTCCTTCCAAGCAGTATGATTTAGTGTCTCTAAATTCCTGCTAAAAGATGTTCATAGTACCTAGCAACCTCATGACAAATATTTTGAACATAGATAAAGAAATCAGACACAGAGAATTAGGGCTGGAAGATCTACTTAGGTCATCTCATCCAACTCCTGGTCATCCAGTCCAGCCTCTGATTTGGTATGTTTAGATTTTTTTAACTGGATGAGTCCAACTTTTATAATGAGGCTTCTGGAACAAACAGGAGACTTCAAATTTGCCTTTAATAAATATCCTGTAATTTTTACTTAAAGTTTATTATGTCTGCAAACAGTTCTCACAGTAAAACCACTTACAATTGAATATATGCTAAAAGCAAATACAAAAAGGGGTATTACATTCTGAGCTAATTTGCTTTAAAAAAAGCATACAAATATGAATTGAGAATACTTTGAAGTATTCACCTCTTGTTTCTCTGTAATTATAGCCCATTGACAGATACAGACACAAACGTCAAGCTCAGTAGCTGTGATCTGAAGTTTCCAGTTCCTCGAATCACTACTTCTTTCATTCTGATGGGCAAATCACTCCAACGAACAGTCTCTCAGATGCTAAGGTGGTGGTGTGGCAGTGAATGAATAAATCAAAATATAAAAATCTCCCCTTAGGCAGCAAATTTGCTGATTTTAATGCTAGAAGTGAGGGTTAAGTGCAGTGTGACAGAAACTGTACTAGCTGCTGCAAACGGAGCTGCTCATTTTGATCAACAGCAAAACATTTGCTTTGGAATCTAGAGACTCCAGTCCCAGTTGGAGCAGCAACCTTTCCCCTATAATTAATTTTTGTATGCTGCAGTCCATTAGAGAAGAGAGTGACAGCCTCTGGACACAGATTATTCTCTTATGTATGGCCCAAAGGAACATTATGGTCTTAATTAAAGGTGGATCAGTATGTCAACCATTGCAATAGTTTAGATATCTTTAATATTGTATCAGTATCTCACCACCTTAAAAGAATTCTGGTAGGAAGCAAACTAAGTAATTTAAAGGCAGCTCATGTTCTCTGTAAGTTTTGCAGGACTGCTATTGGGAATACTTGATAATTTATGAAGGTTTCCACCACCAAATTAATTACATTTTCCTGATGCCACATGTCTTTTTTTTATACATGCTAGCTCTGAATTATAAGTAACAATATTGTCCTTGTTCATTCCTTCAGTACAGGAGACAGCTTACTAATAACTGCAGTGGAATTCAGTTGCTGTATTTTAGAAGTACCATTTATTATTGCATCACTATAGTTCAGGCCGTCTGTGCTTTTCTAGTATGCATCCCTGTTTTCAACTGTACCTTGTACTGAATCTTGGGATTGAACCTTCAACCTCAAATGTACTTGGGGAATATTTTTAAAATAGATTGAAAAAACCTATTTGTTTTTATTATTCAGATTATGCTGGAGTATGCTATGTGCATTGCTGCAGGTACTGATCTCACACGCTGGCATTACTGTAAGAAAAAAGATCATATTGCATTCCTATGTTGTTTTCACACACTGGTAAGTACCAGAACACACCATCCAAAGCATGTCTTCAGTTGGTTTTGTTGGGGTCCCTAAAACTTTAAACCAGGCTTGGTTTTGTGTACAGGCCATTTTTAAAAATTTGACAAACTCTATTTGGGTAAGTTAGTGTTACAATCATGTAGAAACACATTTTCCATTGAAAAATAATTGAATAAACACATATATTTTATATAAAACATTTTAAAATAGGACAACTAAAAAACACAATGAGTTTGAACTTAACAAAAGTAGAGTTTTCTCTGTGTTTCCTTCGTGGGGATGGGGAAATAAAATAAAACCTTCATTACTCCTAAGTTTAATATCTTTATAATAGTGTATTATTAACTGTCCCCTTTGTAGCATTTCAGTATTTTTTCCTGTCTGACTTTGCTCAAGATGATCACAAAGAGGATGGAGTGGCTGCAGGGGCAACATACATGAGAAAGACTGTATTTCAGGAGACTCCCAACACACACTCACACAGTTGCAGTCTTCTAAAAAATCATTCTCACTGAAGACAAAATTCCAAAGAAAGTTGTAAGTAAAGATTTTGTTTTAATATCTGACAACTATAGAATTATTCAGTAATTCCTTCCTCAATCTACAACCTTCTTTAAATTCAAAGGTTGGGCTTGGAAAGAATATATGGTATTGTTGAGATACAGCAGGCACATTCAGTTCAACATTCAGTTGCTCTTTAAACTCAGGTGCGAAGAAAAAAGAAAGACAAGGTTCCTTGAGTGAATCTGAATTTGTCTGCCTATGTCCTTAGACCAACACAGCTACAACCTACACCCCTGTAAGAAAAAAATCCTTTCAACCCAAAAAATAAGCAGAGGAGGCATAAAATGGAAACCTCCTCCCATTTACTTAAATGTGCTGTGAATTTCCTCAGCTTAATTGGAACATGTAAATAACATCATTCCACAACAATTCATTTTATTCTCCAAACAAAAAAGCATCACAACCCCAATTAAAATAAAAAATGAAATAAGGAAATTAAATGCAAATAAAGCTTGTAAGGGCCTCAATTTTGCACACCATCTGCACATAGAATTTCTGCCCACTTCCTGTGCTGGGATGGCTTTCAAGAGTAGATCACTAAGATTTCACTCCTGATCTCAGTGCTCATGAGTAATATTTTCTATTACTGTTTATTAGGTGAAGCCACAATCCTGGAAACACTAATAGGAATGTTAATCATGACTATTCATCTGGGTAAACTTTAAGTGTTTGTGTAAGTGTGGCCTAAATACAAGATGAGTACATCACTATCTTGTCAGAATTTTCTGGAATTCTCATTTTTGATAATATTACAGCAGTTTTGCAATATTGAAGAATGAATCCCTGAAACCTTTTTTGAAACTATTCAGGTTTTTTAAGCAGCTAGAAGTGGAACAAAATGTATTTTTAAATGTTTTGATTCTCTGTGTGATGCAAGAACTACAAAACAGAACTATGTAGATGTTGATTTTAGATCTGTGTGATGTGCATACAATATTTACTGAAAGTATACATTACATTTATTAACCAACTTAATATTAGAGGCATATTCTGTCATTGATTCATGGGAACAGCATTTTGGGGGGGTTGGGTTTTTTTTGCATATATGTTCAGAGAAATGGAATGTTAAACATGCTTATTAAGTTATACATTTAATTTTCTGTGAATGTTTGCTATCCACCCATACTGATATTGATTCAATAAGGAAAATTGCACATGGTCTGTTCACAGATCAGTGTGTGTAATCTTAAAAAGGGGAAGCTGAGAGGTGGAGGACGGATGCTTTGATGCGTGCAGAAAGAGGAGGGGGTCAGTAGGAGCCTTAGGTGAGTGCCAGAGGACAAACACACAAAAACTTTGGCAGATACGGTGAAGGATGTTGCTTGTAGAAGCTCCCCCGCAGGCAATTCACGTGCTCTTCCATCTGCCAGGAAGGGGAAAAGAATTTTGCCAGGCTGTGTGACAGGAGAGACTTATGCAGGAGGAACACCCCATAACACAAGCATCTCCCTTGTGTGTACAGAAACTCCCTTCTAGTAAAGTGAACTATCCTACAGCATCGTACAGCCACCATCTAATTCTCAGCTTTATTACCATTATGTATAAGAAAGGCCAGAGTCCAGCCACCAGTCATTTGGTCTAGTACACTATGCTGAATAAACTGTGAATTACATTTTCTGCAGCATTTATTCTTCAGCTCTGAAGAACGTTTGGTCATCTTCATTTCTTTAAGTACAATAGATGCTGAAGGCCTTCCAGGTAGCAGCATCTGGGTGCTCTACTTCATAGTACAAAAAGTGCCTTAAGGAACTGAGCCTCAAGTAGATGAGCATCTGTTTCAGGTTGTTTCAAGAGATGGTATTTTCCTTATGAGACTGCCCTTGAAGATGAGTTTCAGAAACTTCACAATTTTTCTGCACTTTTTGAAGTGTGCTTATATGTGAAAGTATATATATTAAGCAGGCCTTTTTGACATTGCAAAATTTAACTCTCTGTGAACATTGATGTTAAGAGTTGGGTTCACTAAACACAGTTAACCATTACCCTGCATATCCACAAGAACAAAAAACACATTCAGTACTAGTTCATCCAGCTATCACTGTTTAATTGAAATGCATTTTGTAAGGTTTATTTTTGTATATCTACACGATGTTTAGTTCCATACCAATTGTTGGACATCAGTTCAGATGCTACTTAATTTCATAGAAGCAAAATTCTTATTGCCTTTTGTCTTTACCACAAAATGCTGTATGATACTGGTGTAAGGGTCAAAAAATGTTGAGTCAAAGTCCAATGATGAATTTTTACTGTATGTTTGTAACAGATGTATTACACAGTAGAACATTTTATTTTCAGGGAAAAAAATTCTATTATTGACTCTCACATCATTTTTTTTTGCAAATTAGATTCTACTTTTTGAAATCTAACAATTGATCACATATCAATTAAATATTATCAAGTGTTTTTATTGATGTACATATTAAAAGACAACTCAGCTAGGGACAGATATTACACACAAACTGATTTAAGTGACCAGAAACTGGTTTGAATCTGTAACAGAACAGCTGTTCAGTGCACATAAACCAGTTTGAAAATGGCTGAAACAAGTTTGAGATAAACCTGGTTGAATGTAATATCAGATTTAACTGATTTATTCAATGTCTGTCCCAGACCCCTTCCTAGTTTAAGTTAAATCAGAGGTCTCCAGCATCTCAGATGTTTGCAACTCTGGGCAGGGCTCTGCTCTCTGCTCTCTGCTTCAGCCCAGTAGGGCTGGTCCCTCCCCTCTGTTCCCTGGCTGCAACTCTGGCAGAGTCTGCAGGTACACTGGGGTCTGCCTGGCTTCCTCCTGCCCCTGCCCCCCACTCCCTGCTCAAGCAGGGATTTCTCACTCCCCTCTACCTTACACAAACACCTCCCAACATTAGCTAGCATACCACATCCTGGCTATGGTCTGTGCTATGGGAGACAGAGCAAAGGCAGATAGGACAAGGTCGGCTTAGGGCTTTTTGGAGCTAATCAGGAGGTAGCTGGTAATGTTCCCCTGTTCCTTCCTTGAAAAAAAAGTTGTTTAAGCAAATCTTGAACTAATGAGAGAGGCTATTGTTTTTTTTTTTATGGGCTGACAAATGCTAACAGTTCCCTGTGTAACCCCTTGCTGTGTAACTCAATGCTCTGTTATTAACAGTTGGGGATGGGGAGGATAGAACACACATAACCTCTCTCTAATTGGAGTTCTGCCCTAATGGCCTGACCATGCCCCTGTCTTAGGTCAGCACTGTAGAAGGGAAAGGAGGGTTTCTCTAGTGCCCCCTGGCTTCTAGTCCGAGCCCCTGTGGGTATGTGCCTGCATTTCTTCAGTCCAGAGGGAATGGCTGCACAATTACACACTGATTTAGTCTAGCCAGGTTAAACTAACCTGTAAAGATTGAATCAATTTAGGCTCCGGCTTTTTTAAGGTCTGTCCCTAACCCTCATGACAGCTACAGGTCTAAGGACACTAACTGGGACCTAAAAGGTGGTGCTGTTACAATTAGCCATTCAAGTTCTGGTTCTCTTTTGGCTTGATCAGACAGACAGACACTCTTAAGATTAGATTAGGCTTGAGACTAATATAACTCATGAGACCTTATAAAAATACAAATGGATCAAGTAACTAGAAAAGCTGGAGCTGGAAGAGAACAAATGGAAAGAGAATAATTAAAATTCTGCCTGAAACATCATCTATTTCAGGAATTCTATGAGCAATATAGAGACTTTATAGACTTTATAAGCTCAGTATGAACTACTTGGTATGTGAGACCTGCTAAAGGGGAGAAACTCCTTTTGCCAAATAGTGGCAAAAGTATTCTGCTAGATTTTCCCATAATTTGCCTATTGCTACAAAATATGGTATATGTAGAAGCACCTTAAACTGACTGATTATGATGAGCTCAGTCCACTTGATAAATAGTACATTGTCTGCAATGAAAAATGATCCTTGAATGAACTATATTGAGATATAACAGACATATGTCTACATCAGCCATAATGTATTTAAAATGAGAGTTAAACCTTTATCCAAATCTAAACTATACTATCTAAACTATATGATATCCAAGACTGTTTGGATGATATTTTTGCTTCCTGAATCAGGTCAGAGCTGGAAGAAGAAATGCCAGAAATACCATGAGTATCCCAAAAAGCTGTTCTTGTAGTAGTATGTAGCTTAGCTAGAAGCAGGAAGATCTAGAGAACTTGTCATAGAAGTTGTTCTTGTAAGAATGTCCTCCTATTTTAGCAAAATGAACATGGATGACTGATGCCATCTGCACCTCTGGGGGTATGTACTCCTCCCCAGCAACTAGTCAGCAACCAGGTGGGAGGAGGAGGTGGGCTCCTCCAGTGGCCAACTGCACCGACTGGGAAACGGCCACAGCACTCCCATAAGCTCCACTCCCCAGCTGGCACTCACAGGTGGGGCACTGGAACTCCAGCCTGCCCTCCCTGCCCATCGCTTAAGCGGGGAGCGTGGTCTGTCAGGGGGTGCACGTGCACCCCTATGAATCCCCTATACATCACCACTGAGACTAAAGATGCTGAATTGTTAATGAGCCATTCAAATAACCATAGAGACTTTTAGGTAATCACTTACATTGGATTTCTGTAGCTTGCTTTGTAGCCTTTTATTGAACTTTTGGATTTATGCTACTACATTCATTGCTGGTCTTTAATTGGCTTCATCTTGGGCTGCTGAAGAATGTGCTCCTAGCTGTGTGGCCATATGTTAGAAGAATTCCTCTTTTATCTTCCTTTCAAAATCCAATGGGTGACCTATTGGAGACAGAAACTGAAATGGTTAAAGATTTCATGGAACCTGATAATACATTAGGGTAAAAAAGGTGGCGTTAGTGTTTCTTTGTTTCCTGTGGTATTACTAGTTGGATCAATACCAGCTGTTTGCAGTTATTTGTATTACAGTAAAATGAAGTGAACTCAACACTCTTAAACAGAAATGAAGAATAATAACTTACGGTAGAACAGTAATGATCTAATCAAGACCCTATCTTATGGCAGGATTTACTTCCTTGCCCCTAAACTGTCCCAATTGGGTAGAAAGGATATCCAGAAAACAGGAATATTTCTACTGAGAATGAGGTCATAACCTCCCATGGTTACTTACTGTCAAATGATTTTTTTTCATTTACATTTGTAACACCCACACACACTTGGGTTGTGAATGGCAAAGTGTGTGCTTTTGGTTGTTGTGTATTGTGTTTTGGGTGTTTTATGTGGGCAAGATGGCCCCTGTAGTTTTGGCCATGTACGCTGCACATAGAAAGCTGGGGCCTTGTATCTAGGCAAAATATGTAAAATCCCCTGGCCTGATCGGCCAGGGGGAGTGAAGACTTTTTCAGGCAGATTGGTTAAGAGAAAGACTGGAGTATGGCACTCCCTGACTGGATAGGGCCAGGGCAATGTCATGAGGAGGAATATAAGGGGAGCTAGGCTAGTTTGGGGAGGAAGAGAAACTGCCAGTGACTGCTGAAGAGTGAAATCTCCTCCAAGGGAGAAGGAATTTGCAGATAGTGAAAGGAGAGGACTGCTGAGAGAGGGAGAGAGCGAGCGAGAATTATCTGAGAGTCTAGGAACTCCTTTCTCCTCCTTTTCTTCCCCCTTTTCTGAGGTTTTAAAGCAGGGCTCAGCAACCTCTGGCATGCGAGGCCATTTTCCTCCTTGCGCACTGGGGCCAGGGAGGATGCAGCCAGCCTCAGCTCTAGGTAGCTGCTGCTAGGTGAGCGTGTGGGCTGCTCCTAGAAGGCAGCTGGGATGCTGCAAGCCCTGCTAGAAGCAGCTCAGGCTCTGTGGCTATCAGCAGCTACCTGGAGCCAGGGCCAGCTGCAGCTGGGAGGCTACAAAGCACTGCTGTGCTCCTGCCCTGGCCCCAATAGGTGCAGTGCTGGCACCTGCTGCCTTCCCAGAGCCCAGAGCCAGGAGACAGCTGAGGCCTCCCAGCTCCCTGCCACACTTCCCCTGCAGGCAGGGGCAGCAGCAAGGGGCACAACCCTGTGTGCTGCCCACGCTGCTCCCATGTGCACAGGGGAAGTGTGGTAGGGCAGCGGGGAGCTTAGAGCAGGCAGATTTCTGTGTCCCCTGCTGTGCCCTGCGGTGCCAGGTTCCAGTGCTGCTTTGCAGAAGCAGCAAGGGCAGCACAGCAGGGAGCATTGCTGGTATGTGCTGCCTGCCAGGGGCCAGGGCTGGGGCTGGGAGGAAGCTGGGGCTGCGGCTGAGGTGGAGAGGCAGCAGATGTTTGCAGCTGGACCAGGTTCTGGGTAGCTGCTGACAGCCATAGAGCTTTGGGTGGGGGGCAAGGGCTTTGGGTGGGGGGCAAGGGGCAGCAGGGGTGAGGGGCAAGAGCTTTGGTTGTAAGGCAAGGGTCATGAGCAGGACTGGGGGGTAGGGGCTCTGGGTGGAGGGCAGAGGGCTGCAGGGCTGGGGGCAGGGGTTTTGGGTAGGGGGGCAAGGAGCACAAGCAGGGCATCCTGCCATGTACCCCCTGCTCTCATTTTGTTTTTCTGACATGCTAGCACTCTGGCACCTTCCAAGGTAGGCATTGTGGGAGTTTTCAGCACTTTGCACAAAAAACATTGCCTACTCCTGTTTTAAAGGATTGATACCAGGGAGGAGGGTATTGGTTCCTTGGGTTGGCTGGCCAGGAATTAAGCCTGGCAGTTTTAAACAGGGCTGAAACCCAGGAGTTTCTAATCCTGCCAGCTTTGGGCAGGGGTTGAGGTTTGCAAATTTCTGCTCCCACTGGAGTTGTTTGACCCAAAGTACCTGCAGACCAGTCCTGGTCTTTCCCCTTGTCCCTTTTCTCCAGTCAAGCTGTGTGGTTGGACCAGCTCTAGCCAGCAATCAACCTGGCTCCCTTTTGAGTTTGTGCTTCAGTTTCCATTTCAGCTGGCCATATAATCTGGCCCAGAAACTCTGGGGTGCGTGCATGCTGACTGGAGCCTCAGTCACACTATACACACATACATACAGCCTCTCCATGGGAGAAAAGATTGGCATACTGCTACCCCTCCAGGAGCAACAGGGAGCTCCTTGCAACACAGAAGGATTCATGTTCTTGAGCAGCTTCCTGCAGCGCAGTGAACCCAAGGAGCAGTTCATAGGACTCTCTGGTGTGGGCCCTGTTCTCCAGCCAGTTGCTGAAGGTCAGGTGTACAGGTGCAGGCCTCAGAACTACCCATCAGGGAACCCCAAATCCCAGACTACCTGTGTATCCTTCAAGAGGGTGCCTTCTATAGACTTCGCTTTGTAGTTGTGTTTTTAACTTATATTTAGTGTTTTCTTTTGGGTTTTGTTTTTATTCTCTGTAAAAATTTGGATTTTCATGTTGATACTGCTTGCAAGGAGGATGTTTTGTATATACAGGATGCCACAGAGGATGTAGTGTTCCCAGATTTCTAGGTGGGGCCCTGAGCCACTGGTATAATTTATGGGGTACCCCCAAATGTGAACTCAACCCTTTTTGCTGCCTGGCAGAAGAGTTGTACATTATTTCCCTGAAGCACCAAAATTTTACTTCTTATTGCTCTGTCTTATAATTCTTCTATTTCATACTTTGTGCTTCAGTTTATTCATAAGCCCCCATTGTTTCATAGCTGGTATAATTAATTCAAATGTATGTGTGAGACTCTTACATTTGTGATCAGATGGAGTGACATAACTGTCTTGGAAAAAAATGAAAATATGTACCTACACAGGCATACTGTAAATATTCCAACATGAAAGATGCATGGAGTATATTATTGTTACTGGGAACCCCCTCAAAAGTTTTCTGTAAAGGAGTGTTATTTACTGGCTTTGACAGTTTGAGTTGTGGGCAGCCCTGCACATGTGCATAAAGAACAGGCGAAAGCTGAAGAGCTATCTATCAGTAGACACCCAGTTTGCCTGCTTCAGGACAGAGGGCATGAAAATATGAACAACTTACTGTGAGGCGAAAGAGCAAATGGAAGCTAACATTGGGTAATTTTACCTGTCCTTCATTGAGCCCCGCTGTTTTGCTTCCAAGTATGGTGCGATAAAAGGACACATAAAAGAAGTTTACTATAGAGCAACTGACTTTCAGTAAAGACCTGTCCCCTTTTTGACCTGCAAGAAGTTCTGTCCATCCTTACCAAAAGAGTCCTTGTACAATGGGGTGAGCCCAGCATTTGAAAGGTTGGGAGGCTGAAAGGTCCTTTAGCCTTTCTACTGTTCTGCCGAAGCTCAGTTACCTGTGCCAGTAGTATAACTAGGGTGGGATGAGTGGGAACCAGCTCCAGGCCCTCAGTATTGAGGGGGCAACTGAGTCACCCTGCTCCCCTCCCTCCGACTGGGAATCAGGGATGGCTCTGAGGGATCTCAGCCACAGGGCTGCTGCCACCTGAGCCAATGCTGCTATAGCAGCAGTGTCAATAGCACCCTTCACTCTGCAGAGATCAGTGGCAAGTAAGACTTTGCTCCCCTTCCCTTCTCCTCACCACCCCATTCCCCACAGTCTCCAGTGGCATGCCTACCCCCATCCCTGCTGAAAGAGCTTGTTATGCTTTTGACCTGCGCTACCTTTCCTTGGGAGCTCAGCCTTCTTTGCATCTTCGCCTTCCATATATTTTATTACAGTAGAGACCAGGAATCCTACAGGCCCTGGAATTAGCATATCCAACTAGTGAGGCTCCATGCTAAAATGCATAATTATGTGTTAAAAAAAGCCAATTTTAGCTTTTATTATGCACAAAGACTATTGTCGTCCATATTTACTCATTATCATTACTATATGAGCACCAGTGGTCATAGTGCTGTTGAACTTCCATTCTCTAATGGTTCTCATCTCTGCTTCTCTCGTAAACTTGGAATACTAGTGGGTTTACCGAGACTGGCCACTATTTGGTGGTTAGAAAAAGCAATGTTGGACTTAAAAGAGCAGTCTGGCATCCTAGTCAGAGGAGGAGAAAGAACTAGAAGGAGGGTCCAGGTGCCAATCCAACCTAGGCCCAGCCTTAGCCTTCTTTTATGCCAGAATGTTTGTGTGTGTTACCAAGCCATGATGTAAAATATATAAATGTTTCCACATGTCATACCACAGATTAAGTATGATACTCAAGATGATAATTAAAACCACAAACACAACATATTGTGCAAAATTCCACATTCACATTTAATTATGATTTAAATATTCAGGCACACAGTCAGGAAAAAGAGTGCTTCTTGTAAGTTGTCATGGCACAGCAAAATTAAGTAGGTGCCTAGCATCTCGCAAAACTGGGCTTCTCTATTTGTAGACTTGGTTTTATTGTTGTTGTTGCTCTAACCCTATCACTTGGGACTCAAAATTACTTTTTTTCTAGGTAAAGGACACCAGAATATAAGATTTAGCTGGATACAAATAAACTTCTCTGTCAGTGTAATATATTTTCCTTAATTGTTTTCTCCAGTTCTAGATGGTATAATGGCTAATGAACACTAACACCTCTCAAAGTTTCAGAACTATAGGATATTTATTTTAAACATAAATGCATAAAGTCCAGTGCTGTGAATTCTTATGATTTGATTTGATTAAGTAATGATCATGAGTAGTCAAAAAGCATATGGTAGTAAGAGTTTGCAGGGTTTGTCACAGGTGTAAAGTATCTGACCAAAACCTTTGGATTTTAACTTATAACTAGTGAAAGAAAAGTGAGCATGTTTCAAAATTATTTCCCCGATTTTACCAGACAAAATACCAATAGAAAATGTTGCCTAATTGTTACGAAGTCATCTGACTCCTAATCGATTTTGTAGAAATTTGCTACCCTTTTTCAGCAATATTTTTTGACCATAGCAGAGTCGAATTGTGGACCAGACATCTTAACTGATTAACTGAGCATCAGAGATTGAACAGTGGTGCCAATTCTTATGACTTCATTATGTGCCTTGATATTTGTGGAATACACAACTACTTGTTTTAAAGAGCAAGTTATGTAAGCGTACACTGGGTATGATCTAGCAGTAGTTATACTTGATTTTACCACAGTGCATAGTCTAGAAGATCTCTCAAAGTCCCTTCTAGTTCTACATTTCTATGAGGCTAAGCCCCCAAATTATTGTTTTTAAATAACATTATCATTTTAAGCCATTCTGAGCTGATCATTCTTGCCTGATCAGTGTGAATGTTTGGGTTTAGCATTACTGCAGAAATAAGGCAAGAAGCAGTATACTTCTCAAAATGAGAACCAATATACAGGATACTGTAAGAGGAAATGCAAAATACATAAATACTGCTGACATCTTAATATGTACGAAGGGGCCACCAGCTGCTGGTGGAAATAGATGTAAATATCTTCTGCCTTGAGCTGACTTGTATTAAAGGTTGAAGAGTGTTTATTTTCATCTGTAACTTTACCTATTAATGTATTTAAACAAGGTGGTCTTTGTCCAACTTCACACTCAGGCTAGGTACAGACATTCAACAAGCCTGAGGCTGAATTGATTTAAGTTATGCAGTTTTCTGTAAGCAGTGTAATTCAGCCTGGTAGCAAACAGAACACATATTTGCCCTTTGGTTGGGAGGGAGGTAAATCTTAGGCCAGGTTTCGCCATTTTTAAGCCAGCCTTTGTGTTGAACTTATATTCTGTTATGGATAGAGACTGGTTTCCGATCATCTATACTAGTAAAAGTATGTCTGTACCTGGCCCTCCTGTTTAATTCACTACTAAGTTTTGCCCATTTTAACAAATACAGTCTCATTGTCTCAGTTGTCAATTGGTACAAATCATTACTGAAATCTGTAGAGCTGTACTGACTTTACATCAGCTGAGGATTTGGCCCTCAGAATTTAAAAACACAGAAAACAAGTGAATAGGTCCCTTGGTGGAAAACCAGACCCATGGCCTGCCTATAAAGCTGTAGTAAAACTAAGCAATATTTCATACCCTCCTAGTGTAGGTATAAGTGACCCATACAGTGAGGGTAAGATTCAGGTTGAATAGTCACAAGAATAAAAAGGCACGCATCCAGACCACAGATTACTAGTTCTTCTCCCCAAGCTAAACATCCTGTGAGAAAAAAGGCTGGGAAGACAGGCTTTCCAGCATACCCTGAAAGTCAACCCAGTTTATTTGTATTGGACTCAATTGGTGGGGTGAGTTGCAGAGCACTTGAATGAAAGTACCCTGCCCTCTACCCCCCAGGGAACACAGAAACCTGCCAGCTCGAGAGTCTCAATTGATTTCAACTGCCAAACTAAACCATGACTGGAGAGCTGCTCTCAAGAATCCAAATGATCCATGCAATAATAACTCCTTCAGTCAAAACCAGAGCTGGTAGCAGTTGTTTCCATGTTCCCAGGATTTAAATTCAGGGTTCTTTACTTTGAACAACAGGGTCCTTCTTTTTCAGTTTGGCTGAAACATTTTACAAAATTGTCACTGGTCTGGCGTTTTTTAAAAAAAATATTTATAAAAATCATCAACAAAAAAATTAGTAATTTGTTTTCTCCTTTTTCTTCTACAACCCTAGCATTTGGATGCTGTATTTAATTTTTTTTAAAGCCTTCTTTGTAAAGAGTTAACTTTTTTTTTTTTTTGCAACAACTTTCATTTTTTGGAAAGGCTTTTTTTTTCTGAATAAAAGCTCAAAATCTTGAGCAGCTATAATAAAAGCACCTTACATTGTGCCTAGAAATAGTTGGGAGCTACTGCACTCAGTGGTATGCAGGTGTAATGGATTAAGTAGGAGAACAACAACTAGCTGGGTTGTGTTTTGTGTTGCTGCCAGGAAGGCAGCGTGGAAGTTAGGACATCCATCTATTTTTAGATGTTTTAACGAAGTGCAAAAAGTAAAAAGCAGACTGGCCCATTCTACTTGCCTCTCACACTTTCCTCCCAGTGATACCATACCATTTTAAAATTTTTGCTGAGGGTTAATGTAACTAATGTAAGACTAGAACAGCAGCATATGCACAACAAAGCTGCTAAAAGAGGAAATATCAAGCTTACAGCATTTCTTTGCAGCACAGTTGCTTATCAATGAAGCATATATACAGCCTAATTAACATAACTGGAATGACTACAATTATGCTATCATTTTGTTTACTTTAGCACATTCTGTTGAGGTATATGGGTAGCAATATTTGTTATTGAAATATTCCCCCTTGCTACATTCAGGCTGTTAAATTATCCTGTTAGTCTATTTTATTTATGGTGTGATTTAGCTGGGTAAAGGTGAGGAAAGTGTTAATGTCCACATGCCATTCTCTCTTCAGGGACTTAAGCTATGTAGGTTGATGCCTTTCTCACATGAGTAGTCTTTACTCCCTTGAGTAGTCCTGTTGCAGTCAAAAAAGAATTGCAAGATAAAGCTTTAAAAGAAAAACAATGAAACTAATTAAGACCGTACTTAGCTGAAGGGGTGTAGGTTGTCTGCCTATACTTAGCTGAAAGCACTTTACAGGGGCAGTTTGAGAAAGGACTATGGAGAAACAGTGCCTCTGGTTCAGAGTACTCCATCTAATGACAGACAATGAAGGAAACTGATTTCAAACCACATTCTTTTGTCTTTCTCTATAACATGTACTCTGCAACTGAAAGAAAATAGTATCCATTTTAGTAAACGTAAAATCTTTCTCTCCCACTTGACCAAAAGACATTCTCTACACAAGCAGAGTTCTGGGTTTTTTGCATGCTAGGAATAGGAATGGGAAAGAGAACTGCTTCTCACAAAGCCTATCTGCCTTGGAAATAAAGCTGTGATTGCAGTATATGTAGATATTCATGAAGTAGCATTAATCTAGTTAGGTCAGATATGGATCACAATTAAGCTATCAAAGTCTTACACCTGGTTCTGAGATAGCTCATACAGGGTACATCTACACATGAAAGTAATGGGATGCAATAAACTCCTGAGCAGTTCAAGCCAGTCATCTGTGCCTGGTCAGAGCATTTATATGTGCACTTAAGACAGTAGCAGTTTACGCTGGGGTGGAGCAGGGCTAGGCTGGCAGCAGGCTCAGGGGTCAGCCTCGGTTTCCACGTGGAGGCGTTAGGTGGGAGGGGCTGGCCGGGGCACAAGAGTGGTAAAGTACAGATCCATGCAGCAGGCACCCCTTGCACTTTAGCAACCTCATGCCCGAGCCGGCCCCATCACCATCCACATGTGCATTTTGTCATATTCAATTACTTTGCTTTAAGACAGTACTATCTTACGGCAGCGTTAGTTAATTTACTGTGTCCTACTACTGGTGCACATGTAGACAATGAACTTTACTGTGGAGCTAATTAGTCAACTCCTTAGTAAATTTCATGTGTAGATGCACCCACAGTCCACCCTAAAACCTGTGCCATCTCAGTTTCAAAAGTGTTGTTTTGTGTGCTAGCTAATCCAGAGATGCATCCCCCACCTCTACTTGCAGTGTAGCTATAACATCAAAGATACTGGCAGCATGCTCCATCTCCAGTACTTGGCTCATTCCCCAAGCTAATGAGAAACAGGAAAGGGAGCCTTGGATGTGCCTCCTCCTTGATGTACTACTGTCACTTCTGGAGATGCCCAGAGACTGTCATTGTATCTGACTCCTTGAAACTGCCCCATCTCCACATATCCACACTAACGTCACTGACGGACCTTCACTGACTAATATGTTTCTCTAGTGCTAACCATATTTCACTAAGAGAAAAGGTGGAATCACTTCTATCTTGTATGTCACACATAATAATAAAACTCCTTACGTAGAAAGTTTATTCCTGGTGGTGGCCTCAGAGGCGTCACATTATTTCCTATGGATCTCCCTGTAACATCAAGGCATAAATGGAGTGTTCAGACTGGAGCCTGCCAAGATTGTCCAAATCTTCTTAGGGATCATTGTTTGTAAACCTTTTCTCTCCTTTCTGCCAGTGTACTGAAGTCAAGACAGGCAGATACTAATTTTTACTCACAGCCCCCAAGTATAATTTTGAAGATTATACAATTGTTTTTTTGAGAACTGTAAACAGACCATAGTATAAAGACAAATAAAAGAGGAAATGAGCCTCCTCTCCTCTTCTCAATTCTCAGGCTGACTTTATCATCTGTCTGCATTTCCGCAGCATGTTCTGTTAGAAACCATACGTAAATAGAAGTGGATAACTTGCAAACTCTCCCTTAAAGGTATGTCAGATACTCTCAATAAAAGTTCAATATGTGGAATTTAATTATCTACCAGATGTTTTTATTTACTGGTTCTTTCTTGTTTAAAATAGCTCACAAGAGGGATTTTTGTTGTTGTTTTCACTTGGATCATGTCTACATATTTAGGCCCAAATTCATCTCTTAAAACAATATCATAACAGTCTTACAGATTTAAATCAGAGATGAACCTGATCCAAATATAAGAAAATAATCTCAAATGGCTAACTGAATTATAAGAACATAGGGATTTATATACATTTTGGTAATCAGGGTTAACCATGATACATTGTTTTTATATGGTAATTAGTCCTACTCTTTAATCTACACTGTTCCAGCAAACAGGCATAATGAAAAATTTGTAACATATTCATTAGTACTAGACAAACCGAAAGAGGCTATGACTTAGGATAAACTGAAGCTCCAGTGTCTTTCAAAACAGTGTTATCATGATATTAATATTATGACACAATTTAAGAAGCGCATTCCAGCCCATGCTATGGATCAATAACGAAAGCAGAGAAACACTTGGTCTAATTTTTTTCCATAAACTAGGAGGAAAAACACATGGCTCTTCCAGGGTGATGCCATTTATAATTTGTGATCCTTTTGCAATTGGAGTGGGGTGAATTCTGTAAAAAACTTTTCATAACTATTCCCTACAATGATAAGGGAATTGTTCCACAAATACAGTCTAATGCATACATTTTTTACTGCAAATATATGGGGAAAGGCCTATTTTGCAAGCCTAAAAATTCCAGTATTGGCCAACTATACACTTAAAGTGAAAATTTTTCACTGTGCTTGGGAAATACATCATTCAAAATGTAGTTATTACTGAACCTGTCTAGCAAGGAACAGAAAGAGTGAAACATTCCACCTACATATGTTTCATTATTTTTAGCATACCTGTTGCCTTTTTATCTTTCTTTTTGCTTTTTAAAAAAATCTAAACAAATACTATATTCTAAGTCAGGGGTGAGCAACATTTTCCAGCAGTGGGCAAGGCTGACCCAGTTCAAGTCAAAGAAAGGATGGCACCAAGAACTAGCTGATATCATCCTCCTCCCTTCCCCCCACAACTGCTTTTCTGTGCTGTCTGGCTATAGCACAGTGCAGGTGAACCTGCCACTGCCAAGTGCCACTGAAGACCTTGCTCTGCAGGCTGGGTCCCATGGCACAGTGAATGGTAGGTTGCTGACCCCTAAGTAACCCCCAAGATCTGGAGTATTTACTGTGAATGTGAATAATCAACTGAAATAATTCATTGAAGGAACATGTAAATAATTAGAGGAAAACAAATTGTAAATAATTTTACAATTTGTGTCGAATAAAAAAAGGCAAAATAATGAATACTTATTTACAAATTATTCCACCACCTTTAGTCAGGGAGGTGAGATGAATCCTATTGGCAATGATCAAGTTTAGTTTAGTGAATAGGGGGATAAGGTGAACAAGTTCATGGTTAATCAAACATATATTTGGCTTGTGCACAATAGTGATGTATTAATACATTTGAATACTTTCTTCAGAAATAACTCAATTACTGTTACAGAAATACTTGGGGAGAAACTATCCATCAAGATAGCTGTGTGTCTAGAATTGAACTAGTCAAGAATTTGCCAATACATTTTTAGGGTCAGAAAATGCTGGCTTGTCAAAGCCAAAACTTTTCATAGTAATATACGTACCAATAAGGGCTGTGTGAAACAGCACTGTTCCGTTTCAACTTCCGTTTCACCGTTTCGATGGGGAAGTATTTTGTTTTGAGTTTCATCTCATTTTGAAAGCAGTGTTCTGTTTCATTTCATCAAAACTGTTTCACTGTTTTGATGCTGTTTTGACGTTTTGCCCATAGGCTATAATGGGGAAGCACGAAACTGCCTATTTGTTATTTCTTGCCTGTTTCAGATGACACTTGCAGGGTGGTAGCCCCTTCTGAAACCATGAAGTCTGCCAAGTTTCAAGGAGATAGGTACAGGGATTTTGAGGAAATTGCACCTCAAAGTCTTGAAAGCAAAACTCATGTCACATGTGTATGTTACACTACAGTGGGGTGAAAACTGCAGAGATGGTAGCCCCTGCTGAGGCCATGAAACCTGCCAAGTTTCAAGGAGATAGGTGCTTGGGTTTCAGGGAAACTGCATATCAAACTGTTCAGAGCAAAACTTGTGTCACTTGTAAGTGTGAAAGCACAGAGAAAGCTCAAGTTCAAACAATGCTTTTTATGTTGTTTTTCTGTCCCTCCCCAGATCACTAGGATTGGAAGAGGCCTCAGGGAAGGATCACAGTCATGGGCCAGCTACACAGTCAGTATCAGAGCAGTCCTTCCCCCCTATTCACTCTCCCTCTCCTTAATTTCTCAGCTTTGAAATTCGAAACATTTAAAAACTTTTGAAACATTTCAACTGCCCTCGTTTTGTTTTGAGGCTGTTTCAAAGCTTTCATTTCAATTGTGCTGTTTTGAGCTCAAAATGAGTCGAAACAGCTTCAAAATGAAACAGCCAGCAAAATTTCATACAGCCCTAGTACCAATTATATTAAGAATGGAATTCGTGATCAAAGAGAAGGACCAGAATAGCCAATAGTCTAATGTTTAAGGCAATCACAGGGATGTGGAAACTACACATCAAGTTGCTGTTTTATGATTAGCATCAGGAATTTAGACCTCAGATTCCTGCATCCTAGAAGAATCTAACTATTGGTTGTTCTGAGATGGATCTTTTTCAAAATCACTGGAGTTTTTCCACCTTTGAAAATGCCATAATTAAATATTCATAGGGCCAGAGAGAGACTAGCAGTAGTTAGGACAGTCATTCGCAACGTGTGTTTTGAATCTCTTGTCTTTGTTTTCCTTTACTTAAAGAAGTCTTAGGTGGATCTCAAAGCAAAAAGGGAAAATTTTTGAAATTACAAACACTTTCATGGGGTGGGGAAATTGTTTCTCTACAATTTCTAGTCATGGGCATCTGTAACTCACTTAAATTAATTGACATTACTCAGTTCACTCCTTTAGAACAGGTGTTCCTTTGGCCTCTGTGCAGAATGTTCTGTAAAAAAACTGTCAGAAAATAGATTCTTGATTAAACTGTAATGTTAATGGAAACTATTTTGAAAATAAGCAATTTTTAGATTTCAGCAATTTAAACCAGTTTAGTGGACTTTAAACCAGGACATTTTAGTTTCTGGTTACCAAAAACAAACAAAAAAATGTGATTTTGTTTTGTGTGTTTTGATAAAAACCTCAACAGTTTTTGCAGGAAGGGCAGTAATTTCTTGATGAACTATAGTAGCTCATTGATACCAATAGCCTTCACAGTTTAAGCAGCTATCAAACAGAATGTGCTAGAAAGAACTGGTCTATGGTACCTTTCCTTTGCCACCAGATGGAACTGAGGTGATGCCCTCAGGAGAGCCTACTGGCATGTGTGTAGTGAGTTTTTCACTAAGCTAAAGCACTTCTAGTTTGACAGGCAGTGCCCAGAGTGGGCTGGCACGTCTCACTGTAGCATTTGCAGAGGTCTGGTGGAGTGGTGAGGTGCCCTCTGAGAGTCTTCCTACCAACTTCAGTAGATTTTGGATCAGGTCTGGCCAGAACATTATGGCCTGATCTATAGACAGGCCTCAGTTATGTCTATAAGGGATCCAAAAATTGTTTGGTAGCTTCCAAAATGCCAAGTCCATCACAGTGATATTTCATAAAAGTTGGACATGAACTGATAAAAAAGTTCTGCAGCCAGGTGAAACCACAGGAGGAACATGTGTTGACAGAATGTATTTTCCTTATCTGGAATTTCCCCAGCGAATAGGAACTCTGATAACAGGATCGTGAGATCTTTGATGGTATCAGGGTGCCACTTTGAAGAGGAAAGACTCTACTTCCCATGTACATGCCTTAGTTGATCTGTTAAAGTGTTTCATCTATCCACTTCTACCCTGCAGTAAGTGGCACTATATCATCCTGATTTATCCCTAAAAGAAACCAATGGTAAATTATTGTGGCAAGATACATTATCACACTTGAGCCGTCATCTACTGTAGGATAGTGTAGACAGACAGAAGAGTCAGCTGAAGCTAGGTAAGCGTGTTGCTCCTCCCCTTCCCCTGCCCCAGTTTTCATGCAGTATAACTGTTTCATCTGCACTCACCCTCAGGTAGTGAGCCTTGACTTTGTCTCTTCCAAAAATAAGTCTTTCCAAAAAGACTTTTCAAACTGTTCTCTTGATGAATGCATTAGCTCACAAGACATATGCTGATAACTCCAAAATACCAAGTCTGAGCAAATCAGTTATCACTTATGGGTTTCCCTTACCTAACTTGTTCATTTACTAGTATATCTACCACTAGATCAAATGACCTCTGGTAAAATGAAGAATGCTATAAAAATACTGCTTTTATTCAAAACAGCCATTGTATGATGGTACTGTTTTCCTTTTTATTCAGCAATTTACTTGCTTTTAAATTTTCCACATGTGTTAAGGCACATTATAATGCATCACTTAAGGCTGTGTCTTTCATGTTGCATTAGACAGAGACAAACTTAATGTGATTTGTTGCCTGCAACCTGCTTTGGATGTGTCATGTGAAAGATTTTAAAAGGTGCATTTTTCAAGGGTTTTATTTTTCTAAGAGGAAGTATGTATGACTTTCCCCTTAGAGGCTTTCCCTTTAAAACACAGCTATATTTGAAAAAAAAAATTAGGATGAGGTTCCATGTATCATATAAGTGGAATTAATTACCATGAAGAGTTAATCTTTGCTCTTGTGGTTTCTAATTGCTTGTTTAAGTTTGTGTTGATTTCAGATTTTTGCATCTCCCTAATGGAAGGAAAACATTCTACATGGTGAATATCATGCACAAATTTATTGTTAATGAAATATATTAGATTGTGGAAAGAAGGGATAAAATCTTTAAGTATAATTGCCTTTGACAAGACAATCCTGCACTGGAGGTGAAATACTCTGCATGGATCATTCAGAATGATCAACTCCCACTAGTCTCTGATGATAGTTTTGAGCTAAGTGCTCCAACTTTTTTTCCATATGAAAGTTCAACATTTTGTAAAAATGTATACTTTTTGAATTAGAAAATTCCAGAATGTTCTGGAAACCAAAACTCTGATTTATGAAAGGAATTAGAAGATGAGATAGAGGGGAACTGTACTTGATGTCCCTTTCAACCCTCCAAAAGATGGACTGGGGGCAGACAACAGGAGTAGTTTTAAAATGAAGCTTGATACATTTAAGGATGGGATTATATGATGTATTTGCTTGCACTAGCATGGGCCTAGACTCAGGAAGTCCCTTCTAGTTTTATGTTCCTTATACTAGGCCAAATTCAAACCACTTCATTGTGTTTATTGGAGAGTGAAGACATCAAAGCCTGAAGATTCCCAAAGTAAGAAGAGTGTTTTCTAATGGTTCAGGGCTGTAGGTTGTAGCTGCTTTGGTCTAAGGACATAGGCAGACAAGGTTCCTTGGGTGAATCTGGTATCTTTTATTAGCCCAACTTAAATGGTTGGATTTTATTTAAAAATCTTTCGTCAGGCTAAGGAAGCATCTGCAGTTGTTGTATGCTCTTCCTGGATGGAATGAATAGTAAAGAGGCCAGAGGCTGGTATGCATGCAAAAAAGGCAATCAGTGAAGATCTAAACTGAGGAGTCAGGGGTGAGAAACAGGCTGAAGGAGGGGTGGGGGGGTGGGGAGAACGGGGATGAATGTAGCAGGTAAATAGTGGGGTGGTACCTGGGGGGTCAGATTTCAGGCAGGCTTTAATGTGTCATAAATCCAATGTCTATATTTAGTCCATAGATTTTTGTATCCAGGAGGTTTATTAAGTGAAGCGAAGTTTCATAGTTGGTAGGGTTGGAAGGGACTTGAGCAGATCATCAAGTCCAATCCCCTGCCATGGCAGGAAAGAGTACTGGGGTCAAATGACCCTGGTGAGGTGTTCATCTAGCCTCCTTTTAAAGACCCCCAGGGTAGGAGCCAGCACCACTTCTCTTGGAAGTTGGTTCCAGATCCTAGCCACCCTGACAGTGAAGTAGTCCTCCTGATGTCTAGTCTGAATCTATCCTCTGCCAGCTTGTGATAGTTATTTCTTGTCACTCCTGGGAGTGCTGAGGGGAACAGGGACTCCCCCAATGCCTGCTGGTCCCCCCTGAACAGTTTGTAAATGGCCAATAGATCCCCCCTCAGCCTTCTCTTGTGGAGGCTGAACAGGTTCAGGTCCCTTAGCCTCTCCTCATAGGGCCTGCCCTGCTGACTCCTGATCATGCGAGTGGCCCTCCTCTGAACCCTCTCTATGCTGTCCACATCCCTCCTGAAGTGCGGCGCCTAGAACTGGATGCAGTACTCCAACTGTGGTCTGACCAGTCACATAGAGGGGGAGGATCACCTCCTTGAACCTGCTTGAGATGCACTTGTGGATGCATGACAAGGTATGGTTGCCCTTCCTGACCGCATCCCGACACTGTCAGCCCATGTTTATATTGGCCTCAATAATGACTCCAACCAAGATCCTTCTCTGCCTCTGCACTGTTGAGAAGAGAGTTCCCTAGCCTGTAGGTATGCTGTTGGTTCTTGCTCCCCAGGTGCAATAACTTGGACTTGTCAGTGTTGAAAACCATTCTGTTCTTATCCGCCCACCCCTGTAACCTGTCTATGTCCAATTGCAGCCTATTCCTCCCTTCTAGCATGCCCACTTCTCCCCACATCTTAGTGTCATCTGCAAATTTGAACAGGTTGCTTTTTACCCCTTTATCCAAGTCGCTGATGAAGATGTTGAATGGTGCAAGCCCGAGGACCAAGCCCTGTGGAACCCCACTGCCCACATCCCTCCAGATTAAATAAAACCTGTCCACCACCACTGTCTGGGTGCAGCCCTCCAGACAATTAGTGACCCATCTAACTGTGTAGGCGTCGACACCACAGTCTCCTAGTTTTTTAATGAGAACGGGGTGAGAGACCATGTCAAAGGACTTCCTAAGTCCAGAAGGACTATATTCACCATGACATCTGCATCCAGGGATTTGGCGACCTGGTCATAGAAGGCTACCAGTTGGTCTGGCAGGATCTGCCTCTAACGAACCCATGTTGGTTGCCCCTAAGCATAATCTCCCCTGCTGGGCCCTCATGGACGTGCGCCAGGATACTTTTCTCAGAAAGCTTCCCCAGGACCAAGGTAAGATTAATGGGCCTATAGTTTCCTGGGTCCTCCTTCCTCCCTTTTGAGAATGGGAACCACACTGCAGTCCTCTGGCACATCACCAGAGCACCATGAGCGCTTGTAAAGCCATGCCAGTGGTCCCGCAATAACCTCTGCTAGTTTCCTCAGCTCTCTGGTGTGGAGATCATCAGGATCTGCTGATTTAAATACATGGCCTGGGTGTGCCTCCCACAGGGCCTACTGAGGTCCCAGTGGGGTGGATGACCAGGTCCCTACTCAGAAAAATGGAGGCAAAGTAATTGTTAAATAGGTTAGCTTTGCTGTCTGGTGTGATGACCAGATTCTCTAGTGTGTCCTGAAGAGTCCCCACATTACCCAATACCTTCTTTTTACCCCCTGTGTATTTAAAAAAAGACATCTTGTTGTCCTTGATCCAGGTAGCTAGTCCTAGTTCTATCCCTGCTTTGGCCTTCCTGACCACCCCCACTATAATCCTGAGCAACAGAGGTATGTCTAGTCCTCTCTCGTGATGGCCTCTCCCTTCTAATGGGTGTAAGCCTCCTTTTCAGCTTGGAGACATTTCCAGATGCTTTTGGTGAGCCATGGAGGCCTTTGCACCCGTTTTCCCCCTTTGATCTATGTAGAGATTACTTCCCTTTGGGCTTGGAGGATCATCTTCATAAGGAACAACCACTCTTCTTGGACACCCAACTCCCCCCCTCTCCGGGACCTCAGTGTCTCCCCTACTCATTGAAATCCACCCTCCTGAAGTCAAGGGCTACTGCCTTGTGGTAGGCCTTCACCACCTTCTGCTGGATGGTGAATTCCAGCAGGCAATGATTGCTGTCACCCAGGTGATCGAGCACCCACAGTCCCCCCACCAGGTTGTTGCCCATGGCCAAGACCAGATCCAACAAGGTGTCTCTCCTGGTGGGGCTGTGCACATCCTGGTTTGGATGGAGGTCCTGTATCTCAGCTAGGAATCTACATGAGTGGTCAGACCTGGCTGATTGTTCCTCCCAACAGATGTCTGTGGCTTGTCTGTGAAAAGTGTTTGTAAGTTCACTTTGAAGATTACACCTGAGAGACTGGAGAGAGAGTGGTTTTCTTGTGAGATATGTGCTCCCATAGGTAATTGGGTATTCTTGTCTTTGATAGATATCCAGTGTGCATTCATTCTGGTGCACAGTTGTTCTTTGGTCTCTCCTACGTATTTTCCATCAGGGCTTTTGGTGCTTTTTGGATGAAATATATTACATTTCTGGAGGTACAGCTATATGATCCAGCAATGCTGATGGTTCTCTTGTGGGGTGTAGTAATTGTGGGGATGGTGGAGATATGTTAGCAGTTTTGCATTTCTTGTTATGGCATGGGGTGGATCCATTCAGTGTGGTCTGGGCTTTTGGAAGTTTGCTTCGGGTAATGAGGTTAGTGTGGTTCGGTACTTCTTTGGAGGCTAGGATGGGTGGTTCTGGGAAGATGTCTTTAAGAATTGGGTCTTCTTCTAGTATGGGTTACAATTGTTTGAGGATTTTCTGTATGGGTTCCAAGGAGGGGTGATAGGTCATAACCAGTGGTGTGCGAATTGTAGGGCTTTTCTTCTATACTGAAGCAATTCTTCACATGGTATCTAAGTTATTCTTCTAATGATTCAGTCATTGCAAGAATTGTCATTTTTCTTTCTTTGCTATTATTAATAGCAATAAATCGTAGAACCACCATGTGTAGGTATTTCATTCCAGACCCATCATTCTTGGTGCTAATGTGGAATCAACCCAAGTGCCACTTTAGAATACCCAGAAAGACCGTGAATATAGAGGATGGATTATTGCCTCGGATGCAAAAGAGCTGGGTTAAATGACTGACTTTACCACTTCAAACACTGTACAATTCACATGTGGAACATGCTGCCTTTAAATATAAGAAAGGGTGATCTGACTGCAGCATGAAACCTATACAGTAAATGTTACAGTAAAAACTTTTTAAAGTTAATTATAGCATCTTCGCTCCATTGACTTTAATGACCCATTAATGAGTACAGGTATTTTATTAGAAGACAAAATATCAGGGAATTGATCAAAAATCTTAAAAACAATTTTACATTTGTGTTTACAAGAGTACTAGGCCGAATGGCATATTTTGGCTCATATTCCATGATGTTACCCAAAAAAGGGTCCAATCAGAAAGCAGTGTATTATGCCCAAGACTTGGTTGTGATTGACAAATGGCCTTGAGTAACCTGAAAGTAAAATGGAAATATTGTCTTGGGTTCATGTAGGTTCCCAAAGGTACAGAGAGAAACAAAGCAAGCAGTTCTTTCTCACAGGAACAGTGTGGCTAGTTCAGTGGTTCTCCGTCATTTTAGAGTCAAGGCACTGCTTTTTAGACTCAAGGCACCCCTCAGAAAATGCTAGCTTTTAGTTTTTGCTCATTTTCTGACTATGGAAAACTATTAGAGAAATTCTTTTTCATTGACAAGAACTCAGAAAGACCACAAAGGAACAGAATGGTTTTAATACTATAAGTTGATATTCAGTATCATGGCAAGGAAACTTGGTGCCTGGGGCAAAGCCTGTAGCAGCAGCCTGCCCTTGCCCTGCATACAGATCTGGGGGCACACATCGCCCCCACATTTGCCCAGGAGTGCACACAGCAGCAGAAGCCACCCTCCCCGCATCCCCCCCACAATGTGTGACTTGTGGCTCCATCCTGTGCCCCACCCTGGCTGGGCAGCAACTGTTGGCACCCCTTTACTTAGGCGCCTGGGGCAGTCACCCTGCTCACCCCCACACCTTGCTATGCCACTTTTCATCTTTAAAATCCCTGAATTTATCTAGTGAAACATGTTTTCACACCTAACATTGTGTGGTACCCTATGGTACCATTGAAAGGCTGTCAACATACTTCAAGATGCCAGAGCACCCTGGTTGAGGATCACTGAGCTAAATTATCATAGCAGTCCTTAGTGACCACTATGGTTACTAATCTGTGCGATAACCTTAAAATCAATGAACCATAGTGAAAGAAGGACTGTACAGCCAGCCAGCATAAATTCAGAAAAGACCAAGTTCAAATTAGGCGGCTTAAAGATGGGTGTCATATTTAAACATCTAATAAATCTCTTGATTATTGGAATTATTAAATACTTGCACTTTCAATTAGATTCAGTGGAAAATGTATATTGTTAATACCATTAAAAATATAAATCCATAAATAAAGATTTCATTGCTCAACTTCAGGGACATGAATTTGAAAAAATAATCATCACTAAGACTGAAAAGGAGTCAGACATGTAGACTTGTTTGAGCATCTAGGGTCCTCGAAGCTGGGTTGTACAATATGGGTGTGTTTTTCTTTTGCAAGATTTTGCTTCCTACTTGCTGTCAGCCTCCATAATAGTATTTGGATGCTAGCCCTTATGTTTTTGGACCTAAAGAGTGCACATGAAACAGAGGGAGATTGAGAAAAACTTGTACTTATTCAAGCCTTTTTAAATTTCAAAAATTGAGTTCTAGGGATGAAAGAAGGTTGAGTTAGTTCTTTTTTTGAGACCCCAAATGAACCATATTCTCAAGATAGAAAATGATTTTATGGTTCTTTGCAAACCTTAAAAAACTTTCATTTGATATCTATGAAAAATTTACTTCCAAAAAACCTGAAGTTTTTGCCTTTTCTGAGAGAATCTCTGCATTGTCCAAAAATCATTGATAACATATCTAAATAAATACACCATGGAAAATAAATAAATCTTGGTGATGATAAAAGGCTAATCCAATGAAATAATTAGATCAAAAGATCAGTCTTGTAAGATAAATTGCATTTGCCTTCAAACACAGAGACATAGTGAAGGTTCTTAGGAGAAACACATTGCCCCAAAGGATTGAACCACAAATTATTTATGAATCCAGTCCCATAGGAGAAGAAATAATGTAATTCCTAAAGTATTTAATCAAAAACCAATGGGAGTTTTCTCTCTTTTGTACTAGTTTACCAAGTCACTAAAGGCATGTAAACAACATTTTGTGTACAGCATGTGATTTATAGCATACACTGTTACTTCTTAATGCTTACAAGGAGAACAACAACAACCCAGAAAACCTTTTGCTCCAGATCATTCCCTCCAAATAAATCCAGCTTAGATGATCAGTCCAGTTTGGGATTTCAAAGCAATAACTGACTATTTATAAATCACCTTTCTTTCATGAGAAAGCACATCTGAAATCCATATTTGTTTCACATTAATAATTGTGAAGGTGCCAGTGCATTGATTACTTTGCTATACACATTTGATCATACTAACTAACCCTATACAATAGCCTAAAGGGAACGCTGCTTTTACACATTGGAAATGTACAAAGATTAATTTTGTTCAAATATAGTGCTGAAAATCAGAGTAGTAACTATTTGGAAGGCGCACTACAAAGCCTTGTTTTATATTTTTTCTTATTTTGGCCTCTCTGTTCTCTCCCAGGTTTTTAGTTCTGATCACTCATTTTTGTCCAACTCAGTATTTATGACTGACTTCTGGGAATGCTGAGCACTGTTTCATTTATTTTTTTAATTCTACTTTAAGTTTTCTTCTTTCCAAGTTAATGACTCAGACTTTCTACCTTACCTACATGAGAAATCCTGTATAAGTAAGTGAAATTATTCATTTGTATAAGAGCTGAAGAATTAGCCCACAGGCTAAGACAGATGGAGAGTGATAGGATATGTTAGACATGCTTGCCAGCTACTGTGTCATGCAGATCTTGATTATGACTAGAAGATGTTCAAGTCTCAATGTTGCTATTCTCTGCAATGTGAGGTTTCCATCCCTTCAAATTTACTTATGACATTGTTTCCTTTGCTTCTGCCTAATATCATCCCTCATAGATTACAATGCTGAAGAATGTAATCAGTTGGACATACATTGCACTAAGCATTCAAAATCATTATCCTGAAATCCTTTCGGAAAGTAGGTAAGATCTCTTAGTTCAGTTCCCAGTAGATTGTAGGTCAGTATCACAAAGATACAGGGTATAATTGGACTCAAGTGACTGTCTTAGCTTATGAAAGGCCAAGGACAAATTAGTCAGGATCACCTCTTACTTTTAAGGGAAACATTTCAACATGAGCACGGTTCAGATTGCAGCTGCCTGACCTGCGAATAAATAGAAGGCTTAAAGCTTCCAGAAATTGAGAGCTGAACAATTTGGGTGTCTGAACATAACAGAAAACATCAGTCTTTTGGGTCCAGAGCAAATCTGAGAATACTTTGGCTGCAGGGTGAACTCTGAATCTTGAATTTATATCCAATATTAGAAAACTACATTTTTAACTTGAGTTTATAAGGGAAAATGAAACCCAACCTGAAATCTTCATAGACATATCAATTCTGAAAAACAGTCTATACATTCTCAGCATCTTTGTATTACATTTTAAAGAGAATCAATTAATTTTTATTCCATGTATCAGACAATTAATGGATGAAAATAGATTCAATATAAAAATCACAGGGCCAATATCATAAGTGATAGTCTGTATACAGTACTCCACGTATATTTCCTTCATTATATTTGCCAGAAGAACAATCTGAAGGTGGTAATCCATCATATTTTATTATTTCACTTTTTCTAAATGAGAACTTTGGGTTATGCCATAATACATAATTCTAAGGATATAGACGAATAAGGAAATTATAGTAATTTAAAAAGGACTCAGGGCATACACACATCAGCTGTTCTGTGGTCGCTGCCTTTGCACTTATTCTTACCTTGCAGTAGATGGAAGGTAAACTATGATATCTTAATCCTAGACTAAACCATGGGGCAAGAATAGGCATGTGAAAAATTGCTACAGAGCAACTGACACATAGTAGTCCCACCCCTGTTTAACTCTGCAATTTGTTTCTTTACCCTTACTCTAAGTTACGCTATTTTAAAGCTAGGGTGCATCTACAGATGTACTTTATTGCTAATTAGTTCTGCAGCAAAATGTCACAGTCTACATGTGAGCTGGAATTGGGACGCAATTAGTCCAGGATGAGTACTATCCTATGGTAGAGTAATTACATGAGCTCAAATGCACGTGTAGACTGTGACCAGGGCTGGCTGGGGCATGAGGGTGTGACAGTGTCGGGGCTGCCTGACCTCAAGCCCCGCACTGTAGCACCCTTGTATTCCAGCCAGCCCTGATGCTGCCCCCCAGAGCCCAGGGCTGACTTCCTGGGTCCCCTACAGTCTGGGGCTGGTCCAGCCCAGCTCAGACTACTGCTGTCCTACGCGCACAAGAAGATGCTGTGCCTAAAAGCAGTTGATTCCAGTGCAAACTGCACTGGAATTTATTACTACGTGCTAATTGCATATGTTGATGCACATCTAATATACTAGCAGCCCAGGATCAGGAATAAATGTTCCTGTGTTTATGTGAGAACTTACCATGGTATATATAACAAGCAATGTGGTAGGTTGGCCCAGTGATTAAGGCACCAATATAGAAACTGAGTTTAGGTCCTTGCTGTACCACATTCTTTCTGTGTGACCTTGGACCTTCTCAGTGCCTCAGTTCCACATCTGTAAAATAAGGATAATAACACTGCCCTGTCTCAAAGGGAGATTCAAGGGTAAATAATTAGAGACTGTAAGCTAGTCATATACTATGATAATGGACATCAAGTAAGCATTTAAGACTGATAGATACATTACATCAGGACTAAGCGGTTTAGGAAAAATCCTTGAAGGTTGCTCTTGTGATTCAACCTAGATAGTCTGGCAAAAAGAAGCAAGTGAATGAAGGCAGCATTTGTTGTCTCCTAACAGTTCTTTTTGCAAGTCAACAACACAGTAGAAGAGTTGAAAGCACTCTGAAATTACCTCCTTTTTCCACAGCCTAGAACAAAGGTAATGGGATCTATCACCTTTAATCATCTTGTGTGTTTCTGTTTTTATTTTTTTGTAGTTAAAGCAGTGCAAGCTCATCTTCTTTTTTAGTGTTTTGATGCTGCACTTCTTCACTGTTTCAATTTACATTCAAAGGAATTTAGAATTGAAAATAACTTTTAAGTCATGCTTTTACTATTTGTCTTGGGGGCCTGACTCACAGACTATTTGTCACAGTTCCCCAGTGAGCTAACATTTCAGTTAAAGCATAAAACAGATATTTTAAAGTAATGGCAGTATTTTTATATTACTTGGCTTTGTACTAAGTAGACACATTCTACTGAAGAAAACCTGCACGTTGTCAGATGGAGAGGTACATTTTTATCTGGAAAAAGTAGCAGCAGCTCCTGTAAATTGAGGGTAAAGGCCAAAGGGTACCCGGTCACTCCGATGGTAGGATCTCATGTTGTTGAAGGTAGGAAGTAGCATTTCGCATGAATGATGCTAAGTCTTCATGAAGAAATGTTGGTCCCAATTCAAAGTCAATGGCAAATTTCTTCAAGTTATGCTGGGATTTCACCCTTAGGAATGCCCCTGCTTCAGGAACAAGAAGTGTACAAGGCTTTATAGCCCTGGACTGTAATGATACCACCACATCATTTGACCACAATTTTGTGTGATGGTTTTCTGCTGCAATATTTTCTCAATTACCTCGATCTTTCTAGGACCAGTAATTGTGCCTCACCTTTTTTCATAGATTCATAGATTATAGAGTTGGAAAGGATCCAATGGATCATTATGTCCGACCCCCTGCCCCTGGCAGGAAAGAGGATTGAGGTCAGACGACCCCTGTTAGGTGACTATCAAGCCTCCTCTTGAAGACCTCCAAGTTAGGTGATAGTACCACCTCTCTTGGAAGCCCAATCCAGATTTTGGCTACCCTTACTGTAAAAAATGTCTTCCTAATATCTAACCTAAATCTGTTCTCCACTAGTTTGCACCCAATGTTCCTAGTTATTCCTTGGGATGCTCTGGTAAATAGCTCATCACCAATTCCCTGCTGTCCTCCCCTGATAAGCTTATAGGTGGCTACAAGGTCACCCCTCAGCTGTTTTCTGTAAAGGCGGAAGAGATCCAGATCTTATAACCTCCCCTCGTACAGTCTTTCAGGGAGGCCACTAATCATGCAAGCAGCCCTCTGAACCCTCTCCAGATTCTCCACGTTCCTTGTTGAAGTGCTGTGCCCAAAACTCCAACTGCGGCCTGACCAATGCCGCATAGAGGGGGAGCATCACTTCCCTTGATCTGTTGGTCATGCATCTGCTAATACACAACAAGGTGCGATTGGCTTTCTTGATGGCCTCATTACATTGCCGGCTCATGTTCATCTTGGAGTCAACTATGACTCTAAGATCTCTCTCAGTCTCTGAGCTGCTGAGAAGGTCATCCCCCAATCTGTGGGTGTGTTGGGGATTCCTCCTTCCTAGGTGGAGTATCTTACATTTATCTTTGTTGAATTGCATCCCATTTCATTCTGCCCATAGATCCAACTTGTCCAGGTCAACCTGTATCTGCTTCCTGCCCTCCGGTGTACTAACTTTGCCCCATAACTTGGTATCATCTGTGAAGTTGGAGAGGGTACTCTCCATATCCCCATCCAAATCGCTGATGAAGATATTAAGTAACACTGGTCCAAGGACCGAACCCTGAGGGACCCCACTGTCTACCTCCTTCCAGGCCGAGAATGACCCATCCACCCCCACTCTCTGGGTGAGGTTCTTAAGCCAGTTAGCCACCTAGGTGACTCTGTAGGCAACCACTCCACAGCCCATTAGCTTCCCTATGAGAATTGGATGAGAAACTGTGTCGAAGGCCTTTCTAAAATCCAGGTAGATGACATCAGCCTCAGCTCCTGTGTCAAGGCAGTGTGTGACCTTTTCATAAAAGGCTATGAGGTTTGTCAGGCAGGATACTTCTTTCCATCCTTCTCTAAATTTTACTATTCCTTTCCCCATATCTCCTCTTTACCCTTTTATCTGTTCTTAGGCCTCCCTGTAATTTTATTAACACCAAATTATGGGTATAAAACCTTGGAAATATAAAACTGAAAAGCCATATACCCATCAAAAATGAATACTGAGCCTGGTTCAGAACTTTTTCTAGTTCTTTCATAATCTTGTATATTAGACCTGTACACCCAGGATCCCTGCCTCCTCCTTTCTGTATATACTTTTTTCTTCCTTTTGCATGTTACCCCCTCATTTAGAGTGTAAAACCTGGAGGCTGGAGATATCTGCCTTTGCTTTGTGGTATTAGACTCCTAATTTTTTGATGTGGTTAAGCCAATAGAGAGGCATAAAAATCATATTGGATTAGGATGAATTGTGTACTACCTTGATCAGGGAAACAGGTCCTGAACCTCAGAAGGCCCGTGTCATTCAAACTTCCACATAGCCCACACTTGTAATTATAGCCCTGGTGGTTGTTACTGGGGACTGAGCCACACACAGAGCTATAGTTTAAATCAATTATAATAACAATAAAATATGCTAAAAACACTTCTGTTGCATGGTCCACAGGATGGAGTCTTCGAGCATGAAGGCAGCAACTGACTTGTAATGTGGTTACGTGGTCAAACCACTAGAGGGAGGAAAAGATTTACAGTGCATTCATGATGGTTACAAAACAATTCTAATCTGTGAGTTAGCTAGTTATGTAGCAATATACAGTATTTTGTAAGCCCATCAAATGCCAGGCCTTAGTTTATGGTCTAATTCAGATGGATGAACTATGCTGAGTAATATGGAACATGGTTTCAGAAATAACCCAAAAGAAAGATTGACTCCTCCAAGTTATTAGCATTTTAGCCATATCCTCACAGTAGGTCCCCTAGTCATCTAGTACCTTGTAGAAAAATGAACCCAGAAAAGTTTGTTTCTTTCTTAGCTTAGCTTTAGCAAATAATTTAATAAAGATTTATAGGTTTTCAGAGATTTTTTGAGTCTAGCCAAGGACTCTCTTTCTTTAATCAGAATTTTCCCAAGGGAGTCAGGAGGGCATGGCTGCAAGGTTATAGAAGTTGAAGCAATAATGCAAGAATCTCCAGCCTCATTCAGCTTAATTTAAACTACCAGTCCCCTAATTTAGGGGAGAATATATTTTCTCACGAGTGTCATAGAAAAAAATTGAGTAATGAAATGTTAGGTCCCATAATCTTATATTAAGGCTTATGTCTCAAAGCTTTATTGCTTTTGGAAATCAAAAATTAATCTGAGAAAATTCCCTAAATTCAAAAAGCATGGTTATTTTTAAGTACTGCTATTGAGCAAAAAAAATCAAAGCTGGGAGCAGCATTCAATGTCATATTTTTACCGTTGATTATTATTAGGGATAATTATTGAGAGCCAGCTATATGCTTGGCATGGTACAAACTCCTTCATGAAGTTTAAAATTTAGACCAGAAACATTATGTGATACACATTGTGTGTGTGTGTGCATGTGTGTGTGTGTGTGTGTGTGTGTGTGTGTGTGTGTGTGTGAGAGAGAGAGAGAGAGAGAGAGAGAGAGAGAGAGGGGGAGAGAGAGAGAGAGAAATACGCTGTCAGCCTTGGTAGATCAACATTCCAAGACTTTGAGTGAGAAGGAATAAATGTTCCAAATGATTGACGGTATCAAGATCAATGAGAAAGTTTACAGTGGTGGCTTTTAGGAGGAAAACCTGAGGAAGGGCGTACCAGGGGGTCAAGTACACAAAAAAGTAAGGCTAAACAATGTGAAGGGAGTTATTTTAAGGGACCTTGAAGGTGAGAACCAGATGCTTGAACTTGATCTTAAGGAAAGCTGGTGAAAGGATTAAAAAAAAAAGAGTAACATTGTCCAAATAGCAGGGAGGTTATGTTGTTTTTATTATTCACATAATTTTGTGCTATTGAGTAATACATAAAGATCCAGTGAAATGAGGAGAGTCCACAGATAGTAATGAGAAGATGACTTAGTTGATTGCAACCATTTTAATGGCCACATGGAAGTGAAAAGACTGATCTTTCACATGCTGTGGGGAAATTAAGGTAAGATTAGCTACCAATATTGGTATCTAAAAAAAGGCTAGGTGGAAAGAAAATACCTGCCAAATTTGAATGTATTCTGCTATGTGAACATATCATTATCATCATCACTGAGAATCCCTCACAGCCAAGGAAGATTGTCTGCCATGATTGTTTTATCTCTGGGTTCAAAGATGACTGACAAGGCCTATCCAGGACTGACAGGCTCTGTTGCAACTCAGGCACATGTTTCCATGTGGTGGCTTTGAATTCTTGGCTCAGTTCATGAGATGCTGTTTCTTCCACTCCCACTTTTCCATCTCCTGTTGTTGTCACAGGGTTTCAAAGCACCTGTCTACCCATTCTCTCTGCTAAGTAATATGGCATTTGGAATCTTAGGGCCAGGGACCTTCAGTGAGAATACTAGAAACAGGGTAAAACATAAGAATAGTTATTCTGGATCAGGCCCAAGGCCCTGTATCCTGTCTTCTGGCACTAGATAATGCCAGACCCTTCAGAGAAAGTTTCTTTAATATTTCTGATTTCTTTTAGAACTTGCTTGAGGAGAAGCAGCTGTCTTTATATCCACTAATAATATTTTTATATAATGTCCTAGTAGTTATAGCACTCTGCCATGATATAGGAGACCCATATAGATGAAGGGGTTCAAACCCACATCTCCTAGGAGAGTTCCCTAACCAGCTGGCTATGGGCTATGCTGAAAGAATGCCCTCTCCACCCCTGCTGTGGAAGCTGTACCACTGGACACTTGGTGCGCACCACATCACTGGTCTTTTAAAGACTGAAAAATAAAGAGATTTTGTAAACACCTTTTTGAAGTCTAGAGAAATAATGCACTGAAAAAGAAAGAGCTTCTTTTGTTGCCTCTCTTCTAGTCCTTGCATAATAGCTGAGCATGTTTAAATCTTCTGTTTTTAAATAATATTCACCCCGTATTGCATATCTATTGTTTAAATGGCATTTAAGTTAAGCTGTTTGTTCTGTTTTCTTGACTGGTCCTCCCTCTCACTAAATACAGCAGGTCTTATTTCTGAGAAGGGTTCATTTGACTTATAGGAATGGACATCTGCTCATCTCAGTCTCATGTAGTCTGTCTGGATAGGAGAAAAATGATGAACCTTGCATTCCTTCACTCTCTAGGCCTCCAGGGAAATAACTGTGGCCACAGATATAGAGCAGAAAAAATGAGTGAGCTGGGCTTTTCTACCATCCTTTATTTACACTCTTCATGGTTTCTTTTCTTTTCAATATCGTTCATATGTTTGTGTTCAGCTGGTAATCCAGTAGGGATTGAAGCCTTTGCCCTCACTGCTGCAAAGTTTTTTTAACATAGAAAGAGATGCGGTATAAGAGCACTGATACAGAGCTAGATAAGAGTCAAACGTTTGTCACACGTAAGACATTTTACAAATATTAAAAAATATATTATGGCAAATTTTACTGTCATTTGTACCTAAGTAATTACATTTACTCCTTAAGTGTTATTAAGTGGAGACTTGTCCCTGAAGCTAAGCAGTAACAATTTGGAATAGCAATCATCAAATGCTCCAACAAAAGTAAAATAAAGGGGAAAGTATACAGTGCTCCAGAGGTTGTGTGCAAGTCAAAAGCAGAGCTATGTAAAATGTTCATAATGATGCCTGTAAGTGAAAGATACTGTTATCTGGATACCACTGCACATGCTGTGATAGAAATATGGGTGTAGGTTAGTACAGATGTCCTTTTGACTTTGTGATAGGACCAGTGCTTCAGGGGCAGCCAGTAGACACGTGGCAGACATGTGGCTCCTGTCTCGCTCTGGCTCTAGGGTACCTTCCCTTTCTTCTGTCTGACACACCATGATGTTCCTAGTTGGTTCTTAGAAGGCAGGCTGCCCAAGGATCCTAGAGCAAGCCTTAGTCCATCTTCTGCCAGTGGATCCCTCTCAGACCCCACTGATTGCAACCTAGCCCTCATGTCAGGTGGGTCCTCCTGGCCCATACGTGCCCCCAGGGCACCCAGGGACTTATGGGCTATTCATGGCCTCTGAACCTCCCCTACAGCTGTGCCCATACCTCACAGGTGTTTCTAATCATAACTTAGTTGGGCACCTCATCCCAAACCACCAGGCCATCTCAGGCCTCCACACCCTGGTTGGGGTTTTGGCCTTCCCAGCTTCCACCCACTTCTTCTAGCTGGCCCTTCCTTTTCTTCCCAGACACACTGCACTGGGTCTGGGCGCTTGGACTGTAACCCGTGTCTCACCCTCCTGGACTCTTATCTCTGTCCCCCACTCTGGGCCCCCTGGCTCCATTTGCTTTTCACAGGCTCTTAATCTCTGCCCTTCTTGAGCTGTGGACCCCTGGCCCCAGTTGCTGCCCCTCTGGCATGTGGGACCTCCAGCCCTATCTCTGCCTCTCTCAGGCTATGCTGAAGCTTGCACCCTGCTCTGGCAAGCTACAGCCTCACATGCTTGCCTGGAACTCTGGGACCTCATCTCACCCCTTTCTAGTCCCATCCAAGATGCCAGTTTAAACTATGTAACAGACTTAGATTAGGTTCTCTTACTACCTGGTCTTTGTCTGGTTGGGCTTATGCTTCAACCTATTGCAGCAAGGGAAGGTCAGTGTGATTGGACCATTCAACCCACTCTTCTGATTAGACTAGCTATGATTCATTGATGTGATGCAAGGTGTTTGGAGAATTCACTCTGATCTCTTGATTGGATGAGTTGCTATCCAGGCGCATGGCCCCCTGAGAGGATAAAAGAAGGCATGTGCCGCCCTCGGGGAGGAAGGAGAGAAGCACATGGGCGTCAAAGAGCTGGGGTGAACTGACCCAGCGGGGCAGCCAAATGAGCCCCAGAAGAGCCTGAAGTCGGCAGGACGAGGCTGAAGCAAGAGCAGGATGGCAGAGACTGAGGTGCTGCTTCACGGGCCAGCAGGTTTCAGGAGACAGAGCAAGACCATTCCTGTCAAGTCCAGATGGGGCTGTCAGCATATCCTTTGTTTGTTTTAAGGGAGGGAATTGTAGCCCCAGAAGAGCCTTCCCTGGGTGCTCACAGCCTGCCCATGATGGGGATGTGAGGAGACTCACCCGTCCCACACGGGAGGGTACCTCCATTGAGTGCTAGAGGGAGATATTGCAGGCAGGGATTGCAACACTGCAGTTTTCACCTAGACCTAGGTAAAATGGGAATGAATCATAAACCCCTCTCAGGAGTGCAGGAGTCAGGTAGTTAGCTGCACGGTGCTCGCCCAAGGCCCTGCTGATGGGGAGGAGTCAGGTTCAGGTCACACAAGGTTGACTCCACCCACCCCACAGGAGGAGTGATTGGTATAAGACGAATCCAGGGAGACTCTATGGCTGCTACACTCTAGACTATAAGACTCTGAAGGGGTTTACCCATATGGAGGAGTCAGAACTTTGCTGCTTTTCCTGTGGGGGGTAGAGAGTGTGTGTAAAAGACTGGGTCGTTACTTGCACCCAGGACCAGTGTCACATTCATCACTAAGAGTTGTTCATCACTACAAACAACATAAGGTGAAACTCATCTAGGAACCGAGTGTAAGGGGTTCTCACTGACCTCCCATCCCCTTCCTCAGAGATTACTCCCAAATTTCCAGAAGAAGAGGTAGTTTGGGGTTTCATCCTGCTGTAGTATATGTATAATATTTATTAGTATCATTTTTAGAGTACATATTGATTTTTATGATCTTTTCTACCTCCCTTTTTCTCTGTATGCAACTAAGTTGTATATAGTTAAGTATTGAGTGTTGTTTCAACACAGGTTTTGAGGCTCTAGATGTCTTTCCGCAGGGAGACTCTCCACACCCTAGGAAGGAGGGCTCCAAGACTGAGACCCCAGGGATTCAGTTGGCTGCAGCTGGCAGGTAGCTCTGCCTCCTGCGTTACAACTATAAACAAAATCATTCTGGCTGTAACACATACTGCCCCAGTCTGGTCATATTCCCCTATAAGCCATCAAAGCCTTACTTTCAGGGCCCATATCAGCTCAGGAGACATCCAAGCAGTCCTCTGCAGCCTCTCATCTTAGGAGCTCTTTCCCCTCCAATCTACAAGACCAAACTGCCTGCCTGGCTCAGCCCTGGGCTTGTACCCCTTTTTGGTCAGGTGACCTCCCCACAACTATCCACAGGGGTTTTTTTTGACTAGGCTCATTGTCTTCACCCCAGCAGAGCTAACTGCTGCTGCCTAGCCATGGTAGGAATGTCTTGTCTCCCTGTTGGACTGTACCCTGCTGAACTATATTGCAAGATGACTGGCTCTGTGATATATCCCCCTGGCCTCTGTTTTCTCCTTGGGCTGACTATTTTCCTTATAATAGTACTTCCTACTACTCTTTCCTTCTCAACAGGAAGCCTTCTGGCTCTCTGTTGCAGACTCACTCAAATGAGTATGGGGAAACGTAGGACTACACATTAAAATTTATGGGAAATGTATAGCATATATCCTATAAAACTCATATTTTTTTATTGCTTTTGGTTGAGTCCAGGATCCTGTATTAAGGGATTAATAAGAAGAATTTCTGGTGCTAGATGGGCATTGCTGATTAGAAACGGCAGGGGAGGAGAAAGACCTAAATTAATTAGTTTGTCAAGGGATAACTATTAATGCGATGTGGCAATGAAAAAAATGAATGTGATTCTATGATGCATCATTAATTAGATCAAGCACTGATAGGGAAATATCAATGCCATAGTGCAAGGAGCCAGTAAGACTTCATCTGAATTGCTGGATAAAACTGTGGTCACCAATGTACAGGGAAGATCAATTAAGGTTCAGAAAAGGTCTGATTAAAGGCACGTAGATTAACTTACTCCCATCATACAAAGGGAGACTAAAAGAAACTGGCTGGGTTAGCCTAATCAAGCAAAGCCTGACTAGTTAAAGGGCAACACTGGTACACAAATAACTGGCCATTAATAAATACGGACCTGAAATTAGAAGGTAAAAAATTAGTAACCATGTGAGCTACAAGATTTTGAAATGGTCTTCTAAGTGGAGTTTGAAGGGTGGGGGGAAAATCCCTAATTTCAAATATTACTTGATAATTAAAGAGCAATCTTCTATGGTGTATTTCCCTACAGCAGGAAAGAATTGCATTCTTTAGCCTAGCAAGTCTCTTCAAACTGTATTCCTATGAGTTCCTACCTTTGTTCACCATTCAGATGCAAGATTAGGTTAGGGACTAGAAACTGCAAGCTCCATGCCTAGGATCTCAGATCTAGGTACACAAAAGGATTTAAGTACTATAATGAACAACATTGCAATGGTTAGCTTCTAAGCATCTTGCCTCTAACTTTTAAGCATCTGCCAGACAAACTTGCATTAGGCACCTGTGCACCCTATAAGAAAGACCTAAGTGTACATGAAAAGAATTGCACACCAAAAAACAGGATCCACAAAAGGCAGCATGCTGAGCAGGGATCTAGTCATTAGAAAGTGTGTCAAGAAGAGTGAAAGGGCTTGAGCCTTAAATAGCTCCTCTTCTTGATGGTTTTACCACAGGTACTCCAAAGTTTACGCTAATAGCAGAAAGTTCTGCAATGTACTATAATGCTGTGAGTCAAGTACCAAGTCCTATCATAAGCTAATGTGACAAACTACAGTAAAGATGAGCTTTATGGTGAGTTACAACATCTGCAAGTCATTATTTCCAATAGAAATAAGTTGCAGTACCAGGAGTCATTGATGCATCTCAGGGGAAATTGCAGAGATCTCCCTTAATTAACTTGAGTCACCAGTGTATAAAAGTTATAATCAGCATAGCCTTGGTCTTCCCAAGCTGGAGTGGGTAGGAGACATGTTCCTTCACTCTTCTTGATTTGAGATATATACACTTGCATGTCATTTACCTTGATTACCTGTACTGAGCAGCCTTCCCCTAAAATCTGGCTTATACTGTTGTTTAAAGAGGAACTTTCCCAAGCACCATACCTTGGTTATACAGATTGATGGGGTCTGTCAGAGTGAAGGTACAGATTTCCCTTCACTTGACTGAGCATAGCACCCACAGGCAAAAGAAAGGAGTTGGGCTTGATTACTATTAAACACATGATTACAGTAGTGACATGCATTAAAGGTGCAGTTATTGGAAGTTAATGACACCCACTATTCCCTGAAGCCTACTGGTTTTTCCCGCTCTGCCAAAGCCAAATAATACCATGGGGAAAAATTTATACTAAAGCCAAAAGGAAATTCCAACAGTTCTGTTTCAATGAGTCAGCAAGAACTGCTAAGGCAAAAGAATGAGAGAGTCAGAATTGAGGGCTTCTAATCATGAGCTGATACCCAGTATGGTCTTTTAGTTGCTTTGATTCATTCAAGCACCCATGAAGGAGGCAGAGAAAGAAGATGCAAGAAAGCAGTGGGAACCATGTACCAAGCATTAAAGTTCTGAGCACTAGGGGTGTGAGAAGCGGGCCCTATTCTATTCGGATTTGGCCTGATTCAGGGACAATGATGCAATTAATTGATTCTGATCACTGTCCCTGATTCAGATTTGCATTCAACCAAATCAAAGATTCAGTCTGATTTGGAGATTCAGCGATTCAGACATACAGATAGCTTCAAAGGTTTTTTCTACACATTTTGAGGATGCAGGCATAGCTCATGATAGCTGCGATGCTGGGGTGTATGGAGCCTCTGGCAGGAGTACAGGGGGCTCTCCACATGCTCAGTGGCAAAGCGAGAAGTGTACCAGAAATACCTCTGGTTCACTTCCTGGTCTTCTGGGGAGTGCATTGAGCTCCCCCACCCCACATCACCCCAGCTTGGTAATCAGCTTCAAGGGGACCCCAGGTGCCCCTCCCCCGACCCAGTCACCAAGCTGGAGTGTATGGGGGGAGGGGGAGCAGTGTGCTCCATGGTTGACCCAGAAGTGGACCGGATGTGCTTCTGGTCCACTTCCAGATCTGCTGCCAAGTGCACTGGGGAGCCCCCCCTGCTTCTGTGGGACACTCCATGTGCCACAGCATTGCAGTTTTCATGAGGCCCTGCTACCCAGAGGTATGTAGACAAAGCATTTAAAGCTGTCTCTATATCCAAATCTCCAAATCTTTCCAAGTTGATTCAGAGGGGTCTGATTAGAGTCGGAGAGATTAAAGGGTCCTCTGATTCAATTCAGATTCAGAGATTCAGTCACTGAATTGGGTCAAATCTCTGCCAAATTGAATCAGGCACCAAAGCTTTGCACAGCCTTACTGAGTACCTTGTTTAACCAAATCCAAGATGAGCTTGAATTTAAGATGACCCCCTGCTAATTCAATTTGATACATGGAAAACTATAAATGTATTAGATTTTTCCAAGCCTAGAATCTATTAGAGGGTCATCTTAAATTCTTCCCCTCCAATCAGCAGTGGTAGCCAAGAGGTCAGACCCACCACACTTTTCACCTCTCCTGTCTGCCCTTTGTCTCCCCATGCCTGTGCCTGCTATCCCTGCTGCCTGCCCCTCTACCACATGTCCCTTCACCCCCCTAATTCCCTCAACTCCTACGCCCCACTGCTGCCCACCTTCTGGTCATCTCTGCCTCCAGCTTCTGGGCAGTTAGTAGCAGCCTCAGCCCCAGCCTGGCCTCAGCCAGGGAGAAGCAGTAGCAGGATCTCTAGGCCCCAGTTCAGGCCTGAGGGGCTGGAACCGAGCTGAAACTGATGATAAGCAATGAGGGTGTGGGGAGGAGGAAGGATCAGAAGGTGAGAGATGGAAGGCATGGTCTCTCCTTCATACCGCCCCCTCCCCATGTGATCACTGAGCTCCCCCTACAGCATGAGCCACCCCTGCCCTGGGCTGGTACTCATATGTAAGACAAGGCTGCTTTTTCCCAATGTTGAGTGGGAAGAAAAACCTTGTCTTGAATTCAAGTAAACGTAGTATATGCCAGGCCCAATGTGAGGGTAGTTATGACTGATTGCATAAATCACATTATATTTGTATTGTTCCTTGATTAGACATGTTATTCTTATAGCGCATGAACTAAGACCCCTGACATCACTGAGAATCTTTTCACTTGTCTCAGACTTTGGATCAGGTCCATATCAAAAAGAAAACTCGAAGAATCCAATTTAGGAAGTGTGCCAAAATTGTTCCGCACCCCTGTGGAGTCTGTGCCTCAGCAGCAAGAGCAGCCCTACAGCTTTACTTTTGCAGCAGCTGGTGCAAGAGCTAGAGCAGGCAAAGCGTGTGGCAGTGGCAGTTCCCAGGGTCTCTTTTCCGTACAAATCCTATCACCCCACCTCGTCAGAACCTGCGCATCCACCCAACCCCCAGGTTCTCAGAACTGCAGCCACCACCCCCACTGTCCCACAGGGTTTGTCCAGAGGGCAAACCTTCTTTGTTACACCACTGTGCCAAGCCTTTTCATTTTTCTGTCTTTACCTCTGTTCCTACAGCAAATGAACTAGCCTCATCCCAGTTGAGCAAGGCATGATAAGATTCTAGTCTAGTTCCATTACTTGTTAGAGTTTGGGAACTCTGAACTGTTGCTGCATCAAGCATCATTCTGTACAAGAATATACCTTTTGATTACTTTATTTGCAATAGTTACAAACAAGGATCACCTTTAATGACCTTTGAAATTGGCTAGTAAGCATTTCACAGTGGGGCACATAGCAAAAGCAACTGCAAGGATGAGATGTGAAGTACTTCAGTTATATGATCTCTGCTGAGGCCAAACATTTTCAGGCTGGTCACATAGAAATCATCTTCCATTAACAATGTCAAATGTTAGTTTAGCTTAGATGGGAAGGAAGCTTCAAACAGCAGAGAACAGAATAAACTTTAAATTCAGGGAATGGAAAATTTGTACTCTAGGAAATCAATAGCATTTCACTGTAGAGAGCTGCAAAATATTTCTGGTTTACTTTGCCATATGTGGTTGCTCAGATTCCCATCATTTACTTTCAGCAGACTCTGTTCCTCTTTGGGAAGAAACAAGGATCTGGCCTTTGCCTGAACTCATAGCCTGTATAGGAAAAGATTCCTTGATCAGGAAAAATAAAGCTGAGTTCCTTGTGCAGCTCATAGACTCCCAGTATACTGTGCAGAGCCACCTTTAGGGAAAATGGCGCTCTGGGCAAACATATTTTGGTGTCATTCCCTTCCCCCCACAACTTCCCCTCCACCCAAGTCAGTGGCACTGCTTCAGGCAGAGGCAGGGGCACAGCACAGTCAGCCAGGGAGGTAGAGCAGCATGGTGCACCAGGCAGGTGGGTGGGCAGGCACTGCTACTGCACTGCCTGGCCTGGCTCCTTGTGAACAGTGGCTGGAGGTGGGGGGCAGGTTGGGCTGGGCACTGCTTCTCCAGCCTTGGGCAGGGATGGGCTTGGACAGGGCAGGGAGAGAGCACTGCTGTGAGTGCAGACTGCTTAAATGTCTGTGTGCATGTGTGTGTGACCACCATGGAGCCCTGGGCGGTCACCTAAGTTACCCACCCCTAAGGCCAGCTCTGACCCTGCATGTACTCCTATGTACCAGACTTTAATGCTGTCTTCTAATTAACCTTCCCAAGAGCATTGCCAGATCATTTGCTGACCAACCTGAACAACTTAAAATACATCAAATACTAGCCAGTGGTAATAAGCTCAGGTTTTTCGTTAACCTCAGTAGCAAAAGAAATGACTATATGTACTGTTATGGCCCCAACCTCATTTCCTAGTTGTGCTTGCCTCTAAACCCAAGATCTAGTCATGCTTGTTACACCTACTCCCCCTTCCTGATGAATTAAAGTTATTAATTCAAAAAGTTCCTGAAGTTATAAGAAGGTATTAGCATAACCTAAAATATAGCTCATGAAGAAACAGATACCTATCTTATCTTGAGAACAAACTTGGATTACAAGTTTTAAACTTGTATTAGATATTTAGTGAAACCCATAATTTAACCTGTTACCAAGAGAGGCAACAGAGGTCTAATGCCCTCTTAAGTCCATATGTACAAATGCACTTAATATAAGTTTCAGCATCACCCACTGAACCCTCAGGGCATAGATAGATGCTTCTACTTCTTCCCACCTGAACTTCGAATGCTCTTTTTCTCCCTTCATTAATTTACCTGCTTCTTCTTGCTTACCAGCCATGAAGTCCATTTTCTAGTATCTTTAATTCTACCTCTTTCTTTCCCTTTTTCCTTGCCTCTATCGTTAGGTTTGTTAATCCTGTGTAGAACTTGAATGATCAATCACAAGCATACACTCACTTTGCTGCACCCCCGTCACTTTCCCTGAGGCCATCTAGGTCATGACACATGCTCTATGAATGCTTTATGTAGTTGCAGATTAAGTTTTATCAGGTGTGGACATGCTGTAATCCCTAAGGTTGATTCCTCAGGGGCACTGGCTATAATTAGGGCGAACATTTCACCTCTCTGGCTGCCTTTGTTGGGAACAGGATTTTCCAGTATCCCAGAAAATCCTGTGCTTCAGTTATTTATTATTGTTCATCAGAGTACTATGATTATCCATTTATTCACCCTTGTTCCCGTGCCCTGATTGGCTGCCTGAAACTTTATGAACAGGAGCAGAGTGAATGATGAATAATGATTAATGAATAATAAATAGCAGATGAGTATGCTTTTTTTATGTGCTTGTTCTTGCATGAATGTGTGTATCCATATAGATGAGTTGCCTCCACAAACATTCGTAGGCAGAGAAAATAGTCTGAATTAAAACTAACAAAAAAGGGCAAGAAAACAGCTGGATCAAATCAGGAGTTGAATTTTGTGTACAGAATCACAAACATGTTTTCTCGTTATTTATTATTCATTATTCATTCAGAACCTCAGTGTGGTCCAGTAGATTAAGAGCCAGATGGGGAAGCAAGAGACCAAAATTTTCTTCCTAGCTCTTCCACCAATCTACCCTTTTGACCTTGGACAGACTGCATGTTCTCTTCCCACTTCAGTTTCCTCATTTGCAAAATAGGAGTAATGATGCTTACCTTTCTTTCTACAGCATTTTCAGATCTCTGAAGTAAATGAGCTAAATGAGAGCTAAGTATTTTTTAAGAGGTCCTCATTAATGTTGCACCACTCATAGCAGGTCTTTGATTCTTAGCTGTAAATGACAGGTATATTCATTACTTAGATATCTAGAAATGATACTTTTGCCACTATAAGTAATTGTTGATTTCAGTACATTTGACTTGTCATCTTAAAGTTGTCCTTTTATTTTTTCATTTAACAAACTTTTTTTTTCTCTGCAGTGTCCAAAACTTAATAATTACTGTTTTCCTTAACTGTGTCAATATGCTCTTCTGATCCTGTAGAGATCCTCTTCCAGTCTAAACCTGGCAGCTAATGTGGGCAATTACAGGCATTCTTGCTCTAATTTATACAATTATAGGAAATTTATTTTTTTTCTTAACTGTGGGCTCCAGCTGTCTAAAGTTGCTGGCCAGAACGGAAGCTGTGAACATAATTTTTGTAAAGAGGATTTTGTTTAGATTCCTAGGTCCATGCTTCTTTCCACTTTACACATATTAAGGAAAGCTTCTGAATTAATTACATGGCCATTTGCATCCTCTTTCTAATCATACTGTGCTCGTACTACTTTGTGTCACATTTAAATTGCAGCTGAATTCTAGTTTCATGCACGGAAATAGGACTTTTTTTTTAATATTGCAGTGCCTCATCTGCAAAGAAAGAAAGGAACATCCTGGTTTTTTCGGTGTGTGAACTGTCAGGGAGCAGCATAAAGCTGGGTTGAAGTGGTTTAATCATGCTGTGAAAAATGTCCTATAAGGCCAAAAGACAAAATCAAGACCTTTGTAAGATTTTTTTGGTGAAAAATGAGAGAGAGAGAGAGAGACCAAATTCCTTGCTTAGGATAAAGGAACTCTGCTTTACCTCATTGCTCTGAAACAAGGAATAGAGAAACTTGAAATTAGGTTTTTCACAATCTAGTGAATATTTTGATCACCAGCATGTTGACTGTTCTAAACTTTCTCTCCATCATGAGCTTTGTTGAAGGTGGCGTATTTCCATGGAGATTTTTGGTTCTGGTGAAAAACATTTTGTTGAAAAAATCCAACTATCAATAACTGCTGTGACTAGCATGGGGAGTTGAGGTAGGAGGGGTATTGCAGGTGTGTACTAGCTCTCTGTCACAAATTATACCGCCTTACATTGTATATAAGACACAGTGCCATAGAATGCTCCATTTTTGTGATGTGCCTGGAGTCAAAGCTCTTCTAAAATATCTTTTACAAAGGGATGTCTTTAAATAAAATATATGCCCATAGGAGTTGAATGAGTATCTTTAGTTGTGTCTCCTTATGCCTTTGACCCTGACTTTCTAGAAATCAGTAATCTCAGATTTCAAAATAAGAATAGGATCCTACTTGCAATAAAATCAATAGGAGTTTTGCCACTGACTTAGTGGAAACATGAGAATATCTGCATATTGCAGAGTGTTAAGCTTACTGTCAGCACTTAAAAAATAGCAGTATGGCCCTGTTCTTTCTTTTAGCAATCCCATTGGACTGCAATAAAAAAACAGTCTGCTACTTTCATATCAGATCACCTAATTAAAACTTTGTTTCAGCTGTGTCAAGAAATCAGTTTGAAAAAACCCTTTAAAATGGCTGGCATTATATACATTGCGCTAAATTATATTTGTAGACATTATAGTCATCTTACTAGCTAAATGACTATTTCTCTAATTGAAATGAATACCATACTGCCTTTTCATCAAGTCTGACTCCATTCTAAAACCTTGCCCATTTTCTTCCTTCAATTCTGTCTTCTTGCAGGATCTTGCTGCCTTTTACCAAGAGGAAATTTACAAAATTCAATGTAACCCCCTCATTCATCTAACACAGACATAGAGGATTGTTGTATTTTTTTCTCTTCTAACCTTCTACTTATTTTGGTCTGTTTATCCCATGGCCTCCCCAGTGAACATCCTTACTGGTTCCTTTACTGTTTACATTATTTCTCACTTGTCTGTGGATCTTTCCGGTTCAAATGGAAATAGACCTTAATCTGTCCCATATTAAAACCCCACCCTTGGCCCACCTTTCTAAGGACCACACAATATACCTTCTTCCTTTCACACTACAATGCCTTTGCTACAATCACTATTTGGAATTCTTCTCTGCCAAGCTCTACTCTTGACCCTTTCCGCTCCAGCTTCTACTCTGCTGGAACAGCTCTTGCCAGCATGTCTAATGACTCTTCCTAATCAAATATCAGAAACAGTACTCCATATATGCCCTCCTTTAACCTACTAGCAGCCTTTCACTCTGTCACGCATCTTCTTGATATCTTGTTCCCTTGGTTTTCATGACTGTCCACTCAGCATTATTCCTACTTCTTTAGTAATTTTTTCAGCAAGTCTTTTGAAGGATCTTCCTCATCTTCCTTCCTGTTGCAGTATCAAATACTATCAAATCTCTTTATAAAGAGAACCAAGTAAGTGTTTTACTAGGACTAATGGAGCTACAGTGATGCCCAACAAAAACATAGAAACAGTGTAATGCTATTAATGCACAGTTTGTGTGTATGGCATTCTGAGTTTAGGCTACAGTGACTCTAAGCAGATGCTAATCAGGATAGTGCTGAATAATGACTATGGTATTTTATCAGTTGCACCATATAGCTTTTCTCTTAACCTTTTCTTTTCCCTTTCTGACAATATTGTAAAGAAGTTATTGTCAAAACCACTTGGGCAATACATAAAGTCCTTGGATTGTTTCAGCTATGAGTTATCATACAGGGACACTATTGGTTTTGTTGTTCAGTATTTCCTTCTATTAGTGGATGGATTTAATGTGTTTTTGCTTTTTCCCTAGTTAGGTATTCTGCCTTTTGTTTTATAGACAAGTACTGTTACTGAGATGTTGTGACCTGGCAGGGATGTGGTCATTCTTAAGCACCTCTGTTCTTTTTTCTCTGGGTGATTTTTCTGGGTGTTTTCCTGTAAGACATTATTGTGCTTGATTGACTCTACTGTTCATGTACGATATGGGTTGCAAACCTATGGTCCACATAACCTATTGATCCAGCCCATGGACATGGAGCTTTGGTGCAATTGGGTAGTGGAAGACTTCAGGAGCAGTCATTTTTCCCCAGCCAGCACAGGGAAAAGTGATGGTGATGAGCACTTTCTCCATGCTGGTGGAGGGAAAAGTGATAGCGGTGGGCAATGTGCTGGTGGCAGGGAAAAGAGACAGCAGCAGCTGGGTTCTGGCACCCACCGTCCCAGCCACTGGCCTGACTCTTACCCAAACTGGTTAAATTCAGCCTGCAGCCTTCAAAGATTGCTGATCCTTGATGTATGAGATAGTTAGGGAAGCTAATGAGGTGGTATTAGGCATTAGGTGCCTATATACATGCTCTGGGGTCGGGAGGGAGGAGTTAATTAAAACAGCTCTTGGAAGCTGCTGTAATTAGAACACTGCAGCATCCTGTGTATTCAGTGTCCTGTATTTCAAAATGAAGGTAGGTGCAAAGCTCATTTAACTAAAACTTGTTGAATGATCAATCAAGTCTACCATGATGTGTTTTAATCAGAACATGTTGGAGCACATATATGGGCACCCCTAGGCAGCTGCACCTGAGGGTTAGATAAGGGTAAGTTGGCTGAAACTCGATCTAGATATGACTGAGGTAATATTGGTAGAGTGGAAGAACAACTGGAAGAAATGACAAAGATGTCAACTCCTTCAGTTGAGGAACTTTGGTCACAATTTTTTAAAGTCATAGTGTGAGTACTTTGCAGAATCTTCATCTGGTTCTGGATTTCCTTATAGCAGCAGAAGCAGAATGCCTCTTGTACCCTATGCCTGGCCAGGAGGGTACAGCCTTTTCTTTCAGTATGTCCTATGAATCATACATCAGCTGCTGCAAGCTTGATGCAATACAATGTAGCCATGCTTGCTCCCTGTTCCTTCTTTTCTGGTGCCACTGACTGTGATTGAGATCAGGTAAAGCTCTTCAGCTAACACCTTGTGGTTTAAAGAATGGCAAGTGTCTAGAGAGGGCAACTTCAGTTAGATGTATTCAACTTTGCAATTTGCATTTCCTATTGATCCACCACAAACTGATTTTACTGAGGTCACTCCAGAGCTCAGAGTGTCCATCTTTATGCAGCAGCCTGGGGATTTGTAAATGATGATTAAAGCACAGAGCCAGGAGCAGACTGTGCTCTATGAGCTCTCAGGGTTATTGTAAGGAACTTACTTACTTAGAACAAGGCTTTTGTGCACACATATAGAGAACAATATGCACCAAGGCTTGGATGGCTATGTTTAAAAAAAAAATCTAAACAGATAAAGCTACAATTTCTTCCTGAAAAAATTAGCAAAATGTTTTAGTCTAGATTTTAGCTCCTAAAGGTACTTTAAGAGAGATGATAAAGTGCATTACACTCATGGCTGATCCTTGGAGTTATTCTGTTTATGGAGAAAAAATGGGTATAATGTCTGCCTGTGGGTGTGCAGAGGTATGTCACTTCTATACCCTGTTATGTTTGACTTATTACCAGTGGTCTTGGCTTACCCAAGTGCTGTACAACTGATTAGTTTATCCAGCTGCACACTATTCTTTCAAGATCCTGAATATTAATGATCTGTAGCCATGTTCCCTCATATTGATCTTGCCAAAAAATAAGGAAAGGTACAATCTGATCATCTATAATAGCACAAGTGATTCAATAAATAAATTCAATAAATAGTCTTTTCTTTTTGGGTCTGTACTGAACCACTATCTCTGTAATTAGGAATTAGTGATAGGTAACTTTTAGATAAGATCTAGAGCAATGGCCCTGATGAGAATGTTTTTTATAAATTCACAGAGCTTTTCCTAAAAAAGACTTGCCTAAATACAGCTTATTTATTCCATATTCCCTTTTGGAGAATGGATACATTTTTCCTGTCTTGACCTGCTGCTATAACTAGCTGCTGCCTTCAACACCAGAACTGGCTGGTGACTAAAATTATTTATATACTATACACTATATGCTATAAAATTATTTATATACTATGTAGACCATACAACCTGTGTAAGTTGCGATTTGCCAGAAATAAAAGCAATAACAAACCCAGGGGTGCATCTATTGAAAAACAATAGACAACAGATAGCAAAATATCTTGAATTTCTAGTTTTGTTCCCAAACTGTTTCCATTTTTTGTCAGCATTCCCAAAAGCAGCATTGGTTCTTCTGATAGGAGCATTTAATCATTTCTGCACACGTCATATGACAATGGACTAAAAGGATTCAATATTTGATCTGATGATATGAAACAACTGCTTTGATGGCTTTCTTCAGCTTGCTTACCAAAAACCTTGCTTGACAAATTATTTTGAACATCTGGTGCACTATTATTGAGCATCTATTTATAAAATTGTCCTTGACAAAACTGTGGCCTCTCTCATAGAAGTGTCTGTCTTCAATCAGTTGCTGTGTGTCTTGTGGCAATAGGATATTTTACAGACATTAGTTCCTAATTGTCCAGGGTTTTCTTATACAAATCAACATTCCTTTCTGGAGCTACTTTATTTATATATGGTTTCCATTAACAGAGCTGTTTCTGCATGCAACATAAATGAAAACAACTCTATTAGAGAAGCTGTGAGTCATTCCTGTCATTTTATTAAATAAATTATTTCAAGATCTCAGACAAGGCATGAAAAGGCTATAGCAAATGGCTAGGGATTCCTCAAAATACACACAAGCCGCTTCTTTGTTTCTGAATTTGTACTAAATTCATTTAAAAATCTCCATTCCCTTTTACCAGAGCTGGAGAAATAATTATAAGCACATTGACAAAAGCTTCAATACATAATGAGGTGGGAGAAAAAGCAAACATGCTTCTCATTCAAGAACAAAGATGCAACAGGAAAAGATTTTGTGTACTAATATTATGTGAGTATATCAGACATCCAGTAAGGAAATGTTAGGATGCGATGACAGTTCTGTAGCTGTCATACATGTAACTCAAGGCACAATCCTGCTTCTGTTGAATATTTAGATATAACCTACTATTGTTACTTTTAAAGAGAATTAACCTCTACCTTACAGGTGGTGGACCAAATTCTGCTTCTGTATGCCACTGAAATGTAATGTGGTTGAGCCATGCTGTTTGTTTTATCTATTGTAACATCAAAGAGCACCCTCAAGAATTTTCCTGCCCTAGTGCCTTCGTTTTTTTCATTCATCAGAACCTCTTTACTACAGTAACTGATTCTTCTTTCTTCTCTGTTCAAGTGTATCAATTTCTAGTGTGGAAGTTTGAAATAACAGTATACCCAGATACCTAATAAAGCTATCTAGGCAAAAGTTACCTTTCTAATTGTCAAGTGTAGGTTGCAGAATAGTGTCGTTTCCCTATCTCCTTATCAAATCAATGCCAGCATCAACCCTGGCTCAGGAAACAGCTTGGATACATGAGGAGGAGATGATAATAGGCCAATAAATAACACTGAATTAGAAATGGAGTTTTGTGTGTTTGACCAAAAAGATTCAGTGTTCACCAGAGTTATCCTACACGTATATATGTGCCTTTTGGTTTCATGCATGGACAAAATGGAAGAATCTAAGCTTCCTCCACTGACCTTTTAAGGAAAATGTTAGATGAAACTGAGTTTAGTGGGCTGCCAGGGCAAGAGAGGAGAACAAGAAGGAGTTAACAGCCTGATGCAGGTTATTTGCAGCCTTTTACTGTCCCAATTTTCTTCTGCTAGGATTTCTAAGAAATAATATACCGGCCAGATACTTCATTCCAATCTCCTCTGAACTTGATCTCTTAAAAGGGTTTTGCAATCTGTGACCCACCAAGGAAGAATGTATCATCTAGTGGCAGAATATTCTGCTTTAGAACCAGCTGTGTTAATTTGTCCCACTGTTAGTGAAAGGCTGCTGACCCCTGGGTTATACTGTACCAATTCTGTTTGACCCTATAAATATTCAATGAATTGTAAGAAAAGAAACATCATGTATGAGGCAAACAATTGTGTTTAAATTAGAGAGCATATTTTTATATCTAGAGTAACATCTTGGTCCTTTTGAATTTGAATCCAGTGGAACCTGGATTTTAAGCCAAAGATTTTTCTTGTTATAGGCTTGAATTAATAATTTCAGATGGACCTAAATGGTTATATTGACCTGAGTATTTTGGAAGAGAATTGGGGTGGCTTTGTTTGTTTTAGAGTGTTTTCATGTATGGTATACGCTGACTTCCGGTGCCTCCATTTTTTGAGGTGCCCATGTTAGCTACTGTGGTTCCCTTGCTTTACCTGTGGCAGGTTAGGGTGTTATGTCTTGTTTTGTGTCAGAGCTGATGATAGTTTTACAAAGAGTTTAGATTATGGATTGGACAAAATGTTTTGGATAGGGATGATCCTGGTTTAGGCAGGAGGTTGGACTAGATGATCCCTGGAAGTCCCTTCTCTCTGATTGCTATGAAATTGAAAGCGAAGAGGAAGCACTCATTACTTTATAGAAGATGAACTCTCTAGAAGTGTCTCAGCTCAGGTAGTTAAAATCATGAGTAATCCTTTCTAGAAATTTAGTCCAGTGTCCTTTGATGACTTGACATCAAACAACCTGAGGCTGATCCTCTTGTTGTTGAGCAACTCCTGTAAAGTTTTTTTTGTTCATTTAATTTTGGTTAAAGTCAGTGAGACTATGCATGTGTGGAAACTTACTTGCATTTCTTTGTTGTTTATAGATTGAAACCCTCTCTTGGATTATGTTGTCCTAATTTAAAAAAAAAAAAAAGCACTGAAAAATAAACAGTATTCACATCCAGGTTGAAGGTACCCTCGGTAGAATTTGGCTTTCTTATCAACTATCTTAAAATTCTGAGTTATGTGTTGAAAGCTGGTTTATAGGACTGTGCAGTGTTTCCACGTGGATCTAGCAGTTTGCAGGTGGATGTTTAGAAGTCTGCTGCCTTGCTCTTTGTCACTCACCATCTCAGTCCCATAAGCAACAAGTCCAAGTAAGATAAATTGAAGAGGAATATTTCTGTATTTCACTTCCAGGTGCACAACAGCTGGTGAAGGCTGAGGGACACTGGCATTGCAAGCTATAAATTCTACTAGAACTTCGGCCACTTCCTATCGTGCTAGCTTTCTCACATTAATAATCACTGCAAATGAGAAAATGGGAGCTCAGGTATGTTCTGTCACTTTGCTTTCTATCATCTTCACAAATTTACCTGGTTTGGATTCACAGTGGGGCCTTGAAAAGTGACAGGCAGAAATCTGTGAGTTATACAGCAGTGGAAAAATTAGAGCAGAGCTTCAGAGTGCTGCTTTAGTTAAGGCTGTGTCAGTGTTTCCATATGAAAGCCTTGTGTTCAACTGTTTATAATTTGGCCATAAATGTCACTTCAGGCTGCCATGTGGCATGCAAGTTCTCCGTGCCAGAGGGAATTTTAAAATAAAATGTATGAGAAAATCTGGTGCTTTTGAAGCTATTAGAATACATGCCCCCCCACTAGAAATCCCAAAGAGAAGGGTAGATGTGTATACTGTGCTGCTGACAGTGCTTTTCAAACATTTTTTTTCAGAGATGCACAAATCCTGACTTACTTCCATGATACTTAGGGCTATTATTAACCTTAACCAATAATGGGTAAGTACCCTGTCTTCCTGGCCCTAGCACTGGTTCAGAGTTCTGGCTAGTCTGCTAGGGTGAAGCCTCACTGGTATATGAGGAAGTACTGTGCAGACCAGCTGTAGAAGAGAGCTGCCTCATTACGTGCCCAAGAAAATCTGAGACCAGAGTACCTGTTTTCATACTGAAATGCATTTGGACAATGCAAAGCATTGACAGTTTGTTTAGTTGACTTGCAGACTACATCACTGTAATATCTTTATACCCAAATACCTTTTGTGGCAGATTGTAGTAAGTCTTGCATAGGGCTGCCTGCTGCTTAACTTATCCTTATGCCAAATGAATGTCATATATTTCCTGTCTCAAATGAACTGCTCAGATATCTCTGCAGATCATCACCAATACGACGAGTCAAGTCTTGGACCAAACTCTGAAGGAAAAGGAAAGTGCTGCAGGATAATATGGTGTGACATGTGGCAGACCCAAATAACAACATATTAAAAAGGGGAACTGTGGAACTTTGGTTGATTCATGATAAAGGAAGAATGGAGATGAAAAATACCATCAGTATCTAATAGTGAGCACTGAAGCAGGGACCAAACACCAAGTTACTGTTCAAAGCTCCAATAACAAAGTCATTTCTGATATAGGTATTATTAAAATGTAGAAAATTAATATGCTGTAAAATTAAAACAATGTGAGAGATAATAATAAGATAACTGCAATAATGGTAGGAGTACAGGGTATTCTTGGCTCCTTATGATATACAAAGGTGTTTCAGAAACTAATGGTAATTTTGAAATAAAATCATTCTGTACACAATAATCATTTACTGGCTGCCATCACTTCTGCGCTTAGTCATAAATGATAGGTGTATGTGACAAGGCCACAATTAGAGTTCCTTGTTGCTGTGTAGTTTCTCATGTTGCTGCAAACAGACAGTGTGGGCAGCCATTTTGCTGTTAGTTTTTGAAACACTCACATGGAAAGATCAATTCCACCACAAAAATTCACTCCAAATCAGCATTAGAAAATGTAACATAAAATGCTGTCTGAATGTAATTAAATTCATAAACTACTTGTATGATATTTAATGGCATTCATATTTCAATATTCACAACTGATGATTCTTTATCTGATGTGCAATTGGGCTCTTAAATTGTGGGCTGTAATTTCTCCTTACAAAATAAGGCCTGACTATTTTTTATTTAAACAGGTATGTCAATAAGCATTCATAAAGATGATGCAGGATCTTGTAATTGAATTTGAGATAACCTGGATTTCCTGGCTATATTCCTGGCCCAGCCACAAATGCCTTGTGCACCTGTGGTCAAATTTCTTAATCTCTTTGTGCTTCATCTCCCCTGTGTGTACAATGAAATTATTGATCCATGGCTACTCTACAGAAGAACTATGAAATGCTGTGATGAACATCATAGAAATGCTTGCAAATACGTTTCTTATTCACAAAAAAATTCTAAACAAAAATTCATTCATACCTCTGCTTCTGACAAGTTAAACCAGAGGGGCACAAGCAAGGGAGCAAATTCATGCAAATGTTTGCAGACACGTTTTGTAGTATTTACAAAGTTCAGATTGCATCACAAAGCCCAGATTAGAGAGTACAAAAGAATAACACTGTGGCACAGGGGTTTCACTGGCTAGTGCTGTCCCCTGTGCAGTCCCCTTTGCCCTGCTTTTCCCTGCACCATGCATCTTCCCTGCAGCAGCTGCATCTCCACCAGGTACAGCAAAACAGTGGCAGTAGTGTGAAGTGCTAGAGTGGCGTATAGAGGTTTTCTGCTGTTGGGGTAGATGTCCATTTTGCCACCTGCGCAGGTACTGATGACTACCCAAAATCATGGGTTTTCAGAAGCACAAAAGAAAGTGTCTCCTTCTGCCTGCCCTTTCCCCCCTACAGCAGCAGAAACTACATTTCCCAGAATTTCCCATTCACTCCTGCACCACTGCTGCAGTTGTTTTCTTTTCCTCCTCTGCTGGCTGGAGCTGCTACAGGAATGTGCAGTGGAGGGAGGTAGGCATGGGAGTGAGAGGGTAAAGCACCACCCTAGCTCCCTTCTTGTGTTTGTCTTCTCCTCTGTTAGGTAGTGCTTGGGGGTTGTGTCCCACTAGCTCACCCATATACATGTTGCACTTACAACCTTTCACAGTATTAGCCTAAGCAGTTAGCTTACGAACAGGCTTACAAAGGCTACCTCTAAAAGTCCTTTACCTAAGCAAAAGGGAGAGTGTCCAGAAAATGTAGCAGGACTAAAAAGGGAGTAGTGAAGCCAGGAGAACACAATATCTGAGGTATGAAGAAATGCCTGTTTCAATCAAACAGTCAGTATGAGCATTTTTATTTATTACATGTTATAAAAAGTTTATTGCCCATTTTACAGCTCTAGCTCCCGAATCTTTGATTTAACCAGAAAACATGCTAGCAATTTGCTTCCACCACCTAAGCAAGCTTTTTATGTCCTGGAAACTGTGACAGCCTGGCCCATTCTCTTTCCAAAATCTTTGTTAGTGCACACTGATACTTCTGGTAAAAGGAAGAACTTTAAAGGGAAAAAGTCTATACCTGACCTGTAAAATTCAGGTGCTTATGAGAGATCAGAGACTGGTTTGGAGAGGTCAAAATAGCAGCACCTAAAGGCAGTGCTGGGCGTAGTATGCATTGGATGTGCCTCTAGTCTCAGGGTGTGTGTAGATGAAACAGGGTCCCTAAACTGAAGTGGTGGTTTTTAAAAAACACTGCTTCACTGTAGGGCTGATTAAACCCTCGTGTCATGCACACAGCTTGCTGACTTACTTGCCTCTGCAGTGGGGAGGAGAGGGCGACCTGCCGGTGGGTGGAGTAGTCCCTGGGCTGCCGGGGGGGGATGGTGTTTCTCTCCATGACAGCAGTGTCTCCCCCCACCCCCCACAGGGACACCCACCCACAGGTACCTGGCTCAGGCGGTCCTGAGAGGCACTGCAGCTGCAGAGGGAAGCACCAGGCCCCAGCACAACTCAGGCAGGCAGGCGGGCAGGCTCTGGGGGTGGGGGGAAAAGATCACTCTCACCACTTTTCTTGGGTGCAGCCTGCCTTCCCAGGCTGCTGCCAGGCTGCCTGCAGGGCTTCCTCTGCATAACCTCTGATGCTTCATTTTGCAGCTGTAGTGGCAGCAAACTAAAACTTCTCAAAGGAGTTTTAGTTTGCTGCACCCCAAGTCATTTAAGGTGCATTACACCACCAAATTTCCTACAGCGACTGGAATTGATGTGCAATATGCTGTTGGGGTGTGCAACCACTGACACTATTAAAGTGGTACAAAAGCATTTAGCCCACTTTAAAGTGTCATGCACGCATGCCTCTTGTTTCACCTACACATGGCCTCACTGGGTAATTTTAGGGAGGGACAATTAGAAGGGATCACCTGAGCCATTAACCAGTTCCCTGCATTCACAAACCATCATTAACAAAGGCATCTCTAAAATTGCGACCTTTAAAATACCTCTGGACTGTTTTAGTATCGTACAATACTTCCTGGTTGTCTCAGCTAGGGTAGAGGTTGGGTTTGACAGACAGGGAGACAGGGAGAAAGACCAGCTCCTGCTATTGTAAGATGTGAGGGACTGCTTGTGTTCAGACTTTCAGAGCACTTCCTGTGACTGTTCTCATAGAGCTAGAGAGAGAGAGAGGGAGGGAGAGAATAGTTTCTCTGCATCCCATTGGCTAGCTAGGTTTCATACAATCACCTGGCACTCATGATCCTTTCCTCCCAGGGCCAGATTAATGCATAGGCAAACTAGGCACATGCCTAGGATCTTAAGTGAAGAAGGGTCCCAGTTGCTTATTTTATATATTCTAGTTATTGAGTGAAAAAAAGTAGGGGCCCATGAGTTTGTTTGCCTAGGGCCCATTAAAGGGTTAGTCCAGCTCTGTCTCTTACTCCATTTACAACTATTCTGGGCATCTGGTGACCAGTTTGAAACTAGTACCCACTGTCCTGCTCTCTCTCTTTACAGTTTCAAGCTGTAATTGGTGATGTTTTAAGCTGTAGATGCATTAGGTCTGACCAGTCTGGGATAAAGAGAGAAATTTTCCTTTTGGCCTAAATTGTCATGGAGTGTATCTTTCTCCCACCATGTGGAGGCCCAGAGTCACATTAAAATGAGTGGGCATTGGGAACTGTTAATGTTAGGAGACAGCATAGGAATGTTCACATCTTGCAGCCAAGACCCTGCTGGAGTAGGCAACAGAAATGTCCAGCTCCAGAGGAAATAGGAACAAGAAACTCAGAATTGACTACCAGACCTTTAGCCTTTAAGGAGAAGAGGAAAAAACAAGTTTTCATGGACTGAGGGACCACTCGTGTGTACACACCTTCCCCAGCTTTTAGAGATGAGCTGAATCAGAGGGGGTACAGTGAAGAGACAACCCTGATGTATTGGTTATAGTGTGAGGCTGTTTAAACCCAAACTGAACCTAATGAAATACCTGGGATTTGAAGGCAGGAAAGCAGTAGCTAACAACACATCCCTTCATTGTTTAATTTAATAAACTGGCAGCCACCACTTTAAAATCCTTTCTAATATGAGTTTGACTTGCTTTTGCATCTGGATCCAGGTCATGCATTAAGGTTCCTTCAGAACACAGGGATTGTTCAGCAGATGTGGAAATTTAAGACTATTTTTGAAGAAGAATGCTAGCAGGTGGTGAATTTGATATCTTGTATTAGAAGGAACCTTGTCTGCCTATGTCCTTAGACCAACACGGCTACAACCCAAACCCCTGCAGCAGGTGGTAAATACACTGCAAATTCCAATCCAAAATAAATTGGACTGGAATATTCCACCTTGAATACATGTTCAAGGTACAATATTTCAATCCAGTTTATTTATGTATCACCTTGGATTCACAGCTTCAAGGGAGGGCAACAAAAGGACACAACTAGAAAACAATAAATGTCCTTACACAATAAGCAACACAAAAATCCTAGTCAAGAATGAAGTGTCCCAAGTTGCATTAAGAAAAACAAATGCATAGTATAAGATTCAATACTATGTGCTGTTAAGTGGAAAGAGGGGCTTTAAAAATGTGTCAGGGAATGTTTTACACATAGGCCAGACCTTGTAAAATTTTTACATGAGCAAGAACATCATGTTGGTTTCTAAACTGGGATGTCTAGTGGTATTACAGTAATAAGCTACTGAAATTTAACTGTAGTTAATAGCATTGCATAGGCATAAATGAGTTCATAATTTGAGTTTGTGTTTGGCATTGGTGAATGGATATGTTTTAAATATCTGAAAAAGGCGGGAAGAAAAATGCAGTAGAAAATACATAATAGAGCAGATTGGTTACCTTGGGGTATTTGTTTTGCTTTCAAATTTATCAGAAAGAAAGAGCTGTGAAAATATTGTGACTAATCTGGAAAATATCTCCTAGGAATAGAAATATGCTTTGCTACACCTGTCTGGAAGGTGAGTATTTTGCTCTGAAACCCCCTTTTGAATACAAAGAGGAAAAAGAATGGGAATACATAAAGTCTTTTTGACATAAACAGGAATGTAAATCATTCACAGATTCAGTCAGTTTTCAACTCAAGAATGCATTGGCTTGGGAAAAGATTAACTATAAACAATATTTCTTTCCCAGGCTGCTCTTAGAAGAAAACAGCTGGTTTTGATTAAGCAAATGAAGATCAAAAAAGAACAGAGATAAAAACTTGTTTAATACCTGACCCAGGATAGAAAGAAATTTGTTTCCTATACTTCCTAAGTTAAGGGAAGGATAAAGATGAAGTATACTGTTATGTATAACAGAGCAATGCATTATTTATAGAGGTTCTGTATGGTAGAAACCCAAGGTAGCTCTAAATAGTAGAGTTGCTACTTTCCCTTATCATAACTCACCTAAAACCAATTTGAAGAGTTATGATCTGGGTACAGCACAAGTTACAACTTTATAAAGTGAGTAATACTATAAGGTATCTAATGGCAAAATACCAATTTTATACCTAGATATTCCATCTTTATTGCTGTATATTGAATCAATCTGGAAAACTGTTGAGCCAGATAATAGGCTTTGTCTTGCCAATGTTTTTTAAGCCCTAGGAGCAAAAAATGGGGTGGAGCCAGAGAACAATAAATGTAGCTTGTAGTAGAAATTGCGGTCAATGAGGTTTGAGATGCAGACAAGGGCACAGTAGGTGAAAAGTAAAACAGAAAGATTGGCTCTAACAAACCAGAGAAATTTATGACAGCACAAATTATCAACCTCAGAAAAAACTCAGCTGTCCTTTATGGAATAGTCAGGAAGCAGGACACATTATTTTTGTTCAGGGTTGAAATTCTTTTTAGGATGCTTTCTCCTGGGCACTGCTGAAAGAGTTGTTTATATAAGGGTAATTGTTTACCCTTATATATTTGATAGTCTGAGTCTGAATGCATTTTATATTTTGTCACATGACAGCTGTTGACACTTTTTTCTCTGCTGACTTGAATGTCTCAGTGTGGATGTCTCTTTCCAGCCAGCCTGACTTTGGTCGAAAAACCTTTCTTAGGAGTCTTAATGTTCTCTGGAGTACCCAAAATTATACTTTCACCTTCAACAGATCTTTCAATCACAAACGAAGCTGACCTGAACTGGCTTAAATGAGATGTGGAAACATACTTTGCTGTTCCCCTGTGATTTACTTGCCTTTTGGGAGGAGGGGGCTGGAACTGGGGAATTGATTTTGGATAAATTGGAGCAGTACTGATATAGAACCCAAATCACAGTTTTGGAGTTTCAAAATAGATCAAATCATTATTTTTCCTTCATCTTCAGTTTCATGTGATTATTCATTTAATAGTTTTAGACCAGATGCTATTTCTGCACATGCTTATTTTTAAGCTTAAGAAAAGCTATGGTAACTTACAGGAAATAGTCATGTGCTTAAAGTTAAGCATATGTTTAAGTGTTAGCATGATTAGGACCTTCATGAGGACTACAGGGAAAAAGCTAAAATATCATACGACACTTGTGAGAGATTTATAGAAAAATATTTTATGTTAAAAATAAATATTGTAATATATATTTGCCGAGCAATTGCAGATATCCTTTCTATAAAAATTGGCCAACTGTTTATTTCTTTCAGAAATGCGTGAAAACCTCTAATGCATTGGTAAAATGAGATACTTGAGCTCATTAAATAATTTACTCTCAGCAATAACAGGTCAAATCCAAATTTCCACAAGATTCAGGGATAATAGGATTCACTGTCGCCCATTCTAGTGGTAAAACCAAGTCACTAAATACAATTTGATCCGCTCTATATCTGGCAGATCACCAGATGACTGATGGATGTGATGGACTGATGGTAGTCCAGCTGGTCCTGGCCATACAGTAGAAAGCGGAGTGCAGAAGGGCTCATATGGGATATCAAGAACCAGTGGTGGCAAACAAAAGCTATGGAGATCCAGAGTTTTTCTGGTCAATATAGCATGAGAAGCTTCTTTGTGTCGCACCTTGAGAGCCTTAATTTCCACAGACTCCTAGGGCGAGAACGAACACTCTCTAACTAATTTCTTTTTCCCGCACTAGGCTTTGATTTCCC
>JAGPOW010000261.1:41676581-41701205 GCA_030014935.1 Caiman crocodilus | reverse complement strand
TTTGAAGAAGGACTTCTTGTTGTCCTTAATCCGGGAAGCTAGTCCTATCTCCATCTCTGCCTTGGCCTTCCTGACTGCCCCCCTACATCTTCGGGTGACAAAGTACCAGGGTGTCCACAGGTGGCAGATCTTTAGGGAAGGTTAGCTGTGAAATAAGTAGGGATAAATGAAAAATAAGCATGGACCATAAAATGGACTAAGCAGCAGTAGCACCACTGGGATGCAATGGAGACAGCAGCTGGCAATACTTTCCCTCCTGGAAAGCCACATACATCCTTTGATGGTGCTGTGATGTGGCAAGTTCAGGTTGCTACTGTAATAAGCCTGCCAAGCCTGAAGCATGGGTCCACAAGTCATCAATGGTGGAGCAGGTAGAAGATGTTAAGATCTCACAGCTTTAAAAGTGGACACAGGCTGCAGTGGAATGAAATCTCCATTTGTCTTTGCCTCCCTGCCATTGGATTAAGGGATTTAGGTCCCATTCTTTCAAGAACCATGTGGAAATTGATCTGCAGCAGCTTCTCCATAAAGAGAAAAGAAATGACATATAGGCATCCCTAAATATAGCCTGTCTATCTTCTTCCTGCTTGGATAACCATGTCTTGTGGGATTACCTTTACTGCAGTCAAAATCAACAAACATAATCAATTTTGGGACCTGGAACATCAGGACCTTCATGGATAATCCTAATAGTGATCACTCAAAGCATCATCCCACAATCATAGCTTGAGAACTCAGGAAACATAGCATCAATGTTGCTGCACTGAGTAAGACCTGGCAAGTGGGAGTCAGGTAGCTCAAAGAACATGGTAGCAGCCATACCTTTTTCTGGAATGGTAAACAGGAAAGAGAACACCAGCTTCACAGAGTTGGTTTTGCTGTCAAAATTGAACTCATAAATCAACTTGAGTTCCCAATCAGAATTAATGAGTGCTTCATGACTCTCTGTCTTAAACTGGTGGGAAGCGAATACGCCACTGTCATCAGAGTGTATGCCCATACTCTTGATGCCATTGATGAAATCAAGGAGGAATTCTACGTCAATCTTGATCATGTACAATCTGATGTTCCAGAGGGAGACATACTTATTTTTCTTGGTGATTTCAAAGTCAGAATTAGAAGGGACTCAAACCTCTGGAATGGAACTATCATCAAAGAAGAGTAAAAAAGGTCAGGTTCACTGGCATCCTCCTCTTGACCAAATGAACAAAACACATATTTACCATCACCAACACCCTGTTCTACCAGAAATAGAGGTACAAGACATCATGGCAACAACCCCAATCTAAACATTGGCACCTGATTGATTATGTTATTGTTCGTGCTGAAGATTAACAAAGATGTCTGCATCATCCGAGCTATACTAGTAGCTGACAATTTCTGGATCAATCGTTAACTCATCCACTCAGTTATGTCACTCAAACTGGATCCCTGGATCTGCAGCAGAAACAATGCCAACAGAAGATCAACATCAAAGGACTCAAAGACCCAATCAAGTGAGACCTCTTCCATCAGTGCCTCAACAAAAAACTCATGAATTCCAAACAACAGCAATGGGAGAATCCTGGCAGTGCTTGAGGTGCCTTCAATCTATCTTCATCAGTACTTGTGAAGAGACATTTGGATTCTCTACCAGAAAATATCAAGACTGGTTTGATGAGAGGAACAAGGAGATCCAAGAGTTGATCAACTGCAAGTACAAGGCCTTTTGTGCTTGTGAGAATGACACCAACTTAAAGAAAAAGAAATTAAATCTCCAGCAAGCGAAGACAGGGGTTGGACTCTCAATATGAAAAACAGATGGTGGGAAGACAAGGTGAAGAAGATTCAACATCTCACTGACATCCACGATATGCACATTTTTTTCAATGCCACCAAAGCGATCTACAGTCCAAACACACAGGGACAAACCCACTTGAGACCTAAGACTAGAGAAGACCTGATCAAGGAAAAGGGAGCCATCCACTCCTATTGGAAGGAGCATTTTGGGGACCTCAAACAAGACTATATTGTTAATGAGAGTGTTCTAAACTCCATCCTTCTATACCCAGTGACAGACAATCTCAGAAGCCCCCCCAACCCTTGACAAGGTGAGGAAAGCCATCAAGCAGATGAAGAATGACAAGGTATCTGGAGCTGATGGAATCCCTACTGAAATCTTCAAGCAGGGAAGAAAGAAGCTCACCTCACAGCTCCATGCCCTCAGCATCAGCTGAGATTAAATAGTTTACCATCCATTTGGTAGTTTAGCTCCACTCTGACTAGAAGCTTGTTGGTACCCTCAAGGATTTAGAATGATGAGGAAATCCTAGATGACCTAAGGGACACTATGATTATGACAGTCTTCAAGAAAGGAGACAAGTCCAGCTGTGGAAATTAAAGATATAGCCTTGCTGTCCACCACAAGTAAATTCATTGCAAGAACCTTCCTGAACCATCTCCTTGCACTTGCTGAAGAGCTCCTCTCAGAGTCTCAATGTGAGTTTAGGACATCAAGAGGCACAACTGGCATGATCTTCATATCTTTCCAGCTACAGGAAAAATTCAGGGAACAACATAAACCTCTTTACATGGCCTTCTTTGACCTCACAAAAGTCTTTGACTGTTAACTGAGAAGTACAGTGGAGGATCCTTCTGAAGTATGGATGCCCACCAAAATTCATCACCATTCTTTGCCTGCTTATGACAGTATGTGAGTGGTGGTTCTCAGTAATGACCTATCACTGATCCTTTTGAAGTTAACAAGGGATTTAAGCAAGGCTGTGCCATTGCTCTAACACTCTTTTTGATATTCCTTACTTCAGTGCTACATTTCACCACCAGCAAGCTTCTAGTCAGAATGGAGCTAACCTACCAAATGGATGGTAAGCTATTTAATCTCAGCTGACTCTGAGCCAAAACCAAGACCACCACAACCTCAATCATCAAGCATGATGGTGTTCATTCAGAATCAGACCTTCAGACAATCATCAGCATCTTTACTGAGGCATACAAGAAAATGGGACTGATGCTTAACATTCAGAAGACTTAGGTCCTCCTTCAACAAGCTCTTAATGAGCAGTCACCAGCTCCAATAATTAAGATTCATGGTGAGACTGGAGAAAGTTGAGTATTTATTGTACCATCTCTCCCAGAAGGCTGATATTGACAAAGGACTTCAACATTGCCTCAAATGTGCAAGTGCAGCCTTCGGACACTTCAGGAAACAGGTGTTCAAAGATCATGACATTAGATCCAAAATCAAACTCATGGTTTATCAAGCAATTGTGATTCCCACCTGACTGTTTAGAGCTGAGATATGAACAACATGAAGGAGACACTTCGAGTCACTGGAGAAGTACCATCAGCCCTGCCTGTAGAATATCCTTTGAATCCAATGGGAAGGTAGATGAACCAAGATTAGTGACTTCCTTTTGTAAGCAAACACCATGAACACTGATGCGATGACCATACAACATCAACTTCCCTGGGCTGGCCACATCATCTGGATGTCTAACTCTAGACTCCCAAAGCAAGTTTTATTCTCCTATCTCAGTAAAGGCGTATGCTCAAAAGGAGGGCTGAGAAAACACTTCAAAGTCGTCCTCAAAGCCAACTTGGGAAAATATGACTCAATTTATAGGAGACTATCACCCAGGACCAGCCCAAATGGAGAAGTCTGCTGCAAGGATTTCAGTACTTTCAAACCTTATGATGACAATAGGAGATGAAAAAAACAGGAGCAGCAGAAACAGCATCTTGCAGACTGAACCAAGAACCTACATGGAAACATGTGCCCACGCTACAAAAGAGCCTATTGGTCCTGGATAGGCCTTGTCAGCCATCTTCAGACATAAAGATAAGACAATCATGGAAGACAATCATCCTCAACTGTAAAGGGATTGCTGAAGAAGATGGATTGTATCCATAACTAAAACAACTTCCTTCAGCACCTGGGTTTTCCTTAGAGATTCTCTCCAACAACTAACCCACGCTGACTTTATTGAGGCTAGGAGATCACATCGTTCTCAGCATGGCTCACATTCAAGAGTTACATTTTTCTACCTATGGTTCACATTCTTTTTGTTGTTGTTTTTGTTTTCTGGCCAGACCTTGTAAAGACTCCTTCATATATCTGTATGAGAGTTGTGGGAACTTACTGCCTGCTAGCAGCCATGTGACATCAGTATTTGACACACCTTTGACGGTTAAATTGAAGTTCATGGTGCTATAATGGGATATGAGGAAAAGCTAATTTGAGGAAGGCTTACTTAAGAATGCTTAGTCCATCTTTTTCAATGAGAACCTCTTTCCAAGAAAGGAAAAATCAAATTGTTTCTCCTTGCTTGCTGTGAAGGCTATTATGAAACAACTAGGAAATCACTAGTAAGTTTTTTATTGTATCTTTAATCCAGCAAATCTCTCACTGAAATCAATAGTGTTTTGTCTCATTCTCCTATATTACATCTGTGACAACTGGGTAAAGAAAAGTAAAGTATGTAAATAATCATTATGTTTGCCCATTACTTTTTTCAGTAAGAGATCTTCCTGTAGTGACTGCTGAACTCCGGCTTGCTGTAAATTATTTTATGGAAGAATCTTGGACATTGAGGCCCTTAGTAGAACTTATATAAAGTTTGAAAGTGCTACACGGAGAATATTCCAAGCATTTTCATTTCAAATTCATTCACTCCAAGTAATTTTCATGTACTTGCAGCCATTGGGGAGCCCCTGAGTTGTTGCTAGGCAATGTGTTATGCTGTGTGAATGATTACCACTGCTAAGCTACGTCTGCAGCACCCTGAATATATTGCTAAGACAACATGATTCCCCACATATATGCTGACCACCACCAGGTAGCATTTTGTTATACAGCATGGGGGCCTGTGCTTTAGAAGGCATCTTTGACATTAACATCTTTGTTATTTTATATTGACTGTGCCCTAACAGAGGAAGGTTACTGAGAAAATAATGCTGGAGCATCTTCAGTCACACCCTGAGGCAGGTTTCAGACAAGGATGTACACTGGTGTGGGGCTATTGTTGTTAATTTTGGTTCATAATCTCTTTTATGTGATGAACACAGGTAATATTCCCTTGCTAACTGAAGAAACACAGGACTGGAAGGGGCCAAGGAATACAGTCCCCTGCATTCCCGAGAAGCCTTTTAACCAGAGTCCTTATAACCATCTACTCCAACCCTTCACATACAACAGCCACAAACCATGTAATGAAAATAGAAACAAAAGCACCTGACAGTGTGCCACAGGTAAAAATGCAGAGGAGATAAAGGAACAGCACTGGCTGCTATTGCAATGACAGAAGAGTAATTCAGTGAATATAGGCTCAGAGGATCCTGGGTAAAGGACCAAATTGATACTGGGTGCATCTATGTGAGACACTTTACTGGAGATTACCACAAATGACAGTGCAGTAAGCATCTGCATCTACACATGCAGATGCTTGATGCACAGTATATTGCTCTGTTCGTGATTAAATTTGTTACCTGTAAGTACAAGTAGCAAATTTACTCATGATTACTTAATGTGCTGTAGCACACATATAGATGCTGACTGGGAGGAAATTTGCTTCTCAGCCCCACTACTAGGGCCTAGCCTGAGGGCTCTAGGGATGGGAAACTCCCCTGCCTTAGCCCCAGGCCCTTAAGAGCCTGCTGGGATGTTGGAGCCCAGGGGCTTTTGCTGGCAGCCTGTGGCCATTTCTGGCCACTACATCCTCTAGGACTAGCCCCAGAGTGGCTGGAGTAGTCTGCCCACAACCTAGCACTGCTCCCTGGCACCATATTGCCATGGAGGCACCTCCTAGGCCTGGCAGCACCTGGGCCCACCTGCAGCCACCTTATGGTCACTGGGTCTCACTCCAGCTGGCCCCAGGTGACCCACAGCAGCCTGCCTGGACTCTACAGCTGGTGCCTGGCACCGCAGTCTCATACACCTGCCTGTCTCATGCTATGCCCCTACACTGGGTGCTACATACACTTGGCCAGGCCAACCAGCACCCGGACTGATGCATGGAGGTCCAACGAGCTGTCGAGAAAGCCATGCTGATGTCTTTGCCGATGATACACACCACCTCCTAGGGCCCCAGCTGGTCCCAGGAGGAAACTGTGGACCTTGTTGCACTATGGGGCAAGGCTGAGGTTCTCAACCAGTTTGTATGGACCAGGTGCACCAATGTGCACATTTACAAGGGTCTGTCAGGCCGTAAATGTGGAAGTGGAGGCATGATTGGTCAGTATACCAGTATACCAGTGCCACATAAAGGTCAAGGCTTTGCAGGCACAGTGGGAAACTGTCACCAACCACAACCATCAGTTGGGGGCTGCCTGAAAGTCTATGCCCTTTATGTGGCAGCTGGATAAAATTCTCACAACCCAGGACCCCTGGCAGCAGCTGTGCCATCTATTTGGGTATAGGCAGCCTGCCCAAGCCCCCACTATGGCCTGGCACCCGCATCATCACAGGAGGGATGCATCATCACAGGAGGGACCCTCAGCCCACCAGGAGCCCATCCCAGTACATTCTCCACCTGAAACATTGTCATACAGGTCCAGGAGCCTGGGCTAGCGCCTGCCTTGCCAAGTCCTTGGGCTGAGCCCTGCCCGTAAGGACAAGTTGGCCATGGCATTGCCAGTTGCCAGCAGCTCCCACTGAATACTCCCACTGCTCATAACATTCATAACATGGGCATACTTGGGGCACAGTGCTGGTGCAGAGGGTGTCCCAGTTTCTGCTTAGAATCAGTAAAATAAACTTAGACAGGGACATGTTAATCTTAGACCCCAAAGTGATGTAGTGTGATTTGCTTATTGGGTAAACCCAAGCTTGAGTTGTAACTTATTGTAATAATTTCTAACACCTTTTAACCCCATAGGATAACAGCTATAGAATAACATTATACATGATTATATAACCACGCTAAGTAACCATTGGGAAGGATGGAACAGAAGAGTCATTGCTGTCTCATTATCCCAGATCTCGCTCTTATTCCCTGTGTGAGTGAAGACCAGATCCTGACAGAGGGACCTCCCCCCAGTGGTGCAACCCTCCAAAAGTGCAGATCGGAGACACCTGTCTTCACTGAATCAACTTGATGTGTATCTTCTGACTGAGGGACTATTGATAATTTGCTAACCAAGTGGGAACTCTTGGTTAATTTGTCTGCTTTTTTTATTATCACTGCCAATTTTAACTAGTATTATTATGTTGTCTGTTTATTAGCTTAACCTTTTACTAACTGTAATATGTGCAAGCTATATTTTTTGTTATAAGTAAAATTTATTCTTTTTCATAAGTGAACTTGTCAGTGCTTTCCTTCCCAACATCACCTCCTTAATGAGATCTCATCTCTTTTAACACATAAAGTATGCACACTATGCATGGTGGGAATCCCCCATGTCCTCAGACAGGAGATAGTATTTCCCCTGTCAGTTCCTGTGGCTGAAGTTGAGGGGATCTGGGAAGGCCAATTTTCCAGATCCCTTCTGGCCAATTTCCTTAGTCACACTATAAAAATGTGTTGACTTTGTTTTCGGGACAAAGGCAGGAGGGTAATTTTGGGGGCTTTTTATTTGAAAAGCTTGTAATTTAGTGTTTGGTTTTTTTAGTGTCAGTTTTCTTAATTTCAGGGAACCCAGTAAAGGTGGCAATATACATTGCTATATAAATATGGTCTCAGAAGGTGCCAAGTGGTACAGTGTTTGTTGTCTTCATGGGGCCTTCCAGCAATAGCTAATTTAGTAGGGGACAAATATGTAATTTTGCATATGCAAGCTCTCTCCAGCTTCAGTAAAATTGTATGGGTACCTCTGAGAGTAGAATTTGCCTCTATGACTTTTTTTTTAAATTCACAACAAAAAAATATAGACTACAGTTATTGTGGGTATGATGAGCATCCAAAAATGATTTTCTATTAATTTAATTGGTGTAAAAAACTTACCTTATTTATTTTACACACAGAATGTGGGAAATCCATAGTCTTTAAAAATATATTTTCAGAAACAAAGCATGACATTTATGCAAATGTTTGTACACATCAATCAGTTAAAATGTGAAAAGGGGAGGTCTGTGCACAAAATATCTAGTCACACATAAATCCACTGGTCTGCACATTCACACCTGAATTTACATGCCTGTGTTTTTGTTCCTGGATCTCCGTCTCTGACATTATAAAACCTTTATTTATTATTTCCTTTTATTCCTTATCCTGCTTCATGCAGTACTTGAAACAATTGCAGTGATTCCCACCATGCATAGTATGCGTACTTAATGTGTTAAAAAAAATGAGATGTGCTCAGGTTTATAGGATTTAGAATATTTGTCTCTAATTCTGAATATTGCTACTGACAACATGGTATCAAAGAGCAATTGTTGTACTCATAAGGCTGGGGTTCAGGAATGGGCTTTCCTTTCTTGTTTGGCCCAGTGAAGAAGTTCAGAAGTTGAATGGATGCAAAATATTGGTATACTATTGGTAGCAGCCTATTTATCAGCAGCTTGTGATGTTGGGGGATTCTGTGTGAATTCATGTCATTGCGTTTCTAACTACTGGCATATCTTGAGGCTGGTGACCTGTGGTTACTATACTGCAAGATGATACTTCTATGATGGTCAGTAGGCAAAGAGCCAATACCCTGGCAGTGTACTAGGAAAGATAAGGAAAGTGGTGCTGCTTACTGAGACCCAGGAAATATAAGAGCACTTGGGTTCATCTTATTGGGCCCCAAATTTCACAACCTGGTGAGCACCTAGGGGCACAACCTGACCTGGGGCACAACCTCATGAGGGCCTGTTCATACAGAAATGTCTGACAGTGAAACACCAAAGACCCACCACTGTATTATGCTAATAAAATCATGATGGAGTGAATTGGAATAAATTTGGTGTACTGCTCAGAACCAATATCCTGTGCAAATTGAGTGGAAAGAACGCGTTACAAAATGAAACCTTGTGTTCTTATGAGCTGACTTCATTTGAAAATCCTGCTCAAGTGTTGGTATAGGATTTAATTTTTGCAAATCTGGCCTTAATCTTGATGCCACTAAAACAAAATAATAAAAGTTTTAAATCCAGCTTTTTCTGACCTCTACCTTCACCTTAACAAAATGTTAGAGAAAATCCACTGAAACAAATGGTGCATTGAGAGTGGTACTCTCAATTCTAGAGACATTTCTTTTAGTACAAGTTCAGATGCTTTGCCTTTCTGTGGGTATTTGATTGTATGCAATGACTTGAGATGATCTATGCACTACAGGAAAAAGCTGCAAGTTAAATGTGTCTAACTCAAGTTGCAGGGGACAATACAGAAAATGAGAGAGTCCCCATGAAATGCTGAAATGCTTCACAAATCAAGAGAGAAAAGAAGGACTGAGGAAAATACACTGACTCTACTAACATCTGCTGCATGTGGTTCAGCAGATGCCAGTCAGGTTAACGTTTCAGGGGGAAAAAACAACTACTCCCTTTGCTGATGTGGATTTCTTCAGCAATATGCCAGGGGCAATCTCTGATGTGTGTGGAAAATGATACAATAATGAAAAGTCTTGATTTCTTGTAGTAACTTCACTGGTTTGTCAACCAGGGCCATTAGGCCTATAAAAAGGATGACTATTTTTAATTTTTTTCTGGTAACAATGAGATAAATCTTAATAATATGACTGTTTGGTCTATTTAATCATATTAATTTGATAATTCTAGTATTTAAAAATACACAGTATTTAAAACGTTGATCCTTCAGAAGAGGGGGTTGAAATGTTTCATATTGTCAACAAAATGTTTTCTGTGATTGTTTTTATAGGCCAGAAGGGATAACTGTATTCTCCTATGCAGCATAGGCCACAGCACTTCCTTGCATTACTTCTGGCTTGAAATGCCGTGTACTTTTTTTTTAGGAAAACATCCAGTCTGGATTTAAAAATCTGCAATGATGGAGCAACAACCACTACATCATAGATTATTGCTTGTCTGAATTTATTTAGTCTAATTTCTAGTCATTAAATCTTAGGAGTGATCCTGCTTCAAGCAGGGGGTTGGACTCAGTCTCTGGAGCCCAGCTTTTCTATGTTTCCAAATCTTGTTTCTTGAATCTCTACCTTTATCTGCTAACTAGAACATCCTATTATCTATTATCAAATGTTTGTTTTGCACATGAGTCCTTACAGGGAGATGCACAAATGAACTTTAAGGCCAGATACGGACATTACATTTTTTACTAGTATAAATGATCAGAAACCAGTCTATACCCATAACTGAACAGAAGTTCAGCACACACACACTGGTTTAAAAGTGGTAGAACCCAGTCTAAGAATTGCTCCCCCGCTCCCAAGGGTGAATAGAAGTTCTATTTGCTACTGATCTAGACTTTGCCACTTATGGAAAACCATTTAACTTAGCTTGATTCCATCTTGTGTTCTTTTAATGTCTATACCTGGCCTTGGTATACCTGGAGCCCAAGAGAGCAATTTACAGAAACCCTGCTTTATTTTAGGTGCCTGGGAGTATGTCTATACATTTTTAGGCAAACTCTTCATACCCATTCTCATACTCCAAACAGAAAACAAATTGGTAAGCTGTTGATGGATGTCTTTGTGCAGCCTCTCTTGAAACCTGTCTCCAAAGTGCTTAAAAATAGCCACTAGAGTCAACCCTAGAGCAGTATCACCGGTGCATTTCTAGGTTTGAAACATGTGAGGTGGAGAAAGTGGTTAGCACATGCTTGGGAATGTCCCAGCCAGGACCCACCGTCACCCTGGTGTAGACATAATCTTATGTGCCTAAATTTTCCAGAAGAAATTCTGCTACTACACATGTCCACAGATGTTGTCAACTTGGCTGAGCTGAGCATCTATACACCTATATTCCATCTAAGGCCATTTAGAGTTAGCAAACTGGGCAGCTCTATTGCCTAAGTCGTCTGATCAGCCTGATCCAGTAGGACTCTTGAGCACATGCCTAATACGTGCTGACAGCCTTGCCTTCAGTGCCTACAGCCTCTTTCACTAGAACATACTGGTGGGAGAACAATGATACTGGCCTAATAATTAGACTATTATCCCGTGAGTTTTAATTCTCCTCTGCATGATGCAGTTCAAACTCATATCTCCTATCACGGAAGTGCCTTTGGCTGCGTGAGCGCATTCTCTATCCTTTTCGTTGGACAAGCCACTATGGAGTAATGAATATACATCTCATGCATCTAGACAGAAAACAAGCAATGGAGACCCTGATTTCTTAGTTTAGAAAGAATGACACTCCCCTGGAAGAGGAGGAGTCCTGAGTTTTGGCCCCAGTCACAATTCTGTTTATGCATTTTATTCAGTGAAAATTTAATGAAAAATGCAGAAATTCATAGCAGGTCAAAAAGCATTTCAGAAATGTAGGTGTATTACATCAATGCTTGTACATTTATCAACAAAAACTGTAATCTTATTTTTTTAAAAAGATAGCAACTTCATTTGACAGGGCCTGTCTTCCATAAACTCATTTGATTGTCCTTAATTATATTAACCTCCTTTTATCAATCTGGTTCCATATCAGTGCTTACATTATGATGTCTGGAATTGATGTCAGACTAACAAGCCCATAACTACCCAGATTCTTTGTTCACCCTCTGTTCATTGCACAATATTAGCTTTCTTTTGAGCTTGGTATCTCAACATTTAGCAAAAACCAATGTTAATATATAGAGAGAGCTGCTTGGCTAGCTCTTTTAGAACTCTAGGATGCTGATTTAAAAATGCCTAGCTGCAGTAATTATTGTTTAATAACCTCCTCAGTTACAGATGGAATGGAAAATAGTTCATTGTCAACATATATTACAACAATGCACAAATAGGATTCCCTAAACAACATTCCCAAAATTTGAGAAGTAGATTGTTTGTCTGTTTGTCGTAAGTTGCTCTGAGCCCTTGGATAGGGCAGGATATAAATCTAATTATATATATGTTTTTCCCTAACTACAAAACAGAAATATTTATTGAACATTTCTGTTTTTTCTGCTGTAGTATTGTCAATTCTATGATTTCCATCGAGGGAATGGACTAATACCTTGCTCAAATTCCTTTTATTACTTATATACACAAACTCATTTGGATCATAATTGTTTTCAACTCTGGAAAGTTGGTCTTTTTAAAGCAACAAATTCCCTTTTAAATCCATATAATTGTTTTCTCCATTCACAACCTATTTCACTAAGTTTGAAATTCTGCCACGAAAAGCCACATTTTTTTCCTTATGCATTATAGCTAGGTGTTTGCAGAATCATTCTCCTAACCTGTAATGTTATTTGGTAATTTGCAGCAAACACCTACAGGTCCTCCATTTTGTTTTATTCTTTTAGAATATCAGCCAGAAAGCATTCATGATCATTTGCTTCCAGGTTGCCAGGGACTAGGAAGCAGGTAGTCCTATTTCTGACAGAGTCGCACTGCCCCTCTTCCTGCCTTTTGTTCTGCTTGAATTTTCCTAAATTGGTTATAACTGGTGATTTTAACATTCTGATCATGTAAATCTTCCTGCCAACTTTGAGTAATACCAAACACGTTGAATTTATTCTTATAAATGAGCAATTTCAAAACTTTTTTATTATCCAGCCTGCTAGTATTGATATCTAAACAATGAATGAATAATCATTTGTTTCTTCTTTTCACTTTCTTGTTGTTAGTACAGGAGTGGGCAATTATTTGGGCCTGAGGGCCATGTGGGGAGTTTTGATGAGCTGTTACAGTCTGGACCAGACCCTACCCACACCTCACTCAATCCAACAACTCACCAAAACTCCGTATGTGGGATGGGGCCTTGGGTATCTGGAAAGCAGTGTTCAGGAGTGGAATGGGTTGGCAGGATTGCAGGGTCAGGGCCTGGGGCCAAGCGGTGACCCTCTCCCTGTACACCCTTGACCTGTGGGTGGGGGTATGAGAGAGTAAAGGGTGTTTGAGGGGGTATGGGCATGTGGGGTGGGGGGGAGGCTGCCTAGGCACTAGGTCCCAAGAGCCAGCTAGGAGTGAGAGGAAGAGGGGAGCAGAGGGCACATGCAGTACAGCTCGCCTGGACAGTGCAGTCCATGGCTGGGCCCAAGGCATTCTGCATGGGGCTGAGCCTCACCCGCTTCCACCTGAAGCAGCCCGTGTGATCCTCCTGTTCGTGCCCACTAGCCTGGCTTTAGTCAGCACATGCCGCTTCCAGCAGGGCTGCTCCCAGTGTGACTACAGCCAACTGCTTGTGGTCAGCTCCCCTCACTTCCAGTAATAGCTCCTCCTCTTGCTCCTGCACCTGATGTGCTGCTCCAGGCAGGGAGGAGACTGCAGTTGGGCAAGGAAGAAGCTGCAGGTGGGTGCCTCCTGTTCCAATGTACAGACCCCCATGCACTAAGGCAGGAGCTGTCCAGCTGTAGCTTCCTTCCTGCCTGGAGCAGCACAGCAGGGGCAGAAGGAAAAGGAGCTGCTGCTGGAGGTGAGGGGAGCTGAGCAGCACCCGGCAGGTTGCAGCTGTACTGCGAGCAGCCCCACTGGAAGCTGTACATACTGGCTTGGTCTGGGCCCACAGGCACAGGCAGGAGCACTGCCCCGGCTACCCTGGGTGGGGCTTGGCTTCATGCAGAGCACTGTGCAGGGGCTGGAGCCACTCAATTGGTGGCCGCCCCCTGCAGGCTACATACAATCAGTTGGTGGGCTGGATCTGTCCTGTGGGCCTTATTTTGCTCACCCCTGTATTAGTATCACACCAGAGGCAAATTTAATACGGAGAGCACTGGTGCATTTGCAATAATTTGCTTGATTTCTTCTAAACTCTTCAGTCTATAGGCATTAACAACCCTCTTTCCTTTTTAAATAGTCTAATGGTGCCCGTGCTCCAGCTATAGATACTGCTACAATGCTGTTGTCTGTTAGCTCCTTAGTAAAACAGCTCCCATTTCACATCTCTGCAGGCTGTTTTCTTAACTCTAGATTAAAACAGCAACTCGGGAGTGGAAATTGCTTTAAATGAAGATTTGGAGACACTATACAGAAGTTCAGTTAAATCAATCTCACTGGACTCAAGCTAAGTTAGCCTACCTCAGAGGTACAGTTAACTTAGATCAGGTCAGCCATTTTAGACCAAACCAACTGTCTTGAACTTCTGTACAGTTCACACTTTGATCTACCTCACTAGTGTAAGGTCTGCACCTGGGTGAACTGAGTTAGATGACGTGGCCATTTTTAATGTCACCAAAGGTCTGTACTCAGCCTTATTGTCGACCTGTCCCTGGAACAACTTATTTTTGTTCTTTGTAGAGAATTCCCAGCAATTATTGCCTGCCTCCCTTGGATGGTTAAAGATCTTTTGTGGACAGATTTCATTTTTTACAAGTCAGACTTCATATTATACCCTTCCTTTCCATTCAGCCAGCTAGATCTTCAGATATCTCTTTTTCTGTTTTTGCCTATAATTAGGAAGTTCTGGCTGTGTATTGTTTCTTCTGGTCTTCTTTCCTGTGCTGGTTGCAGCCTGTCCACCCATTTGCTTGCAATTGTATTGAACCTTGCTGTGTCCTCTTGCTTCTGGAAGCTAACAAGTTATTAAGCCTTCTTTCTGATTCATTTTTTCTCTAATTCCATTTTCCCTGGTTCCCTGTGGCCATTGTTTTTCTTTGAGTTTAGCGTAGTGATGCTTCCTAGGTCTGGTACTACTCCGTAGTTACTTTCTTCCCAAGTGCTTGACAGGGAAATGATCTGGTGTTAAAAAAAAAAAAAGAAAAAAAAGTGCCCTCCTCCCCAGCCCAGTAAATTTTGCTAATGACTGTCAGACTCTCAGCAATGTGGGTTTTCAATGTTGTAATAGTTTCCCGTGGAGAGACTTCCATTTGAAAGGTGGGTAGTTTTGTCTAATCCATTTATCTGGGTACTTATGTGGTCTTAATCATTGCAGTGTATGAGTGCCTCCAGAATATTTTAAAATAGAAATAACAGTCCATCTGTCTATCTGTTGTCTGTCTATCTTTCTTGTCTGTAAATAAATAGCTTGACTAGTTTATAGGATGTTGGCGTGGGGTGAGAAGGAGGGAGATGGCAGGGGAAGGAAAAAGCGTGATGGGAGAGATGAGTTCTGCATTAGTTCTAAATGTCATAAGTGAATGGTCATTACCAAGATTACTGGAGATCTTAGAGGCTAGTGATCAGAAGACCTGGAAGGTATTTTCATGCCACCATGATTGGTGAAGTAAGAAAACCTAGAACAATATATATTTGAATATTCATTAGGCAAATGACAAAAGTAGCTTCCACTTCCCGCTCAGACAACTTATTATGAATTCCTTCCAAGTTCATCTGTGGACTGATGAATTCTAGCTTCAAGGTCCACTCCTGTTTCACACAGTACTATGCACTCTGTCCCTTCTCTTTTGAGACTTCCACAAAGAACTTCTAATTTTCTTAGCCATTAGCATTGTTTGAACAATACTGTCTTGAAGTTTGTTGTTGCCTTTCTGTCCATCTCATAATGGGACATCCTAATGTTGTTTTCTTAAACTGGCAATGATATTTTCCTTTTTATTTATCCTTCATCAGTTTCTTATAATGGCCTCCTATGTACATTACTATTTTACTGAACAAGGTGACTTTCTATGTTTTGTACTCAGTTTCTGAGCATTCTCTGTTTTACTAATGGTTGCTAAAATTTAACTTTTTTCTTAAAAAGCAGGTGAAGCATGAAGTGACATTTTGTCATGCAACTATACAACGATCATCAATGTTTAAGTAACACCTGTCATTTAAAGGTGATGTCCTTTCAAAGGAATGAATTTACTTTTGCAGTAAAAGTCTAGAGGGGCACTTCTTTCCTTGTCACAACTCAACTTAAAAGACCAGAGAGAGACACAGGAAGACAACCAACAGTTCTGTGCATATTTATGGACTTGTGCATGTGGTAAGTACTTTCCTGACAGCTAGTGTTAAATCCAATCAATCATCACTTAAATACATCATAGTGTATATTCACCTCACTTGTTCATTAGCATTCATTAGCAATTAATCAACACAGCAGTAGTCTCTAGAAAGTTCAACAATCCATAAGGTACATTTACATTAAAGATGAGCAAGTGAACATTTGTTCCACTTCAGCTATGTCTTGTGTATTGTCATTTCTTCAAGGAGTGAAAGACATCTATCTATCTATCAATTGACTGAGTGATTGATAGAATGATTCAACATGCTATTTATTTTCCGCTGAAGAGTATTTTTTCAATCCAAAGGGTAATAGTTTTCATCCAAAAACTTTAATAACTTCTAGCCCTGCATCCCACAGTATGTTTTCTTTTACTAATTGAATTGTTTTGTCCCCTAAATATGTCTAAATGAGTCGAAACTTCATATAAACTTTCTTAGAGCACCTGGCTTACCACATAGAATAAGGTTCCTGACAAGAAATGTCAGATTCTAAGGTGCAGAGGCCTTGCCTTGCCCCATTGTAGCATGAGGTTCCAGTTCAGCTTGCATAACATTAGAATGGTTTTGCTGACTCATAATCATGTTAGCTCCAACAAAGGGTAAAATAAAATAAAATAAAATAAAATGAATGTGAAAATAATAGCTTTGCTGTTTTCTTGTATTTCATTTTAATAATAGCAGTGCCTTGTACTTGCAAAACCTTTAACACACTTGTAGAAAATTAATTAATCTAAGTAGAATCGATTTGGTTGTTCACCTCTATTTATGACACAAATATATGCTGATAATTATGTCATCAGGGTTTATCTTTAGTACTCTTTGTATAGTGTAATGTATTGTATGTCTATGCCAGATAAGTGATATAGTCATTTTTTAATTTTGTTGTCCATTCTCTTGTACCTACTGGTAAATACTTATTTCATAGCCAAGATTTATTGTTAGATTCATAATTAATGCACAAGAGAATTTGCCACTTTGTACATAAAAAGATAGCAAAGTACTTATTTTAAATGGGAAGTTGTTGAGATGTTAAGTAGGCATTCATTTCTCTTTCTTTCATGCTGTTACATGTAGTGGCTATTACTGTGTTGTTAATGTGACGGAATATCCAATATCTAAAAATATGTAATGCTGTATGCATATTGAACGGTTTATTTTAAATGTACCAGATATAAATGCTGACTGCCACTTTATCTGCTTCAGTCTATCTGGCTCTGAGGCTCATTACTTTTTTCATAGCCTTTTGGTAATTAACTGTACATACGTATATTATCCTTCTTTTGGCTTTCATTTACTATATCCTTGAGTTACATTCCCACCAAGATTCATTCTCACTGAGAATTCACCCTCAGCATGATGCATCTGCAACTTATTAAGCCACTTCCTAGCTCAGCACATTCTTTTCCTATCTTCCACCAGTCCACCTGAGGCAGCTGTTCCTCCTGGAGCTCTGCTATAGCCTTATCTTTCTAGTTTACGTCCTGTGGAAACCATTCTTGCCCTGACCTAGTCCAAGGATTCCATAAGGCCCATCCAGGGAAGCCTGGCCCAAAAGTACACAGAGACCACCCTAGGGAGGTGGCAGTATTATAATGGAGCCAGATCACAGTCCTGGGCCAAACCCATCCAAATCAAAGGATCAGAGCAGTTCTTCCCCTGAGGCTGCAGGGAACCAGGTGCCATCTGCAACAAGTCCAGGTCAGTGCCCAGGGCCCAGTTGATTCTAATAAGGCAATTGGGGCAGCCAGTCCCCTAAGGTCACAGACAACATATTCCAGCCTTTAAAATCTAGGCTCAGCCTGCAGTACTCTGTCCAGAAAAGACTCTGGCACTTGCTCCTGACCTTCTCACACTTTCCTGTGTATCCTGTCATGTCTCTGGCCCTGACTTGGATCTGGTTCTTGATTTAGATTCTGATTCCCAGTGAATCTCAACTCCAGCTCTGAACTTTGGCATATCCTAACTCCGGTTCGGGCTCTGGCTCTTGATTCTTGTTCTATCTGCTGCTGGTTCACCCTGGCCTTGGCACTGGCTTCTAGATCACCCTCACTTTGGCTCCCGAGTCCAGGCTCCCTGAGAATCTGGCCTCAGGACTAGACTTGTATACCAAATGACTTTCCCTGACTGCCCACACCACGGTTTCCAGCAATCGCATTACCTGATATTTAGCTTAGATTGCATCTGCTTCTTTCCCAGACTTGAAGTAAGGCATTTTTGCCCAAAAGTGTGGCTTCACACTTCTTTCATCTACACCGTTGGTCAAATAAAAGATGTTAGCAAACACATCTTTTCTGTCTCAGTGAGCATGTAGGAACAGAAGTCCAAGAAAGTCAAAATACTGTAACTTGGAAATTGGGTATTCTGAACACATGAAAAATGTCATCTTATTGTAGTCTTCTGGCTGGGAGGTGGTAGAAGAGAAGAGGCTAGGGTAGACGGCTTCTACGCACAACAGAGCAGCAGAGTTCTGGCTTGTTGGAGGAAAGGTGCTCTGTTTCCTGGAAGATTCTAACACTTTGGAACTTGGTTTCATTCTGATTTAGAATGAAAACTACAAATCTGGAAATTTCCCACCTGCTTTGGACCCTGAAAGCCCTGGGAAGGGAACCAGTGAGAGCTGGTAGGGAAAGACATGTTTCCATGGGGCTCTTTTTTGAGTTCTGTCAGGACTTCATCAAAATGGAGCTTTCTCTGTGAAAAGCTGTTTTGATTTGTTGAATTAGTGAATTCTGATGAAAGACTATTTTGGATTTTTGCTAACAGCTTAAATCCAGCCTCACCTAAAAAGTACATTGTTTAAAGAGTTGACCACCACACAGGCTGGCCTCACAGGGGCTCAGTGTATAAGAAACACTTGCTAGGTGGATGTGGACACTCAGAGAAAGAGGGATGTGCCCCCGCCCATGGGTTTTATATGTCCCTCCCTATGCTATCTTCACTCAGAATGACTCAGAAAAATGCCACTACACTGTCTCTGTACTAGTAGCAGGATTACTGCCCTGTAAGGGCAGAATTTTGCCCACATATTTTATTTACATTTATAAAATGCTTCCCTAAGTCTCAGTTGTTACATGCTTTTCTGATTCAAATGTCATTCCATTTAAAAATGCATTTTCTTTTAAAATTAAGCCCTAGCAATTGTTAAATTAACTTACTGTTTTGTAGAGGGAAATCCAGGGGTGATTTTTACTTTTCAAAATTCCTTTTCTATTTCTAGGAAACTTCAGTGAACCATTTTACAACATGATGATAGTGCAACCAGACGAGCTTGCATTCTAGACAATTAGACAACCACAAGCATAAGGCGCTATTGAAATTCTCAACCCTATGGGCAACAGAAATGGCAGAGCAGATTTTTGGGAAATTTTACACATTAGTACATAAACAGTCTGTCACGAAATCACACCTTTCAGATGTCTGCCTCTGACAGTCTTTCAAGACATAAAAAAATTCATAAATGTGATTTGCAATGGAGACATTTACTAGCCTTAATATACAGAGATTGTCATCACTATACAAATCCAGGAATGTCAAAAGAAGATTATTCAAGTCTGAATTGCTGATATGGCAGCATGGTCTACACCATCATGAATTCACCAAAGAACTTTTTTGGACCTGTTTAATATTTAACCCGCATCCCCTACAGTATTTTGAAAGCAAATAGTAGTGGGTGACTTGGCAGCAGGTAGAAATGCTAATAAAAAGGAAAAGCAAGGGTCCCTCAGCACATTTTGAGTAAAGTTCAAGGAGAGGAGGGTTAAGGAGTTTTCTGCACAGACTACTGAAAGGAAATGACATTTGATTAGGGAAATAAAGCTATAAAACCAATAACAGAATTGATGAGTGAAAGAATTGGACCCAAAAGTGAGAAGGGAAACTGGGGTTAAGTAGCAGACACAAAAAGAAAGATACATGACCTCATTACACTTCATCCCAAGGTGGTAATGACCAAAAGTTGCTGCAGTCTATTTTCTGTTTAATGGTTGACATGTCACGTGGTGCTGGTTTCAGTTCAGTTTGCAGTGGACTGGTGTGGGCAAGGAAAAGCTTTTTCCAATAATTGCCATTCTTTCAATAGTGAAGCGAAGGATGGAAGTCTGATCTATTCCCTCGGAGACTGAGCAGACTCAGTCTGATCTATTCACTAGAGACTGCCCAAGCTGACATAAATTAGCTGGGCAATGTGGGGCAGTTGCTGTGGTCCTAGGATAAATGTCTGTCAAAAACCAGTAGTATTAAATTGACTCTTTTTAGGTCATTAAATTGATTATTTTTAAAAGTATTAAAAAAAGAAAAGAAAGTAAAGTGAGATGATTAAAAAGCCAATTAGTGGATCAAAGTATAAGAAGCCAACTCCTTCAGGGAAAAAAGCAGTGTGTATCTGTGATAATTTAGGCTGCTGGATAGATAATTAGAATAGGATAGTGATAATGGGATAATCAGGGGATCAAAAACTGTGAACAGTTGAAATAGAACAAGAGGGGGGAAATTGGGGTAAATTTTAAATAGTCTTGGCAGAAAATAATTAAACTTAACAATACCAGAAAGTAAAATGCGACAGAAACAATTCTGGTCTCAATTTAAATTGAAAGGGGAGTCCCAGATTTTTATATATAGTTTCAGCTCTTCCTCCATGACAAAGAGGGCACAGCTGTTCAGATGTGAAGATGTCTACAAAAGACATGATTAAGTAAAAGAAACAGCAAATTGTAGGTTAAAACATTGTGCCTTTGCAAATGGTCCATCGTGTCATTCTTTGTTTTTGGAATTTTACCTCTCTTTCCAGGAGAGACACGAGCACTGTACATGACTTGATATTAAACTCTGAGTTCTGCTGCACTTTCTAAGCTTTGTTTTTCTTGGCTTTTTCTTGAATGTTTCATTCTCCTTTCTTCCTGATCCAGTTCTCACAGCTCTAGCTTTCTTTATAGAGCCCCATCTCAGCCAATCTTTCTGTTGAACCTTTCTTTGGATATTATTAGCCCCTCCCTGTGTCTTTTTGAACTCTTGGCCTTCGTTTTCCCCAGTGCTGTCCATTTGATCAAAATATGGTATTCACGGTCTTACCACAGATGGAGAGGAGAAAGAAACACATGGCACTTGATTCTTTGCAGGATTTCCAAGAAGACCACCCTCAAGTTTTGGCTTCAAAATGCTTCAAAACTCTGAGAGCCCACTGATTTGTCTGTTCTCTTGTGCAAAGCCCTGTGAGTTTCTAAACAGAGAGGTTCTGAACAGCTAGCTCCCTATGGCTCTGTGAAAGCAACAACACTCTTACATAAATATTTTTCAGCTCTAACCCTTTCCATGTGGCTTGTACAACAATACATTCTCTTTTTTCTTAAAGGGACTAAAGACACTTAAGGATGAGGATGAGTCTTTTGGGCAGTGAAATATGACTGTTACTCTTTTTACAAACAACAGGAGGTTGTGGACAAAGGAAGATTATAATTATGATGGGGGCAGGGATGGAGCGGGGGTTGTGAGGGAGGATAGGCGATGGTTACATGTATATATAAGGATAAATATCTCCTGTCTAATATATAAAAAAGAATGTCTTAAGTAGTTTCCAGAACTGGTAGATTTAGTATAAAAACAATGTCTAGGCTAATTGTTGAATAGAGATGGTTACTTGTAGTGCTGTACCAGGCCGATGATTAAAAAATAGAAATGTTAAGAACAAGAAAAAAATACTAAAAGCCATTTCAGCAGAATCAACTGAATGACTAGTTTCATGTAATCACCTTCAGAAATAATCCATTATTAATACAATGAGCAGAAGCAAAAGGGAAAGATGTTATAACCTTGTGATAACAAGTAACACTTATATACCTTGCTAGATTTAGACCAAATTGGACAAACAGAAGTTTGACACTAGGGAGTATAAAGGGATGGGGGCAATCCCTCAGTGCTCTTTTTTGAATTATGCACCTTTCTCCTTAGACATTGGACATTAACTCATTGGCACAAATATCTAATATGGAAAAGTAGAAGTAGTTTGTTGCTGGCTGTGGAAGCATTTTAGTTTCCAGTGTTTATGAGGGGGAGGAACAGCTGCTTTAGGAATATGCCTTATTTTCTCACATATAACATGCCCCAGAATATAATCCACACCTTTTCTTTTTTGAAAGGCAGAATAAAGAAAAATTATCTTTCCTTGAAGTAAGTAGTTTACCGAGCAGCCCCACTGAGGAAGCAGAGCCTGCTCATTGTTCTACTCTCGGTGGGTGTAGTTACACATTACAACTAGCACCTGCTCACTTTAAGGAATGTTAGATCAGTGTTAAATTTAGTACGTGCTGGGAGCAGTTGCACGTTCAGGGTTAATACTCTCTGTGATGTACGTAGCACTGATCTGCTGTTAAAGGTGCCTGGCTAGTGTTCTGTTTCCTGTCTCTTCAATGCCAACACCCACACCCACACATACACCCACCCCTGCCTCCAGACTTAGCAGAAAAAACTCTTGCCCCTCTGGCTGCCACTGAGATGCCCAGAGCACAGCTGGGGCAACGGGAGCATTGGCAATGCACAGGGAGTGTATGCAGGTGCATGTGCACCCCCTGAGCTTGGCGGTGCTGCTGACACTGGTGGTGGTGCCCGTGGGCAGTTGCCTGTCACCAACCCCCCTCACCACTGACACTGCCGGCAGCGTCTGCAGGTGGTCCCCAGTCACCACTGGCCACTGCCGATGCTGCTGGTGACATCGGGTGGTTACTAACTAACGGTTGGCACTTGCCACCCCCTCAACCCGCACTGCTGACAGCACTGTGACCACCTGTGGGAGCTCACCACTCACCACTGCCATTCTCCTGCTGCTAACAGTGCTGCTGCCACCTGGAGGAGCTCGCTTTGCCCCCCAGGCTCCAGGGGAACATGGTGTTCATGAGTGGGAGGGTACCATCCCTGATAATGTGGGCTGTAAGGAACCCAAAATCAGGTGAGAAGCACCTCTCCTCCTCCCACAGCTGTCATCACCACGGCTACTCTCAGCTGCATTCTGGGTGGTGTGGAGAGAGGTGGGGGAGGATCATGAGTGGCAGCATTCAGCGGCAAGTCCTAGGGGTGTGTGTATATATGTGCTCATACCTCTGGCTGTCACACCCACCCATACTCCCCACATTCTTCTCTTTGCACTGCCCAGAGCAGCATAGCCAGGGCATAGGGATTGCAGTGACAAGAGTAGTGGGGGGAGGGTTCCCTCCTGCTCCTAGGCCCCCTAAAGCCCATGCTACCTCTACTGTACAGTCAGGGAGGGCACCCCCAGTGTTGCCATTCCCATCCCCCAGCTGTGCTGTGGGCAGTGTGGAGAGAGGAGTGGGGGAAAAACAAGTGAAAGAAAACTCTCCCTGTAAGAGCCTGACATGGGCCAACCCCCTTCCTGTGCTTCCTTTTCCCCACTCACCAGCTGCTCCTCCACTGTTTGGACTGTTATTGGGGAGCAAAAGAGTCTGGGAGGGAAGCTAATCCACCTGAAAATGGTGCTGCCTGGAATACTGGAGGGCCACAAATTAGTCATTTATATCAGTGTAGTGACCTAATATTAAGCTAGTGAGCTGAGTAGCACAGCTCATAGGTAATCCTCTGCAAAAGTGCCTTAATTTTAAGACACATAGGCTATGTATAAATGAAATGAGAGGTGTGTGTGCATGGCACTTTGAAGTGGGCTAAATGCTTTTGCACTGTTGAAATTGTGTTGGTGTTTGTATGCCTTGATGATGTATTGTGCCTTAATTCCAGTCGCTGTAGGAAATTCAGCGGCATTGTACATCTTAAATCACTTGCATGAACATTCATGGTTACCTGGCCAGGTGCCAGGGGATTGGAAACTGGCTAATGTGGTCCCAATTTTTAAGAAAGGGAGGAAGGAGGACCCAGGTAACTATAGGCCTGTAAGCCTCACCTCGGTGCTCAGGAAGATCTTGGGGAGCATCAAGAAGCACAATTGTGGGGGGCCAGCAGGGGACATCATGCTCAGGGGCAATCAGCATGGATTCATCAAAGGCTGGTCCTGCCTGACCAACCTGATTGCCTTTTCTGACCAGGAGACTAAATCCTTGGATGATGGTGTCACTGTGGACATAGTTTCTGGACTTTAAGAAGGCCTTTGACACTGTCTCACCCCATCCTCATCAATAAATTAAGCAACTGTGGCATTGATGCCTACACAGTTGGATGGGTAAAAAATTGGTCGATGGGGCACACCTAGAGAGTAGTAGTGGGTGGGTTGTACTCAACCTGGTGAGATGTGAGCAGTGGGGTACCCCAGGGCTCAGTCCTCAGGCCCACACTGTTTAATATCTTTATCAGCGACTTCGATGAGGAGATGGAAAGCACACTGTCCAAGTTGGCTGATGACACTAAGATGTGGGGTGAGGTGGACACACTTGAAGGGAGAGACAGGCTACAAATAGATTTAGACAGACTACAAAAGTGGGAGAGCAGGGGGCAGGTGAGTGGGGGGCAGGTGAGAATAGGATGGGGTTCAACACAGACAAATTCAAGGTGCTGTACCTTGGGAGAAGGAATCCACAGCATACATACAGGCTGGGGAGTTCTCCTCTTGAAAGCACAGAGATGGAAAGGGATTTTGGAGTCATTATTGACTCAAAGATGAACATGAGCCACCAATGCCAGACTGCAGCCAGCAAGGCCAGCCATACCTTGTCATGCATCCAAAGGTGCATCTCAAGCCGGTCCAGAGAGGTG
>JAGPOW010000261.1:41656174-41676481 GCA_030014935.1 Caiman crocodilus | reverse complement strand
GAGGAGGCTGAGGGGGGACCTGGTGGCTGCCTACAAACTCATCAGGGGAGATCAACAGCAAATAGGTAGAGCCCTTTTCTCCCCAGCGCCACCTGGGGTGATGAGGAACAATGGTAATAAGCTGATGAAGAATAGGTTTAGGTTAGAGATCAAAAGGCAATATTTTACAGTTAGGGTGGCCAAAATCTGGAACCAGCTTCCCAGGGAAGTGGTCCTTGCCCCTATCTTGGGCAAATTCAAGAGGAGGCTGGATGATCACCTGTCTGGGGTCTTGTGAACCCAGCATTCATTCCTGCCAGTGGCAAGGGATCGGGCTAGATGATTTGTTTAGGTCCCTCCTGATCCTAGCTACTATGAAACTATTAAACTTGGGGTGCAGCAAACTCTGTTGCCTCTATAGCTGTGGAGCAAAACACTGGGCTCCATGCCGCTACATAGCTCTGCAGGAAGCCCTCCAGGCAGTCTGGCAGCAGCCTGGGAAAACAGGCTCAACCCAAGAAAAGCAGTGAGTCTGATCTTTTTTTTTCCCCCCTGGAGCCTGCCTTCCTGCCTGAGTTGCACAGGGGCCCAGTGCTTCCCTCCATAGCTGCAGTGCCCCCAGGACCACCTGAGTCAGGTGCTTGTGAGCAGGTGCTACCTGGAAGGGAGCCCACTGCTGTGGAGGGAATCACCAGTCCCCCTCACCACCCCCCACCCATAGCCCAGAAACCACTCCACTTGCCGGCAGCTTGCCTCTTCTCCCTGCCGCCAGAGAGGCAGGTAAGTGCAGGCACTGTGTATGACACAGAGGTTTAATCAGCCCTAAATTGAAGTGGTGTTTTTTTAATCCACCACTTAATTTAGGGCTCCCATTTCATAGATTTCATAGACATTAGGTCTGGAAGGGACCTCGGAAGATCATCAAGTCCAGCCCCCTCCCCAAAGGGCAGGAAGTCAGCTGGGGTCATAGGATCCCACCAAGATAAACATCCAGTTTGCTCTGGAAGGTGTTCAATGTAGACGCTTGAACCACCTCTGGTGGCAGGCTGTTCCAGACCTTGGGGGCTCGGAAGGTAAAGAAATTCTTCCTTATGTCCAGCCTGAAACAGTTTGTAGTAGTTTATGACCATTCGACCTAGTCGTCATCCCTTGGGGCGCTCTGGTGAACAAACGTTCCCCTAGATACTGGTTGTCACCCCTGATAAACTTATAGGTGGCCATCAGATCACCCCTGAGCCTGCGCTTTTCCAGGCTAAAGAGCCCCAGGACTCTCAGCCTGTCATCGTTAGGTCTGCTTCCCTGACATCTGATCATGCACGTGGCTCTTCTCTGGACTCTCTCAAGCTTCTCCACATCCTTTTTGAATTGTGGAGCCCAAAACTGGACACAGTACTCCAGCTGTGACCTCACTAAGGCCGAGTACAAGGGGAGAATGACGTCCCGGGATTTGCTTGAGAAGCATCTCTGGATGCAAGCCAGCATTTTGGTCATTTTACTAGCCGCAGCATCTCACTGCAGGCTCATGTTCTTCTTGTGGTCAATGATGACCCCCAAGTCTCTTTCTTCCATAGTGCTAGCCAACATAGCACTGTTGAGCCTATAAGGATGCTGCTTTTCTTCCCAAGGTGGAGAACCTTGCATTTATTGGCGTTGAACACCATCATATTCTCATCTGCCCACTTGCTGAGCCTGTCCAGCTCAGCCTGGATCACCTGCCTGTCTTCTGGTGTGGATGCTTTGCCCCAAAGTTTGGTGTCATCGGCGAACTTGGCCAGTCCGCTTCTGACTCCAATGTCCACATCATTAGTGTAGATGTTGAACAGTATGGGTCCAAGGACAGAGCCTTGGGGGACCCCACTGGTCACAAGACACCATGATGAGTGAATGCATTATATGTTAGCAAATATGGTAATGGTGTGTCTCTTCTATTTAAAGATGTCCTCTCACCAGCTGCTTCCATTAAGGGGAGCTGGGAGAATAAGACATTTTTCTGCTTGCTCTAAGAAAAAAAGAGAAAAGGAGAGTCACCATGCCATCACTCTATTTCTATGAACTTCCTTTTCACTCTACATGGTAAAGGCAGTAAGAGTGATCAACTAGACATGACTGGTCCCATTTCTTTCATTTCAGCCAAGAGAGAAAGAACATAGAAGCAGATGAAAAGGAGAAAAATAGAAAGTGGCAAAAGGAAAAACGGATGCAACTGAAGGAGTGTCAGGGTTTTTATTTTTTTACCTCCTTCAGTGGCATTGGGTGTTGGCTTCAGCTGAAATTTCCCTTTTTTCCAGTGAACCTTCTCCACTTCATAGTTATTTATTACTTGTATTTACAGCCTAGTCACCTGTATCAGGCAGTCTTTGTGGAAATATGGGGCAAGAGTCACCAAGATTGTGGACTTGCATACATAACTTTTCAAAATAAAAATTTGCTATGTGAAAACTGAGAAATCAAGCATTCAGTGGTCAGGGAAGGTAAGTTTAACCTTTACAATTTTGCCTGCTGTGAAGGGGCTTGATTTGACTAGCTTGTTTACTGGTATTCATTTCTTTGCTGGAAAGAGACAAGCTATTTCTTTTGATATTTTATTAGAAAAATTGAATGATATCAAGGAGCTGTACTGTGTAGGTTGGCACTTGTTTAGGCTTCTTAAAAGAAAACAATAATTATTTTCTTATAAAGAGCTACATTGTAACTCTTTCCTGGTGTGGATGATTGCGTCCATTTTATTGTTATATATTATTTGGTAATTATGATTCTTTTCAGCATGATTCAAACTGGAAATCCTGACTTTAATAAGCCAGGAATGTTCAGCATGTATCCTTTAGTTTTGTGCAAATGCTATACTTTAAGTGCCCTTAGCATAACATACAAACACATCAAAAAGAATAATTTCAAAGTGGAGCAGCATAATTCAATATAACTCAAGTGAGACAGGCAATCTTGAAATACTGATTAATTTCACTGCACTAGATGAGTGGCCTTATATTTAGCACTAATATGCAGTGTATTGTTCAAATAAACCAAAGTTACTAAGCCAACAGGTCAATCCATGTGGGCACCCACTCAGGGTGCCTTGGACAGGGGGTCACCACATACATGCACACACACGCATGCACACACACGCATGCACAGCCTGCATTCACTGAAGTGCTCTCTCCCTGCCTCACCCTGACCAATCCCCACTCCAGGCAGCAGAAGCAGGTACCCAACCCAGCCCATCCCCCCACATCCAGCGACTGCTGGGGAGGAGTCAAGCCAGGCACATGCAGATGGGGCTGGTGCCTGCTCCAGTCTGCCTGCCTTGCTCCTGCACTGCAGCAGTGGAGCCTGTTCAGCCACCATGCCACTCTGCCTCTCCGCTGGACTGTACCCTGCACCCCTGCTTGCCTGCCTCTGCTTCAGCCTGCAGCAGACTTGGGAGGAGGTGGGGGTGCAAAGTACATGTTTCTCCAGGGCGCCATTTTCCCTAAGGCTGGCTTTAGCAGAAAAAGGTAAGTATCCACATATGCTCTTTAAGTCAGATGGTATTATTGTGTTATTCTAAACACATCTCATCCCCAAGCCAAATGAATCAGAAATCTGAACACAGAGGAGCGAGTATAGTAGCACTGGCACAGAAAACTGATATTGCTGAACTGCAACACTATTCTCCAGCTGCATTTTCTGAAAGTCTCAATGTTAGCGCACAATGGGTATTCATTACATTTTTCACTAGAATGGCTTTTGTGTGCAGTGAATTACTTTTTAATGCTTTCTATAGAATGACTTAATGAAAACAACTTATATGAATATGTAAAAAACTATTTTATTCTATTAATAACTAGAAAGTCTGTTTGAGTTGGTTAATGTACCAAAGTAGGTAGGTCTGTAGATGGTTAGCATAAACTTCCATAAACTCAATTCATCAGTTGCTGTGAAAGGACATGTGCAAAGCTGTGTATAAGAAGGAGACAGAACTCTAAATACAAAAGGAAATAAAAGGTCAAAAATCTTACAAGGTACTATAATATGTTTAAAACACATGGATTCTAAATGTAATGTCAAAGTGGTGTAGCCCAAGGATGGGAAATGAATCTCCAGTTCAACAAAGCGAAGGATATGAACAAACATTATTTCTATGAAATAATTTACCTTAGATTTTACTCATTAGTAAGAAATGGACATGCAACCTGCTCTCCCAAACAGCTGCTTATAATAAGCATTGTAAGAGCACCTGACCTGGATGTAAAGAGAGCTGGTTTATTTTGCTCAAAGAGCTATCTCAGGATGAAACTGAGTAGGGGAGTGAATATGATGTAGTCCACATAGTAACTTTCCCATGAATATTTATGCTTAACTTTAATCATGTGAACAGTCCCTCTGAATCCCCTGGAGCCGTGCACCTGCTGAAATGTAGGGGTGTATTTGTGTGTGTTTGTAACCCTTTGGCAGGGTCAGGGTTTAGCTAATTAAAAAGTTTTAACGAATCTGCTATAAACGTATTAAAAACAATGTTAAAAGATCTATTACTATAATATGTATTAAATGACTATTTTACTAAAATAGCTTTATAGTTTCAGTAGCTTTAGAATAATTACTAGTATACAACCATATTTTTACCATTAAACCCTAGTGTTTCTCTTGGGTTTGGTCAGTTGATAAATATTTGGTATAATCCAACATTTATTGTTGAATATATTGTTTTAATTTCCACAGTGATCTGAACAGTGTAATAACAATGTTAATTGTGGATATTAAATAGATACTTAAAATGTCATGTAAGATTTGCTTATATATGTTAAAGTGTTATTAAAATGACACATAGGACAAAGTATGAGAAGCAAATTAATTATATGTCAGTACATTTTTATTTTGGATCCCGCTTTGTAAAATAGGTGTTTTGGAAAATAAAATACCTCATTGGGCCTATCAAAAATTAATAAAAATATACATGTCTTAATTGTTCCACTTAATGCAGCATGAGGTTACAATTTTTTTTTAAATGCTAGTGCAACCTGCCTACAGGAAGGATATACCATGGCTTTGTATGGAGCAGAAAGAGAGAGGGAAAAAATTTCAGAACCCAGTATAGCAGATATTACTATTGATCCTTATCATATTCAGTCACTCATTGGAAAGCAGGATCTTTTCTTACTCCTGATGTGCTATTGTACAATATCCATTAGTTAGCATCTTAACATCAGCAAGGAGTTGGTTAATGTACCAAAGTAGGTAGGTCTGTAGATGGTTAGCATAAACTTCCATAAACTCAGTTCATCAGTTGATGTTTGTTAGCATCTTAACATCAGCAAGGGCATTATATATTTAGGTTTTTCCACAGTATAGTTCCAGTTATTTTCTACAAGGGCATAATCCAACTCCAAAGAAATATTTTAGTAGGAATTGGATTGCTCTTCTCTTTGGTATAGCTTTATAGGGCTAACATGTGGCATGCTGCAAAGAGGAACTTGTTTTGATAAAAGTACATTAGTTAATATGCATTTGGTTGAGAGTTCACTTTTTCATGCTACTTAAGCCTCTAAACCATCTAAGCCTTTTTTGTCATCAAAAAGTGATACAGTTACTCCAGTTTCTTAAACCAAAGGAGTTTTCTGGTCACTTCAGTGATACTAGACTTGCCATTTTTATGGAATGTCTTAATGCAACGTCTTTGTTTTACTCTAGCATCCAGAGGTATGAGTGTTTTCTGAATCTTTTTTAGTCTTTCAATCTCTTGACATTTGTTTCACTATCCCCAAGCATTGCTTATATAACCTGTTCGTATTCCCATACATTTTATAGCCTTTCTAAGACAGACAGAGTTAAATCATTCCCTTCATTTGGCATATTTTGATTTTGGAATCACTTTTTGACCTTCCTTCTCTTTCCATGAGTTGTTCCTTTAAAAGAAACAATTGAGACATTTGTATTGATGTATTAATTTTTTTTCCTCTCAGGAATTGATTTCAATGTGGGGTCCTGGTCGAGTACCAGTGATGCTCAATCCAGGTAAAAGAAGTAGCTAAATACATTTTGAAAATGTGATTAATCAAATCTAAGCCAACTAAATTATGAATCATTTTATACCTATGTGCTATACTAAGCATAATAGCCCCAGTTTATCTGTGGTATAATTTCATACAATTCAATGAGATTCTACCTGGGAGGATTTGGATCATATTGCTTCTCAGAAAAATCTAATGTACATATGTGTTTGTATGTGCTGTATATGCATGTGTGTGTGTGTATATCCACATACACATAAATGAATATAATTTAAATAACTAGTTGTCATAAAATGCTCAAGCTAAACCAATGAAAATTATGTATTACAGAGAAGGTAGAACCAGACAAATGATACAGGGAAAAGAGATTAAGAATTTCTGTTCTCTGCGCTTCTGAAAGACCCCTTCAAAAGGAGTAGTGGAAGTAAAACCTTAATCATTGTTACAATGGAGTCAGTTTATGTAAAGTATATGAAACGAATGCCTAGAATGGAAGAAGCCTGGAACTGATGACCCAGAGGTCTCTTCCAGTCCAAAGTTCCCATGTTCTTGTTCATGTGTCATAAGAAACATGTACTCAGTAGAATAAAAGCATAGCAAATTCAGAACAGATAAAATAACTATTTTGTATAACACATAATTTTGCCTGTGGAAACTGCCAAAGGTTTGCCAGTGAAACATTTTTTTATCATCACATTTTAGAATTGATATTAAACCTTGTACTTTCAGAATTTAAAGCAGTTTCTGTTAGAGAGCAGAGGTACACCTACAGTGAGGAACTAGATTACTTTTCATTGGCCTCTTGAGAGGGTCTTCAAATTCCCAGTAAAGCATCATGTATTGGTCACTGTCAAATACTAGACTAGATCAACATTGGGTCTTATTCTGTATGAAAATGTCTATGTTTCTAAAATAAAATGACTTGTTTGAATACTTTTCTTTTGCATCCAGCAGACTGTGTCAACAACATCAACAGCCTTTCACATGCTGAACATACTGCAAGTCACAGAGGAATAGAAAGAAAAATAAGGGTTAAATCTCATGTCACCACTATGTGCCTAAGTGGCACTTACATAGTTGCATAACTTAGATTTTTGGAATTTATGCAGTTTTGATTGAGATTCCACCTGTGGCAGAATAGGATCACCCTACACACATACCTGCCATATGTTAAATGACAAGAGAGTGGAAGAGGCAGGTTCTAAGTCCCCTTCTCCCAGAGACGGGTTGAATCTGTCTGCCATTTCCCAGAAAAGTCTCTAACTACCAGGCCATAGGTTATGTATTGCCCAGAATACTTCCCAGCCTTCCTCTTGAAGTGGGTCCAGTCCCACTGCACCTTGCATTTACTATTAATTGGATAAAATGGTTAAATGATTAAATAAGAATAGGATAGTGTCTGTCCCATTGTGGGCAAGAGCCAAGGCCAGAAATCACAGCTCCATCTCTTTCAGGGCAACATATACCTCACTGACCCCTCTCTCTCCATCTTGTTTCATATTTCAAAGCTACTAAAGTTCCACTTAGGCTAACAAAGGTGAAATAGGGTTTAGCCCTAAGTATTTTGCTAACAGCTCTACACTTTAAGTATGGAGATACAGTCTGTACTTCCTTAGCACAAGGAGCAAAAGCTGGTCAAATTGGCCAGAAAGCCTCTAAATGCCTATATACTATGCAGTGATAATTTGAGCGTGGGAGAACTCCTTTCTGCTGCAAAGCGGACTTGTCTAGCTCTTCTTTGATGCTGTGGACAGCATGGAAAGTCTTGGAGGCTGAAATGATACTGTGGCTTAATGGTCTGTGGGTTGATGATTTTCAGCTGGAGAAGGACCTTTGGGGGCTATTATTCTTGCAGTTTTACACTGGGGCTACTGTACAGTAAATTCCAGCATTAGGGAGCCATATTCAGGTTCTTTGTGTCTCGTATCCACTATACCTGGCAAAGTGTGTTGTCCAATAAGTCCAGTTGTTCATGCAAGAAATTGGGAGACAAAATTCCTGGATTCTCTTCCTGATTCCACCAACTTGCTGAATAACCTTGGCCAGGTCACTTCATCTTTCTGTGCTGCAGTTTATGTGTACAAAGTGGGGATATTTATATTTCTGAACTTCTCAGTTTATCTTGAGATTTTATTACCCTATGTTTAAAAGGTACATTGGCAACCTTAGGTGAAAATGGCACATCATTGAAAATTATTGCAATCCATTAAGCAGAAGGGGATGGACATTTTCATTTAAGTATTTTAATATATATTAAGTGTTGGAATTATTTTAGTGTTTTAAAAATACAATATATTTATGCAACTAAAGGATGTGTCATACTCCAGAAAAGAGAAGATAAAGAAAAATTCTACTCAAATCAGAAATGAATGGCAAGTTGTTATAGAAGGGCATCATTTGTGAACTAACAGATGACTGAAACCATACAGTACCTATAAATATGATACAACAATTAATTTGATGAATCTTTATCACAAATCTATGCCTTATAAAATATATAATAAATAACAGAACATGGGGCCAGAGACAAGTTGCCCTTCATTAAGCCATTAATGAATTAGAAAAAATTGCAAGAAAATAGATAAATCTCAGAGTATGGAGAAACAATCAGACTAGATTTGCTAGAGCCTGCTAGACTGTCTTTCCCTGAGCCTGCTGTTTCTTTGTCTGATACCCAAGGTTATCACAGAAAGCAATGAACAGCAGGTCTGTAACAAGCATAGAAGTGTGGAGATTATGGTTCAGCGATGTCCAGTGGTGCAGGAATTTTATCCAGATCAGTAACAACATGCTATTCCTCATGTTTGTGACAGCACATTACACTTACTTCATTTTGACTTGTTTAAAATAGGCATAAGTATTTTCAAATGCAGATTTCATAGATTTCATAGACATTAGCGTTGGAAGGGACCTTGAAAGATTATTGAGCCCAGCCCCCAGCGCAAAGTTCAGGAAGTCAGCTGGGGTAATAGGATCCCAGCAAGGTAAGCATCCAAATTTCTCTTGAAGGCGTTCAATGTAGGTGCATTAACCACCTCCGGTGGCAGGCCATTCCAGACTTTGGGGACTCAGACAATGAAGGAATTCTTCCTTATGTCCAGCCTGAAACGGTTTTGTCATCCCTTGGGGCATTTTGGTGAACAATCATTCCCTCAGATCCTGGCAAACATCCTGATAAACTTATCGGTGGCCATCAGATCACCCCCAAGCCTGTGCTTTTCCAAGCTAAAGAGTCCCATAGGTCTCAGCCTGTTGTCATAAAGTCTGTTTTCCTGATCTCTGATCATGTGCAAGGCTCTTCTTTGGACTCTCTCAAGCTTCTCCACATCCTTTTTGAATTGTGGAGCCCAAAACTGGACACAGTACTCCAGCTGCAGCCTCACCAAGGCTGAGTACAATGGGAGCATGACATCCTGGGATTTGCTTGAGAAGCATCTATGGATGCAAGCCAGTGTTTTGCTTGCTTTACTGGCTGCAGCATCACATTGAAGGCTCATATTCACCTTGTTGTCAATCATGACCGCCAAGTCCCTTTCATCCATAGTGCTAGCCAGTGTAGCACTGCCAAGTCTATAAGGATGCTGCAGGTTTTTCCTCCCAAGGTGAAGAAACTTGCATTTTTTGGTGTTAAACACCATCAGGTTCTTGTCCACTCATTCTTGAGCCTGTCAAGGTCAGCCTGCATCACCCTCTTGTTCTCAGTTTTGGATACTTTACCCCAGAGTTTGGTATTGCCCGAACTTGACCAACCTGCTTCTGACTCCAACGTCCACATCATTAATGAAGATGTTGAACAATACAGGTCCAAGGACAGAACCTAGGTGGATCCCACTGGTCACAGGACACCATGATGATTGACTTCCATCAACCACCACCAGAATTGGGTCTGACCACAGAGCCAATTCCCCAGCCAGTGGATCATGGTGGACCCGAGGCCACAGTTGGCCAGTTTTTCCAAGAGGTGATCATGACCAGATCGAAGGCTGTTTTTGAAGTCAAGATATATGATGGCAATCTCCTCTCCCTTGTCCAGGTGATAGGTTACTTGGTCATAAAAGGAGATAAGATTGATGAAGCAAAACCTACCCGCAACAAACCCATGCTGGCTATCCCTCAGGATATTGCCGTTGGCCATTCTGTTGAGGATGGCCTCTTTAATAATCTTTTCTAAGACCTTCCCCAGGATAGAGGTCAGGCTGATGGGCCTGTAGTTTGCCGGATTCACTTTTCTCCCTTTGTTGAAGATAGGCACCTCGTTGGCCTTCTTCCACTTTACCAGAGTGCCAGGAGTTCTCAAAGATCCATCCCAGGGGCTGGGGTTCCATTCTGGTCAAAAGAAAAAGCAGCTCTTTTAACACATTTCTCTGGTGAGCTTTAGTAATGCATAGTGCACAAGTCAGTCAAATATGATGTAAAGCCATATACACTGCATAGGCTACTGGTGGTGGGGTATGGGTGGGGGTGAGCGTGCCCCCCCAACAAGGCCATTTCTGTCACCGGCAGCTCTTGTGGGTGCTTGCCTTCCATGTCCCTGCCGGTGGCTTCTACAGGTGCTCACCAGCCCTCTCTCCACCGCTGGCAGCTTCTGCAGGTACCCTCCCCCTCTCAGATTCAAGAGGCACCAGTCGCCCATGATCTTCTGTATTTACTCAAATCCAAGATGAGAATTCTTTCCTGATTCAACCTGGGGGGAAAGCCCCTTGTCTTGCATCCAAGTTCAAGACTGGGGAGGGGTAGAGGGAGGCAGCTGCCAATGAATCAAATCACTGTCCCTGATTCGGGCCAAATCTGAATCCAAATCAGATATGACTCATTTTGCACACCCTAGTGCTTACCCTGTCTCATGGTTCCAGGTGAATTTCTATTATGGCTGGAGTGGGTGGCTCCAACCACTGCCTAGCTAAGCAATAATGGCAGCAGCAGCTCCAGGCCCAGCTTTGGCTCTAACTCAGTCCCAGATGCTGGGCTGGGGCCAGAGCTGCTGCCCCTGGCTAGTTACCACTGGTTAGTGCCTGGCTAGGTGGGGACCAGAGTCACTATGTGCCCTGCATCCAGACTAAAGCCACAACTTAGGATAAGCAGTGGTCACAGTGGAAAGCAAAAGAAGGGGCCCATTTGGGTTGGGGGGAAATTGCTGGAGGCACAGCAGGCACAGCGGGAGGGAGGAGGGGCAAGTCACAGGGGACAAGATGTAAGGGAATACAGGCACCATGAGTGCAAATGGTATTCAGAGTCAGGGAAGTAGGTGGAAGCATGCACCCAGGGAGCACAGGCACTGCAGGAGGGAACAAATGCAGGGGAGTGCAAGCATAGGTCAAAGCAAGCAGTAGGAAGGACAAGGCATGGGAATGAAGTCACTTTACTTCATGCTGCCTGTTCCAACATGTCCCTTCTATTGCTGTCTATGTTGCAGTGGTGGTATGGGGGATAAATTTAAGACCACTGCCCAATAATTACATTCTAGACATGGAAAATTTGTAATTTTTCTATGTATAGAATCTAATTATTGGAGAGTCATCTTAAATTCAAGGTCATCTTGTTTTCAGGTACATATGATATTGATATGGTTGTTCCTATAAAACAGCTCATCCCACCCATAACTTATTTATAAACACTGAACCTTTGCTTTGAAATTGTTCCCCCAGAATCCATCTGTTTGAGGTTCTCCTCCTCATCTTGCCATCACCAGTTTTGGTCCATTCTTTGATTGTCGCGGCAGATGGAGGAAGATCCTTTAATATTTAAATTTAGGAGTCAGGATATCTGTGTTACCCTTTGCATCTTCAAATAACTTCTGTTCATATTTCATTGTTGCAGATATGAAGGAATTCATACAAGATGCAAACGCTGTGATTTAGTTAGGTCACCATTTTATTAATTTAGTTCATCCAAGATCTATTCAGCCATAACACCTCTAGTGCCAGTCCTTATTCCTCCTTTAATCATTTTTGCTGGTGGAAGGCTGCACCCCCTTTAATTCCAAAGATGATCCACAAACCCTTCCTGAGACCCTATCTGAAAGCTGCAGATGCCAATGACTGATGTGAGTCCAATTGTCCAGCTCAGCTGCTCAGATGATACCTCCCCCCCAGTCTATTTCTTAACAACTGGGGTGGGGGCCTTAAAGGATCTGCAACCATTTTTACCTATCATTCAGACAAAGATCCACCCCAGGATGTAGAGGTTGAAAGTTGTAGGGATTAAAATATGAGGACTGAGTTGGAGCTGCGCTCATGGTTTCCAGGAGAGTCAGAAACAAAATTATTCACATCCTTTTGACATATAAGCATGGTATAAAGCAAAATGATGATATTGGTAATATTTTAAAAATATAAATAAAGGAGTAAAGGCAATTATCAGTGAAACTTGGTTTTCTGTCTGAGTTTATCACAGCACATGGACATCCTTGGTTGTTTAAAGAAATCAGCCTCATGTCATGTTTTACTAGAAATGTACATATCATCTTTACACCTACTTACCTGGTGTGTTGACAATTCCACAGAAATCTCTGGGGTGCTTATATTCACTATAACATATCCCCCTCTTTCCCCCAGCACTGGTCGCCTTCCTAAAACTGCCAATGGAACAATTTCTTTTAATTTAAGATAAAATTAAAATGAATTAGAATGAATTAATAAGCATTTCTGGTCTTTTGTTTGACTGGAGCATCATTTCCTATTCAGTTTTTGCATCTGAACTATTCAGCATTGCTTTTTGGTTTTCCCTCCCAAAACACTCTTGAGAAGCCATGCTTATCAACCAAGAAGCATCCGACAGCAAAACATGTGCATTTATAAAAAGACTATCATTTTTGTGCTAACTTTGATTGCCAGTTTCTACACTTAAAATGAAAATGAAGCTGGTGGTAAAGCCACACAGCTAGATATCTGAATTCATTACCCTGAATTATGTGAATTTCCTTTCTTTTCTTCAATTCCCTCAAGTGGCATAAATTAATTTATAGAGTGTATGTGTTTTTAGCATCTGCAAAGTTCTCTTGTGAGTTGTCGTACTGAGAATAAAGCTTAAAGCCACCATTAAGAGGGTACTGCAAACATTATTCCCCCTAATGATTTTTGCACACCTGTATTTATGAACATCATTTTGGGGAGTGAGAGTGGAATGGGGGTAATTTGAGAAGTTACTTTACTGACACAGTAGGAGATTATATAATTGCCCACTCCACAAAGCATAAAAAGCCATGGAGAAATGGAGGATATGTATTCAAGGGAGATTTGTGTAGGGGTAGTTTATATCCACAAAATTTGCACTCCCATCATGAATTACACAAATCTGAACAGTTGTTCCCCTGAGCATGTGATTTGCATTGGCAATCAGCTACTTAGAAGCACAAGTACTTGATTTTTGTCCCAAATCTATTATGTAAGCAGATATTTTCATCAGTGAAAAGGGAGATGCCTCTTTTGATTTCCCACCTCCCCTCAACCCCTCAGTGAAAATGTATATAACCAAAACTACACTACATTCTGGACACTGTTCCCAAGTTCCTCTCAGTTGTTAAGAGACCTCTGAACTAGGTGATAATTTATGCCTTTAGGCATTTGAACAGCCATGGAAATAACAGAAACTCCAATCTGTTTAAAGACTTCTGGTTCCCAGAAAGTTTATCATATGCAAATGTCACCTTGATGAATGATAGTGTTAAAGTGACGTAACCATGATGGTCCAGAAATTATGTGAGATGCAAGGGACTTTTTTGAGATGGTATCTTTTATTGGACCAACTACATGGTTGGGATAAAGTTAGATAAGCTTTCAAATGCAATGCATTCTTTCATAAACTAATTTGAAGAAGAATGCATTGCATTCCAAACCTTGTCTAACATTATCCCAACCATGTAGTTGATCCAATAAAAGATATGACCCCCCACAAAATCCTTAGACATTGATGCTAAATAGTGAAGAGTGATATTCATTAGGTTTGCTAAACTCTTGGAGAGCAAATTAATCAGGCAGTAAAGTACATTTGGGCAAATGATAGCTGTTCTGTGAAATATCTTTGTTAAGGCAACATGTAAATGTTTCCTTAATATAGCTGTTCTGAAGAGAGATCCAGAACTTCAGAGCCCATTGTAAATGTGAATTTTGATGTGATCTGGAGGAAGCACGTGAAATCTATGTAGTGTTTGAAGGCTGATAATCCCGCAAAGGAATTTTAAATGACATTTTTTAAAAGAAAATAAAAAAGGAGAAGCTGGATAGTAGTGTCCTGTCTGTAGACCATGAAGATGAGGGAATAAGGGAAAATAAGGTTCAATTCCATATACAATTAAAGTAGCATTGTGGGTCAGCCTCTGCTACCGTATTTTGATTGAATTGTCCTTTACATCATGAGTAGCCCTGTACGTTCTGAAGATGTGAATACACTGTAGAAGATGTTAAAAGAACTAAGACATACATGTTGCCATCTTACTCAATCTTCACTTTAAATTCTGGGGGGAAATACCAGAGTTGAAGCACACACACTTCTAAATTTCATGTGCTAACCAATTGAATATCCTTTGGAAAATAAGTTGTTCAAATTATTCTTGCTCCCTGTCAATATTATACAGTATAGGCAAATTGGTTTATGTTGTTGCCCAATATGAGTTTTATGTTTGGTTGGTGGATGGTGGGGATGGTCAGTTGTGCTAAATTGCTGTTTAATTTTTTTTTTTTAAATGAGACATGGGCACCTAATGTTCCAGATAACAGCCCTTTTTTATTTTGTAGAAATAGTAACAATAATCAGATAAAGTAAAGAGGATTTGCTTCATGTGTATATGTCCAACTTATATAGTGTTTGAAACACGAAGGGATTTAGTGTCTGAAGTTGTTGCTGTAGTTTTATAAGAAAGGCCAGTTAAAGATTGGCCAGTTTTATAGATTCTGCATTTTAGATCTCTTTGTGAGGTCAAATATACAAGCTAAAGTCAGGCTTTCCCAGACAGAGGAAAAATTACATCATCTTTTGTAGGTTTAGCAACAAGGTTATTTCAGTCAACACTAACAGGTGTTAGTCTAAAGAGAATCGGCTAGTATATTAAATTTCCCCTCCATATGCAGCTGCAATAATGTGCTGTGTTTATCAGTTTATTAAGTCTCAGAATCCTTTTCTTTGAGGTCTGGCAAGTATGAATGTTACCTATCATTTCATAAGATTGAATGTACCTTAAATAATTAGGCAGAAAGATTTTGATTTTATAAAACACCAGCAAATTCTATTAAATAGAGCAGATTCCCTTGTGAAAAACGTCATTGGGCTGTAGGGTGTTCACAATCAGTCAGGCATTTAAGATCATGCTGCACAGAGCACTGGAGAATAAGCTGTAGGGAACTATTCTGCATTGTCAGGATAAAAATGACTGCCTAAAGACTCATGCTTCAGAGCTTTCTTATATGAGTACTACTACTTGTTTCAGTGGAATTATCTATGTGAATGAGGGCTGCTGGATCAGGTCCTTTATCTACCTTCTCCACCTATAAATTGTTTAATTAACAATAATGTTGAATTTAGTTTTGAGAACAGTTTCTGATTTATTATGGTTAAGGGCAGTTAGTACATTTTCAGATCTTTCTTCTTCCTAGAATACTAGGGGCTAGCACATGTGGGTAGGTTTAGCAATATGTGCAGTGTGGAGCTGCATGACCTCTGGCAATAGGGGCCAATTATTTGGCAAGCATGCCACAAATTAGCTCTGAGCCCTCCCCAAGTGTCATTCTGATCCCCTTCCTTTATGCAATCTGGTGCTTTGCTTTCTGCTCCCTGCCCTGCCTGCCACTGTGTTGCTTGTCTCCTTCCTGATCTGTGAACCACACAGAGCCTGCCTATGATGGTTGTGGCATTTGTGCTGCAGCTAGTCCACCTCTGGCTCATGGGATGTTTGGGATCTTCTTCAGCATAGCAGAATACCTTCTTAAAGCTCCTGCTATGCTGCGGAGATGGTGGAGCCGAAGTCATCTTTAGAGTAGTACAGCCTGCTTGCTTTGCTGCCCTCTGGTGTCCCTGTATGGTGCACTCAGTAGGTTTATGTGGAGATCAAGGGGTAGTATGGTCCCACCTTCTTCCCATCCACTTCTGAATGATATGTGGTAGAGGTGTGGGAGGGAAGAACAATGGTTGTGACACGGGATGTGCATAAGAGTAGACCACTTGTTTTTTCTAAGCCAATGCACCTGCTCATATACTTTTCACATGGAAAATTAACCTAATTCAAATTAACCCAAATCAAAAGGATATTTTTCAGTAGAAAAGTCTACAGAGGAAAAAAACTGCACTGGTTACCAGCTTTGGGCCCGAGTGTTCAAGTTAGTCCCTTACTGGGCACGTGATGCTACATTGCCATAGTGATACACTATGATGATGTAGCATTAGTGGGCACAAACTGTGGTGCTGATGCTACATTGTCATAGTGACAAGCTACCTTGCTATAGCATATTGCTAGGGTGATGTAGCCTCTAAAAATAACTACACTCTGCCAGTTACTGCACCTAAAGTTACTGTACCTAAAGCAAGTACATACTAAATAACAGCATAGTAACAACTGCACTGTGGGGGAGATGTGTAGATGCTCCCACTAAAGTCTGAATAGTTTAAAGGATGTTGTACCCATATAATCCTGTACTACATGAGAGTAGAAGGGTAAGTGATCTGAGAAAATTTTCAGTCACTTAGTATTGGACTATTTGACTATAGTATATGGCTACAGTGAGTTCAGTTTAGAAGATTTAATTTACAGCCCGTTACATATCACCGCTGTACCTGGTTCAAGTGTTAAAAATATATAGGATCCATGTCACTTAAACAGTTACAATAATCTCTACCAGAGTTAGATGCTAACAGTTAACTCACTATAGAAGCAGTGGACAATTTTAAATCTTTGTAAATCAAAAATAAACCAAACAAAAACATCAGTCAACTACAAACTTAAACTTCTGTGATTAAAATAGATTCCCTGTCTGATTAGTATTACTAAATTTCTTGTTACTAATGACGTAAAATGGATGTACTGGAAATTGGCTCCCATTAGAAACCAAGAGTTAAATTTATTCTTATATTAGGAAGCAGCAATCCTGCCACACATATTAGCCATGATGTTCCCATAGACATTTCATAAGATGTATGCTTCAGAAATAAAGCACTATAAATGCCTGCTGTCCCTTCACAATTTAAAGACCTGCTTCTATGCTGCTTTCTTCTGGATGGAAGATTCACCCAGATGCTGCCTGCCATATAACTCATTTCAAAAGATATATGTCTTTTTAAACTTGAGTTCTCTTTATAGTTTCATCATTCATACTCATGGATTTTTCTTTAACGTAATTTCTAGGTTCATTTTAGAATGCCTTTCTGAAAACAATTTCTGTCTTTCTTCTTTTCACTTACAAAGTCATCTCTTTCTCTCTCTCATCTGATCCTCTCTTTCTTTTTTTTATCTTGATTTAATATATCAGTAATAATTCTACTCTTAATGTTTCAAGTAACAGAATTTATTAAATAATTCTCTGAGAAACTTCCACAGGTTTCATATTGACTTAGAAAAAAATACTCATCCTACCCATCTGTTACAGCGCACTTTAATCACATTCTTGTCCCTCTGTGGCTATAGCAATACAACAAATATGCCTCACTATATCTAGAGGTGATAAGGCTTGGTGTAATTTATGATCTCTAATTGTGGATAGATGGAGAATTGGGCTACTTTATTTTAAGGTGCATTTGTCTGCTGGGATACCAGAAGAGGTCTAGATGTGTGTCAGTACAGAATTCTTTGCAGGCTAATCTACTACTTAGTAGGGAAAATTATCCTACACAAAATTTTATGCTGTCATAAGTAGTCCCACTTCCAGTACACAGGTTAACTGGTTACTGGCGAGTTATCTCTATGTGAGACTTTAATATTAAGCATATCTTAAGATGTGCAAATAGTGGATTTTTTCTGGAGAGAAGCTTAGCAAGACTCCAGTTGACTTGGTCTTGACTTTTGACTTATACATATGCTCTACATGGACTTAAATTATCATGGATTAAGGATTGAGTGTTGTAATAATGTGCAAAATATATGCAGAAGCCCAGCCATGGGATGAAGATTCTTTTGATTTGTTTACTCTCTGATAGTGTCCTCATACAGACATTCAGTTTCTCCTGGGAGACTGCTGCTCTTCCAGGAGAAACCATGATTGTATAGATGTTCAGGCTTTTTCTCCCAAAGTGAAAATGGCCACTGCAGGAGAAAAATAACCTGGGAAGAACCAGAGCTTAATCACTCCCAGGAGAGTTTCTTCTGAGAGAGCAAATGACTGTGCATACCATGGCTTCTCTCAGAAGAGAACATTATCTTTCAGCATAACCCCAGGAGCCACACCCCCAGGGAGAAAACGTGTTGTTTGCTGGATTCTGCTGCATCAGAAGGGAGCAGAACATACCTCCTTCACAGTCCCCATTTTGTGCTATATACATAGGCTGACCACGGGAAGTCTGGTTCAGCCACTCAGGGATGTCCTGTGCATTGCTGCCATCTGTTACCAAACAGAGTAAGGGAGCCTGCAGAGAATGCTGAGATGTGTATACAGCAACCCTTTCCTCCCTCCCCTTCCCCAGCCACACAGTGTGAGCACTGGAAGCTCTCCACTCTTCAGGGCCTCAAAAGTTGAATGTCTGTACATGTGGCCCTGGGTAAGTTTTTATATCAGGAGAACAAACCTGGGAGAATTCTCCCAGATTGTTGGAATGTGTGTTTAATCATCAGCTTCCATTGTTTTCCCTTTTGCTTGTTAGATAGTAGTGGGAATATTGTTTGTTATATGAAATATACTATACGGTGGCACACTACCCTGTCACCTTGGGGAAACAAAGCATCGTAAAGGTAACCTGAAATTTACACTGGATAATAAACTGTATCATGATCCAACATTGTGTTCTTGTTACAAAAAATATCAATAGTATACTGGGTTGTATGAACAACAGTGTCATCTAAAAATAAAGGGAACTGATTCTTCTGCTCTATTCAGCACTGCTGAGGCCTCACTTGGTATGCTGGAGTACTGTGTCCAGTTTTGGTCTCTGCACTTCAAAGATGTAGAGAGATTAGAAAACAAAATCAGTGGAGAGCAGTAAAAATGATTAGACATTTGAGAAACACGATTTATTAGGAAAGCCTGGAAGAACTGGGATTATTTAGTCTGGAGAAGACCACACTGAGGGGGAGCTCATAACAGTCTCCCTCTTGTTGCTTAGTTACAAGGCCAACCCCTTCACTCTCATCACAAGGTCCCTTTCTTTAATAATAATTTTGTCTATGTCTTCTGAGATACTATTGCATGTAATTCAAATGTCCACTTTACTCTTGCTGTATTGCTTGGGGAAAATGAGGGAGATGAGAATTGTATCTATATATAATCTTATGTGAACACCTCCCTCTAGCTCATCATCAACATGTATAGACTGCAAGCTCTCAAAGACAGGGATTGGGTTTACTTGTTCTCAGAACAAGATCAAGTGCATTGTTGGTGATTACATAATTACAACATAAAAATGCATATAACTTACCTTATCTATTTAAAATTAGAACTTTATCTGCCTTACAGTTCATGGTATGGCTTGATATGCCCGTTCCTCTACAAAGTCGCTATTACATTTTAGGTGCTTTATAAATAATAGCATGAACTAAAAATAAAATAATGGTGTAGTGCAGCTGATGATTATGTTTTGAATATATTAAGGTTTCAATTGTAGGCAGGTGCCTGACACTAGACTTATAAATGCCTCTTTCATAAAAATATGTTGAGACTATAATGGCATCCATGTATGTAGAATATTTGGCAGGCAACCAATGCAAATGAAACAAATCCCACCCTGCCCACAGAACATTATTTGCAAAAAGCTTTTCAGTCTACTTTAAAAGGATTTCCAATGATAAAGAACCATATCCTCTAGTCTGCTCATTATCACACACTGAAGTTCAATGTAGCAGTAGTTCACAACCATTTCCCTACCAGAGCTCCCTTCCTATCATCTTTTTCACACTTTTTCAATACAAAGCTAGGTGGCATCTAGCTGGGATTCCCTTTGTACTTTCTGTTTAGCTATCTATGAGGGACTGCATGGTCATAATACCTGTTAAAAGCACTTGGCATGAACTGGTGCTTTTGGTGTCAATGGCAACATTCCTGTAGAGTTCTGTCGGCCCTGGAAACCCACACTATATTGCTATAATCATTTAATCCATCTTAGCAGGGCTAAAATTTTCTAATGCATCTACGTGATTTTGGAATTTAAAGAATGGTCTACAAATAATTGATCTATTTTAGTGGAATTTATTTTCTGAAATGGATAAATTTATACA
>JAGPOW010000261.1:41616801-41651074 GCA_030014935.1 Caiman crocodilus | reverse complement strand
GACCCCGGTGCTCTTTCCTGCCAAGGCAGGGGGTCGGACTAGATGATCTGCCCAGGTCCCTTCTGACTCTAGATACTATGATACTATGATACTATGATAATATAAAGTGGTTCTGAGACTACCTGCATTTGGTGCCTCTAATTATCAGTCAGGAGGACCTCAGGTACTTTTGGATCCAGCCTTCCAAAGTAAGGAATGAAATTCCTGTTTAGATTCTTGACTGAACAAAAACAATTGGCACAATAAACTCACAAAGCTGCAGTTTGTGCAGTGAATATAGACAGCAAACCCTTTCCCAGGCTGATTACTCACTAGGGATCTCAAAATCTGTCTTAGGCTGAATAAGGGGAAATGCATTATGTATTTGCATGAGAAATGAATATTTAAAAGAAGCCTGTGTAGAAACAAAGAATAATTCATATTAAACAGACTGGTGAATGGCTCAGACATAACTGTAGATTTCAAAAACCTGATCCTCACAAAGACCCCAGCCTTTGCCTTTAGAATTTTAACATAGAAGTTTTGCATTTGATTTTGAATAGACAAATGAAATAATGCAAGCACTGGTTATTTTGTCTGCACATCATGATTTCTTCATCCTGTCTGCTTATTACTGAAGCTATATTAAGCAAATAAAGAAAATAGAAGGCTGTTCCCAAAACATTATCATCTAGGAAATCTAAGACTATCAATAATTTCCCATAGGAATAGTAAAATGTATGGAGTCAAACATGATTTTATGGAAATCTATGAAAACCAAATGATGAAAAACAACATTAGGTTCTTTAATATGCTATAAAGTCTCTCTTCTTTTTCACCTGTAGACATTACTGATACGATATACCAGAAGAGAATGCAGCAAAAGAACCAGGAGCCATTTTTATCCATACTGCAACAGTCCCTCTGCATTAAAGCCAGTCTAATGCAACCACTCAAGGCACTGACAAAAATCTTAATGAAGGTATTCTTCTAATAAAGGCAAGGCAAAATATTACTTAATATGTTTAGGGGTACCTTAGCATGATCTTCTAATACAAGGGGGACCTCAAAGTGTGATCCCTTGTGCTAGTTTCTCTAGAATATAACATGCTCATGACAACATAAGCTGCTGAATAGCATAATTATTATGCATGACAATTATGCAAGAAACAAGACCTGAAATTAAATAAGCAATAAAAAATAGAAGGGTATGATTGAAATCAAATCCTATCACACCTATCCTCAAAAAGAACAAAAAGAGTTTAGGGTTGATAGTGACTTGGGAAATCTTCCGATATCCAAATCTAATGAATTATGCATATGATTTAGCTTCAGAAGGATATAATAATCTCTTTTCACTGTAAATGTAAAAAGAAACTAAATGGAATATTTTTGGTCTCAGGTATAAAATTGTACATTTTGGCTTGCTCTACTGAGATGCATGGGCATAGACTTTCATGGTATAACTGGTATAACTAACAGAAGAATTTGAACCCCCAGATGCTAAATTATACTCAGAAACTACAAGAACATCATAGTGATGAAATATTTGTAAAATATAATTAAAATGACTGAATAATTATATATTTGTATAATTATTTCATACTACAGATTATTCACAATTTCATTTATCCTCAGCTATATTCTACTGTATATTCTACTACATAAGCTTTCAGCCTGAAAAACTATATACATCTTAAATATATAATATAGCTTGTGAATTATTAGAAATTATAGAGTCAGGATTGGGGCTGAGGCCTGCTGCATCCATGCAGCTGCCCCTTCCCCTGTGCCTGGGGTCTTTGTTTGCCACTGGGAGACCCTGTGAACTGCTGCCTCCCAGCCCTGCACTGGCCCCGGCAGGCCTGGAGCCATAGGCCAGAGTAGGGCAGCCTATGCTGCATTGCCAGGCCGAAGCCCCTGGGATCCCCAATGCTGCTGCTTGGTTCCTTGGTGCCATGCACCTGGACAAGCTGGTGGGCTCTGACTGCCCCTCTCCCATTGCCCCATTGGCAACTCCCACTGCTGCACGCACCATGGAGAGGAAGTTCCCTCTCCTTGGCTCCCCCATGCTGTGTCCCTGGACAAGCCACTGGGCTCTGATTGTCCCATGACCCAGCCTGACCAGGGCCCCATTCACAGTGAATGAGTGGCCCCTCTGATCTTTGCATGGGGCAAGGGTGAGTCACAGCTGCAAGCTGGTCTCAGCCTCTGTTCCCTGCCTCTGCGTCTCACTGCCACTGCTCCTTTACAAGCAATGCGCACAGTGCCATGTGTGTCTTGCCTGAGCAGGACAGACATACAGACACACACACACACATACACACAAGTACTATCCTGCTGCAGAGTTAATTAGTTTAATCCAGTCTAATATGGGTATACATGTAGATGCGCAATGTTGCTGTATAGCTAATTAGGCTACTGTGCAGTAAACATCTTATGTCGACATGCCGAATGAACTGAAAAAGGAGGACCATGTTTGGACCAAAAGATGTGTTTGTTGCCAGTGATACAAGTACTAATTCTGATTAAAAGCTAAGAGACTAATGTCCAAGTTATGGTTATTCTCATATTTTTAAATTTTCAATTTCAACAATGGAAAAAAAAAATAAGGTTCTTCGCTTTGCTTTTCTAATGGGCAAAATAAGAGTGAAAGGAATGAGGAAGAGAAACAAACTTCTAAAAATGAATATTCATGGATTTCAAAAAACTATAACCCATTTTTTCCAGTTTATCTCAAAACATCTTTAAACTGTTTTTCAAACAAATGGGTTACAATTTGGTGGATAGGTGTATTGCAAGGAAAGGGTTTTTATTTTCACAGTGGCATACTACTCATCTGTGTCATCATCTGTTTGATGGCAGGTGATGAACAACCTGTTAATGAGGAAGGGGTACATAGTAGGTAGATACAACCCTTTTGCAAGGGTTCCTTCCTCCCACTAGCCAGCTAAAGGGAGATAGTTGCTGACTGCTCCCTTATGCCCTTCTTCCTGAATTTAGATTTTCTGATAAAGTCTCTTGAAACATTGCACTTCTGTCATCTACCTTGCCTGTTGTCCATGTAGCTGTAGTACAGGATCTGTGGAGATGATTTGGGATACTACAAAGCTGCCCATCATCAATTTGGGCCATTGGGAAAAGTTGTTTTGCCATAGGGCCAAAATGACAGATATCTGGTGCCTTTTTTGCCTTTATTACAATGTCATGAATGTACAATTAGGTTTGATAGGAGCAGAACCTAGTAATACCAATGATATGTAGTAATATTTAGTTTGATGGCCAGGGGCTAGGGCAAATAAAAGGCCAAAACTCCAGTGCTCAGAAGTAAAGAATATTGCTTGGGACTTTGTGCCTATGAGAGATGGGGAGAACTGAAAGTTTTGCTATATTAGATCTGCCTTTGGTACCTCTGTCTCTCTCAAAAGACCTAGCTGAATCTTACGAACTAGCTGAGAAAAGTCTACAGTGAATAGCAGGTTAAACAGCGGGAGCCTTATAACTCCCCTCCTGGACAAACTTAAAGGCTTGATATGCTTAGTTGAAACAGGGGCAGTCTGCTGTTTAAATCCATCCCTGCATCTGTCTTCACTCACCTTTGTATCTTGATCAAATAATTGATGAAATATTTATTGTTTTCTTTGTGTAATTTTTTACTCACATTTTAATATACATTAACTACACACAGACACACACACACTTTAACTATGTTACAAATGAGATTTCAAGACAGCATCCGCTCTAACTTCCTTTTACTGAGATTCAAAGTCACTGATGACATACATATGTGAATTACGTTTCCAAGTCTACATACGTCACCAGCACAACTTCAAATACTACTCAGCTCTCATCTATTGTGCACACAGGATTGTTCATGATATGTCTAGTATATTTCTTTTTTTTTCCTTGTTGAAGTCATCCTGCATTTTTTTTTATAATTTAGTAAAGATTTTTCAAGTTACTGCAGTTTTTAAACAGACATTACTCATTATTATAATCTGAGCAGTCAAAAATATCTTATGGACCACACACACACAAACCATAAAATAATATCCTGACCCTATTGAAGCCAGCGTGTTTTTTGGTTTTGTTTTTTTCTGCCACTAAATTCAGTGAGACCAGGGCTTCTTCAGAGTTCTTGCTACGAAAAGCATGTAATCATAAATCCCAATTTTGAAAATAATTATATAAGTGACTAGCCTTATTTATTTCCTTCTTTGTTTCACACACAGTATGTTAATCGAGCAAGATCTCAGTAGGTCCCCACTCTTGAAACAATATGGCAATAGCATAACAAGGTGTAGGTCAGCAGAGTCCTGGGTGCAACTTAGAGAGGAAACCAGAATGGTAGAATCCATGCTGTGGCAACAGCAGCTTTACCATGCTGCTTCCAAAGCAGCAGCAGCCATGACAGGTGGGCCAAGCCACAGCAGCAGCAGCTGGGGACTTTGAGCCCCTGGGGCAGCCAAGACCCCGCCCTCTAGCCCCTCCCCCCATGCAAACATTCTGTGCTCAGCACCCACTCCCCTCCAGTGCTGATGATACTCCCTAGGGTTTTGCCTAGGGCACAAACCTTGCTAGTTATGCTTCTGCAATATAGCACAAATGTATTTTTACACATATAAGTTCTATTCATGTTACTCACGTAGGTCAAGATACATAAATTTGAAGGATCAAGACTTCCTTTGATTTGTCCAACTGAAAACACAGGATATAAATCAAGAATGAAATTCTGGACTTAAAGTAATTGGCAACCTGCATTTTAAAATGTATTTACTTATTTTTCAATAGAAAGGAAAAGCAGACACAGGGATAAAAATTATCATTCCCCTTCCCCCACCCCAGTCAAGACATTCACTTCTCTTCCCTTTGAACACAACACAGCTTTTTTGTGGTTGGTAAACTATGGGACTGTGATCTAATATTTAGCTGTTAATGTTACAGAAAAGTTTGACAATGATTAAGTGTAGCCATGACCACATGGCTCAAACTCAGCTTAGTCAACCACATTTGGTCATTGTTTACTTAAGTTTGCAGCAACAAATACAGATGTGTGGATCTGAATCTACACCTGGTATTAATCAGCTGCTGCTGCTATTTCACAGCTGATTGTAAACAAGTTAAAATGCTAAAGTGGAAATACTCTCCCAGAATAACAAGAAATATTAAGTGGAATTGCATTAAACAAGGAGACCCTCCCTAACAACACTCACTTCTCACATGTTCTAACAGTGAGAAGGGCTTTTATCACAGGAAAGAAGAGCCAACTTACATTGAAAAAGGTCTGCAAGTTTTGCAGTCAAGCAAAAATGTTATTTTATAGATTAGGAACAAATAAAATAAGAACTTCAAAAGGCACCAGAATTCATCCTTTTGGTATTTAAAAATAGTGCAGGTAACAATTATGATTGCTTGGGTTTTGGGGCACACACTTGTGGTCTGCTGCAGTAGAAGACAATGCTGCCCTTCAGCATCTTAGATTTTTTTCTGGCAGGGAAGTCCAGAAAGTAGCCCTGGGTGATTGCTCTTCTCCTATGGGGATTTGCCGTGTCATTCTTTTCATCCAGTGTGTATAGAAGGTCATTAGAAATGTTAGCAGAACACAAGTAAGAACCTGAGGTGGACTCTACAGGATTAATAGATGACTCTTCACTCTACCTGCTACCAGCAGCTAGCGCAGACTGTTGGGGCTCATGTGATAAGTGGAATGACTTGCTGCAATCCCATTACACCTATATTTCAGGATCTTTACAGGCTGAAAAGAAGGTAACAGACTTGATATCCAAGTTGTTGGCTTGCGGTTGTAAAGCCCTCTGGGCACTTTCTACTTTAGAAATACTGTCTCATTCATATCATACTTCCATAGCTGAGACAAGTAGAAGAACTCATTCTGTTCTTTCCTGGTTGAGAGAGCCATGGCTACTAGGAGTGTTTTCTTCATGAAATGTCCTTTTCAGTAGAATGGTGTTCCTCTTTATTGTGACATAGCCAGAATTGATTGGATTTCTAGGCTGCAATGTATTAAAGTGGGCATTGGTGGAAAAGTGGGACTTCTGGTGGTGTGACATGAGCATGTTGAGTCTTGCTAGTCTGCTCACCAGTGATTACATGAAGAATAATAGGATATTGGAGAAGAAATGCTTTTCCTTTAGAAGATTTGTATTGTAACTCTTCTAGTTCTATGTTAAATGTATGTCTAGAATATCCTATAGTGTGAAGTTGTTTTTAAAACTCAAAGCAAAGTAAACAGATAAGCAATAATATGATGGGGGGAAGGGAAAGAGGGGTGCGCAGGGCTGTACTCCGTGGCACTGATTATGAGGGAACACCAGAATCTAGGGCTGTGCAAGTTGGCAGTGATCTGATCTGGCTTTGAATCTGGCTGCTTCGAATGGCCGCGATCCAGTCCAGAGCTCTGGACCGGGTTTCCACCTCGATCCGGCTGAAGCAGCTCGGAAGCTTCAGAGCCGCCTCAGAGATCCATAGGGTTTAATGGGGAAATCAATGGAAGATCTATAACTTTGTTGTTTTTTGTAAGATTTGGATGAAATTTGCAGGGATGGTAGCCTCTGCTAAGAGCATGAATCCTACCAAGCTTCAAGAAGATCAGTGCAGGGGCTTGGGGGAAACTGTACCCCAAATTCTAGAAAGCCAAACTCATGTCACGGCTGTGTGTTACAACACAGGGGGTGAAAACTGCAGGGCTGGTGGCTCTTACTGAGGTTGCAAAGCCTGCCAAGTTTCAAGAAGATCAGTGCAGTGGTTGGGGGGGAACTGCACCCCAAATGCTTGAAAACAAAGCTTCTGTCACGTCTATGTGTTATAACACAGGGGGCTGAAAACTGCAGGGTGGTAGCTCTTGTTAAGGCCACAAAGTCTGCAAAGTTTCAAAAAGATGTGTGCAGAGGTTGGGGGGGAACTGCACCCCAAACTGCTGACAGGCAAAACTCATGACACAAATGACTCTGTGTGTGTTAAGGCACAACAGGCTGAAAACTGCAGGGGTGGTAAGTCTTGCCGAGGCCACGTAATCTGCCAACTCTGTGTGTCCTAGAGAAGGCCTGAGTGAATGCTGGGCCCTGCCAGGCCGCGAAGCCTGCCTTCCAGCTGTGTGTGTCTCACTAGGGGAGTCCGTCATTTGGGCCCTGCACCCCAAGCTGCTGACAGGCAAAACTCATGCTTGTCAGAGCTAAATGGTTAAGAGATGCCTCGGCACAGCTGCGTTTAAGCACATTGCGAGTCCCTGGTGTGCGGATTTTCCCTTGCGGCGGGAAAAAGTCCTTGTTGCAAAATCAGCTCCCACCAAAAGCTTGCAGCTGCACCGTTGAGTGCATACTTTCAATTGGCTCAGTGTAAATTATGCAGACATGGCAGCTAGCAATTGGCTTGCTAGCCATATAAAAGACTTGGGACATTTCTGCCCAAGTTGGAGGAGAGCTCGGATGCGCGTAGGGAGAGATCCCCACGTGTACCTCAGAGACATGGAGGGGCCTGATCCACCACCAACTCCCCATTGCGGTTACCATGACGTACCCCATACCCTGCATGAGTGTGAACGTCGGTGTGCTTGTTTACAGTTTTCGTTTTGTTGCTGTCTACTGAGTGTACCTACACTGCATACCTTGCTGTATCGCAGCCTGTAAGTAAAGTTTTTCTGTTGCAACCATTAGGCCTCCTGTACCTAATTCCACTCCATTGGCGGCCCCATTCCGCCAGCATTTCTCGGCCCCCACAGTGATGTGGGTGGGTGACACTGTGTGTGTGTTAAGGTACACCCTTCCTGGCACAGGGGCCTCTGCATAACATGGCAGTGTGCCCCACTGAGGCCTCCTCCTCCCCTACAGCCTCATGCCCAGTCCTCCGCTTTACGTGACAAACAGTACAATAACTTAGCTGACTCAGTACAAGTAGCATCAGCAGCAGCATCAAAGTTACCCATATAGAACTACCACAGAGCCTGCCATTTTATAATGGAATTGACAGCAAGAAGTAAAGATATTGTGTTGTGTTGGACATATGATATTATTCATGGTGTGTGATGTCTTATCTTGTGTTTTTATGTCTATGTGTGTATTATGGAAAAAAAAGGAGTATTTAAAAAATGTATCTTTGGAAGCTTTAGGGGTGAAAACCCCTTTGTCAGGCTGAGGAAGTACCTGCAGTTGGTCCTGGATGGAAGGCATAGTAAAGAAGCCAGAGGCTGGCCTGGCCCACAATTCAGGCAAGAAAGCCAGTCAGTGAAAATGGAAATGGAGGCATCAGGGGGTGAGGGACAGGCTGGGGTGTGGGGTATGGGGGAAAGAGGTATGTAGCCGCACAGGTAAAGGTGCAGAGGTACCTGGGGTGTCAGATGTCCAGCTGGTCGTAGTGTGCTAGGATTCCATTGTGTAATATTGAGTCTATGAGTCTTATACCTACTACCTAGGAAGCTGATGAAGTGCAGTTCATAGGCCTAGCTCTGAAAAGAGGTTTGTACATTCAAACAAGCACCTAACCTCATCACCAGAACTGAAGCCAACTTCCTACAGCTCAAAACAAAACCCACCAACTATCTCCAGTACTCCACAAACTGCAGCCCAGTATCTATCAAAGACAACAAAACCCAACTATCTGTGGGGGCACATTCCTCACCAAAAAAACACTCTGCATCCAGTCTCTCAGGCCTGATCCTGAGAGGGAACAAATTACAATTCAAATCACTTTTCAGAGCTGAGCTCACCAGGAGCCTCACAACTGCACAGCAACAAGCAAGCATCAGGCCCGTCAAAGACATGACAGGTCTGGGCATTCCCCAGCCAGGACTTGTACGTGCATGCATTAGCTGGAAGTTATCGCACCTCCTCCCCGCCTTTCACCAGGGGATCGTTGATTCTGGCATTTACAGGGCTGCCGTGCCACCAGCAGTCCCACCAGACCTCCCTATCCTGGCAGGGTGCAATTTTAGTGGTCATACCTAGGACTGGGGGTCTCCTCCTCCCCCATAGCCCCAATCCCATACCTCCAAGTTTGTCCTGGCAGGGGAATGAGCTCAACAAGGACATGTTCTTCCCCTGCTGGCTGGTAATGCAGTTAGTGCCCCCTCCAGCTGAAAGCATTACTTGGCTTTTCAAAACCTCCAGAAAGGAAATTGGTGCAGATGGAGTGAGGAGGGTGGTACTCAGTCTGTCTGCAGGTGGACCTTGGGGAACCCTAGCAGCAGGAGGTTCACCTTTAGGAACACCAGCTTCTCCACCAACATAGGATCCAAGGAGGTGCAGTGGGGTGTCACAACATCCCCAGCAATGCTGAACACCCTCTCACTTGGAACACTAGTTGGTAGACAGGACAGGTGTTACCGGGCAACCATGGCCAGATCCTGCCACATCCAGCTGCAGCTTGCCCAATAGGCCAAGGGTTCACATTCCAGTGACTCCACATCTTCAGTAAGATAGGTAGCCACCAAAACCTTGGCGCTCCCTGCCCAAGGCTGGGGTCTGGCGTGTTGACCCCAGCATTCAAGCCATGCCCATGGCCCACTGTAATGGGTTGCCTTCTCCAGTGCCATCTTCCGGATCATCCACGCTTTACGTGGGGCACCCTTGGAGTCCGCCTGGAACTCTGCTGTCCTGCCCTAATCTCTCCTGCCACATCTTGATGGAAATTAGTATGCGAGCAGGAGACTGCTGATTATATTGGGTATGTTGGGGTCTCTCCTAGGATGGCCTGACCCCTTTTCCTCTAGCTAGGCCTTCCCATCCAAACCCACCAAACAGGATTTGACTCTGAGGCTCTGTCTTTTTCTTCCAGGGTGCCTGGGGGCTCTTGGACCCCTTTTCTGTCCCCTTCTGAAGCACAGCACCCTCCAGCCCGGAGACACAGGTGCTGGCCCCACAGTTCAAAAGTTCAAAACCCAGGTGTGACCCCACCCATCCAAATAATAGAAAAAATATGTACTTGTACCACCCCCCCAGTGCTCCATGACTCCCTGAATTTTAAGATCATCCCAAAATTGTGCCCTTACTGGCACTTGGGCTCTCCACAGCTCTGTCTCACTGATGCCGGGGTTGTGCCCCCAAAAGCTGTACCCTCGCTGGAGCTCCCACTCTGGAGTGGGTCCCCAAAATGAGGCCTCCTCTGTCCCCTAATAGCTTCACCCAAACCTCTGGTCTTATTCAATAACCAAAAGAAAACAAATAAACAGTCCCATCTGTGTGCAATATCTGCCCCCCAAAAATGTAAATAAGGAAAGTGGTATGTCAGCTTACATATTCAGGGTTTGTGCTTCAGCTCCTCACCATCAGCTCCAGTCCTTGCTACAATGTGGCTGTCATCTCTCCAGGGCTTCTATCATTCCCCTCTTCCTGGCCTTGGACTTACCACCAAGCCTCTCCCTTAAACTGGAGGAGATCGGTGCAGGGGGATTCTGGGGCCCTGCACCCCTAGCTGCTGACAGGCAAAACTCGTACCAAGACTGTGTCTGTCTTGGGGCAGTTGATTGTCTGTATTGATTCTTTCCTCTCCTTAGCCTGGTTTTGTACATGCTAATTGACGCTTGTTAAGTCATTATGTAGTACCTAGGTCCTGTGTATTGAGTCCCTGAGTGAATCATGATTGATTGACTGGTAACTGTTAACACAGTAGCTTAGCAGCCAGGCCTGTAGCAGTGTCTCTCCTCCCCGCCCCAAGACAGACATAGTCCCATAAGCATCCATGGCATGAATTTGCTTGTTCGCAACTTGAGGTGCAGTTCCTCCCACACCCCTGCACTGATATTCTTGAAACTTGGTAGGCTTTGTGGTCTCAGTAATAGCTACTGCCCCTACAGTTTTGACCCCCCTGTGTTGTAATACACAGACGTGACATGAGTTTTGCTTTCAAGAATGTAGGGTGCTGTTTCCCCCAAACCTCTGCACCTATCTCCTTGAAACATAGCAGCCTTTGTGGCCTCAGTAAGAGCTACCAGCCCCGCAATTTTTACCATGTTATGTTGTAATGTCTAGATCTGACTTGAGTTTTGCTTTCTAGAATTTGGGGTGCTGTTCCCCCCAAACTCCTGCACTGATCTTCTTGAACCATGGCACACTTCATCCTCGCTGAAGAGTCTATCATCCCTGAAAATATCATGCAAATTGGACAAAAAAGAACAAAGTTATAGATATTTTATTGTTTCCCCATTATACCCTATGGCTGGATCTCCGAGGCAGCTCCAAAGCTCTTTGGAAGCTCCCAGCCGCTTCGGCAAGCCAAACAAGGCCAGTGCTTCAACCTGGATGTGCTGCTTCAGATCCAAAAGCATCCAAAGCTTCTCCACATCTTAATCTTTGTCTGAAGCTATGCACAGCCCTATCCAGCACCCCAGCTTGCAGTAGAGTCCACTGACAGCCTGACTGATTGCACTAGTGCCCCATGAGGGAGAGGTAGGCATGATCACCACCCCAGCTGCTCCAGATGTCGGAGGTGAAGTGCAAGGCTACATGTGGCCCTGCCTTGTGCAGTTCCTCCCTCAAGTACTCCCTGCATGCCTGATACAGGGAGGGAACTACCGCCCTGCTAAAGATGGTGCATGTGGGCACTTTGTAAAATGAGGCCAGAAATGCTATGAACTGCCAGAATCCTGCTAGCTCAACTAGGGAGATGGGCTGGCTATCCAGACCAAGCATCTCCCCAATGCTCTGGGTGATCTCATGCGCCTTGGGAACACGCCCCCCTTTTTGTCCACCTTTCCCCCACTGGTCCAGAGTGGCCTGCCTCTGCTTTGGGGGTTTTGGAGTGAGCGGGGGACTTCCCTTTCAGCACACTTGCACTGGTGCCAGGCTGAGCAGTAGAAAGAAGTGCAAGGGGGTGGTACCTCCTCCAATGCAGCAGCATGGCCGTGGCAAGTGTCTTACATCCTTGCCACGGCTCATGTGCCTTCGGCAGTGCTGGCAGATGGCAAAGCTGGGATTATCTGCCACCTCAAAATAATCCCACACTACACTACTCCCCTGCTTCTGGGTTGAGGGCGAGGATTGTGCCTTTTCCCCCTTCTCAGCAGGCTGAGGCTGAACAGCAGGAGGAGCTGCTTCAGCTGAGCCACTTGCCTCCACAACCTCAGCCTCCTCCAGTGTGCTGCTTTCCAGAGGAGATCTGGGTGTAGGGGAAACATGAGGGATGTGGAACATTAACTCTGATTCCTCCTCAGTCCCCAGAATTGCATGAACCAACGCACTCAGCATCCCTGGTTCCAGCTCTAGCGCCTCCTCTGGCAGTGGGAGGCTCATGCTGAGAGCTGAAATAGGGGTGGAAGAGGCAGCGATTCCATTGCTGGTGTCCACTTCTGGACTGAGCGAAAATGGTGCAGGTGCAGGTACATTAGGTGCAGACACTGCTCCCACCCCCTGGCTTCCACTGGTAGCAGTGATGTCACGGCTGCTCGGGAATAGAATGTGTCTGTGTTTGGGATGGGGGGAGCTTGCAGCTCTACCTCTTTCCTTACCCTGTCTCCCTCCCCTGCCAGAAGACCTGGCATCTGCCTTTCCAGTACGCTTCATATTGATCTTTCCTGTGCTGCAAAAGGTCTCTCTGTGTGTGAATCCTTTTGTATATCTGTCTGTCTTGTTCTCCTGTGAATATCTGTGTCTATCTTGTGGTGTGAATGTAATTATTTGCATGTGTTCCTGTGTCTCAATATATTATCTGTGTCTTGCTCTTCTGTAAATATCTGTCTGTCTTCTTCCACAGTGATTTTTTTTCTATACTCTGAGTCTCTGTGTATGTACATGTGTGTGCGCATGTGTGCAAGCAAGCAATCTGTGCCTCCCTGCACAGTGATAGATAACACTGGCTGGGAAAACAGAACTGTCATTTTGCAACGTTTCCAAAACAAGTTCCCCAAAAAATAATTCAAAGAAATAAATTGAATTGTAATACTACTAATAATTGAATTGAATAGCTAAGCTAAACTAAGCTAAGTTAAGCTAAATCCTAACCACTCTTTTATATGAAAAAGCAGCAGGCAGGTCTCAGTCGCAGCGTTCCTCTCTCACACAGCTGCTGACAGGGAACAAGTTACAAAAGGAGCAGAAGGGCTGGAAACAGCTTTTATACTTTTTTTAGTCCCACCCCACAGACACTGCCATTGAAAAGGTAGCCAGAGAGAAATCCTTCTCACTGGTACCTACAGAAGTCAGTCTTCCCACCTCCCTCCCTCCCCTGCTCCCATTCCCTCTTTAATTCCCTCAAAAAGGCCAAAAGTGACTCCAAAGCATCTGAAGCAGGTCCAAAGCACTTCAGATGCCCCCGACCCGCTCCAGACACCATTTCTGGTATCCCGCTTCGACCTTGAAGCATCCGAAGCAGGTCCGGATCCGAAGCAGGAGCCAAAGACTCGCACAGCCCTAGCAGAATCCCTCAGGGCCTCTGCCATAGTAGAGGTAGCCCTGCACTGTCTAGTCATAGGAGCAGGGCACTGCAGTCCTGCACCCAGCAGTGTATCTGAGGGTTGTATGAGGTGAGTGCAAGGGTGATTCTCTCCACCCAGGGGGCCTTTGCCATGGCAAGCACATCCCTGTAACCAGTAGCATATCTGAGGTTGGGGGAATGAATGGGGCACCAGGCATGACTCTCAGGGTATCTGCTTCATTGGACTACTGCTGCTGGAGCTAGTGCTGCTACAGTGTCCTCAGTGTGTAGAGACCCCAGACAGGGCAGCCAACCCTCCCTCCCCTCCTGCTATGACCCTGGGCATTGAATGAGCTCACTTTGCCTCTGCAGATAATTAAAATGTCTTGAAAACTGGTATTGTTAGACTATTTCTGCCAAAACTATAACCAAAATTTATTGGTAGCCCATAATAAAACCTGTTCAATTTTTAGCATGGTGAGGGGTTGGAGAAATTGTTTGTTTCTTGAAAATACCACACTCTTTGAAGAAACCAGAATCACAATCTTTTGTTCAGGTTTAGTATGTATAATGGTGATGCAACTTTGTGCACTGATTTCCACCAATGTAGTCCAGCCAGGAACCAGAGAGTTCACTTTTAGACCTGAGAAAATAATGTCTAACCTTATTTTTAAAGACTCTTATGTGCCTTAAGGTGCAGGTAGATGCTGAGTGGATTTTTCAAAGGTGCTGTAACCCTGGCTTTTTAGATGCCTATCTACCTTTAAAATTGGGTCCTCTTTGCCTTTGTTTTGCCCTATTTAGGCAAAACAGTCATTTGTCAATGGGCAATTGTTTGAATAAGGCCTTCAGCATTCACCTCCCTCAGATTTGCCAGATGCTCAATAATTATCAATTTTTATGATACATTCAACCCTTGTATAATAAATGTAAGATAAATAATTGCAAAAGTAGTCAAAATGTGCAATAATTCAGGAATATCCAAAGAATGAGTGCGCCTGAAAAAAATGTTCACATTTGATTAATTTTCCATCTTCAGGCAGCTTTATCTTTGTTGTCCATCATGTGTGGACTCCCCCAGACATGTCACACTATTGTACTTGTAAATGCACCTGTAGCAGCAGAGGATAACAATTCAGAAGTGGAATGTGACTGAAACGCTCAGTTTATAAGAGGTGAGTAATGTGCTTGTATGGTAAGGATGAAAATTGTAAATGTTCATATTCGTAAATTTTCGGAGGAACTATTTAGTTGGTTTAATAAAAGATATCACATTTACTCAAAAAATGTTGTCTTCCTATGTCCTTCTTAGACCAACATGGCTATCATCAACACCCCCAAAACATGGCAGTTTATACTAAGTAACATTAAATACAATATTGAAGCTCTAATATAATATTTCCATTTTTCAAATCTGGTAAAAATGTTTTACACACACATTTACCTCTTGCTTTCTATGATAAGATTGTGGACAAATATGCCAGTTAGTGCTATCATAGTAGGTATGTAACATGTAGCTTTTCTCCTCCTATAGGAAAATAGAATAAAAAACAAAAGAAATAATAAATCTTGGGTTCTGTGTTTATCTTTCAAAATTTGAATAAACAAAACTAAATATCCAAACAACATTGCCAGAAGTTACACTTATCATACTGTACTTTCAAAAAGCCATGCAGTGGAGTATATGCCAATGTAAGTAAACTGTTGTAGGAAGAGTATACTTCTCAAAACCTTGCCTGGGCTCCTGAGGTAGAAAAGGTGGAAATTTCTGTGTTCATTTGTGTGTGCTAGAAATAAAGCCCTTTGATACTATAGTAATACTTTAACAGAGAAGATGGATCACTTAAAGTTAGTTAAAGTTCCCTACTCTTCTCTCTCTTTAAGCGACAGGCGTTCATTTGCAATGCTCAGAAATTCTGGAATATTTGCAGTGCCACAGAATCTGGTATAGAGGCGTTTGAGTGCCAGCCGCAGAGCATGGCGGAGCCTGCACTGCTTACACTTCATATCCAGGGGGCTGCTGAGCTGTGCTGAGATCCCAACATGCTTTGTGAGGGCCCCCATCTGCAGAGGTTCCCACCGACAGCCCCGCACAAAGAAAAGTGTCAATTGGTAGACTGTCTAGCAAAACACACCTACCAGAGACTCCTTCCCCACTACCTCACACTGAGCTTGCAGAGCCATCGCCAACCTGTTCACAATTTCTGCTGCCAAAATGGTTCATTAATTTCATTTTCAGACCATGATGGATCCCTACTGCCCAGGTACCCTACGGATCCCAATACAGGTGATTCTTTTCTTCCTTGGTTTTGGAAAGTTCTGAGGATACAGTAGAAAATAACCTTAGTAATGGGTTAAGGGAATTCGTTTCTGATCAGTGACCTTATTTTCTGGAGTACCTTCAGTTTCTTCAGTATAGCTGCTATCACACTTCGCTTTATAAAGATCCCTGTTTCAAACTTGAAGAAACAGCCCCCTGCTTGGTGCCCTTCCCCCAGCCTGATTCGTAGGTAATGTCAGAGATGCTGACATGAACAGGTATTTTGGGTATAGAATGAAGGCCTGGCAGATGGATTACTTCCCTGTTCCTTGGGCAGGAAGGACTTTATATCTTGTCTGCAAAGATGAGACTGAGCAGTACAAACAGTGAACCTGGCTCTGGCTCCCTGGGACAGTAAAGTTCAGAGTGCCAGACAGACTCCCTGGAGCTGTGAGAGGGTTGGGAAGAATGAGGACCACAGCCTCCTGGGATGCTGGTGGATGGAGGCACACCTTTGTATAACTGGAGGCATTACACATGTTGCTGGAATTCACTGCACTATCAAGAAGAAGTTGTTGTAAAAAGTTAATATTTATTCATAGAATTACCATGTTTTTTTCCATGGAAAGTTTCTTGGACGCTTGCTTTTAGAAAAACTCTAAGGGCATATTTCTTGCTAGAAATGTAATGATTGTCCATGGCCTCAAAATATAGAAGCTGGACTCTGGACAACCTTACCAAAAGACAGTGGGGATTTAACACAAACAAGCTGTTTTATGGTAACTTCTTATGTGCATACACTTGCCCTAGGGTTAGTGGAAACTAAAAGATGGTAAGCTGCCTCTCTTTCAACAAGGGCTCATATATCACAGTTTGGCATTCAGGAAAAAGGCATACAGCCAGCCAGTTACCACAGAACAGCTGATGGGGAAGGTAAACCTCCTTTTCCTTATACTGTAGGGTTAATTGTTTTATTGGGTGTATTCGTACTGCAGACACTGCTATGATTGTGATATAGTGGAGATAAATTTGTGCTAACTTGAAACTAGCTAGCTTAGATATGGTAGTAGCTTAGGCACAGTAGCAGGGAACTCAGCACAAGCTAGTCTACCAGCCCACAAGCTGGATAAATATTTCTACTGTTAACCATACTGAACTCCATTCTACCACAGCTGCACTGCTATTTTAAAGCTATCTGGAACACATCAGTGTAGACACAACTTTAATTTAAAGCCTACCTAAGCTCCACTAGCTTTGAGTCCAGGTGGTTACCTTTCTTTTCCTCCTCCCCCCACCCCCAACTATTTACATTTTGTATTTTTGGCTTTGTGCCTCATATTGGTGTGTGAGGCTTTAAAATGCGGATTGGGGATTTCTTGGGGAAATGCTCACCTGCAGATGCAGAGGCAAATGAAGGCTTGATGGCTCAGGAGATCTAGTCCAGTCCTGTGTATCTACCTGAAGACTGCCTGATTAAGTCAATTCTCATCACAGAATGTAGACCAAATATTCATGCATCTCTGAAGCTCTTCAGCTCACCACAGAGATCAGGTAGTTGATAGCTTTTCTTCACTTTATAAATCCTCCCTTGAGCTTTTGTCCCAAAGTTCTGAAGCAATCATTACATTCATTAGATTCACATTCTTTCCAGGTACCATTCAGGGTACCCAATATCTGCTATGCTGTGATATCCCTTCCAAATCAGCACATTACATTATTTAATTGAGAAAAAGCACGCCGCACCACCACTAACATTACATCCATTCTCATCACCTTGTCCATCTTTTCCCAGGAGTAATGTTGCTTCCATGAATTTGACAATAATTGCACTAACACAAAAGTAATGGTATAGTACCAAGGAAACAAAATGTCACATCCATTGCATGGCTGACCCAAATTGATTCCTTGTCCCCTTAAATTAATACCTCCAGTGATAGTTCACACTTGTCCTTCCCCTCACAATTCCTGATCCTTGCAATTTTCATTTCACCATCTTTGGTTTTCTACGGGTATATATGTATCTTTGAAAGGTAAAACTAGCATACATGTGTGTCAGCTTCTTCCAATCTTGTCTGAATTAGGCTGACTTTTCCAGGCAAAGGGATGCGTAGAACTCGGTAGCAACTTCTGCTGAAGTACTCTCAGGTAACAGGGCACTACGAATACTGATTAGTCTAATACAGAGCCCTTTGCATGAAGTGAGACAACCTAGTGATGGAGCTTCCTCTCTCAAATTTTATTCTCTCAAATATACATTGTTCTTGGCATAAGACACAAAAAAATGATACACATCTGTGACTTTGGAGTTACAGGGACAGGTAGAGTTCACCACCGCTATGATGGCTACTCCTGGTTCTGTGACTTTTACTTTGGAAGATATACATGTGATAGACACATGGCTACTTGTCTTCCCACAAACCTCTCCCGAGGAAACTATTGCATATCATTTATCCAGCATCAGGGGTGAGATATCTTCTGTGCTGGACTTGGACTTCATTTTAAACTGTTGTAAGGACATCATGTTCTAAATTAAGCAAGTTTTGATTTTAAATGTCCCTTTCTTGGCAGACCATACCTCCCTATCCACCTTATGCAGTTCTGCTGCTGCCAACATTGATGTAGTTGAGTGCCAGAGGAAATCTCTCTTTGAGGTCCAGTGAAATAATATTTGTTCAGTACTGCAGAGATAAGCCCTCATTTCTGCTGCTTATTTCAGATAAATTTTACCCTAAGTGTGTATCCAATTGAATTCACAGATAAGTAGTAGCAAAATATTAGTTGGGAATTTAAAGCCTTGAAACATCCAAACAGATTTGGATACTGTTTGCTTGCTCAAAGCACTTGTGACCAACTGTAATCAATTGATGCTAGTATTCTATTGATAATATTACTGTTTGCATTGAAGTTTACAAACCTTAATCAGATTAATCATTTCCCAATAACCTACAAAGGCTCTGAGACAGCATTTGAGATGCTGAAAGCTTGTCATCAGTGAACCCTATAGCCCCTGATCTGTGCTTTCATGTGTTTTCTATATAGCTGTAACATTTATCTAAATATTCACAGACTTTATTGCACTGGATAAAAAGATTTGAAAAAGAACTAGATGGTTTGGGGCATGGTATTAAGAGTTTATCGTTTCCACATTGATCATGATTTAAAAGGGAAGACAGAAATTATAGCATAACATCCAGCTTAGTGATGGAGAAAATAGGATAGAAAAGACAGCAGAAGACACATGAGATTATGCTGGTTACTGTGCTAAAATGGTCTTGAATATAATGGAAAAATTATTGTGTCTATGCATTTTCATACATAGAACTTTTCAACTGTCATTCTTTTGTTAAAAAGCAAACACATTAATAATAACTTTATGGCTTTTGGATGTTTTACATATGACCTCCCCCCCTTTATCTGTTAACACATACTCGAAATAGAAATTATGTTTGCCATAGCTCTGAACTTTTTCAAAATGCTTAATGTTTATCCAAACTATTCAGCTTTATCAGAGGGTCAGTTTCTTAGCTAAGGTCAGTAAATGCAATGCATTTTTAAATGCAAGTAGCCTGATCTTCTCACTAAAGAGTTTCAGTGCATCATTTTGCAATCATATATCTCAGAAATAATTTATACAGTCAATTAAAGAGCATTATCAAGGGATGATTTGACAACTGTTGCCATGCCAACCAATGAAGCAGAAAGATCCTCAGTGTTTAAAGGCTGCACCTGGTGATAGATATAGCAGATTTTGAGGACTCAGACAGAATCGCAGATGTCCAAAGGTGTGGAGGGAACATGATTTAAAGCTTGATGTTATGCCATTTTTACTGGCGAAAGGGTGTTGATGGCATGTTGTTCACTTTCTCATTAAAATTCTGTCATTTTTCACAAAGTGTTCTGCATTCAGGGCTGAAAACTGAAGTGAGAAGGCACTTTACAGACTGATAAAATCTGATAGCAAAATGGATGATGTTCATTTGCAGCCTGAATTAATTAAAAAAAAAGAGTTTGTGTCAGTGCATTTATGAAAAGCCCGTTAATCAAACACAACTTTACCAGCCTTAATGGACACATCTTAAACACTCTTGCATCAATATTTAAAATTCTGGTTAGCAAATGGCTTCCGGTGCATTGAGCTAAAAAGTAATTAGAATGGATCATTAAAGAAGAAAACAATAGAAGCTGAAAGTATACTTTCCATTGGCTAAAAACAGTCTTCAGTTAATGGCTGCAGTTTCAACATTTGCACTTACATTACACCTTTACTTATAGGATCTTCTTAGTGAAAAATATTTTAATAACAATATGTTTCTGCCTATCTCCTCCCCTTATACTCAGCTTATACACTTTGACTCCCCAATCCAAGTGACCAGTACCTATCCACAGCTGAAAGCAGCCTTTGCCACAAATGCAGAGCAGGGCTCTAACTCATACCTATGCAGCCATAGCAAGCTGACATCATCACACAGCCACCACTCTCCATATTTATCTTTGTAGCAGAAAAAAATAATTCCCTGCTCTATAAGGAAATTATAGGGTGAAATTGTCCTGGGTTATGCAAATGGTCAGACCAGGCTTTTATGCTCCATTATGATGTAAAAGTCTTTGAATCTGTGAATTCAAAATAATAGTTTTGGTCTACAGTTTTTAAAGTTATTTGAGACAAAGGAAAGTTTATCAGCATACATTTGTACAGATCCTAACCTCTCTTGAATCTGTAGGTGTTGTGACACAACAACATTTAAATTAACATGTATACAGATAAATTATTACTAATTTATCATAAGCATGCAACATTATGTAATTCTGAAGCCTTAAAAAGAAATACAGCCTTACCTAGAATTTTTGAACTAGCTTTATGACTCTTTATAAAGTGCTCCTTAACAACCCTAATATAAGTTTTAGTAACTCAGTTTAGCCTGTCTCTGGCTAGCACTGTTGCAAAATCTACTAAAGTATGTCCTAAAATATATTAAAGTCAATTGATTTGATCAAAAGAACCACAGACCTCATAATATCTTTATCTGTTTCTACTTCTAAGTATATATAATTCATGAAGTTTAGGAGTCTTCCTGTCTTCCTCCTCTGCCTGGCTTTTCAGTGGACAGTGAACACTTTCAGTAGAGGAGAAGAAACTGACTTTCAAAATCGGAGCCAACCACTGCAGTCCTTCATAATGCAAGTTTCCTTTGCAAGTTAAATCGCTAGAGCATGGTGCCACAAGTGACATGGACAGCTTTTGTGTGTGACTTGTGGCAGATCAGGGAGGGAGCAGGGAGCACAAAGAAAGCAGAAAGTAAAGTATCAGATTAGGCAGAGAACACAAGGCAGGGAGTAAAAAGCAGAGCAAGTAGAAAGAAAATCAGTAAAAGCATGGTACCTTCAAACAAGCAGACTAACTTCACTTATGTGGATTTATCCCCTCCAACAATGGTTTTCACACTGTGTTTCATGGAACCCTAGAGTTCTGCAATAGATTACGAGGGCTTCTGCAAAGAGATTAGTGGTAACACAGGAGTGGGCTAGGATGTAATGTACTGCCATTGCCAAGCCAGGTCACCTGGTCCTGCATCAGCTCACATAGCCTACAGAGCCAGGAGCAGGGGTTCCCGGGCAGAGGGAATTATATTAACTAGGGCTGTGCAAAGCTGTGGTTGCTGATTCAATTCGGCAGAGATTTGGCCCGATTCGGTAGCTGAATCTCTGAATTGAATCAGGAGCCCCTTTAATCTGAATCAAATCAGATCGAATTGATTCGAAGAGATTAGGAAAGATTCAAAGATTCAGACATGGACACCGCTTTAAAAGTTTTTTCAACATACCTCTAGGTAGCAGGCGGCTTGTGAATGCAGCAACACTGGGGCAGACGGAGCATCCCACAGGAGCGCAGGAGGGCCCCCAGCACACTTGGGAGCAGACCCGGAAGTGGACCAGAAGCATTCCTGGTCTACTTCCAGGTCTGCCAGGGAGTGCACTGCCCCCTGTCCCCACAGCCCTTCAGCTCAGCATCTGGTGCCTCCTGGGTCTGGGGGGATACCTGGGGTCCTCTCACAGCTGATCACTGGGGGGTGGCACAGGAGATCCCCCTGGCATTCTCCCTGGCAGATCCAGAAGTGGACCAGAAGTACTTCCCGCCAAGCACGCGGGGGACCCCCCCCCACTCTCCTGTGGGACACTCTATCTGCCCAAGCATCACAGCATTCATGAGCCATGCCTGGTGCCTTGAGGTATGTAGAAAAATCATTTGAAGCTGTTTATATGACCGAATCACTGATTCTCTGAATCAGCATCAAATTTTCAGATTTGGATTTGGCCGAATTGAATCGGGGACATTGATCCAAATCAACAAATCAAATCACTGCCCTTGATTTGGGCTGAATCTGAATTGACTAGGGCCCATTTCACGCATCCCTAATATTAACAGGTTCTGTGACTTCAGGAAGTTTGAAAACCATTGCAGTATGCTATTTATATATGTAGTTCATCAGATAAATTTGCATGTGCCTGCAAAGAATCATTTTCCTCACTCCAGTATTAAAAATAAGGGGTCATAAGGACAGAGCTGTACTTCCTCAATATCATGTCAAGAAGTGTTGCAGTACAGTACACTCCACCCACACTGATTCTTGAACCAGAAGTAACATGTGGCTGTGGGCTTATGTCAATAAACTCTTCCAAGTGCGTCACCGCAGTACTCCCTGGCCTAGTACTGATGATGCATAGACATGCCCTAAGACTCAGCCGTGTTTGGAGAAGTACAGTGGTGCCCAAAAAGACATTTCTAAGGCCACACCCAAATATAATAAGATTATGTCTGTAAATCAGTCAGTAAGAGATCAGTTCTACCAGGCTAACATACAATCAAGAATCCTAGAAAAATAGAGATGGAGAAAGCTTATTAATGTAGGTACATGCAGGCTGATCTAGAAGGGATCTGCTGGGGTCACTGAATCCAGCTATTTACTATTTCAGGTAACCTTGTCATATTATTTCTTTTATAACATTATGAAGTTCCTTTTTAATGCTATTTAGATTGTTTGACCCTGTTACTCCAGTTTGAAAGCCATTTCAGAACCTCACCTTTGAATAGTTAGAAATCTTTTTCTAATTTCCATCTTGGATGTGCTTATTAGATGATTTCTCTTTTATCTAGATCATCCCTTACTGGAACCCACTTGCTCTTGGCTTTATTTTGTAATCAATGTAATCTCAAGAATTCACTATGAAAATATATGTATTCCATGTCAGCAGGGATCAAATTCTACCCTGAGTAGGCAGGTGCTACTAACATTAGAATCAATTTCAGGTGAGCCCAGTAATGATGAGGAGTTTATCTGACCCCTAGTGTTAGTGTCTTTTCAGGTATTTTCTCAGCAGATTCATAAACATGTGGGAAAAAGTTTGAATGGATGCCTTGGACAACAAGAAAGGAAAAGTAGTCAGTATAACAAACAATGGAAAATCTAGATCTGAAATGTTCCAGATTATCACATGCTAATTGGGAGAATTTGTGGCGATCTAACATGGGATGTCATTTAAATTTATCTGGAAAAAACATCTGGCACTTCATTATGGAAAATATGATGCTGGTAGTATTAAGATACGTAGGTCCTTGGCTGTATCAGAAAAGATTGCCCTTTCTTCTCTAGCATCTCACATGGCTCTGGAAAACAAAGAAAGTCCAGGATAGAATGACCCACATATCCACAGAGTTTCTTTTAACTCCAATATATGCAATTCAACGATTCTTTTGCACATACGTGCAAAGCTGCTTAGCAAGTGAAAAAAAGACTGTCAAGAAACAAGTGCTATGTTTGCTTATCATGCTGAAAGTAGAAGGAATTATGATGCTGGTGCCTTGCTCATCTTATCTAAGCCTTTCTCATGTCATAGTAATGTCTTGACTCTTCCTTTTCTTCCCACAGCTAAATTCACCAGCTGCTCAGAATAGATGAAAAAAATGCTAGGCTGTCTAGAGAGCATTTGAAACAGCATCTACAAATAAATAATAAGTCCAAAAAGGCACTCACTCTGGGGCCAGTTCTTATCCCCCAGTTAGAGATAAACCAAAAAATGCAGGCGAGAGTGGTTATGCGGTGGGGAAGACAGCTGCTCTGAATGTGCCTGTGTAGAAGACAGTCGATACTTGACTGATGCATTTCCATGAATTGGGATTAGAGTCTCCTCTGACATATAGCACCTATACACTGGTGTTAGTTCATTGACTTCAGCAGAGTTACCTTTGTTTTGTATCATAGGAAGCCCCAGGACTCAGGGAATGTAAAAAGGGCATGGGGGTATGTAGCTGTCAGAAGACAAATAACCAAACAGCCTCATACACAGATCAGTCCTTTTCCTCATAGCAACATGTGAGGGACAGGGACAGAGCTTCTTTAGCAGTTTCCCATCCCTAATGCCTCGCTCTCCTCTTCCAGACTCTAGTCACAACCCTTTTCCAGTGCTGTTCCCTCCCCATTTCAAATCTTCCATAGGGTTGTTAGGTAACAGGTCCTCTATTTTCTTCTCTCCAGGCTTTGACAAGCTAGGATTTGCAGTTATGGACTTTGCTCTCTAGTCTTGGTTTAGTTTGCCTCAGTGAATCACCTTCCTTCCAGGCCCCGGTAAGCGCTAGACTTGCTCTCCTTGGTTACTTTCTACATCTCTTGCCTAAATTGTGCTGCACTGGGGTGCTGGGGAGTGGAGGCAGGATGGTATCTTGCAAAGTAACCCGTCAAAGCAGGCCAAAAGTGTGAAAGCTCCACTGCTGGCAAAATAGCTGCATTTATCACGTGATCTATGGCACTTTGGAAACTGAAAACAAAGAGGACCCCTATTCCCAGGAGCTTCCAAATGTAGGGCGAGATTTCACCATACAGGTTCATAACTGTCAGGAGGAGGTTTGTAGCCAAGGCCAAAGTCAGAATACGTACCGGGAATGTGGCCCTGAGAAAGAACTGAGAGAGTGATCTTGGGGGCTTAGTGCCCCATGTGGAATCAAGAGCTCCATGTTAATTACTTGGTCTTCTTATGCAGTGTGTAAGGCGAGTTAGGCATCATAAATGAAATCCAAACAGGTAGTGTGCCAATGAAGGCTCTATTTAATATCCTGAATGGTATTCTGTTGGCCTCTGGGGTGCTTCACTCAGAACTGTGGAGCTGCCTCCATTCATTTGGGATCTGCCACCTGGCAGCATCTCTGAAAGAACACTACCTACAGCCCTTCTTTCAAAGTACTGAGCAAAGCTTAAACTTTTATTTTAAAATATTTTTTTAAAGCCTCTGCTCCCAGTACTTTCTGTATTTTCTATTCTGTTCTCAGTGGCTGAAATAAAGAAACAATCCTAAAAAGCCCAGAACCCACACTCCCAAGTAAGTATCCTAACTATTAGGGGTGTGCGAAATGGGCCATATTCAATTTGGATTGAGATTCAGCCTGAATTGGAGACAATGATTTAATTAATTGATTTGGATTACTGTCCCAATTCAATTTAGCAGATCCAAATCTGAAGCTTCAATCCTCATTCTGAGAATCAGTGATTTGGCCGTAGACACAGCTTTAAATGTTTTTTCTACAGACCTTGAGGTACCAGGCACAGCTTATGAACACCGTGACGCTGGGGCGGATAAAGCATATCACAGGACCACAGGGGGAGGGCCCTGCATGCTCAGCAGTGAACCCAGGTCTGTTGCTACGGGCTCAGGGCTTGGCTCCACCCTGGCTTTGTGATCAGCTGTGAGGAGACCCCAGGTGCCCCCCCCCCGACCCAGGAAACAACAGTCACCGAGCTGGGGAGGCATGGGGGGCCCCCCCGCATGGTCCCCAGTGGACCTGGAACTGGACCAGAAGTACTACTGGTCTACTTCCAGGTCTGCTGCCAAATGCACTGGGGAGCCCCTCATGCAGGTGTGGGAGGCTCCATCTGCCCCACCATCTTAGTGTTCATGAGCCACATGGTACCTTGAGGTATGTAGAAAAAAACCATTTGAAGCTGTTTCTATGTCCAAATCATTTAATCTTTCCAAATCTTTTGAAATCAATTTGGAGGGTTCAAATTCAATTCAGAGAGATTAAAGGGTCTCCTGAATCAAGTCAGATTCAGAGATTCAGCCACTGAATTGGGCCAAATCTCCACCGAATCAAATCAGCGACCAAAGTTTTGCACAGCCCTACTAACTAGTAGGATGTAGCACCATGCTCTCTCTTGCTTTTTCTTTCAGTCTTGCCCACTGAATCTTACATTTTTTCTCCATTGTAACACAGCATCAGCTGGAGATATGAAGTGTGTTTCTCTTCCCACAACCACACAATAGAGTAGAACCCAATGGTTAAGGACACTCTTCTTTGAGATAGAAAATGAGGGTTAAAATTAAATGAGATTAAAATTAATCTCAGGCCTCAATTTTCTAAGACACTTATACAAAATGTGTGTGGCAGCAACACAACTACCTGTTGTTTAAGAGTAAACTGTGGTTGTTACTGCATTTTTATGGAGAGCCTGTCAGTGTGCTCTAAGAAAACCTATGGGGTCACACCCCTCAGGGAATTTGGACATTCATCTACCTAGTTTTCAGATCCCAGTTCATTTTACATGAGCTAGGCATAAGGCTGCTTGCAGATGTTTTTTTAAAAAAAGTCTTACTAAAAGAGGCAACACATTACTTAGACCCAGTTCCACAGCATCTGTATAGATTGGGCACAAAAAAGCACACTAAAGCACTTGATCTTTATAGATATTGGGCAAGCCGAGTCCAACTAATCTGCTGACTCATCTGGGCATGTGCAAGGCTCAGCACAGAGGGACGCTGAGCTTAACGTGGAGTGCTGTTTTTTGGGTGGGGTTTTAGCATCTGCAATCAGCTGAGACTAGGCAGCTCTAGATGTGGCTGAAAGATGAACTCCCAATGCTTTGGTAAATTAAGGTAAAAAAAGGTAGACACCAGTGGAGTTTTGGCGCCCCCGGCACTAGGCAGAAGCTGAGCAAGAGTGTCTTGCATTGCAGTATGGACCTATGCACTTCAGGTACTTTTACATGTTTCATAGTTGGTAGGGTCGGAAGGGACCTTGACAGATCATCAAGTCTGACCCCCTGCCATGGCAGGAAAGAACACTGGGGTCAAATGACCCCAGCAAGGTGTTCATCTAACCCCAGCAAGGTGTTCATCATGTGCTTTGTGGGGGGGGAAGAGGGAGAGGGGGCATAGCACTTTAGTTAGAGAGGATCTGAGAGCCGCTCTAATTAAAATGACACAGCGTCTCATGCATCAGTGTTCCCGTGCTTCAAGATGGTGGTGGGGGCACATAAACTTGAGCTTTAATTAGAGCATCCCCACCACTATTATGAAGTTTGAGAAAGCTGATACCTTAGCTATGGAGGCTGAAATTCAGTTATTACTAGGCTCCAACCGACTTGATAAATCTTCTGGAGCACAGTAATTACAGCTCATCGGAGCAGCCTTCACACTTGCATATAGATGCCCTTCAATCTACCTAAATTCTCTTCTTGTTGGCCAAGTCATTTATTAGATCTAACCTTTGGTACTAGTGGGCATGTCTACATATGCATTAATGCACCTTTTCTAATGTGGATTAAATCTAGTACCTCCAATGTGAGGTACTAAATTAATGCTCATTAGGCTGCTCATTTGTGTAGTGTTTAAGTGACAATGCACAGTAGACTATTTTACTGCACATTAGCACAATGTCATGGTTTTTTATGTGACATTTTAATGGGCAGTAAAATAGTCTACTGCACATTAAAGCACATGTGTAGACATGCTCAGTATTGTTTGAAAAAGGGTTGGAATGGTGGACAAAGAGACAGTTGCTTTCTTTTTCTTGATTCCTGCTGTGTCCTGTGTGCTTTGTAAATAAGCATCAAAGAAACACCTGCTTCCATAACCCATTTCTTGCTCTGATGGAAACAACCTGCAACATCATAAATTTGGCCCACCAGTTGAATCAAAAAGGAATAACAGTGTATTTCCCTGCTGGAGTTTGGAGATATTTATAAGATGCGTGGAGTGCTTTTTGTAGAGTTTCATGCTGCAGTGTTTTCTTGGCACTGACAATCAAACGCAATAATCGTGTATAGTGTATTTACATTATGTCACAAATGAAACTGATCTAGTAAGCTGTAAGCTGTAACCTAGTATAATATACACCTTAAAATCATTTCCTATCTTGGGGTGTTTTTATATTTAAAAGCAAATATATAAAGTGAATCATTTAAGTATTTATATCTCTTTAGACTCTGATAATTAATATGAGCTCTAAGTGCTTTATGAATTGGTGGTTGAATAATTTGCTAGCACTGAAGTAATAGAACTAATGTTGGAAAGGTAGCCTCATTCTACCTTGCAGAGTGCACTAAATGATTGAATCCAAAGAATAATAGGTATGGAAATTGCTGTGTTCATTCATGGATAATATATGACAAGAGGAAGGCAAGCAGCAAGTTAGCAGATGACTCAGTCAAGCATCTATGACTGAATAAAGTGTGATTCTAACCTTCTGTCATTGAAAATATATTTATCATTAGGATTTTTTGCTTGCTTGCTGTTTGCAGTATTCTTTTCTCTGTGATGCTACCATAAGATTAGATAGTGGGGTACTTATGATGAGTCAGTCTTTACTCTGCAAGTAGTCCCATTCCAGGGACTACTTAGTCTACTACTCAGGGAGCAAAGAACTATCCAACTTGCTTAAGTGTGTTATAATCTGGCCCAACATTACTAGGAGCCAAATGTCCCTGAATAAATGTACAGGATAATGTAATCACTCTATAAAAAAAAATCTAACTTCACAAAGTGGATCAAAGATTCAGGACACTGGAGACATCAATTAAAATTAGCTGTCTTCTCATACTACTTGGGAAATTCAAGATGTAGGGTTCTTTTTTATTGACAGGGGCACTCAGTTTTACAAGAAATAGGCAAAGCAAAAAAGCCTAACCCTTGTAGAAAAGTGAAGCCTGATGAAGTGAGGGTAAAAATAAAGATTACAATGGAGCAAAAAATCCCTAGAACACATTATACAAGTAGGCTGGTCAGGGACAGCTTGCAGCAACTTTGTATCACAGAATAGCAGGACCCTGCCAAAAGAATTCATGCTGACAACATATGTACTTTTGCTCAAACCAGCTTTTGCTACATCTGGAAACCAACAGTTAAGGCAGGGAGGAGTGAAGGGAAGGAAGGCAGCATATGTAATTCTCTTCTAAGACAAACCATTCATTTATTCATGAAAGAAAGCTTTCTCCTTGAATCACTAGCAGAATTTCTCACTGAGCTTTGGGGTGAACATTTTTCTGCTGGTTTTGCAAAGAAAAAAATAGTGAAACATTTAAGTATCAGTAGAGGTTTGTGAGCTTTCCCCCCACCCCCCCCCAGGAAAATCACATTTTGGTATCAAGCACAATCTCTTTTTTCACAAAAAAGTGGAAAACATTGCAAAAAGCATTGCTTAAAATGACTGCAAGTCTTGTAAAAATTCTAAAAATAACTCTGTTTTTGCTGTCAAAAGTCTGTGAAACAAAAAACAGATGTTTCACTCAGCTCTGGTTACTCTGCCAGCTCTTGCAACTGCTCCACAATCATCTGGACCCCTGCTCTTTGTTGAGAAATAAAATGGTGCTTTCGTTGACACTTACATGTCATCCACATCAGCCAGCTGGAAATTGCAATGATAGGAGGACAGATTCTGTTACTCTTTCACTTTACCCTGCAGAATCTGGCTGATATGGTATAGATTGGTTGTTTTGAAAACAATACTTTACATACCAAGTTCTGCAACCATTTACCTCAGCCAAAATTAATAGGACTTTTGGGGGGGGGGTAAACATTAGTCTGTAGGGCCTGATTAGCTCTCAGTTAGCAATCTGAACAAAGCAGGCACTATTAAATTAATGGAAGATGTGTGTACACCTCACAAGGGCAAATGAAGCCTCCAGATTATAGCTATAACTATTGCTTGTGAGCTCCACTGGAGCAGAATTTTTTTCATGAAATAAAGTGCAATGGTTAAGTAGTTTGAAATCACTTGATCAGAAACTGAATTAGTGCCTTATTTTGTAGAAACGGGCTCAATCAAGAAGAGGTCCCAGGCTTTTAATTGCCATTTTAGATATTTAAGTCCAATATTTAGATCTTCAAAAATCCTTACTCAGTTGCTACCTTCACCAGGCAATGCCTAAAGTCCCTGGATTCCTTATGTTCCACCAGTGAAACTCCCCAGGGGCCCACTTTGCTGCTGCTGGGCCAGTATGGAACTATTGAGGCCCTGACAGTGCTGAGTACCTTGATGTCTATGCAACAATAAGTATTCACCAAGGCAGAGACATGGAAAGTGTGCAGAAATTACACTCTGCCTTAGTGGTTAGGACTCTCAAGGAAGAGAGATGGGTTCCATTCACTGGCCCACTAAGTAATGCTACAAAGTGGCACAGTTTCAACAGGAGGGACTGAAATAATTCTTTCCATCCTGTTGAAGCCATTCCTCTCTAAAAATGGCTTCTGCAGTCCCTGATTGTCATCTTGTATTCTTAGGGCATGTCTACACTATGTCCTCAACAGAACTGGGAAGTGTTGCATTCCTCTTTCTCACTCTCCTGTCCCCTGATCCCACACAACAAATCCAGAAATGCAGAGGTAAAGCTGCCCTGGGAATATGCTGCTGCTGCTCTCAGCTATGCTGAAGACAGTCTTTGAGAACAATCATAAAGAACGCTCACAGAGTAGTCTTGCAGTCACATCTCCCAGTTTGGCTCATGTGAGTGGGGTTGGGTGTGCTTGAAAGCACCCTTTTCAAGTGTACTGGGGCTGCAGTGTAGACCTATCCATAGACACTTTAAGTCGCATGGTTTGTGCTTGAAAATAAATCTTATCTAAAAGAAGGAGGCAATGTCTTGTTTGGGGTATAGGTTTATTAACCAGGAAACAGAAGCTTAAACTTTTGTAAGAAGGTGCCTTGAAGATGTATATATGCAAATATTTTGTAAGAGATAAAAGGTCAGTAGATAGTGTTCTGTTATATACGATATAGATCCTAAGTTTGTAGGACAGGTACAATTCTTTCTCTATTGCAAATGGCTTACTTTGGCTTGATCATTACACCATTCCTTAGTGGAAAGCTGGCTGAAGTTCACATTTTTAGAACTGTATTACTTCAGCAGATCATTTGAAAATTTAGGTGATGTGGTTTTTGCAGAGTAGACCAACTGTTTGACTAGAGGGCAAGGTAGACAGCCACACTTCTTTTCAGTAAAAGTCAAAGGCAGTATGAAAGGATGTGATCTACGGGTGCATTACAGCAAAATAAATGTTTTGTGCACATTTAACTTCTCTCTTGGAGGAAATATTCTTGTTTTCAGAGGTTTGAGTTTCGCTGAACTCAAGGTTCGGGAAGGACCCAAACTCCACTAGACACCCTGAACTCTGTATTAACAAAGCTGTATGTCACTGAAGTTTCTAGGTATTTTTTTTTAATGAAGGAAACGTTTCTGGTCAGAGCACACAATATTTAATATGTAGGTTTGTAGATGATAAGCTACAGTAAACAGGAAAATTCAGTCCCTAAGTCTGCATTCTCTTTCCTGCACAATTTGCATAGTAGAAAGGAGATCATGGTGACACCATGAAATATTGGAATGTGTAATTGCTAACAGGGTCCAGGAATGGTTTGTGTCTGCAAATCTTGACAGTTTTAATACATGGCCGTTACAGTAACTTTAACCATGTATTTTAACCATGTATCCATGCTCTTGCAGAACTAGTCCTCACAGTAGAAAGCTTCCTGCCGCTATCTCCACCTCAGTTTACTCATACAATTAAGCTGTTATCATTTTGGAGCCATTCGCTCATAAAATGTACTCCTAGCAATCTGGCACCCTCTGCTTTTGTGTAACTGATAACTAGAGAATTGTACCTTCCTTTGGGTAAGTAGTCTGAGGTATACACCAAAACAGGCTCTGCAGGTCCACTCCAGTCCTCCCCAGTTTCAGCCAGTCCTTGACTTCCCTAGTTAGTCCTCTTCCTTCAATCAGTTTCCCCAACTGAAATAAAGGTTACATATACTTTAATTTTATTTTTTCTAGTTTCAGAGGTTTAAATTTGGTTCATCATCAGGTGGCCCCAAGAGTAGGGTTGCCAACTCCATTTGAATCTATTCCAGGAGGTTTCCAGAATGCCAACATGCCTACAACACACAGTGCAAACATGCCCACATGCTTGTGTACCTTGGTTACAGATTATGATGTGTACACTTTATGTCAGGAAAGCCAATGCAATTTGCATTTGAAAAACCCACTGAACTACTGTATAAATTGAATTCAACATTTAATATTTATTTTAATGCATGCCCTATTATTTATCTCCTGGGTGACATTCAGCAGTCTCCTGGAGATTTATATCTAATACCTGGAGACACCAGGAGCAGCGTGAAAGGGGCTATATCAGAGAAGCTGTTCATTCAAACAATCCTGCTGTAATGGGGGACTGCTCGGGGCTAATCTCTGTGGTCCGTCCACCTGTTCTTGGGCCAACTGCCCGTGCTCTTGCCCACCCCACCTTGATGTTAATTAGTTAATTAGATGTTAATAAGTGGGAGGCTGCCTATTTTATGCCCCAATGCCAGGGGACGCTATTTGCTGCTTCATTCCTCCCCTACACTGCAGCCCAATTCTCGCAGATGGCATCTAGGTGTGCTCATCAATCACTGGTCCTCACACTGGGCACCAGAATCCACCTATCAGGACCCCTCCAAGATCCCTCCATTCAGGCAGCCTACCCTGCCTTCATTCAGCTATCCAGCTCCCTGAAACTATTTTCCCCTCTCAGGTGTGGCCCCCACCCCAGGACCTTTGGCTACCAGCCCTGGCCAACCTCCAGACTAGTCTGGACCCCAGGACCTCAGCTCTTGGGCATCCCTCGTGGTAGGCTCCTGGTCCTTTTGACCATCCTGGCCTTGACCCCAGCATGGGCCAGTTCAAGGTACTCTCTTGATCCGGTCTGAGTCTCCATCCCCTCTCTCTCTCCTGGGGTCTGCCCTCTGGGCCCTACAAACACAGGGGTCACATACCCAGGTGGTGGGGGCTAGGGGTTAGGGTGCCCCGACCCAACTTTCACAGGGGTGGTAACTGGCCTGGCATTTCCTAGGGGCTCCTGTGCCACTGGGAGCCCCACCAGGCCACCCACTCCCAGCAGGGTGCAGTTTTAGGTCATGCCCAGGACCACGAGCCTCCTGACCATCCCCTACAGCTCCTCCCTTATCTGCAGCTCTCCAGCCAGGTGATGTTGTTGCCTGCCTCCAGCAGCCAAACTGCCCTGTTTATATGGACAGCCCTGAATCTAAAATGGCTGCCCTCATTAGGCACCTGGTGGCTGCCAGCCCCAGGCCCTTAAAGTGGCAGGCACCAACAGCATCCTGCCACACCTGCTTTGGAACAACATCCCTATCCTATTTCATCCCCTCCCTCTTACCTGAGCACACCAAACTTCAGGGCAGTCCAAGTACACGTGGATTTTAGAGTGTTTAAAAGAGTCAAACTTAAAATATAAAAGTTTAAATACTCAAATACTGATGCACCATAATTCCTTATAAACTATTCTTCACTATAAAGATAATGATTAATCTCTCAGAAGACACTGTGCATCTCACTTGAAATATGTCTACAAGCTAATATCTACTTCTGTTCAACAGAAATTTGCTCTCCTATTGGGATTCATGGTGTATTTAGGCCATTTTTAATAAGGGAGAAATGTTTGCCTCAGGACAGATGGGTCCCTAAACTCTGTAGCCAAATTGTACTCACTTGTATACATTTAGAACAATTCCATTCACTTGCTGAAGATAAGCTGGATGTGCTTTGTGGTAACAAAGAACAAAATTTGGCCTCCAGATCAGACTAGCAACTGCACCTTGAGACAAAAGAATTCTGTCAAATGTTATTAATTGAAGTGACATGAGTAGGAGTGCTCCAAATTCTTTCTGATTTCATGGAAAATGTAACCAAATCTCTCTATTAAAACATTTCAGACACACCTCCACTGCCATTTGCACTAAAATATGCATGATGTAACTAAATAGCTGTTATTCCAAAATTCTCCAAGTACTAGTGGCATCAGACTTGAACCCTACCACACTGGCACAACGCCTCGTGGACACAACACTTGGAGCAGCATAACCTCTCTGTGGGTGTCAGGCGGGAATGTGCAACTGAAGTTACATGAAAAAAAAACCTGTTTACATCACACCAAAGTATAAATGCAGTTTTCCCAACTTTCCACTATTTTTGTTGATTTCTTTATTAAGTTGTTTAACCACAAACTTTAAAGATTACAGCATCAACATTTGATCTGGTAAGTTGGAAGATGCAATTCAATGTACCAAAGCAAATAGCATATCAACCAAGTATGGCTAAATACAACATACTGGTAAGTTTGGAGAACATCTTGATAATGATCATATTAATACTTTTTAGTAGGGCTTTGGGAAGCTTTGGGTGGTGATTTGATTTGGGGGAGGTTTGGCCCGATTTGGCAGCTGAATTTCTGAATCCAAATTGAATTGGGAGACCAATGTCATAGTATCATAGTATCTAGGGTCAGAAGGGGCCTAGAGCAGGCCATCTAGTCTGACCCCCCGCCAGTGGCAGGAACAAGTGCCAGGGTCACAGGACC
>JAGPOW010000261.1:41579687-41614125 GCA_030014935.1 Caiman crocodilus | reverse complement strand
CCAAGTCACAGCCTCTTAACTTGTTCACCAGTATGGGGTGGGATACCATATCAAAGGCCTTCCTGAAGTCTAAGTACACAACATCCACCCCTACTCCTGCATCCAGGCATTTTGTAACCTGATCATAAAAAGAGACTAGATTAGTCAAGCACGATCTGCCTGCTACGAACCCGTGCTGGTTTCCCCTCAGCATAATTTGTCCTGCCAGGCTCTCGCAAATGTGAGCCTTGATAATTTGTTCAAAGACTTTGCCAAGGATGGAGATGAGACTGACTGGCTTATAGTTGCCCGGGTCCTCCTTCCTCCCCTTCTGGAAAATGAGGCGTTAGGGTCTGGAAGGGACCTCATTATATCACCGAGTCCAGCCCCCCCGTACATGGGAAGGAAAGTCTGCTAGGATCAGATGACCCCAGTGAGGTGCATGTCAAGACATGTTTTAAAGATCTCCAGGGTAGGTGATTGTGCCACCTCTGGGGGGAGTCTGCTTCAGACCCTAAGCACTCGAATCATAAAGAAGTTTCTCCTTATGTCCAATCTCTGGTGATCTTCAAGCACTTTATGACCATTGGTTCTTGTCTTCCCCTGGGGTGCCTTGGTGAACAGATGCTCCCCCAGGCATCTTATATACGCCTCTTATATACATATATGCTGCCACCAAGTCCCCTCTAAGTCTTCTTTTCTCCAGGCTGAACAGTCCCATGTCTTTCAGCCTCTTCTTGTATGACCTGTTTTCCAGACCTTTAATTATGTGTGTGACCCTCTTTTTGACTTTCTCAAGCTTCTCTACATCCTTCCTGAAGTGCAGTGCCCAGAACTGGATGCAGTACTCCAACCATGATCTCACCACGGCCAAGTAGAGGGGGAAGATGGCACCCTTAGTTTTGTTTGAGATGTATCGGTAGATGCATACCAGTGTTTTGTTTGTTCTTCCAGCTACAGCACCACCTTGGTGGCTCATGTTCATTCTGTGGTCTGTCATGACCCCCAGATCTCTTTCAGTTGTGGTGCTGGGAAGTCTAACTGTGCCTGCCAGTCCTGTAAGTGTGTTGTGGATTATTTCTGCCCAGATGGAGCACTTTACATTTTTCCGTATTAAAAATCATTAGGTTTATATCTGCCCACTTTGCAAACCTATCCAGGTTGGCCCATATCTCCAGCCTATCTTCAAGTGTAACCACACTTTCCCATAATTTTGGGAAATTCCATGAACTTTGCCAGTCTGCTTTTAACACCTGAATCCAAATCATTGATGAAAATGTTGAAAAGCACTTGTCCAAGTACTGAACCTTGAGGGATGCCACTGGTCACCTTCCACCGTGTTGACTCAGTTCCATCTATTAATATTCTCTGGGTCCTACCTCAGAGCCAGTTACCTACTTACCATAAACTATAAACTAGCCAAGCCCACATTTCCCCAGTTTTACCATGAGGACATCATGGGAGACTAAGTCAAAGGCCTTTTTTAAATCCAAGTATATGACATCAGCCTAATTTCCCTTATTCAGGTTGTGATTTACCTGATCATAGAAGGAAATGAGGGTGGCCAGGCATGCCCTGCCCACAACCAAGTCATGTTGGCTGTTGTTTAGAATACTGCCTTATCAATAATGGACACTTTGACCATTTTTTTCAGGATTTTACAAGGGACTGAGGTCAAACTGATTGGCCTGTAATTCCCTGGATCTTCCTTTCTCCCTTTGTTGAAGGTAGGCACCACACTGGCCCTCTTCCAGTCTTTTAAGTGCAATGTGTCCTCAAATAGCTTTGCCATAGGTCGCATGAAGATATCAGTTAATTCTTGGGTGTAGTTCATCCGGTCCTGCAGACTTGTAGATATCCAGCCTCTCTAGATGTTCCCCCACAAGATCTTCATCAACTATGGGAAAGTGATCACCCCCACCTTGATCATCATGTATCCTGTCAAAAAGGCTAACACCCTTGGACTGTTGGAATACCAATGCAAAGTATTCATTTAGGAGTTCAGTTTTCTCCTGAGTGTCAATTATCAGCTGTCCCATTTAATTCAGCAGGGGCCCAATGATTCCCATACTTTTTCTCCAACTTCCTATATATCTAAAGGACTTTTTATTGTCCTTGATTCTGGTTACCAATTTGAATTTGGTTTCTGCCTTTGCTTTTCTAAGCCACTCCTTACAAGTGCAGGCTATTGCTATATACTCCTCCATGGTAGAAATTCCTGACTTCCATCCCTTATAAGCATCTCTTTTCAATTTCAGGAGGCCCATAACTTCCCTATTGAGCCAAGGGTGTCTCCCAGCCCCTATGCTGTCTTTCTTTCAAAAGGGAATGGACTTCCTTTGTGCTCCAAGGACCACATCCTTGAGGAATGACCACTCATCTTGGACTCCCTTCCCCATCGAAGGATCTCACCAACCAATCTCCTAAGCTTGTGGAAGTCAGCTTTCCTAAAATCAAGGATTTCTACCCTACGAACTGATTTCACTGCCTTATGGTAGATGGAGAAGTAAGCCATCTCATGGTCATTGTTACCTAGCTTCCCTTCAATTCTCAGGTTGTTCACTAAATCATACCTTTTGGCCAAAACCAAATACAGGAGTGCTTTAACCCTTGTTGGCCCATAGACTTCTTGAGTCAGATCAAGCTCTTCAGTGCAAGTGAGGAAGCTTTGCAAGTGATCAGATCTTGTTGAGTGCTTGTCCAATAAGATGTCTGGGTAGTTGAAGACACCCTTGATGACCATGCTCCAAGAGCATACAGCTTTAGTTAAAGCATCCCTGCCACCACTTTTCATTGTGGGGATGCTGATACATGTGACACTAGAGATTGCTGGAGTGCAGTAATTAGCAAAGTCCAGCAGACCTGATTAATCAAGTTTGCTCCTATGCCCTGTAATTACATGTGCAGCCTTACTACACATGTATAGGTGCCCTGGGGGTGCCTATACATGTGCACAGAGGCTGCTTCAACAAACGAGAATTCCATATTAATTGAGTCTGCAGGAGCATGGCAATTGCTGCAATCCAGTAGCCTCCTGCATCTCATGTATCACTGTCCCTGTGCTTTAAAATAGTTGCAGGGACACTTGATCTGAAGCTCATCAAACGTCAAATGGCCTTTAGTTCAAGCACCTCTACTGCCATTTTCAAGCATGAGGAAGCTGATAGAGGAGGTGCCGTGGCACTTTAATCAGAGTGGCTCACGAGCTCTCCAATTAAAGTGCTATCTCCCCACCCCCAGAGCACATGTAAAAGTGCCCTAAGGTGTCAAGATGCCACCCTGCCTTACCTTCTACCTGACTTCAGACTAAAATGGATAACTGCCTCTGAGATACTCTTCAAAAAAACATTATCAGACTAGCAAATATGGTATGGTATCCCTGTAGCTCAAGCAAGCATTTCTTAAATATTGTTTTATAACTTCTTCTTTCTCTATTCTATACTTGTGAGTTGCCCTCACTAGAGGATATTAAAATAATTTTAATGTATTTTAAAGTGCTTCTTGAAAGTGACCTACTGATACACATAAAATTATTCTAATCCTCCATTTTTTCTCCAAAAATGCAGTCGTGTAAAACTTTATTCCTGTCAGTTTCACACTTGGAGGGAAACCAAATAATTCTGCTTTTTACTTAGCTGTGAGCAACAGAGTTTAGCATTTTACACATGCTGACTTCTGCTAACGTATGGAAGTATTACTAGAAGTAGTAAGGGAAAAAACATTTTATTTTTTAAATATAAATCTATACGTTGCAGAAGTTAGTAGCACTAGAGTTGGTAGGGAATTTTCCAGCAAAATGTGTTGTTGGAAAATGCAATCAGCACTCGTAGTAGAGGTGATATCTTTTATTAGACCCATTAGACTTTTGCAAAAAAAAAAAAGTAATTAATTGCCAGCTTTTGGGCACAAACACCCTTCATCAGGCATCAGGGAAAAGACTGTAAAAGTTCTCCTGGGTAGAAATGAAAGTTCATATTTCATAGGAGAGTTGAAGGTGGTAAAATCTCCTGTTTGGAAAAGTTCATTTGATATGCAGATTAGGCTCAGAAAAAAGTTGGAATAGTTTGTTTACCTTGAAGTTGTTTGCTGATTAGTGGGATGTATTCATAATTCCTTATGGTTATGGTGTTTTCTATTTCACAGAGGAGTCGATAGATGGGATGCTTCTCTGGGCCAGAATGTTTTATCTAGTGAAGTGTCTCTGAGCTATGTTGTGAGGCTCTCTGAAGATGCAAATTACATGGAACAAAGGCAGGAACAATATTTCAGGTTTCTTCCTTCTTGTAAAATTATGAAGATTTCATTTTTAAAATATTGGAAAATGCAAATTTCATCTAAACTAACTGTTTGCAGTAAATCTCCCAGTCTGAAAATTATTTTAAATGAAAAGCTTAAGAGGAGGTGAGCCATCACATTTTGACATTTGAAAAAAATGTGATCTTTGATTCAACAGACATTTCAGCTCAATATTTCTACTGAATTTCTATTTTTAAAAGAATTAAGAAAATAAAGCCTAATTTTGAAATGATCAGAGCAAAGCATTTGGACTGTTTCAATCTAAAATGTATTTTAAACTATCAGTTTGTGAAATATTTGAGGTTCTGGCATTTGTTTTGATGGAAGGAAAAAAATCTTAAAAATCCAAATGCATCCAAAACAAACAAACAAACAAAAAAACCCACCTGCAGCCCAGCTCTGTGTCGCAATAGAGAAGTAGAGCATCAAAGATTGTGTGTCTACATTTTCCATATATGTGTGAAAGAGAGAAGTAGGGGAGAGAGGGAGGGGATAATTTTTTTGTAAATATTAATGCTATAGTGATGTACTATAGAGAAGAACATGGTAACAGACTCTCACAGGCAAGTATGAAATACTACATTGAGTCTGTTTTTGAAATTAATTATTAGTAAATTAGGTAGTACATTCATATTTCTCAAATATTATTCATTCCAAGATATATCAGAGATTGTGTACCAAAGTTAACTATATTAAATATGTGTTTTGGTGTCATTTTATTATGGATTATTATTTGTAGAAGAATTTTTAAAAAATTGAAAATCAACAGAACACAGCCAATTGCCATAAACCTGACAGCATTTAAATTTTCCTGAATAACTTCCATTTTCGCCATGCAGTTTCAGTCCTTGTCCCACATACCGTCAGTATGTGGGCTGGCAAACTTTCTAATACATCACAGGCATGTGTGGGTATCAGTCAGTTCAGACATACAGGAAATCAGCTTTTCTTTATGCACCTGGTGAAGCATTTGTATATTTTTTCACTTCCCATAGTGACAGGGGGAACAAATGAATCATATTTTTATGCCCTAAGGGTGCAACCTACACAAGCCCGCCCCCATGTATTCTCTGTCATGCTCTGCTTATACATTCTGCATAGCTTCCATCACACACACCAGGGAGCAAAGCAGATTCAGGACTACCACTTGGCACAGTGAGAGTTGAACAACTACAAATTAAAGGGATGAAAGCTTTCCACGGCAATCTGCTGAATGAAAGCCTCATTCCCTTCCACTGATGAGGACTTTCCAAGTGGATATAATCCAAAAAGGATTTTTCCCAGCAAGATCTCTACCCCAGTTTCAAAATTCAAATGATGCCCATACGTGATAACAGCTGTCCATTTGTGTAAATCCATCTGTCGGTCTTCTGGTGTCAACTCCTCTGTGGGATTTTGTGCCTGGCCATTGCTCACTCTGCTTTGCATTGAATTTTCTTGCACATGCTTCTCCACACTTTGTTTGAAAGCTGTCCTGACTATTCTTAGAATATTTCTCTAACAAAACACGCTCTTCTCATTGACTTGCTGCATAGGCATCCCCTTCCCCTCCATCTTTATCCCCAGCCAGGATGGTTTATCAAAGCATTATTAAAATGATGTGTGTGAAGATCAATAATGATTGCACTTCCTTCAGACCTACACACGGAAAATACATTTCATGACAGTCCTATAGAAAAGTGAGGTGTCTGGTAGCCTGCAGATATTTATGCTAATAAATTCACATCTCTAATATTTTCCAACAAGTAACACTGGGGAACAGATATTTTGTCTTGAACATCTGAAGATGGAAATCAGTTACAAAGAATAAAAAGGCCCACTGCCTCCTGTGACACGTGACTAAGACGAAAGATTAAGTGAAATAGAGAGCACAGCTCTCCTACAGCTCACTTGATATTAACTAATATTGCGTGTGCATGGGTGACTTATCTACTGAGTGACCTATATGTAATTTTAACAGATTTTGAGACTCTTTTAGCTGCCCACAGGTGGGATGCTTCTGGACCATATATTTATACTGGGCAAATTCCAAGATACAGCTGACATTTTCACAGCTCTGTTTCAGGGCATCCCAGAGGTTTTTCATGAGATGTCCCTTGGAGGTTTTCCCATCATAGCATAAAAATATCGATGGCTCAGCTCTTGAAAGGGATGATTCTGTTAAAGAAGTCACTGATTATCTCTGATGCTCTTTCCTGGGATTGGTCAGATGTTTTGTGAGCTGTAATAAAAGTATTTATCTCCAGGTGTTGAACTACCACTGAGGGCAGACAATATATTTTCTAGTTCATAATAAAGCACATATGTATTGTCAGTATATATGTATGTGTTTCATAATATAATACATGTGTTTCATTATAGTGCGTGGTGTAATTTTGGGATATTAATGATGTGAAAGTGCATACAGAATGAAATATGATCCTACAGGCACCCCGTAAAGATGTATAACTTTATCTCATTAGCTTAGAAGATACATGTGATGGCTGGGAAGAAAGGTAGAGGATGTTTCCATAAATCAAAGAATATTTTCACATCTATGAACCAAAGAAAAAAGAAAGGAATTTGTGAAAATGCTCTTAAGAATTCAAAGCAATAGTTTTGAATTTCTTTTTGCGTAAAAGAATGATTATATAAAAGCTAAAAGTCTCTGTATGTTTTTTTCTCTAGACCTTTTCTACTGTGCTCTGGTTCTGACTTCTATTTTAAATGTTATTCTGGCAGAAAAAAAAACAAACATGTCTTTAATTTATGGCCTCTGCTTATGGAATATGGATGCCAGGCCAACTTTACTTTTTACACTAAGTGAATCAGTGCAAAAGCAATCACTTTTGGACATCCACTGGATAAAGTAAACATATCTGGATGATAAAATAAGTGCTCCCAGATGCAAGCTGGCTGGTATTTCATGTTGGTATAGGATTTTTGTTTTCTTATGTGGTGTCCTTTGTCTTTTTTCTTCCTCTTTTGACTTTGTTTGGTCAATCATTCAGGAAAAAATTGTCTGTACCTTAAAAGAAACACTGTTTATTCAGGATATGGCGTTTATAGATCTTTAAAAATTCTTTCAGAGTGTACGCTTCAGATTAGGGAGTTTTTCTGTTTCTGAGTTGGTTTAAATTTGTTACCACAGATCTGTAGTCTTGAGGTAGCTCCTCTTTCAGTCAATAAAATGGTTACTGAAATGAGAGTAAAATATTATAATTTTATTCTTCAAATCAGATTTTTATGTGGGTTATTTTTTTTTCCTCCTGGTATGTAAATCTGTCATTCTGGAAGTATTCCGCCCCCTCCCCTTCTGTTTTCTTTTAATCTTTAGTGCAAGTGCCAAGAATGATGGTTTTAACCATGAATTACCACAGCAGCTCCAAGCCAAGTAGTTGGGAGGCAGCTATGTTCGGATAAAAGGAAAGACAAAAACAGTTCAGCTTTGACTAAAAAAAAAGTTCTGCTTGCATCTGCCACTGTGTGCAACATGCAAACCTATTTTGTTTGCAGACCATAACATGCTCAACACTAAGCCCTGTGCAATGTCCACAGGGATAAGACAAGTTAAACTGAACATATTGTACCATGAAATGTAATTTAACATCTCTGTACCTGGTGAACATGCTTGTTTGTGCTCATCAAATCCTATTGACTCAGTGTGACTCATTAACACCATCCAGTGAAAGGGGCTTTTTGATTAGAGCAGGGGCAGGCAATTATTTTGGGCTGAGGGCCACTTACTGAGTTTTGACAAGCCATTGAGGGCCACATGATAGGCAGTCAGGGGCAGATAAATATTAATTTTTCTAAATTTTTTAGGAGCCCCATAGGCCAGATAGAATGACCTGGCAGGCCGCATCCAGCCTGCGGGCCACATTTTGCCCACCCCTGGATTAGAGGAACTGAGCCCACAGACAGAGGCAACTGCTATAAGGAAACTGTAGGAACAGTTAAACTTGGAAAACTTCTGAAACTGGCTTCACCTTCCAGATTGTCAAGAGATCTCAACTCTTCTATGTCCAAACCAGGATCAGAAAGTATAAACATATCGGCTGGGGAAAGACATTACACATAAACTGGTTTAAGTGATCAGAAACTGGTTTAAACCTGTAACAGAATAGAAATTCAGTGCACATAAACCAGTTTCAAAATGGCTGAAACTGTTTTAAGATAAACCTGGTTGAATGTAGTATCAGACTTAAATGATTTGGGTCAAACTGGTCCTAGACCCCTTTCTGGTTCAAGTTAAATCAGAGTCCCCCAGCATCCCAGCATGCTTTCCAGCCCTGGGCTGTGCTGTGCTGTCTGCTCCAGCAGAGGAGGTGGGAGGCAGGGACTGTACCCCCACCAGCAAACCCAGCTGGGGTCTGGGATCAGGGATGAGGGTTAAATCCCCCTTCCCCAAAGTACAGAGCTGCTCTGCCCTGATAAATTTACAGCTAGCTGTGACTGTGGACTACAAATCCCAGAAGCACCTGGAAGCAAGAAGAGGAAGTGATGAGCAACCCTCAAGTGTCTTGCTGTTGTGATTCTGGACTGCAAATCCCAGCGACCTTGGGGGCAGCAGGAAGAGGAATGGAAAACACAGCCTATGCTGGCTACGTGCCAGAGAGCCCTGCTGTACTGCCCCCTGGCTTCTAGCCTGAGTCTCTGCAGGTATGTGGCTGCAAAAAGTAAATGTCTGTTCACTCATTAGTCAGTTTGATCTCTGCAGTTTAGACTAACCTGTAAAAACTGAATCACTTCAGCCTCAGGATTTGTGATTGTCTGTACTTAGCCCATACGTGGAGTGCACATAAACCAGTTTGAAAGTGGCTGAAACTGGTTTGAGATACACTTGATTGAATACACTTAGGTAGCCCTGTGCCTGCAGAGGAGTAGAATTGCCAGAGAGGGTGCCCTAGCATCAATTAGGCTGTGCAGCGGCGGGTTGCCCAGGCAACTGATGAAGGTCAGCTGACCCAAGAGGGGCAGAGCCTGGCTTTTATAAAGCCCAGAGCCAGAGTCAGGCTGGGAGTCTTCTGCTGGCAGCTGGAGGAGCAGGAGCCCTGAGAGAAAGAGAGGGAATGTGAGTGCAGCTCATAAGAGCTCCAGAGGCTGGAGCAATGATGTGGTCTAGCCAAGAGGCTTTTGTTGTGGTGGTTGGATGCCTTATGTTTATGTTCTAGCCGGAGGCTTGTGTTTATGTTGCTGTTGTTATATATGAACCGGTGGTTTGGGTGAGGCTGTAGGGGTGGAGGAGGCCTCAGGGGTGACCCACAGCAGCGTGGGGCCCTAGCACTGAGGGAGGGGTGTGATTCGGTGCCCATGGGGGTGCAGTATTTGCATAGGTGCCAGTGAGGGTGCAGCAGCACGGGGGGTGCATAGACCCCAGCCCCAGAGAGGGGACATCTGATAAGGAGCCCAAGTTGGGCAGAGCAGAGCTAGCTGAGAGAGGGGGCAGCTCTGAGATGGGGGTCCAAGGTGGACTTGGAGAGCCCCTGGAAGGGGGGCAGCACTGAGAAGCCCAAGAGGGGTACTATTGGAGAAGCCCAAGTTGGGGCGTAGTAAGCCCCAGGAAGGGGGCAGCATTGAGAAGCCCTAGAAAGGGGGCTATTTTACTGAGAAGCCCAAGTTTGGGCACAGGGAGTCCCTGAAAGGGGGTTGCATTGGCTGAGGGGGCCCAAGTTGGGCACAGCCAGTCCCAGGAGGGGGCGATGATTGGGAAGCCCAAGAAGGGCACTATTTGGAAAGCCCGCAGATGGCGGGGCAATGAGTGAGGAGCCCAAGAGGGGCAGCACTCCAGGGCCTGGGAGGGCCTGGACGGGAAGCCCAAGTTGGGCGCAGCCAGTCCCAGGGAGGAGGCTGTTTTGATGTGTAGCCTAAGGTTGGGCATTGGGAGTCCCCGACAGGGGGCCACAGGCATTAGAGGGCCCAAGTTGGGCACAGTCAGCCTCAGAAAGGAGGCAGCATTTGGGAGCCCAGGTTGGGCACAGTCTGCCCCAGGAGGGGGCAGTATTGAGACCCCAGGTGGGGGCGAAGCACTGAGAAGCCCTGTGAGGGTGAGGCGAGCGCAGAGAGGGGAGCGCCATATCTAGGAGCCCAGTGGGGGTGTGGGGAGCACCCTATTGAGGAGCCCAGTGCGGGGGCAAATAGAGTCTGGGTGAGGGGCAACTGTGAGATGGCCCAGAGGGAATGACAGAGGGGCCACAAGATCCGCGAGGCTTGGGCTGCGGTATTGGGGAGCAAGGAGCTGCAGACAGCGCCCCCTAGTGGAGGGGGAAGGACGAGTAGAAAGGGCAGCCTCCCACTAATGAATCAATTAATATCAAAGACGTGGCAGAAGAGTAGGCGGGCGGTTGCCCAGAGACCGATGCGGGGGCCATATTGAGGGCGGGCCCAGCGGGCCCTGTCATAATGTAGTATCAGACTTAACTGATTTGGGTCAAATCAGTTTCTGCAATGTCTGTCCCAGACCCCTTGCTGGTTTAAATTAAACCAGACTCTCCCAGCATCCTGACATGCTCTCTGGGCTGGCTGGGGTTCTCTGCTCCACAGCAGAACTGGCCCCTCCCCTCTGCTCCCTGCCTGGAGTTCTGCAGAGACTGCAGGCATGTGCCTGGCTTCCCCTGTTACCCCCTGCCTTCCTTCCCCACTCCCGGCTAAGCAGGGATTGCCCCGTCCCCTCTGCCTTACACAGACGCCTCTCAGCATTAGCTACCAGACCACATGCTGGCTATGGTCCATGCTGTGGCAGACAGGACAAAGGCAGAATCAACAGGTAGCTGGTAATGTCCTTCTGTTTTTCTTAATGGGGTGATAAACACTGAGTTAGGGGTGGCAAACACTGTGTTATCAATTCCCTGCTGGGCTGGTCAGAAGAAAGGGGGAGGTTGCTGGTCAGAAGCAGCAGGCACCCCTTCCTAATTGGAGCATCCTGCTGGGGCCTGGCCACATCCTTTCAGCTCAGCATTATGGAAGTGAAAGGAGGGCTGCTCTAGCACCCCCTGGCTTCTAGCCTGAGCCACTGAGGCATGCGCCTGCATTTCTGGGATGTCTGTTCAGTTTCAAACTGATTCAGCCTAACCAGGTTAGACTAACCTGCAAAGATTGAATCAACTCAGGCTCAGGCTTTTTTAATGTCTATCCATAGCCATAGAGTAAATTGGTTACTTTTGAAACTGGTTACTATGCCACCCAGGGTCACCTGTGCCATTCACCTGTGCATTGTGTCCATAAGGTCTTTTCTGGATTCACCACTGCTTAAGGAAGAGACAGGCTTGTTATTGGGCTAGACCTTGAGAGGTCCCCCAGGGGGGTCTCTTCTGCCACATCTTGCTGGAAATTATTTTAATTAGGAGGAAGATGGTTTGTCCCACCCTTCCTGGTACCTTCTTTCAATCTTCCTGATTGCCTCCCCTACACCCCACCTTACATCAGTCAAAGATGTTGTCTTCAGATCATTAGAGTTGGTATCATATGAACTTCGGCATTTTGGCCCTCTGAATTTATGATGGTCAGGTTGGGACACCTGTCTTGTCTGAGTTTTTCTGACTGCACTTTGTCCTGCCTTTGCATCTTCTAGACCCCAGGTTACCTTGCTTCCCGGAATCTCTTTCTCTGTCCCAGCTCTGTACTTGCTGTGACTCAGACATGTGTCTATGGATCCAGTCTGAGTTGGATATGTCTGATGTCCCTGGTGCTCCTTTAGGTAAGTTAATGAGCCCTGTCTGGCTCTGCTTATCTGAGAGAGACCCTTTTTGGAGCTAGCACCACATCCCTACAGTGGGACTCTGCTCTGCCTCTGGCCACTCTGGGCCTGTCAGGGACCTCACTTTGGGTCCTCCCAGCCATTCTTCCACTGGGATTTTTATCTTGGCCTCAGGGGGGTTGGCTAGAAAATTGACCTTGGCACACTGCCATAAAGCATGCTTATGCTGACACGGGAGCTGACTCTAGCTTCTTCCAGCTCCACCAGTTCAGTTTTTTCTTTTTTCCCTTTTGCTACGTTCCAGTTCTGGCAGAATATCCTGCCAGCTCTAATCCTTGGCCAGCTGAGGTAGGTCTTTTTTTTTTTTTTTTTTCCACAGATGCATTCACTTTCCTAGCTTCCAGTTCTGCTCTGGTAGTAAATGTTCAATTGTTTATCAAGTTTAATATATAAAACTTCATTATCACTGCATTGCAAATTCAGTTCCCCACCCTGCAATGTGACCTACATGTGACTACCACCACAGGCTGTTGTCTTGGTTTGCTGACATTCTTTATGGGATTCTTACTTTCATTCATTTAGCCTGATAACACTTCTCTCCACAAATAAAGCATATCTCAGATTCATAACGTACTTCTGCCTCTCCAGAGGCTCCTCTCCCAGATATTCCTGTGTGCTCCAAATATTTTTTTGCTGTTATAAATAGTAGGTGCTAGCGCACCCAAATGTACTTCCGCCTAAAAATTTTCCAAATACTGGGCACATCTACCCATGCTATTAATGTGCTATAGGCTTACTGTTCAGTAAAATACTGCATAGTAAGCCTTCCCTGAGAGCGCATGTACATGGGCACCCTGTTGGGAGCAAACTTGCTCCCAACAGGAGCAGCCAGGTACAGGGCTGCACCTGCTTTGTTCTGTACCCCTGCAGTAGTCAGGGGGAGCTCCAGGCTCCCCTGGGGTGCCAGCCAGGGGGCTGGCAGGGGGCATGGGGCCAGGAGGGCTCTACCAGCTGCCTGTTTTTTGTTTTGTTTTGTTTTTAATGATACTTAATGCCCATTAACCTATTTTAATGCACATTATCTAAATAGCACATTTTTAGTGATGCTTTAATGCACATTAAAGTGCACTTGTAGACATGCCCTCTCTGTAACTAGGTTTCGTCTTACCATGCATGGTCTGCTCATGAAAACAATACAGTATTCCTTCTTTGGTGTCTTAAGTCTTTGTTGTGGTTCAACTGTGACATGGATACACAAAGTGCTGTGAAGACTCTGATATTGTGAGTGAGCAAACACTGGAGCTATGACTGTTTGATACTGAACCGAGACCAGCATATTAGTAGTGTCCCCTTTTCCCCAGTGGCTAAGGCTGAGGAGGATTTGAAATCCAAGTTCTAAACCAGCCTCCCTCAGAGGGACAGAATCCTGGCTCACATAACATGACAGCAACTTAACCAACACATCTTAGGCCTAGGCCTAGGCCAACGTCAAGGTTCCTACACCCTGAGAGCACTTTCCCTGCTGAAGATAGGTTACTAGGTATCCAGGAAAAATAGAAACCTGGGAGCAGAAAGAGAACAAGTACAGATGAACCCATGTGGATGCAATCACACCCCTTCTGCAGCCACTGCTGCCATCCCTGCCTGACCCAGGCACTGGGGGAGCCCTGGAGCCACTCCTGCTTGGCTTCAGCCATGGGCTGCAGGGAGCAGCTGAATGGGTTGCCAGGTTCAGAGGGGGATAGTGGTAGCAGTGCACAGATTCCTCCTTCCAGTGCCTGCTCCCACCCTGGAGGACCAGGCAGAAAGCAGGTGCAGGAAGAAGGAACCTGCATGCTGCTGCCATTGCCCTCTGCTAAACCTAGCACCTTATGCTTCCACTGCCTGGAACCCACATCTAGAGTGGGACAGGAGTGGCTCTGGGGCTCCCCCTAGGTCTGGATCAGATGGGAACCGTGAGAGTGGTAGCAATGTCATGTAGGCCCCCCTGCTATGTGCACCTGCTCCCTGCCCATCAGGCACCCAGTGTTGTTTGTGAATTTTGCATTAAGAAGTCATTGGGGAAACTGCATAAACAGCACTGGGGGCAGAAAGCAGGCTTTTGCAAGTGGAACAGATGCCAAGACTGTACTATTTGGAAAGCCTTCAAGTAACAGTCCTCATTACTGTACTTTTTTGTGCAGGAGAGGCTTGCTGGAAGACAGAACCCTGAATCTCTAACAGGAAAAAGTGTATGTGTCTCTGGAGAAAGAAAACGAAGGCCTGGTGGATTGGTAATAGCAAACCTCATGCTCTCTGTCTTTCTTTTCAGAAGAAGAAAGCACACATGCATGATAGTCACCCCCTTCCAGTAGCCTCTCTCTAGCCTGCTCTGCTGTTGCATATGGTCCATAACATGAGATCCCACCTGAGCATGTGCACACTGATTAGAGGTGGGAAGGTTCTGGAATAGTGGAACTTTCCACCTTGATGTCAGTGACTGACTTATGTCTGGGGAGGCTGTGCAGTAGTTTGTGTGGTCCAGTCGAGTGCTGTGCGCTGCACCTGAGTGCCAAAAGCACAAGAGTAGGGTGTTGTGTGCACATGAGAATGTGTCAATCATTCTTCTCACCAATCAATGTGATTTTTGGTGAGTATTTAAGGAATCCTGAGGCGTGATTCAGCACACGAATGGAATATGGATGCTTGAGAGTACTTGAGGTTTGAACGGTATGTGAGTTTACTTGGTTGGTGATCATACCTGCATGTCTGAGGTGTAGGAGCAGCGACTGTAGCAGTGAGAGAGAGGGATGAACCTATTGGATTGGCTTATAATTGGATACTTACCTATAAAAACGCTATTGGATTGGGACCGATCATCCATTGGACTGTAATTACTACCCTTCCCTCCCTCTCAGTCTGAGACCCTCTAAGGGAAAAGACTGAGGGCCTGACTGTCACTGCAGCTCAGTGAGCCTGTGAAGGCCTGATTCTGCCCTTCACTGCCCCTTGGCAGGTCTGGTTATGTTGTATGACAGTTAACCAGTGTATATAGTTCATGCTTGATATTATGTACATTTCTTACTGTTAATTTTGGGGTTCTGGGGAGTTTATAATATACTTTTGAACTTTATTGGTGCCTTGGTGTATTTATAGGGTATGTGAGGGTGGGCTGTAGCTCTATGTATATCCCTGACCCCAAAATCCACCCTTAACAAAGATAACACATGAAAGGCCCTGGCTGTCTGAGGAGGCCTAATGACCCTCTGTCCCTTAGATTTCTCATAGGTGGTCAGTGTCCAGGACATCCGATGGGGTTCACCTTTCACTGCCATGTTGGACACCAGCTGCCTACCTCCACTGTAAAATTGCTCCTGAAATTACAGCACTTCTGGGTCCTGTCTTGTTACACATTTTCAAGCACTAACTTTGTAGCTGGTTGGCTCTTTTTATAGCTGCATAGTCATTTTTATGGTGTGATAATTACATTGCAGGTGTGGCTGGTCTAAATGTATTGCATGATTAATCAGTTAATTGTGTGATAATTACTTTGCACATGTGTCAACTAGTCAATTGCGTAATACATATAACATGTAGCAAGGGCCCCTGTGATGCTTCTTACCATACATCCAGCTTAAACAGAAGAGTAGAGTGGGCATATTAATGCCAAACGATCCTTTTGTGCACCAGACTGACCTGTGCACTGTAGGCCACAGTACTGATGCAATTCCATTGAACCTGATCCTGTCTCCTGGCTCTGACATGCAATCCAGATTTACAGTGGCCTAACTCCAGATATATCTAAGAGCCTGTGATGCTTCTGGCATTGACGTGTCATTGGATAAAAAGTATGAACTTCCTTGGAAACTTGGGCCACAGTCCAAGATTCCCACTCTACCAGGGCAAGTCCTCCTTCCTGAGTTGCAGGGAAGGAAGATGCTCACAACTGCATCTTCCCCATAACTTGGGGATTAGGATATTGCTAGAATACAGGAGCTGTGTTCAAACCCTCTGAAGTTGAGGAAAGCATAGAATCCAGGTCTTCTTTGTCCTGCACAAGCTCTAAACTATTTATGAAGAAAGTTCCGTCCTTGGACTGCAACCTTTTTATAGAGGCTTACCTTTTCAGGTCAGAAGCTTTGCAAAAACAGTCAGGGGTACATTGAATTCTGAGCAGATAAAGGCATCTTACCATAAATTCACATTTCTGATTCAAATGAATGCAGAATCATGCATGTCCTGTATAACTGAGAATCCATCTATGGAAGCATCTCAGTGCTGGGCATTGAAATGAATGACAAAACTGTGCAATTCTTCAGGACAAAGTAGAATCCACCCTGGAGGTGCACAAGCTGTATATTATCTCCCTATTGAAAGCATAGGAGAATTATAAGTAAAACTCTGCTTCACCCTCTAGACTCACAAGCACTGCTTACCTACTACCCACTCAGAATCTCACCGAGAGGTACCTATTGCACACTGGGCACATCTACATGTTCATTAATGCATCATAGTTACTGCGCATTAAGTTTAATACTTGAATGACCAAGTACTAAATCAATGCACAGTAACTGGCGCTACTGCAGAGTACTGCCAATGCACAGCTTTTTAGTGACGCTAATTGCACAGTAGTTTAATACTGTTGTGCAGTAGCATATCAATATGATTTTTGCCCTGCATACTACTGTGCAGTAGTCTCATGTAGATACGCCCACTGTGTGGCCCCTATTTTACATAGCTGGCCCCACAGATGTACATATGTAGTTGTATGCCTGAAGTCTTTGACTGGGCTCAAGTAAGTAGAAGAAGTTAGTTATGCCTAAACTATTGATAGCAGAGCTTAGCTGCTCATGGCATTAATGTGCTATTGTTATAACCCATTAAGTTAGTACCTGTAATAACGATCGATGGGAAGATGAGCAACAGAAACCACAAGTTGATCGCCTTCACCATCTGCCGTAAAGCCGACAAGTCAGTCAGCAATACAGAAGTCCTTGACTTCAGGAAAGCTGACTTTGACAAATTCAGGAGGCTTGTTGGTGAAGTCCTAAGGGACCATGACCCTAAGGGAAGGGGAGTTCAGGAAGAGTGGTTGTTCCTCAAGGGAGCAATCCTCGATGCACAAGCTCAGAATATTCTGTCCTGGAGGAAAGGCAGCAAAAAGGAACAGCAGCCTCCCTGGCTCTCCAGGGAACCAATGGACCTCCTGCCGCTAAAAAGAAAGGCCTACAAAGGCAGGAGGATAGGATCCACATCCAAGGAGGAATATTCTACACTGGTTCAGTCCTGCAGGAGGCGAACCAGAAAAGCCAAGGCAGTGATGGAATTCCAGCGAGCTACAAATATGAAGGATAATAAGAAGTCCTTTTTCAGATGTGGGGAGCCAGAAGAAAAGCAGAGGCAACATTGGACCCCTGCTAAACCAGATGGGACAACTGACATCGAGGAAAAAGCCAACCTATTAAATGGGTACTTTGCATCGGTCTTTTATCAGTCCCATGGTACACCCATGCCCATTAGGGGACAGGGAGGCCTGGGTGAGGGAGATTCCCTGCCCTCCATAAATACTGACCTTCTGAAGGAACACTTTGAGAGGCTGGACACCTTCAAGTCAGTTGGCCCTGACAATCTACACCCCAGGGTACTCAAGGAGCTGGCTAGCATCATAGCTCAGCCCCTGGCACAGATCTTTGAGAACTCCTGGCATTCAGGTGAAGTGCCCAAAGATTGGAAGAGGGCCAATGTGGTGCCTATCTTCAAGAAAGGGAGGAAAGTGAATCCAGCAAATTACAGGTCCATCAGCCTTATTTCTATCCTGGACAACATCTTGAAAAAGATTATCAAAGAGGCCGTTCTTAACAGATTGGCTGACAGCAACATCCTGAGGGATACCCAGCACAGGTTTGTTCCAGATGGGTCTTGCTTGACCAATCTCATTTCCTTCTACGATTGGGTGACCTATCAACTGGACAAGAGAAAGGAGATTTGATGTCATATACCTTGACTTCAAAAAAGCCTTTGATCTGGTATCCCATGATCACTTCTTGGAAAAATTGGCCAACTGTGGCCTCGGGTCCACCGCAATCCACTGGATGGGGAATTGGCTCCAGGGTCAGCACCTTTTGGGCAGTGGTTGATGGAAGTCAATTGATATGGTGACCTGTGGGGTCCCCCAAGGCTCTGTCCTTGGACCTGTATTATTCAACATCTTCATTAATGATGTGGGCATTGGAGTCAGAAGCAGATTGGCCAAGTTCACCGATGATACCAAACTCTGGGCTAAAGCATCCAAATCTGAGGACAGGAGGGCAATCCAGGCTGACCTTGACAGGCTCAGGAAATGGACAGATGAGAACTTGATGGTGTTTAACACTGAAAAACGCAAGTTTCTCCACGTTGGGAGGAAAAACCTGCAACATCCTTATAGGCTTGGCAGTGTTACGCTGGCTAGCACTACAGCTGCAAAAGACTTGGGGGTTATGACTGAACACAAGATGAACACAAGCTTTCAATGTGATGCTGCAGCTAGTAAAACAAGCAAAACGTTGGCTTTTATCCATAGATGCTTCTCAAGTAAATACCAGGATGTCATTCTCCCATTGTACTCAGCCTTGGTGAGGCCACAGCTGGAGTGTTACATCCAGTTTTGGGCTCCAAAATTGAAAAAGGATGTGGAGAAGCTTGAGAGTGTCTAGAGAAGAGCCACGTGCATAATCGGAAGTCAGGAAAACAGACCTTATGATGACAGGCTGAAAGGTTGGGACTCTTTAGGTTGAAAAAAGCGCAGGTTCAGGCATGATCTGATGGCCATCTATAAGTTTATCAGGGGCGACCACCAGGATCTGGGGGAATGCTTGTTCACCAGAGTGCCCCAAAGGATGACAAAGTTGAACGGTTATAAACTCCAGCAAGACCATTTCAGGCTGTGCATAAAGAAGAATTTCTTTACTGTCCGAGTCCCCAAGGTCTGGAATAGCCTTCCATCAGAGGTGGTGCAAGCACCCACATTGAATGCCTTCAAGACAAATTTGGATGCTTATCTTGCTGAAATCCTATGACCCCAGCCGCCTTCCTGCCCCTTGGAGAGGGGGCTGGACTGGATGATCTTCTGAGGTCCCTTCCAGCCCTAACGTCTATGAAATCCATGAAATAACAAGTACTAACTCAATGCACAGTAACCAACACTCCTGCTCAGTAGCACCAACGAACACTCATTTAGTGACTAATTCTACTGTGCATTAGCATGGCTTTTGTTGTGATGCACTTGTGCATAGAATTAGTCTGCTGCACATTTAGCATCTTGTGTAGATGTACTCACTGTTTGCTGGGTTGGTTTGTGTGTAGCCTACCCCCAAACCCTGGGCGGGCTGCTGAGGGAGCTATAGGGTGCATATCAGGTGTAGTCAGTGAAAGACATGCTTCTTCATGCAGAACAGAGAGCTAGGAGTATACAAGAGTATAGGGCAGGCAGGATCAGTAGGATAACAATGGGTGGGTCATGAGCCCTGAGTGCTACTGAAGGAGAGGAGCCTTCCTGTCCTCTGGATCCTCCCTCACACCCTGTACTTTCTATTCACTGGCTCCAGCTCTTCTGGTGAGAGGGACAAGAGCAGCAGGGATGGGGAAGTGCAGGGGCAGCAGCCAACAGAGTGCTGTAGGGTAGGGAAAATGTCAGAGAGCATTAACTGACTCACTTCCTTTTTTGCTGAGGAAAATCAGGGTTAAGTGGCCATTCAACAAACAGCAGCAGGTTTTTTTTTTTTTGTTGTTTTTTTTTAAAAGGGGGGGGTAATATCTCCTCATGCTTCAATGATCTTGCAGCCATTGTCCCTGTACTGTGCACCATCACTGCTCTATGTCTCTCAGTAAGATAGCTGTAAATATAGCCATGGGAGTGGGTGAGGTACCCAGCTAGGGACCAGAGGAAAAATGGTAAGGTATGGTACACCTGGGATAGGCAGCCATGGCCAAGAAACAGGGTCTATTTAGCCAAATGGCTGCGAGGAGATCTTGAGGGCAGCTGTATATGCCAGAGCACTGGGCTAGGAGAAGAGTGCCTGGATAACAGCCCATGCTTTGTGTTCCAGCCACAACAAATGTATGAGGGAATAATTGCCTGAGTCTTTATCAAGTGGTACTAGCCCACACTGAGTATCGTATCTGCCACCTCTATGACATGCTGCACAGCAGCCAAAAAGCATCATTGAATACCAGTTAGCCTAGTCTGGTGAAGACATTCTAGCTTCTGACTTTTTTTCCAGAGCTCACTGCCCAGATCACAGATGCCGGAAAGTTCTTAGTGGTTCTCATCCACTACGCTTCAGGTTACATAGTCTGTCTAATGTACCCTGCCACTCAGAGACAGAGCACACTGGTCTTTTCACCAGATTATAAACTTCTTCCAAGTCTTGAATGTGGTAAATGGCCCATTGCATCAACATCTGTAAACTCATGTTGAAGTCCCATACATTTGTGACTAGGCACTGCACTTATACCATAAATATCACTGTGCTCAGCAAAACCTATAATACGTTGATCTATGGCATAGCTAAATTCCCTGCCTCCAGTCATGACTCCGTCTGGTCCCATCCATAATGGAGCCCCTCATTATACTGCTCAGATAACTGCTAGACTAGGAACTTATCCTCTCTGTCTGCATTGCTCCTATAGACTTCTATAGATGCCTAGGCCTTCCTTTCGAATATTTATTAGGATGACAATCTGAGGGGGTGACAGCCTGGGCAGTGCTCTTATTGCTATGTATTGATCAAGGGTACCCATCCAGCAGTAACTCTTCATCTCCTTTTCCTCTGTTCCATTCCTTCCCCTCCCTGGGGCATCCCAAATTTAATTGCCTCTCCTGTGGTTTGATGTTGTGGCTCTGTGAGGACCTGTCCCTTGAACAAGCAGTGAGCTGGCTACATTGATAGTGATGGGCCAGTGGCACAGACATTTGATCTTTTCAAACAGCAGAGAAGTTCCCTAATAGATAGCTTCATGGGAAGTTTCCTGAGTCTGCTGCACCATCTTACCTTCCCCTGGCATCAGGCCCCTTGTTTCCTACCCCATCCCCCTGTCAAGCTGAAGCTGATGGAAAAGGGGTCCCAGAGGGTGCCTCTGCAGCTGATGGCCCTGGATGTAGGGTTGATCCAAGAAGGAGAAGAGCTGACACTACTCTCATTAGATGCCTGGTAGGAGTGGCTGAGGCTGAGTGCTAGCCACAGAGTGCACCATGGCAGTGGTTACAGAACTGTCCTCCACAGGCTACAAGTGGGCTCTGGCTACTAGTAGCAGTGTACTCACTGTTTCATCATGTAAGGCAGACAGCTCTGTAGTAGTCCTTCCTAATGTCTGCTTCTGCCCAGGGACTTGCAGACAGTATCATGCACCAAGAAGAGAAGCTTCTCTATTCTATCTTTCCTTTCCTTGGCCCTAACTAGCACAACAAGAATAGCATTTGCTCTCACAACTATGACATTGGCCTGGAACCAAATGTCTAACTGATCATCTACCACAGGGGTGGGCAAATTCCAGTCCACTGGCTGGATTGGGCCTGCGGTGGGTTCCATTTCCCAGCAGCCTCTGCCCGCATTGCTGCAGCCAGTTTCCATGGAGAACCTAGGAGCAGTGAGGCCATGACAGCATGGGGCCAGGTTTTCCATGGAGACTGGTCCCAGTAGTGCTAGGGTGCATGACTGGGTGGGGAGATGCTCTGGGGCTGGGAGCCAGGGCAGAGCTGGGATCCTCTGCCTGCATGCCCTGGTTAGGGACTTGGAGTCAGTGGATTGCAGTTCTGCCCCAGCTCTGGACCACACTGTCCCTACCACAAGATCCCAGCCCCAGTCCTGGAACAGATCCCCATGCACCCACCCAGCGCTGCTGTGTCCAGTTTCCATGGAAACCCTGGCTCCACATTGTCGCAGCCCCATTGCTCCTGGGGTCTCCATGGAAACTGGCCACAGCTATGTGGGCAGGGACTTCTGGGAAATGGATCCTGGCCACTAGCTAGATCTTCTATTTTGCCCACTCCAATCTACCATAACCCTTTGTGCCTTTTCCCTCTCACTGCATTCCAGTTTCAGTTCCCCATCCTGTATATGAGCCCTACATTTATTGTTCTTAAAAGTATGATCTTGTATATGGCTATATTAAACAGCATGTTGTTCAAACAAGCTCACCATACTAACTTGGTCTCAGTTTGGCCTATATAGGTGACCTGCCACTATCACCTTAATGACCCTCTGTCAGTTGCAAATTTTATCAGAAATGATACTGTTTTTCCACATAAGACTATGAATGGCTTTGGATCAAAAACAGATCTCAGCAGGGCTGGATTGGAAACATGCTTCCACTGGATTAGAATTTTTCAGTTAACTACTTTTAATCCATGTAACATGGGCTGTCATTATTTTGCATGGTTCTTAGGCTTTTTAATCAGATGATGGAGGACTCAGTCGTTCGGAAGCAACAGTAACTAGACAGTACATGGGGGATGGAATTCTATTTCCATTTGTATCTAAAGGACAGTTTTCTAGATGTCTACCTAGCTGGCTTTGGTGCACCAGCACACATAGGGCCCCTCTATAGTGCAGGTAAAGGTGTGATGGGATCTACTGCATGATCCACACAATTGCCTCCTGCCATGCCACACATGCATGGCAGAAGGGATGATTGTGGGATTGTGCATTAGATCCCATTACACCTTATTGCTGGTGCAGGGGGAGCCATATTCCAGGCTCCCCCTGTACCGGCAAGAAGCAAAATCAGGAGCCCCACACACCCCTGAGCCTGGGAGATTGTAGCAGCTGCAATTCCCCAGCCCTGGATAGGGATGAGAGGGGCATGAAACCCAATCAGGCATGTTGCACCCTGAGGGTGGGAGCCCTGTCAGCTGATGAGGCTGCCAGCCAGAGAGGAGACCCTGCTACATGTGCAAATTAAAGATTGATAGCAAACAGCTATAAAGTTAGTACACATTTTTGAGGTTGGACTTTATAGTGGGTTGGAGCTTTTTATGGTGGTCTTTGCTAGTCTCAAGGTAGGAGCTGGATGGGTACTTTGCATAGCTGGATAGGTACTTTGCATAGCTGTTCTCAAGGTAATTGTGCAATTAAGCAGTGAATTGCTTAATACCTATAATATGTAGAGGGGGCCATAGCCTAAGCATGTACAGGAGGGCTATGCATTGGCCAGGCATTTATATGGCTAAGTATATGTACCCTGAGCCCAAGTCTTGGTAAAGAAACACAGCAGATTCTACTCCCATAGGTTTCTTAGTCTACGCAGTTGTGTAGTTAGAACGCCTGTATAAGTGTCTATCCCTCTGACTTCTTCCCGCAGTCTCTTACAACTGTAGCAAAGGTTAGGTATTAGACGATTCTATTTTCTGAGACTTGCATGTAATAGTCACCAGGTAAAGGGCATGCCATAAGCAAGGTGTTACCCCATTGGGGAAGTCTAAATACAGGGTATGCTCCTTTCTAAGGGCAGTGAACATTGCATGCTTACGTGAGATGCTACATCACCATAGTAACATGCTATGGTGATGTAGTGTTGGTGAGTACAAACCATGGTGCTGTAGCAACACGCTCCCTCACTATAGTGTTGCTACAGTGATGTAGTGGCTAAAAATATGCACCATGCACCATTTAGTACTAAAGGAAGTACTAAATGACAGTGCAGTAACAATGATGCCATAGGAACATGTGCAGACATGCCCACAGAGACACATACTTGCTATTTTGTTTGCTTCCTCCTGGACCCACATATCTTCCTCTTTTGACTACCCAGGGGGCCAGCTTCTAAAGGACCACTGGACCAACCCCTAGGTAATACCTTATCTGTGATTGGTTAAAGTACAATGTTAGGAAGGTTGAATGATGTAGGTTCAAATCATAGGCGATGCGTAGGAGGGGGTTCTGGGGTGTGGGGGACACATGACCCCCCTGAGATTGGCTACTGTCGACACTGGTGCTGGCATCTGTGGGTGGTCACCACTTCCACCCCCCACTTCACTGCTGACATTGCTTCAGCAGTCTGTGAGCGGTTCCCGCTCAGCTCACCCTCGCCACTGATGTTGCTGCGGCCATCTGTGAGCAGTCCCCGCTCGCTGCAGCCACCCCACCACCTGCAGGCAGTTGCTGTGCCCCCCACAGCCTCTGGAGGCATAAGTTGTTCATGGTTCAAATTCCTCTAAGTGAAAGTGTGCTTAGAATCTGAGTTGCTAACTTCCTGGGTAAGCAGCTTAGCCTTCCTGGTACTGGGGTTTAAAATGTAAGTGGATATTTTTTTCATCTAACACATACACATCATGAATTTTGGCTCCCTGCACTTTCAGAATTTGAGTGCAAGTACACATCCACAATGGGTATACATCCATAGCCACAATTGTGCCCAGCCAGTGCATAGCCTATTCCACATGCCTGGTCTGCTTGTGCATACTTATGCATCCAAGTGTGGAAGCACTTAGGCAGTTAAACAATTGCCATTTAGACGCAAAAAGAAATAGAAGTTCACCCTGAGTGAGTCTTTCAGAGGTAACCCCTATGCACTTCATTATGAGTACAGTGATGGAAATGTACCAGTGGCTACTTTATTTAATCCTTTTAACATAGACTAACTTTTACTAAAAACTAGTTTATTCCAGCTAGTTAAGTGACAGAGAAAAAATATTTACTAGGTGGGAGCTGGCACCAATATTTTAGAGTAGGAATTTTTTTGCAGTGGAAGACTACAGTGAATCCTCTTGAATATCCTGACTTGGAAAAGGACAGCACGTTTACCTAGCTTAACATGTCACGCTGGGTTTGATGTCAAGAAAAAAACAACTCTAGGAGCAACAGGGGACAGTAAACATTCTGCACGTGTTGATGTTTCTCTGATAACGTTGCTTTGAGATGCAATCTTCTGTCGCATGGAATTATGGGCATTAGTTTAACTACAGACTATTCTCCATTTACACATACTGTACACACAGAGCCAATCAGAATTTTACAATGGACATGAGGTTTGGTTGGATTGTCATGCAAAATAATATTTAAATATTGTGTGACTTGGTGAATGAGTGACCTGGCTGGTATACAATGCTTTATACAGGTGAAACCAGCATGACTGGGAAGGCAAATAACATTTGTTTGGGTTTTTTTAATGGGCATAAGCAGCAAACAAAAGCTCACACACACCTAAATAGACCATTTTTATTGAAAATCCTTATTAGCCCCAAACGTTTCCCATTTAAAGTGAATTTTCTCATTTTCTTCTAAAAAAAGGTTTGTAATGAATAGTAGCCTAACTATTCAAGAATCTGAATGTGATTGAACAGACTTGAATTGTAATCTCAGAGGTTTTTCCCTGTTTAACATTTGATAACAACAGAGCAGGACAGGTCCATTAGGAATGTTAATAACTCAACAGAGTTTTTCCCCTCTTTGGTACTAATGTTAGCCTTACCACATCACTCCAAAACAATAAAGCTTTGTGAAATGCAGCAGTTGCTTCTGCAGTCCAGCAATAAACGGTCTTGTACTTTTGGAAAAAATAAGAGAGGTAATATACTCTCTAAATGATGTTGTTACAGCACCTGTCTCCTAATTCATTTTCATTGGCTATCATATGTAAAAGCCTATCATTAGGCACCTATGTTAGGAAAAAAAAAATCTTTTCCTTGTCATATGCATTTGTTTTATGTGTAGGCTTGCATGTCCTTTCTGAAGTTTTCTAACTTGCAAAATGCCATTTCAAAATAGAAAATATTTGCAAAATCTAATTGCCATTTAAGAAAAACAAAGATGTATAATGGCAAGGTTTCACACACAAAATTTCACAAAATTTTTTAGTTCCATTTATCAACCCCCCTCCACACCCACCAGAGCATATGGCCTTCTCTTTGTGCAAATCAGCAGGCTTTGCTTAAAGTGGATGTTTCTATTAACACTGTGACTAATTACTGAAAACAAACATGTGTATGTCTGATCTCTGCTAACTGCCTCTATCAACCCATCTTTTCTTCCTGCTTTCTCATGCTAAGGGATTAGTGTTTCTCATGAATGTACAGTGGCCACTCAGCCTGTTAACTGGCATAAGTAACACAAGTCAAGTTCCTTCAACCACAATTGATATCAGATTTCAATGTATTTTACAATGATAAAAATATGAACAATGAAAGCCTTGTACAAAACCTCATTATAGAAATTAAACAAAGGACAAAAATGCAATCACAGGCAGTTAGTCATGTTTCACTCTGCACCCACTATGCTTCTCACAAATCAACTCAGGGGTAAGTGGGTGTCTACCTATTTTGGGCTGCAGAGTCAATGATTGCACTGGTTACAAAAACTGACATGTTTAAACCATGTACACCCAAAAAGACCTTCTAGGCTTGGGGTCTATACATGACCAGATCTAGGATTTTGAAAAATGTGTTGCACATCAACACACATTTTTTTCGGGCAAAGAGAAAGTGGAAGCTTTGTTAATATGCTAGGGGCTTAGCACTATACTATTCAGTTTCAGATCAAAGCAAAAAAAATGTATAACTCTATTGGAATGTGCCCTATTTTGCAATTAGATTATATACTGGTAGTAACCTTTAAAAAAACACAATAAACTAGGCAAATAATAAAGGGAAAATATTGTTTCATTAATTTTGTCATTATAGTTAAATGTACAGCTCTTTTTCAGCTTTTAGAATAAAATCTATCTTCCTTGAGTGTTTTGACAGTGCACCCAAGGCTTTCACTGTCAGCCACTTTCACGTGAGTCAAGGTTCAAATGAGTTAAGGTGTTTAGCCAGAACTCAGAACAGTCTGCAGGGTTGTGAATGGATAAGAGACGTTACCAAAAATGGTTAACAAATAGCAGAACTACATAAGAAAGGATAGTTTCAAAGCAGAACATCAACTATCTAATCTCTGCCTCTTCTACCTTCCTCCCACAGCCTTTGCCTCTCTCCCACAACTCCCCAGTCGCTGATTCTCTCTCTCCAGTTCCCCAGTTGCCTCATCCTCTTCCTCCTGTTTACTGTCAAGGGCCATGTGGACTGCTCCATCCTGGAGCACAGCACATGGAAGTTCAGCCCTTGCCTGGCCATGCAGTAGTGTTGGTGCTGCTGATTGGCCAGGCAGGGGAAGGAGTTCCTTGCTCTGTGCCCAGGAGAGACCCCAGCCCAAGGCAGAGCCTTGCCGTGCCTGCCAGTAAGGGGGAGGAAGAGGCAGGGCAGAGCAGAAGTTGCAGAGGGGAAGTGGAGATGGGGCAGAATGCTGCTGTGTGTCCAACTCTGGCCCTGAATCTGAGTTGGGACCAGAGTCAGAACCACAGCGGCCACCTGCTCCCTCCTCCACTTTATATGCAAATATAAGATGAGGAATTTGAGGGGAAAATCCTCATCTTATCTTTAAATATAAGATGTTTGAGCACTGACATGTCAACTCCTTCTAAAATCTATTCTTTTGTTAGCTCTGCCCTTGAAGAAGTGACTATCAGGCATTGAACATTTGTGGACACTGGTGAAACAGAACAACTTGCTGCATGTCTCTTGCTGAAGCACTGGAGACTAGTTTAAGCAGCTGGCAAACTGAAAGAGGATGCAGGAATAGATTTCATAGCTACAATGAGGTATGCTATTGGTCTGACTAAACAGCAGTGGGACTGGCTATCAATCCAGTTCAGTGCAAGTTAGAGGTAATGATGCAAAAATCACACAATTCTACATCTGCTGGTTTTCAGAATGCACACTGTGTTTTAGATCCAATTCCTTGTCACTCCTCATATTGTTGCACTTCACATGGGGTGTTTCCTTTCTAAAACAACTTGCCTTTGGGCTTCATGATTTATAAGGAAACATAATTCTGTCACTGCACTCTGGTATTTAATTCTTCCTTTGTCATTAGTGTCTGCCCAGTGCAGCCTGAGGATGCCAATATGCTCAGTGAACTGTGCATGCACTTGGGTTTGTGCCCATGCCTGGAAGCTGGGGTTTGAGCCAGACAGAACAAGATGGCCTTAGCCTTTAAGGAAAGACTGTTTACATCCTTTGTGTCATCTACCCTCTGGTTTATGTGCCCCCATGATACGTTTCTTGTTGCAATAATAAATGCTTAACTTCTCATGCAACATTTTCATCTTGGATCTGAAAGTTCTTTAAAGGGTGGGTAAGTACCATTAGCTCCATTTTATGGCTGGAAAAATAGCAGCACAAGTGTGAAGCAACTTGCTGAAAGTTGCACAGCTAGGCATCAGAACCAGCCAGAAATTAAGTCCTATATCCCATTCTTGTCCATTGTACTATTTGCACTCTGCTTCCATTTCAATCACCCTTTCATCTCAGTGATTCCTTCTTCTTTCTCTTTCTTTTTGCTCTTCCCATTCTAAACCTTGTGACAGTGTGAGGAAAGAGCACAGAATCCAAGAGGTGGGACTAAGAGTTTGAAGGATGGCTTATTTTAGATTGATGTCAAGGTATCTTCTCTACCTCTTCTGGATGCTAGAGAAGTACTAGTGTGATTCTTAAAGTAAGGCACAGTAGCTGAGAGCTCTGATTAGTGCTTATCTGTCTCTTCCTGGACTTTCACATGCTAATTTTGTCATAATCATCAAAATAACAGCAAAGCCATAGTAGATACTGGATCATACAGAAGATACCCACACTGATTATTGTGAGGCCTGAAGGGCTAGGGACAGACATTAAAAAAGCCTGAGCTTGAATTGATTCATTCTTTGCAGGTTGGTCCAACCTGGCTTGGCTAAATCAGTTTTGTAACCAGACAGACATCCCTGAAATGCAGGCACATGCCTGCAGTGGCTCAGGCTAGAAGCTGGGGGGTGCTAAAGCAGTCCTCCCTTCCCTTGCACAGTACTGAGCTGGGCAGGGGGGGCATAGCCAGGACCCAGCAGGACACTCTAATAACCCAGCAATGATAACAGTGTTTATCAGCCTATTAAGAAAATAACAGAGGGACATTAAGTTACCTGTTGATTCTACCTGTTGATTCAGCACCAACCATAGCCAGCATGTGGTCTCCTATCTAATATACAGACATCTCCTCAGCAAAGCAGAGGGGAGGGGGGAATTCCTGCTTAGCAGGGAGTGGCGAGGAGGAAGTGAGGAGAAACTTACAGTCTCTGGAGCTGCAATTAGGGAGAAAAAGGGTGGGACGAGCCCTGCTGTGGAGCGGAGAGTCCCACCTAGCCCAGAGTATGCTGGGATGCTGGAGGAATCTGATTTATCCTAAACCAGGAAGTGGTCTGGGACAGACCTTGCATAAACTCATTTGAGCCAGATCAGTTAAGTCTGATATGACATTCAACCAGGTTTATCTCAAACCAGTTTCAGCCATTTTCAAACTGGTTTATGTGCACTGAACATCTGTTCTGTTACAGGTTTACACCAGTTTCTGATCACCGGTTTATGTACAATCTGTCCCTAGCCCTGATGACTGAGCTGCTCTACCACTGCTGGGGGTGATCGCTGAAGAAAAAGAATGAAGCTGTTGGCTTGTCATCATGTCATGGGGAGGAAGCATGTACTGGTGCTCTGTGTGGTTCAGTACAGATGTTCACTCTATGGAAACTTCTAATGCATCTAAAATAAATTCTACTAATTCAATAGGGTACAGTGTTTTTTTTCCCCTTTCGTTGTGGTTTAAAACAGGTAAGTCTTAATTTTGTATTGACATGGGAAGGACAGAAATAAAAACTTGGTTCTCAATTTAGTTTACTTCTGCCATAAACTTCTGTTGTAAGACAAGAGACACCTCCAAGGTTATGGACACCTGACATGATTATTGTGAATTAAATTACCCCAATGTGTTCTACAGTAAGATACCACACATTCTGCAAGTGGTTACTTTATCTAGATTCAAATGATGTACTGTGTAGTAGGACAGTGTGTAGTATATTTGCTCCACTTTTACTTCGATGGAAAGTCAACTTACAATGTAGAAAATGTGCTGTGTACCCACCTCAGCTGAATCACAGATACACTGTTACCTTTCACTAGGATGCCAACAAGTTGTTAGAGCACTGAAGAAAACTACAGAAGGATGCAAGAAGAAAGAATCAGCCATAAAGAGCAGTTAAATCAACTATAAAATACATATTTATATATAGAAACCCTTCTCCCCTCCCTATGGTCAAAGCACTGTGCATGTGCAAAAGCTATGTTTCCCAAAGTTATGATTCAGAGAAATGGGATGGTGCAGTTCATGTCACAAATGGGAACATGGCAGTTCTCATGCCTCACCTGTGGCAGCAAAATTTTCCTTTTCTGCAAATACTCCTCTTTTGTATCCCTCCAAGAAATCAGACAATACCAGGTTTGACATAGTTATTCTGCAAATCATATCCTCCTTAACTTGTTCTAATCAAGTGACCTAAAGAAAAATATATTACATTAAAAGGGTTGTCTTCCCAACTATATAGTCGATTCAATAGAAGATATCACCTACCTGACTCAAGGTTCAGGTAGTAGTATTTCTAGGTCAAGTGGACTGAAAGAAGCACCAAAGATGACACCTAATTTTCTCCTCAGTTTATACAATCTTAAAAAATCCCCTAAATGATAATGCTATAAAGCAGAACCTCACAATTTAAGCCATTCAGCAGGTTGGTATGTTTCAAGTGAGCTGGCAGATAGATGTTTTCCTTTTTTTAGAAGCTGCCATTTTTTGGAAAGTATGATCATAGGGAAGTAGGGCTGGAAGGGACCTCATAAGGTGGTCTAGCCTAGCCTCCTGCTCAGGGAGGCAGGAGCATCCCTGACTAAATCATCCCTGCCAAAAGCCTGTCTAACCTGCTCTAGAAAGTCCAGGAGATTATACAGCTTCTCCAGATAGCCTGGTCCAATGCCTGACCACCCTCATAGTCAGAAAGATCCTCTCAATCTCCAATCTTAATTTCCTTTGTTGATAACCCATATTTCCTTTCCAGTAGAAAGTTACAGTATTGCCACTGGAATTTAATGGTGGTACAAACAAAGGGAAGAAAAACTGAACTCTGTTTATCTTTTTTGATGTAATCTGTCCAGAGTTAAGAACTCTTAGCTGCCAGTATCTCCTGATTAACCAAAGAAAGGGTACATCAAGCCTCTGATTTCAACGGGATCCAGCATAAATGTTCTGTTTTCTTTAGGTTTGTTTTTAAGACCCAAAGATAATTCAGAAAAAGCAATCAATGGCCTTGAAAAGGATTTTAAGTATGAGAAAACAGTACTAGAATGCGCTAAAATCTATAGCATATTGGCTAGCTAAGTACACGAAAAAGACCATTACTCATCTTTGCAATGCTGGTCATTAAAAATATGCCTTGGTGCTTACAAGTTCCCACAATGGATTTATAGATTCTTTGCTCTATAAATCTCTTCTGCTTTTTTAATTTAAGGAAATATAAACAATCTGCTCCATTTATGCAGCACAGTAACTACTGCTATATATTACAGCATACACTGTCTCCTGGATATATCCACATACCCATCATTGGTCCATACCAAAACAAAAAACTATTTTCAAAGAGTTATCTATATCAGGGTAAGTAAGAACTCTTAAAAGATGCATCCCTTTTTCATCTGTTATTTTTTTGTTCCAATTATAATTTATTTGAGGTAGAGGCCATAACTTTTTTTTACTATCTAAAAAATGCTGTGCATTTGTGCATGTCTACAAATGTACTATATTAATGATATGAAAAATGGGTGCAAACTTATAGTTTGTTTCTAGAGATGGAATGCTTACTTATGCCCTACCTGTATTAGAATGCACCACTTTGAACAGTCTTTTACTGTGTCCAATTACCAGCCATTATGGATTTCATAAGGTTCCCTCTTTTGATCAGGTTCATTCAACAGTGGGAGTTTTCACCACCTTTTTTTTATCATGTTAGAAAATGGAAATAGATAGCTAGAAAAAGGTTATGCCTAAAATTACAGTGAAGAGGCACCCTTAAAGTGCTTGGGAAACCCATGAAAGTAGGTTTTGGTTTGTATTTGAAGGCAAACCAGGTTTATGGTTAAAGTTCCATGATAGCAACATGTCATGAGGTGTCCTTATGAGAATTCAGCTTTATGCAATCATGAAACAGAAAACAGACTGGTTATGGGCTTCCTATACCCAAAACCTATGGCCCAATTCCTCTAGAATCCCAGATCACCTGGCATCTGAAAGGGAGATTAAATTTAGGGAGTCTTTTTATGATCTACTATGCTGCATTATCCTGTATTGAGGACAATGACTTGTAAGACAGTCATTCATAGAGAATGTCTCAAAATTAAGTTGCACAGAGAAGGTGAGAAATACAGATTTTAACATTTTTATTACACAGTAAAGAATACAACAATACCTGAATCATACTTTAAAAGATTCACAGGTTGACAGACCATACATTACAGTCCAACTAAAGAAAAAGGATAAACAAGAAACCACAGTTCAGACATAGTAGACTTAAAAGCTCAAGAGTATGCTGACAAAAGCATGATGCCTAGACCCCGCCCCCCCAGTGTTAGTCTACCATTAACTTGTGGTACATGTCTGAATTAAGTATTGCACAACAACTTTTCTTTTTTTCACAATAATGTCGCAGAACCCAAAATAAAAATAAAATAAAAATTAAAATAAGAAAGTACTTTCAAATCTGCATTTCAACAGTCTCCAATTTTTTTCTCTGTCCCTTGAGGAATTCAGACAACATGGAGTCACTTTCTTCCCCTAAAAGTATTCCAGACGTAGGCATGCTTTGCATAAGTAAACCAGCCTTGTAATTTTTAAATCCCCAAGACATGCACCTACATAAAAAAAAAAAAAAAATAAAAAAAAATAAAAGAGAGACAGGCAGCCCCTGTCACACACAGTCTCATGACAGAGAAAGAGAGATAAAGAGAAGAGTAAAAGAGACAGAGAGAGAAGAGATAGAGGACGCCCTATTCCTATTAGCGACCACCATTCAGTTATAATCCAATGAAGTTAATTTTGCTTTTTTAATGTGTTATACCTACAAATTATACTCTCACATAGCCTGTATATAAGTGACAAGCAAAAAAGGAAAGTAACAAAAGTTTTTTTCTTTCTCTTCTTTAGGTTTATGAGGTCTGCATTGTTACCAAGAAGTGATATGGTTTGCAGCTGTATGAGCTTTACTTTTGGTATCCTGGTTCTTTTGTGCCCATTTGGTTTGACTAGACCAGTTTTTGTTAGCTACTGGTGCAATATACATGCTGTCAGAGGTAGAGTGAAACTTTTTGCCACTGAGGAGACTGTAGCAAAACAGGAGAGGAGGAGGAAGAGGAGGAGGAGATAGAGCTCAGAGTTAGGGGGTTTTTTTTGTTTTTTTTTTATTTTTTTGTGTTTTTTTGTATTTGTTTTCACTCCGGGTGCCCTGAATTAAAGTAATGAGACATACTGTACTAATCCTTATTTTACACACTAGTGTTAAAGAGTAACAGTGCTGTTTCACATACATCACAGCTTCTAGAAATAAAGACATATGGGTATGACATACCTCATTTTTTGGGATTATTTAACCCTTCATAGATTAGAACATATAATAGCTCTATAAGAAAGGACTGTCCAGTGTCACAAGCAGACTAGAAACCAGAGTGAGGTCAAATGAGTCTGGGAGCACCATGGTAAAATATAACCCATTCTGGTTATATGCTTTAATTTCACTTTAGGCAGCCATGCAGGCAGACTGACTTCTGATAGGCAAGATTTATTTACTGAGCAATGTGGCTTAAACTGAAAGCAATATAAATATAGGAACAAGATAAAGAAAAGGTGGGAAGTGACAATGTCCAATCTTCAATTTAAAGCAAGTGTGTTATGTTACATGTCTGCACTAGGTAGCATTAGGGTTCTCTAGTGGTTAACCTAGGGAGTCAGCAAACATGAGGTCTAGTCCTGATTCTGCCACAGACTTCCTGTTTAACTTTGGGCAAGTCATTTAACATCTCTGTGCTTTTATTTTTATTGATAAAAGGTGGATAATACTTATCCATTTTGAAAAGCAGTTTAGGTTCCTAAAATAAAAGGCATTATGCAAGGACAAAGTATTCTCAGAAATAGTGTTTCAGATACCTTGTACATGAGAGTTTTGTCCAAAGCTTTTAAAAAAGTCAGGTATACATAGTCTGCATTTGGCAATAAAGCACATAACCATATCTTGGGCTACTGTATTCACAACTAACAAGTAGTTCTGGTCTGGACCCTGGACAATGAAGGGTTAATGGATTCACACTATACCTTGCTGAACATGTTTAACCTGCTGATCATTTGGAAAGTAGTACTGGTGCTTTTCAAAATTCAGATTTTGGTCCATCAGATCAGTCTTTGGCTGACTTCCCTTTTTGTAATAATACTGTATATAACCTGGCATTCAGCAGTGTTAAAGCTGTCAATCTACACCTCAGCATTAGGAGCTCTAATTATTTTTTTTGTAAAATCAGAAAGACTTAACGACCTTACAGTGATATGCATGCACTGTCCTTTTTTAAAGTATGATATCTTGTTTATTTTATTTATTTATTTT
>JAGPOW010000261.1:41559687-41577187 GCA_030014935.1 Caiman crocodilus | reverse complement strand
AAGTAATATTTCTAAACTACAAAAAAAAAAAAAAATCCTGATTACAGAACAGAACAAAGACCTAAATCCAAAGCAATATTTTAAGGAAATGAAACATTTAATTGGAATCAAGTGGCTTCTTTGGACAATATCATAGTGCTAGCTCTAACCTTTTTCTGGCACTGGACCTTTTTGGCAGATGCAAGAACAGTAACTGTCCTCCAGATTGAAATCAGATGTATGTGGCATTCTCAATTTAAACGATTAAACACAGACTAAACCAGGTAATTACAAATACATGTGTTGGGGACTTTTTCCCCCTCAATTTGTAAAATTGTTCCCATCTTTAAAAACACTTTTAAAAAAGGTGGAATTACCAGCACACAGAAACAGATGTGTTTTGTAGCTAAACTGTTGGGAATTCAGACTTCATATCTGACATCACCTGGTTTTGATTCAGTATTCATTGTTTCAGGTTAATTCTGCTTCATCTCAGCTCTAAAGTAAGACCATCCTACCAGCTCTGGGTGAGTAGGATAGCTTCACTATATTTTAAATCTATGTCAATTAAAAAAACACCTTATTCACAAAAAGAAAAACAACTATACTATAAATAAATTAGGCCTGTTTACATAGTAACTAGTGAGATGCAATTCTTCTTGGAGCATATTTGCCTACAGTTACTGTTGAAGTGGAAACAGTCTTTGGTTTCCAGCACTGAATACAACCCATATTCCACTTATGCTACAATCAAAGTCTCTTCGGAAAGCTCTATCGCCTACGCTATTGAATCCATTTGCCACAGAACAGGTGCAGGAGTCTTCCTTATGCTGATCTGACTACAGCATCAGGACCACACATGGTAAAATTCCTTTGGTTTTGATGCTGGAAAATGTAGTGTATATCTATTTAAATTTCTTAGCACAAGAATCTTCTAAACATCTTCTGTTTGCCTCTCTCTAAGTTTGAACTTGATGTGCTAACTCACACTTATCTGAAGTGTTTATTCCTCACACATTTGCACAGTGACAAATTACAAGATTCAACATTGGATTCTAAAACCCCTGTGTATCCCTTTCTCCTGATATCAGGAAAGACTTTTGGTTTGGGAAGTGCAGGGATAAAGCCTCCCCCCATTCCCCCCACCCACCCCACCCTAGGGCTTCAAACAGCTAGACCTCTGGCCCAGCCTTAATAAAAGAGAGATCATGCAGCAGACACTATCCTAAATCCATTTTTAGTGATAGTAAATAAGTATTAATTTACATTTCAAGGGTATTTTGTGACTGCTTATTTTTATTATCTTCAATATCAGATGTTAATCATCAGTCTGTATACATCTTTGAACGTTTGCTAAATAAGTGCAAGATTTTATTAAGTTACAAGTCATTCTACAACTCTCTAAGTGATTACTTAATGTGTATACATTGGCTGGTACATGCTTTTGTCCACCACACATATCATTTATAATTTAACAGGTCATTACAACTTTAGTGTAATTGTGGGAATAAAAGCACATAACATTCATTTTAAAATTATTTCATTTTATGATTCACATTTAGGCACAAAATGATTGCATTTAAAAGCACTAGAGAGCAGTTCTTAAGTGTAAATTAGCATAAGCAAAAATGAATGAATATGGACATTTGCATTGTCATAATATCTATATTTTAAGACATACAATATACTGTCCCACAACAGCTTCTTTTATAGATTAACAGGCTATTACTAATTTTGGAAGGCACCTTTCAAGGTATAGGTACTGTGTGCCATGCATTCCATATTGTAGCAGTATTGTCTAAGAAATTGAGGGAAGTTTATTTATTTAGAAGGCAATTATGTAACTAAGGAATTTACATGATTCTGGGTTTTGTATAACTCTGTAAGTACTGGCTTAATATTCTACAACATCAATTCTTGTTGCATTTAGAATTCCAGAGGCAGCCAAAACTAGAATCTGCCAAGCTGATTGATAAGACTCCTCTCTATGATCCTCCTGTGTACTCTGCCTAGGGCCACACAGAAGGCCAGGTTCTCATCTTACATAACTCAAAATTTAGCTTTACTGACTTCAAAGACAGATTAACTTGATGGAAATTTGCTACACAAGTCCAGGTGAGGATCTGGCCCTAAATCTGGTTCATAGGTTACATTTTTATTACTCAGAATGACACTCCATGCATCTCCTACAACTGGCAAAACGCAGCTAATCTTTGTTCAAAAAGTTTGAGACAAAAGCTGGTCCTCTAGGTTCTAGTCCCACTGTATTTCAAGGTTTACCAGCTTCAAATAGAAAAGATGCTGGAGATTCTAGTTAAGCTCTGTACAGAGACAGCCTGGTAAAGTCCCTCTTAACTTCTATAGTACATACTTCTAATGGTAAATTGTTAAGTAAACAGAGTCCTTTGGGACTGGAATCTGGATGACTACAATCTTCCTGGTTGTCAAAAAGACTAGCTTGATGTCCCGATAGCTTAAATCACTCAACTGCCTGTTGAATCAAATGCTCTACTTTTGTTGTACCATTAGATCCACATTTTGGAGATAAATAATAGCTTTATCATTGTTCAAAATGCGGTTTCCTTTTTTTTTGATCCTACCCTGTGAGCACTTTGGCAAACCAGCTAGTAACTCAGGAACTTGTTTGTCCTTGTGAAAATTGTTGGACTAAATATTAATTCTGCAGTCTTTATCTTTGAGGCTTCTCACACTCGGCTGTGTGTTAACTCTTTTACCCCATGATCTTGGTTTTATTGAGCAACTTAAACTATATATATTTACAGATATTTTAAATATTTATTTTAAATATTTAATGTATTCTAACACTTTCTGTGCAGAATCAAAATGGGTCTCATACAAAAAAGGCAAGGAAACAACCCCTTACCCCCTACCTTAAAGTATTCAAGAAATATGTTGCCATGCTATGCAGTATTACTTTTTGCCAAAGTTTTTGATGTTCTCCACTGCACTAGGAAAGTCAATCACAGTATAGTATTTAGGACTTGGACAAAATATACTTTTTACTTGCTTTAAAAGGAGGAGAGGGAGCTGCCACTTGGGAGCAGGCATCAGCTGTTATGATTTAACTCTTACATCTGCATGATACAAGTGAGCCAAATTACTCTTTGACACAGTGAAACAGGGTTAAAGTTGGTACAATTTTACTACACCTGTATCACTACAGAATCATGCAGGTGTAACAGTTACATTGGAATAGGTGACAGTGTCCTTTTATACCAATGCAACTGCAAAATCTTTCTACACTACAAGAGCCTGTCTGGTGGAAGTTACACTGTTACAGTCATTGTAAGGGATGAAAGAATTTGAAACCTGGCACCATAGGTTAATCAATAAAGAGAAAAACAAAATATCCATTCTTTATTGAGTGCACAGTGGTATAAAAGAGGGATATGCTATAAAAAAGCATTCTAAAAACAATCTACATATATTTAGATAGAACTTACCACTGTTAAGCATGATTTTCTAAGAGGCCTCAAAGGATTTGGAGGTACTGAAAATTTCAACCACGCTCCATCTGAAGTTTATTCACAGGGTGGCAAAATGGTGCATCTAGCCAGCAGCTGGACTCCATTTCTCAGTAGCCCCTGCCTGGGGTGTGGGGGCAGTGGATCTCAGGTCTGGACCATGCTGTCACCGCTGCAAAATCCTGGCTCTGGAGCAGCTCCCTGTCCTGTCAGCACTGCTGGGCTGATCTTTATAGGTCCCCAGGTCCCCGCACTGTCACCGCTCTGCCGCTCCTGGGGCCTCCATAGAAACTAGCCATCAGCATGGGCTGATGCTGCTGGGAAATGGAGTCTGCCACATACCCAATCTGGCCCGTGGGCCACATTTTGCCCGCCTCTGAGTTAATGGGACTTGCGCTCCTAATTTACGCTGAAAATGTTATTCATAATATCTAAGTACATGCAAAGCTGTTTTAAAGCTGCAGAAATCTGTTATTAGGTAACAGCTGACAGCTAAATACATAGGGCTTACAAACCCTTGATGTTTTATTGTTTAGGAAGCCAAGCTGTGACTGCCAAATAAAATACATTAACCTAAGAAAGTGTTTATTTTGCAGTGGGCATAAAAGTGGGGTTTTGTCTACATGTCAGCCTAAAAAGTTGACTAAGAGTGACTAGCTGATAGAATTCTGACCACTAAAGATAAGGGTGATATTCACATACGTCATCAACAAATGCTATATAAACAAGTCCTAACACTACACACTTCTTAAAACAAGTTACACATTTGTTTAAGCAGATGTCAAGACAAAAAAAATAGCATCTGCTTTAACTAAAGTGAACTTTAACATTTATATTGTCCTTCGTCAAGAGCAGTGAAGAACATAAAACACTGTGAGCATAAAACTTTTCAGGGGCATTTTTCATTGGAGAAGCAAGACAGATGTTTTAATTTTTTCAGTAATCTGGGCAGTAAGTCTCTTTGCTAAGCTGTTCACTCTTACTATTAAAATTGATTTGCACAATGCTACATCACAGCCAAAGCAAGCACAGCCATTATTAAAGAAGAGGCTGATCACACATGTTTCAGTGCTTAGCCAAATCAGCTACTGATGAAAGGATCATCCTTTGCCTAGTTTCCCTTTTTATGCAATTGCAAGGAAATTATAAAGAAATCATTTGTGGTTCTGAAATGGTTATGCTGACAGGTAGACTTGCTCCTGTCCTGCTGCTGTTACACCCACAATCACTGCAAGAGGCGTTGTTTACTTCCAACACCAAATGCCTTTGACTTCATTGCTCCACTTTGGAACTTGTAGCGTGCAAAGAACTAAAACCAAAAACGTGAGTCTAGGCCCATCTCCATGCTCATGGAGAAATGCCATGAAAATTGATATTTTTACAGATACAGATATGGAAGATATTATATTAAGGAAAAAGAACCAATAATTTAAACAAAAACAAAAATATTTGGCAAGGAATTTGGCTGAGCCAGAAATTAATTAAGGCCACTTGTGGACCCCTAAAAATAATTTGACCAGAGTAACAGACCCCTTTCAACTGTAAGTGTGGGTATTCATATACTTTTGATTGATCATAGTCATCTTTCATGGACCCCTCAAATATAGTCTATAGACCCCCAGGGCTCCACAAACCACAGGTTGAAAACCACTGCTCTACAGATATCTGGTTCAATGCTTTGCCTCTATAGCATCTCATTCTGCCACTGTGGCTAGATGGACCACTGTCTCTGACCCAATATGGAACTTTCTTTTGTTCTTAAAAGAACAGGTAGGTGATTTCTTATGGTCCTTCTCTCTATGATTCTGTAGTGCTTGGTTTTGTATTACTGGATGAGTATAAGACGACATAATAAGCACTTTTGAGAAGGGCAGTTCCACACAGTTACCTTCTCCCATGCTGTATTTTCTCCTTATTTCTTCTTCTTATTGCAGAGCTTCAGATTTATTATCAAATCTTCCCTTACTGCTCACATCTCACTTTGCTTTACATTGTTCAGCTTTCTTCTGGCCTTGATCAAAATGTACTTTGGGAGACAAGTTTTCTCTGTTTAACTCATCACAAAGCCTTGGAGAATCCTATGAAATTCCTAGCATGTTTAGTTGTATTTGTATCTATTTCTATATCTATCATAGAAAGTTGGGGTTGGAAGGTCATCTACTCCAACCCCTGCTCAAAGCAGGACTGTCCCCAACTAGATCATACAAGAACAACCTATACAAAATTTGAAATCTTAGCATGGCTTTTCACTCCAGAAGAGAATGCAGAAAGCATGGTGATTACAGAAAGCATGGCCAAGCATATAGAAATTAATATTAAGCATTTTCATTGTAGGATCACCAAAAGGTTCCCAACAGGCCAGGGTTCCATGGTTCCAGACAACTTATAATGGCATTATAAGCTACAGTCCTTGGTGATATATGTGCCTCTACTTAGTTTTCAATGTAAGAGCAAATGAAGGGTGAGAAGTGACACATCAAAGGCAGAATGAGTAGCAGTCAAAGCTGCCTGTGCATTGACCATTTCAGATTATGGCTCAGGGAAGGTTGAATAAAGTTACTGTAAATTAGAATAACAGGTGATGTTCATTATGCCTTTCTCTAGACTTGAGGCAACAGCTATTGTTAATATCACACCTATTTCTAGAGCTGTACTTTGCCTGAAATTATGCTTAAATGTTTTAAGAACGTAGGAAATTGTGTGTGGCTGGAACAGGTTTAGTGTAGATGTAAATTCATATATATTTGTATATGTAAATTCAAAGATTTTAGCACCATGCCTGTAACCAGCTCTACTAACCCTGTGCAGATAGAAATTCAAAGAGGGTTATACCATGACCAAATAAGGGTGGATTTTCACTGAAAGAGCAAGAACCTATGCTGACACTAGAACACATTTCTATTTTTGTCTCAAACTTGAATCTCACCAGAACTCTTCTACAACCCCCCACCTCCAAAACCCCCCAGACTCCTAAAGCCCTCATCCATTGTAAAACACTAGAAAAACTATTTTGCTGTTGGTCAAACAAGTTACTGACCAATTTTTATACCTTTCCAAAGAAGTCAGAGGGTAATGATGGGAAATCTCACTCAATTTCTAGGATTTGGTAAAATTAAGAGCAATTGAAATTAAGGACCTAATACATTTTAGCTATTAGAGGTAGGTATTGCAACCAGCCCCCTCTGTAATATACATAGAAATGTGTGTGCACACAAAAATCTGAACCAAACTTTAGTTTTTCTGCTGAATTGGTTTCATATATTCTACAGCCCTCACACATTTGAGTAATCCCATGGATTCTGATTTTACCATTAATGCCTATATAAAATCACAGCTATGGGATGAAGCCACTACATTTTATTTAAACTATATTTTAAGATGTGGCTTGATCTTGCTAGGAGGGCTGATTCTTCCTTAAGGATAGGATAAACAGGGCTGTGAACACCGAGTACCTGCAAACACTGTTTATACACAGGATCCTGGCTATAATGGATACTCTTTTTTTATCCATATCTCTTTGACATTAGGCTAAAAAAAACACATTGTTTTATTTATATTTGCAGGAAGTTATCATCCTGGTTGGAAATAAAACTAGAATGTAAAATAAAGATGGCTATTACTCTGTTGCCACTTTCTGAAATGTTATTGTTCAGGGGTAAAATTTCAGAATGCACACTATGCGCCTCTTGCAATATATATGTATTTGTAGTAGAAAGGTTTCTGTATATTGGCAGACAAGTGTTGCAGCTAGCCATCCTACTGTACATTGACTCATTAAACAGGCATAATTTACAATTTCCTCTTAGGCATTTACATTTGAAATTTCAGCTTTCATAATAAGAATCTCTTGTATGTACACATGACAATGAAAGCACTTTAATGATCATAACAAATACTCTTCCTGTGAATGTACTACAGGGAAAAAAAATCCTTGAATATCTTAGCTACAAAATGCCAATAAATTGAATTTATGTCTCATTTAATTGTGCAGTGGAACAGTTAGTACTTAAAGGGTATGTACACTTCCCCTAGTCTCTTTCTTCCTGAGAAACTTTCAGAGGCTGAAAATCAATTCCTTTTGTCTCCTCGTTATTCATCTGTTACACATTAAGGAGGAACTCAGGGCATCCAATGAGCCCACAATAGTCTTTCATCTCCAGAAAAGCCTGTTATGAATTAAACTCTTATGCTCCCTCAAATTATGGCTACGTATTGCAGTATGCCACCTATTTATCTGCTCGTGACTTTTGCAGTGTTGCAACTAACTAATTTGAGTCTTTCAAGCTAAGTCACTCTTCTACATTACTAGCTAATAGAGTGTATTAAAAATGTTTTTACAATAATGTACATAAATATATATCCACACAAAATATAGTATTACATATTTCTCTCTCATTCTCTGCAGTATGTAGAACTTACATTAGAGGTAGGCAACATTTTTGGTCAGAGTGCTGAAAAAAACCTAAATGTCTACCTTGCAACATGGCAGAGTGCCGGCATGACAGAAAAACAAAACTGAGGTAGTGGATACATGGTGGGATACACTGCATGTTATTATCATTAATAAACCTATAAGTTGCTTTAAAAAAAAAAAAGAGAAGGAAATACTAGGTTTTCTAAAAATTCTAAATCTGGTGACAATAAAAAAACCTTCATCTACTACCTTTGTTCTTGTGTTTTGTTTTTTTTTGTTAAGTATGTTGTGATGAGAGAAAAAAAAGAGAAAAAGAAAGAGAAAAGGGAGAAAAAGGAGAGGAAAGAAAAAAGGAGAGAAGAGACAAAGAGGTAAACAAAAAAGGAGAAAAAAAAATAGAGAGAAGAGGAACAGGGGGAGAGAAAAAGGAGAGAAGAAAAAGAGAGAAGAAAGAGATAAAGAGGGAGAGAGAAAAGAAAAGGAGAGATAAAAGGAAGATAAACATGAAAAAGGAGAGAAAAAAGAGGGGGGAAGAAAAAGAGAGAAGAAAGAAAAAAAAGAGAGAAAACAAGGAAAAAGAGAAAGAGAGTGTGTCATTTGCCGTCTAGGTCTCCCATTGCTATCGGCTGTGGCTTGGGCTCGCTGGTCCAGGGCAGTGTCCTTGGGAGGGAGGCCGCAACACCCCAGCAGCAGATGCCAGGGCAGGGGCACTCAGGCCTCCCTGACAGTCTCAGAGTAGGGGGAGCCCAGGGTCCAGGGTTGGGAGGATGGGCCTGGACAAGGCTCAGGCAGACAGGTGCCACATCCCACCTGAGCAGGGGCAGTATCAGGATGCTAGGCACTGGGGCCGGGTGCTCAGGGTAGGGCCTGGATGGCCTGGGCAGAAGTAGGCACAGGGGGCCATACTGCAGGCAGGCAGGCCTGGCTGCGCCCTTGGAAAGATGGCAACCAGAGGAGAGCAAAGGCTGGGTGGGATGTGAGGGCTACCCCGGGGTCCCGCAGACTTGGGCCACAGTGGGCGAGGTGGGATCAGCCCATGCATCTCCGCGGGGATGGGCCGCAGCTACCGTGCCTGTGAGAGGACGCTGCTTGGCCAGGGCATGACGCCAGGCTCTAGGTTTGGCCTCCCTGTGCACAGTGCACGTGGGGCAGAGCTGCCGCTGGTGCAGAGGCCCAGCTGCAGGAGTCACCCAGGCCTTGGGAACAGCTGTGGCAGGCAGCACTCAAGGCTGAGCCAGCTGGGAGTCTCCAGCACAGGGCTCTCCGCAGCACCTGCCCGGGCCCCAGCCTCACCCACCCACAGCTCCCCTCAAAGGGCTGGGCCAGGCTGGAGGGTGCAGCTCAGGGCCAGGAGGCAGGGTCTGCACAGTGTAGGCTGTGTCCCTGCCTGTGCCCCCAGTGCCTGCCATGGTGCTGGAACTTGTGGCTGCTCCAGACAGCCCAGAGCAACAGCTTAAAAAAAAATTTTTCTAAAAAAAAATTTCTTTGCACACCTCCTGGCATGCTGAGGAAAATGTCCCCATGTGCCATTAATTGGCACACATGCCAGGGGTAGCCTATCTCTGACTTGCATAAAAATTATCTTTACTTTCTTTAAAATCTTTGTGTAAAGACAACAGTTTGTGAGAATAATGTCCCTCAGTTACAATATCTTATTATGGGATCTTCATAAAGTGGCAATCCAGAAATGAGGATTACGTAACAGATGATCTTTTGGTAATATTTAACTGGAATAAACTGTGTCAGGTTATAAGGACTTTTTAAATCAGGGCTCTCTTTTTGATGTGGATTTTAGCACTTCTTCTTTCTGTAAAAAATACAGAATTTCACTTTACCCAAAACTCTTGATCTCTATCAATAAGTGTACCGTTCTTTCACTCCTGAGCTCCTCTGATATACATACTGTATGGCCATCCCACAAAAAAAATTAAAGCTTCCATCAGATTCAGGTATGAACTGAGGTTTAAAATGCTCATTTCTATTTAATCTTTCTTTCTTGTTGTTTTATTTTTCTTCCTGCCAATACACTTTGTTCTACCTTTCAGCTCTCACACAACCCCAGTGGTTAAAGTAATACATTCTAATTAAGGAAGCAGGTTTGCAACTCCTCATAAACATTTTTTCCTACAGTAAGCCTGTGAAAGGCAAATAAACTACATTTTAGCTACCCTGTTCCAAACCTATTCAGTGTTGCCTTTTTCGGAAGTTAAAATGTCATTATGATTTATTGTTCACTCTGTTACGTCAGTCACCAATTTGAGTAGATTAAAATGTTTTAAAATAATACACTTTTAAATCTAAAAATATACAGTCTATGTCTATACTACTATCAAAGATGTTTCTCAGGTATATCTGACCCAGTTTAAAATTTGCTAGCTTGGTAACACCTCAGTGCAGTGCACCGTGATCTCTGAAAGAACTCACAGAACTAGCTTAGGTACTAGAAGCAATATAGCCATGATGGCTAACTGAATCGGACCAGGAGCTACTAATATGACTATGGGACTTCTGGTACTTAAGATGACTAGTTCAGGTATCTCTAGAGAGTATTTTAAGGGCAGCAGCACAGAGATCAGAGCTTCCTGCAAAACCTGCCTGAGGAACAGGATAAAGGACTCCAATGGTTAGCCTGCCCTGAGCTCCGTGCTACTTCATCAGTATCTACTGACCTAACTAGTTAAAGATACACTGCTGTTTGTGACTATGAGTTGCAGTGTAGACCTATCGTAAGTTTTCCAATTTCCTAGTAATGCATTATTCATATCCTAATTCTATCCAACCAGTTAAAGCTAATTCACAATATTTTTTCACTTTTAGACGTTTTTAAGACCCAGGTAGACAAAGCCTTTGCTGGGATGAGATAGTTGGGGGTAGTCCTGCTTTGAGCAGCAGGTTGAACTAGATGACCTCCTGATGTCCTCCCAACCCTAATTTTCTTTGATTATTTGAAATTAATCCCTGGCCTTTGACAATGGCATTTAAAAAAAAAAGGCAAATGAACAGCAACTGTTTAACTTAACTGTTTACTGAAAGAAGCAGACTAGATTCAGACTCTGACAGCTAGGATCTTCTAAGGTTATTTGGGAGTAAATATAGAAGTCCACTTTTCAGTGATCCTTACCTCACTGGAATCTTCCTGTTGATTGATAACAGCTAGTGCATCCTCTGCAGCTTGTCGCTTGGCTTCTGCAACAGTGCGCTCCATTTTAGCTCTCTCTGAAGTGATCATATCATGGGCTTTCCGTTCTGCTTCTGACACTGCCTTTTGCAACTCAGCCATCGCCTGACGTTTTACTTCATTGACAGCTTCCTCTACAAACAAGTCAAGAAGTCTTCGTAAGCATAATGGTACAGGACTGCTGTTGAGAGGGACTAATGCATAAAAGCAGCGTATACTCTGCTATATTCTGCCTCTTCACTTCCTGGAGCAGGAAAAAGAAGAACTTAACTCCCCAAGAACACTTAGCTAGTCTTCCTCTCTATCCCCATCAGCTGAAGAATATACAAAGTACTCAGATATCATGGTGATTATTTCTATAAATTTAGAAGTCTCTGATCTCCAATTATCCTTTTGTATCTTTTATGAATATCTTGCTTTGAAATTTATATTGAAGAGTACTACACTTACAAAAGAATTCTGTAAAAATAACTGAACGTGAAGTGAAATTGTAGGCATTTTTAACTCTGTAACATTTTGGTTTACAGATTATGTAGTGGCAGGACACATCCCTGAAGACATTAATAGGTACACACATTACACTCTTACTAGTATAAGTGATCAGAAACCGGTCTATACCCATAACAGAAGTCTGGCACACAAAACTAGTCTATACCCATGATAGAACACAAGTTTGGCACACATGGACTGGTTTAAAAGTGGCAGAACCTGGTCTAAGATATGCCCCTCCGCCCAAAAAAGGGGGTGAAGGTGGGGAATATGTGCTTGTGCTTTCTGTTTGCTACTGATCTAAACTACACTGCTTACAGAAAACTGCATAATTTAGATCAGCTCTGACTCGGGCTTTTTGAATGCCTGTATCTAGCCAAACAGGTTCTTTGGTATATAAACATGTGATGTAAAGAATAATGGAAATGCACTCAGAATTCATTTAAGTCTTTAAACAATATCAGTATTAAACAGATAATCTGATATTAGTCTTTTTAATATTATTTCCTGAGTATATAATTTTCTGATTTCAAACCTAAAATTTCACTTTAAATTGTGTCTTAACATTTGTGTCTTTGTATTACAATTTACCTACTAAACTCTGTTCCAACTCAAGACTTAATTTTGAAAAATATAGTCCTTGATTCAGCAAACTTCTGAAGCAAGTCAATACAGCTTAGGCACATACTTAAAACTGAACATGTGAGCAACTGCTTTAAATCTGAATTGATGTGTTGTTTTCAGATCATACAAATCAGTGCAACTAAAATATCTAGTATGAATTAGTACCAAACCTTCTACCATGCAAACTGTCATGAATTAGTTTTCAGTTTTTGATACAAGAAGTGTGCAAAGACTTTACTAATGTACAATCTTTCAATTAACAACTAAAACAAGTAATTTCTTCTTTTAAAAAATTAACTGCTCTAATTAAACAAGGAAACCAACCTCCCTCTGAATTAGTTTATCTAATATTCATCTTTATTCAAAGCAAAATGACAATGATTAATTGAAAATTTAATAAGCAGTACTTATTAACTTGGCAAACCTAGTACCAATTAACACTCTATTAAAACTAATTATGACATGTTTCATTCAAGTATTTGCACTTAATTGTTTCACCCACTTAAAAAGCACCTTAATTAAATGTTCTGTTTAATTAAAAACATAGATTTCTAATAAAATGTTTTACTTTGGATTAAAAGTATAAGCGCTACTAGTATGCTATGGTTACCTTGGGTATGTACAGTATTTCAGATGCTTTGATATATTTTATAGGCATATACTAACGTCCATAATGCCCCAACTTGTAAGTTCTGAGATGCACACTATACTTGATATCATGTTCTTATAATAGTAGCATCACTTAAAAGGTTATTTCAATTCACCTGTGTGTTGCAAAAAGTACTTATTTTACAGTACAACATGTGAAAAACACAATGACTATCTGAACTGCTAAAATGATTAAAAGAATTCCTAGTGTAGGCTCCATTCATGAATGAACTAGTCTCTGCCCCAAAAAAGATAGGTTTAAACTAAAATGTTGGAGAAGAAAAGGGGTGGGGGGGGAGGGGGAGACGTGAAAGAGATAAAACTTATTCCTTTATTTTTATGAGGCTGAAAATATGCACTTATATTACTCTACCATAAATGTAGTTAGGGGGAGGGACCAGGAAGAGGGAAAAACCATATCCTTCAACAAGACAGCTAGGACTTAATTTACTTTGAATATTTAAGGTGAATTAAAATTCTATCTAAGTGGCAATACAGGACAATAATTTTTGCTTACGATCAAAGCTGCAGCTTGACTAATTGTATATGCAAATCAGGCAATTTATATTTAAATTATGCATTCCTATTCTAGTCCCACAGGCACACACAGATCAGCAAAGGGAATTGGTAGGACATTTGCAAGGTGCTTGAATATTTATTACCAACTGCAAACATTCACTGATCGCTTGAAAAGAAATATACACAGGCAAACACACAGATGCAGTTTTATTACCATCTTTATAAAACTGAGGCAACTTAAATACAGACCTTTTCCATCTTATGAACGACAGTTATTAACAGAATTGATTTTTTTTGTGAAAAATTCTATGCTTTTTATGGAATTTGCTGTGAATGGGAAAAATTTAAATGTGTATGATACACTATTACTGTGTCATACAAGCTTATCAAGCTTAGTCTTTGAAATGGTTAGAAAAATCCCAGTTAAATCTTTGTTTTGACCAAGTTTTCTAATTTAATGTTTTATAAAATATAAAGTGTTTATATTTTGCTTACCAAACTGATTTCTTCTTATCCTTAGGTACAGTGTGATACAATATAATTCTGAATTATATAAAATTATTCAATGTTCAATACAACTCTGAATTATATAAAATGTTTTTCAAAAGGTCAAAATAGCATCACCCAAATGTTTAAAACATTAAATAGGCCACAAAAGTTGTGGAAGAAAAATGAATGTCTCTAGTTTCAGTGAACTGTGTGTTTTGGGTTTACAGTTACACTTGACTAAGAATGGTTAGCAGATAAATCAAATGCTGTGTTGAAAAGTAATAGAGCCACAAAGGCAAGAACTGATAAAAGCTTATTAACTTTTTGAAACACAAAACAACATTGTTGCTTCAATACTGTACAACCAAACAATGCTACCTTCTGAAGGGTATTTTTCAGCAACACAAATACTGATTTTTTGCACATCCTAGTGTTATAAATAACCTATAATACTTAAAGTTACTTTACAGGCAGGCAAGCACTGCAGACTTGATAATCAGTTTAAAATAAAAAACTCATAATTCTTGAGCAACAAAGATTATGGAAAAAGCAGAAGGGGATTTTACTTTCCTAGACAGACAATACTTTTCAAAGACTAAGAATAATACTGGAAATGGCTACCACTCATCATTTCTTCATATCAGGGCTTCAGTGTCTCAAGTTGGGCACCATACAAGACAGACAACATTAATATGTGCCTTTGAATATATAAGTCTAAGATTTTCTTTTTTATAAAAGCTTGCAGGTTTTGTGAATTTATATATAAATAAAGATGGCAGACACATGCTTCCTGTAGAAAAGCAGCATAATGATTACAAAGAGTTTATTATCGTCTCTTAATCAGAAGATACGCTCAAATAACATTCAGGTCTCATTTAAATCCACATTAGCAAGAAAACACAGTTATGACTAGAAATGGGCTAAAATTAAAAACCCTGGCCAACAACCCAGCAAAACAAATGCTCACAAGGCATTCATTCCTATAGCTCCTTCACACCAGCTAAAGATCTAGCCTCACTTCCTGAGGGCATTTGAAAAGCTGAACCCAATCCAAGTTCTGCAGCTTAAGTCCATCTCTTACATGGAATGAAACATAATTTTCTTCCTTTTTACTGTACCTACAAATCACAGATCATTTGATATGTCAAACAGTTTGCAGAATCTGTTAAACAGCAAAAACCTAGAGACCTTTTGAAAAATTAAGAGCAAGATTTCAACAATTCCTCTGAATATCACTGCTTTAAATGAAGTTTTCTTGGACACCAGCATGCTTGATCATTGTTTCTTATTTTTACCTTAAGATACTAGCATAAATAAAGTATAAAGAAAAAAAACATGTCATTGACATACATCATCACCACATTTCAAGGGTTATATTTTCATTGGACATAGAAATTCAGTGTCTCGACTGAATGAATTGTGTTAATTTCTGTATGAACAGTGACAGTTCCATGAAACATGCTTTCATACATAATAAACAAACATATGTGCTCCAAATGAAGACTCCACAATACATTAATGATGGGTCTACTGTTTCAACATGCCTTTATAACATTTGGGCATTATCGTGCCATAATAAGTAAAACATTCTAATAAAAAGCAGTTACTAGACAAACAAAGCACAAAATGTTGAAACTATTGTATCCTTGGCATTCAATCATGATGTGTCACATGTTCAAAGGAGGCTGCAATGGGATACACAATAAATTGTACAACTGAGTAGACATTTGCACATGTAAAATCAGGGAAAAGTGTAGCTGAATAGTCTACCCAAACAGGTAGCTAAATTTATCTACCCAGAATGGCAACATCCTAAGTCTGCTAAGGGCACTGACTCACTTAGTCTGGGAAAGAAATACTGGTCCCATTTCAAAAGTGATCTATGCCAGTGTATTTCTATACTCATGCAAAGTGCTGGAACTCTGCAAATCCATGTCTAGCTGCATACATCACATTGCAACATCAAGGACATAGTTGCATGCAGATGTTGGTGCAAAAAGCTTGAGTGCAGTTGTGCAGATGTAACATTGTCTGTTTCTTTGAAAATAATTAGGTCTATAAACATAGACCTTATAATTGATTAGAATCTATAAAGTTTTAAAAATTTTAGAATTTTTCATATTATGACCCCAAATTGTATACCTATTTCCAGTTTTTAAAATGTGTGCATTTGTTTGTTCCTCCTGTTAGTCTAATAGGCTTGAAAAAATCTTGAAACTTAAATAATGCCATTTTTAAAAATTGCTCACAGACTGAAGATATACTGTATCAAATTTCAGCCTGAAGCCATTATAACCCTTGAAAATAGAGGTGTTTAACAGCAGTATTGATAACCCTCAACTGTAGAGGCAGATGCTTCTATTATAAAGATTATTTCATGTACTGATCAGTTCCAGTTTAAGATTATTAAATACAATAACTTTTTGTTACTAGTGAGCCCTTTCTTTTTATTCCTCACATCAGTGCATTAACAACTGCACACAGCTGCCAGAATGCTAAGCTCATGTTTTTAAACAATTCTTACCAGCTTTCTTCCAGATCTCCTCTGGCACATATCCAGAAGCAGGCCTGTGAAGGAATTCCCGATGTGATTCTACAAAAGGAGGGGGTAGGGTGGGGAAAAATAAAGAGTACTGTAAGCAATGCTTAGTTGTTAAACAAGGCTTAGAGAATGCCCTTTCCTTTTGCATACTGGTCAGACAAAGCCCTGCAAATTTCTACTACATGTAAGTAAAGAGCAGAGTCTGGGGCGATGGTCCTTAAATGTCACATAAGCCAGATCAATGTTTAGGACTCAAATGTCTCATCTCAAGCCAAGATGGTATTAGCTCAGGTTATTTTACAATGTTTAAAGTCAAATATGTACAACAGTTTTCCAGGCTAGTTTTGTAAATCCTACTAAAGCCTTGATATTTTTCTTTCTTTGTAATCATGCTTAAGGAAAGAATAAGATAGGGCAACAGTCTGCACTTTGGCACTTCTGTTCTGTAAAAAGCAGAGTGGTTATTGCTGGGAAGAAAAAATGCAAGATGCAATACTAGTGATGAAATAAGTCTTCCACAGACAAAGCAAGTGTCATTTCCACATATCCAAACCTATACTTATCTCAATCTCAACTTACATTATAAAATCTAGCTGTGAGATTTTGAAAAAAAGAGTCTAAGGTTAGGTTCCTAAATACATATTTAGAAACCTAAACATGCTTTCAAGGGCTGAAAACCCCCAAATTTCCTATTGGAAGTCTGCCTACACAGGTTAAGTCCCATTTTTTTTAAAGTTAAGTCCATTAGATTGATCTTAAGTCTGTTAGCTTCTCCATTGATCTCAATGGGTTTGGATCACACTATCACTAAACTTGGCCTGAAAGGCAGCGCACACATTTCTCAGCAGAAGAGAAATTATTATTTTTAAAGAAACTTCTAAACACAACCCCAAACCTTCATTTTGACAATTTTGCAGAGAAGCTTACCACACAACTAAAAATGCAATACCTAGATTTAAGGACTTGAGTTCATGCTTTTTTTTTTCAAAAACACAATCCAATTCTTTGATTAGGTCATATCATAGTATCATAGTATCATAGTGTCTAGAGTTGGAAGGGACCTGGGCAGATCATCTAGTCCGACCCCCTGCCTTGGCAGGAAAGAGCACTGGGGTCAGATGACCCCGGCAAGG
>JAGPOW010000261.1:41543744-41559587 GCA_030014935.1 Caiman crocodilus | reverse complement strand
GGTGAGAAACAGTGTCGAAAGCCTTCCGGAAGTCCAGAAAGACCACATCCACAGCAACCCCTGCGTCTAACGATTTGGTGACCTGATCATAAAAGGCTAGGTCAATTTACCTTGATGCTGTTGACAGCCCAAAAGTTGCAAGTTCGAGGCCATAACAGGAGCACTCATGGTGCAGCCCAGTCAGATTCCAATGAATCTGCAAATTCTGCTAAGTACCTTGTCACAAGGACATGAAAAAGGACATGAAGGTGAGAGGGACTTCATAAAGTTTCTTAGTGGGTAGTATCAGACTCAAGGGTACCATACTTTAGTATTCTGTAAAGTTATATTTCATATGGTTATAATGATCAAGTACTCTACTATCCACAAGAAAAAATGAAATAAAAATGGAAGGCAAGTATTCCACTTGAACATACAGTTGGGGCTGCAACAACAAGAAATACAATTCACTCTTTTTGAAAAAATTTTTAGGATAAAATCTGCTGGTACCAAAGGTGAAACATTTCAGTCTGACTGGTTCTGTAATGGCTGTAAGTTACTATCTAGTAAGCAAACATACTATAGGAGACTACAAGAAGAACAATAAAGTCTTAAACCATAAGACCAGTCTTATCTTCTCCTAGTTTTCCTTTCTAGTCTTCTTTTATTTTGCTTTCAAGTTTTTAAGATCTTTGTGGTAGGACCAGCACTGAGACCACAATGGTAGTATCTTAGCACTACTGTGATATTATTATCACTATTACTAGCACTATTATTATTACTACTACTACTACTACTACTACTACTACTACTACTACTACTACTACTACAATTAAACAAATGGGAGATCTGGTGGAGTTGACTTTTAGGTATGCCAGACTATGCAGAAACAGAATTCAATGACATAAGTCACCAGCCAGACAGATAACTGTGGTTGGAATCTGATGAGTCAAGTTCAGATTCCAACCACAAGTTACTTACATTAGGAACAAGATTTTCTACAGAAGTAGTAAATTAAGACCTTTTAAGAGAGACTTCTACAGTTTGAAGCAGGACAACAATAAAGAGAGACATGTGGCCCTGATGAAGATAACAAGAAACACATTCCTGAGTAGGGAAAAATGTATATTATAAACATGGATTTGGTGCAGTCTGTCCTAAGGGCTGCATGAAAAACAAGACAAACTTTTTTATGGATTTAAAGTAAAGGAGGAGACTGAGAGATAGCTTTATATATAATATAAAATATAAAAAAAAAAAAATCTGGCAATAAACCCCCCAGAAGTCATAAATGCAACAGCCTGCCCTACAATAATAAATATGATGCCAACTGGAAAAAAAAAACCATGAAAAAACAAATAAGAGGATTGCAGAAACCAGAAGTCAAAGGAAAAGCTGTCCAGTAGCAAATATATAGAAACTGTTAGGCATGAAGTCTAAGTTGAGGAAACAAGAAAGCTGATGAAGAAAAAGATTGTGAGAAAGGATTTAAGCCAAAACAATGCCAGATTAATCAAACAAACAGTGCAACTGTTGTCTACTCTCTTCAGAAGTAGAATGGGGAGACTAAGATGCACAGTACTGAACTTCCTAAGAAATCACTGAGGCAAACTAATGCTCGATAGGATTTTTTGCTAGAAGTTCAGTTCTAAGTAGACTCATTTGGTAGAAGGATCATGTACATGCACATATACACACATGCACACACAAATCACGATATCAGTACAGTATATGTAAAAAGATGAAAAGGAAGATAAAGGAAGTAAAGAGAACACAATAGCCTTACAGAACAGTACTTAAATGTAAAAGATAACAGAAAGTCACCAGACACTCAAAGCCAAAGAATGAGATGCACACAAGAATATGGATGAGGAAAATACAAAAAGTGAGAGCAAGTTATCCCTGACACACTATTACTGAGTGGTAGGGATGGCAACAACCTCTATTACTTTGTTAAATATCAGAAGCAAAATAAAGTTATTCATGTTGCACCTTGGATGTTTTCCTTCATAAGAGGAGAAATAAGAATCTCATGCTCTTGACCTGTTTGTCCATGTGATGGTAAGGTTTTCATATAAGAGCTGATGTATTCATTTCAGGAATTTAATCAAGCATGAGATCATGAACAGTTCATAAATCATGGACAGAGTCAACCACTCTCTGATGTTCAGCAAGTACAACAAGCATTTTGCAGGCTATTAGAGACTTGTGATTCTGTGAAAACTGAAGCTGTGAGGCAAGCACTAAAAAACAGGCATGAATTTTTTTTAATGGCTGAAACAAATAGGGAAGCTTAATAAAGAGACTTGAAAGAAGCTAGAAGTTATGAAGAGTTAAGTATGCGTATGAAAATTATCTAGAAAAATATAACCAAAGTAAAGTTCCCTTCAGATTATGAAAAAGATAGTCTATTTTGGAAAGAGGAAATGGAAGATGGATTGAATGTATACTGGAATAGTAACTTTTAGCACTAGGTAAAAGATACAACAAGAGCTGTGATCAAAAAATGAAAAAAACAAAACAAAACAGGAGAAAATAAATAAAGAGGTCAATTCTGAAGGAGCTATATGATTTTATTTGGCTGAAGAAAGCAACGAGCAACAGTGTACAGCTTCCCCACAATGAATAGACTGAGGCTCAAATAATGATGGTGAAAATTACAGTACATGGAGCATGAGAAGGGAAAATATGTTTATGTCTAGCTGTTGCCTAAATCTGAACTATGGATTTTTTAATTTTTTTTTTACAAGTTTGTTCTACTTCATTCTGACCCTGAAAGTAAGCATATCATCACTAGTGGAACATTGATCAAACAAGCTTCCATAACGACAAAACCCACAGAGCCCACGAACCAATAATAAGGGGGTAGCTAAACAGTATAATGCACTGCTATACAGAAATAATTCTGCTGGCTCTGAGTACACTACCTTAGGTACCAGCAGCTATACAACCACAGTAACAGAGCATTCCACTAGGGTTTCTAAACCCAATGCCAGTGTCTCTTAGGCTAGGGAGAGACATTCAAAAGGCCTGAGCCTGAACTGATTCAATCTTTGCAGGTTAGTCTAACCTGACTAGGCTGAATCAGTCTGTAACTACACAGACATCTCAGAAATGTATGCAGTGGCTCAGGTCAGAAGCTGGCGGGCACTAAAGCAGCCCTCCCTTCCCTTTCAAAGTGCTGAACTAAGGGGTTGTGGCCAGCCCACAGCAGGACACTCTGATTAGGGAAGGGTGCCTGCTGCTCCTCACCAGTGAGGGTGTCAGCAATGAGATGCACAGCATTTAGTTACAAAAGAGGGAGTTACACAAGGAGTAACACAGCATTTAGTACCCCCATCAAGAAAAATGCCTCTCTAAGAAGAGCTTGAACTAATGAGACATCTTTAACTTTTTCCAACGAAGGAATGGAGGGACATTACCAGCTGACCTGTTGATTAGCTCCAGAAAAAGCCATAAGCGGACGCTGTTTTGTTTGCCTTTGTCCTCTCTGCCTTATACAGACACCTCTCAGCATTAGCTAGCATAACACGTGCTGGCTATGGTCTGTGCTGTGGTGGGGTGGTGGTGGTGGGGGGGGACAGAAAGAAGTCAGGCAGACACTGCTGTGCCTGCTGTCACTGCTGGAGCTTCAGCCAGGGAGCAGGGGGGAGGGGCAGATCAGCTCTCTGGAGCAGAGCTCCCTGCCCAGGGCTACAAAGCATCTGGGATGCTGAGTGACTCTTGTTTAAGTTAAACCAGGAAGGGGTCTAGGTCAGACATTACATAAATGGGTTTGATCCAGATCAGTTAAGTCTGATGCTACATTCAACCAAGTTTTTCTCAAAACCGGTTTCAGTCATTTTCACACTGGTTTGTGTGCATTGAACATCTGTTCTATTACAGGTTTAAACTAGTTCCTGATCACAGACTGGTTTGTGTGTAATGCCTGTCCCTAGCCTTAAGGATATCTGGACTGGAACCAGGTCTCTAGCAAGTCACAGTCCTAGCTGCAATATAGTTGAAGAAACAAATTTTATTTAAAGAGGTACATTTTTCTCTAATCCAAAATGGCAAAGAACAGTAAGCATCATGAAAAACACTGAAAAGTTTTATATTTCAGTGGTTAGATTACAACTCACATGGATTGAGGTGTGCCACAAAGATTAGACAAAGGACTTTAGTCTAAACTGCAAGGGTCCAGTTCAAAACTGTGTCATTCCAGTAGGGAGTTAATGCACAGATGTAAAATCAGAGAAATGAAATAGTGAATCAGATTACCTTGCAAGGTTTGCTGGTGTGCATCAGTTCACATTCATTTAAACACAGTTTTGGCCTGGAAAATATTTTTAATGGCTATTATAATGACCCTTGAACAAAATCATGAGCTATGGAGTCGTTAATATTCTCATTCTAAAATACAGGTATTGCACTACTTAACTGAGACAAAAAATAAAGCAACTTTACAATAGCTGGCAGCAGCAGGTTTTATTTCTTCTTTTTATGCCACGTATCAATTATTTTGTCAAGCACCGTAGTACATGGTACAGTATAAGAAATGGATAAAGATTATCCCTTCCTCTGGGATATACTATACAGTAATTCAGGTCCAGATCTATGCATTAGCACACCATTCAATGTGTTATAATCTGGCCCAAGCCTCCATTTCAGCAACATTAAAATTAATTGTTACTAATGTTAGTTTTATGTTTAAAAGCACTATTTAATAGCTGTACAGACTGCCATGAAATCTTTTATAATTTTGCCATAAATGTTAGTGTAATAGTCACACACACTGGAAATATCATGCAAATCATGATAATGGTTATTGCTTGCAAAACGCAATGGGAAGATTTTAATAGTGAGATTGGCAAACATGTTAGTGGGTATTGTCATTGCTAACCCAGAACATACTAGAGTTGAGTGAGCCAGCTGGAATAAAGTATGAACTTTGAAAGTTTAAAATGCAAGAGTTTAATGAATGGCAACAGAAGCCTTTGAAATTGACACAAAAGATGGAAATGTAAGAAATCTTGACCCTGGCTATTTCCATTCCATCTTGAAAGATTTTCATTCAGATTTCCATTGGAGGTTGCGATAAATTCAGGGAAGTATTCCAGTCTAACATTACCTCCAAACCTTTTGAAGTTTGTCTATCTTCACTGATCTTTATATACATCTGTACTCAATAAGGTTATAGATCTTATTTATAATCTGAAAAGACAAGGAACTTTTATCTTGACCTTATCCTGTTACATTTATTTCAAAATACATTGTATGATATGTATTATTATTAATTTTAAGGTGAAAATTACCATTTCTCTGGCATCCATAATATTAAAATCCCTCCAAAAGTAGTTCAGGAGTAAGCATGACATCACTCATTTGAAAGATTATCAGTCTATCAAGTGAATTATATATGTAAAATCTGAACAATTTGTTAAAACTTTTATAGATGTGCATTATTTAGCACCAAATGAGAATGAGTCTGCCTTACCTAAAATGCACATTTATGAACTTTTTATTGTTACAGAACAGTAGGTTTACTTACTGTTAATGTCTTGCCTAGATTTCTATAAGGCTAAAATTAGTTAAAAACAGTGGAAGTAAATAAACTGCAGACAAATTATAAAGTTTTAAATATTTACTTAATTTTTTTTAGCTATTTTTAAAGGCAAAAATATAATTACTATATACTGTGGACTGCTAAAATAAAACTACCTTATGCACAAAGTTAAGAAAAACACAACTTTTCAGATATAAAACAGCTTTACTGACTTTGAAGAATTAGGTTTTTCTTGAAATGCTCCTGGGCAAAAATCATGTATACTAAATTTCCAAACGGAGTGTGTTTTTAATGCTAGAATTATACACCTAAAAAGTAGCAGATCATAATTGTGGCAGTGAAATCTGCTTTATTGTTGTGGTATCATTTTAATCATAATGAAAAGGAAACAAGACACAAACAATGTAGCCATATGGTATTTTTTCCTCTGCTATTGGAGATGACAAGCTGATAATTTTTAAAGGGTGGATTATCTTGTTAAAAAAAAGTACAAAGGGGAATCACTGACATTTAGAATCCACACAGCAAAAAGCAATATTTACACGTTGGAGGTCTTAATTAAAATTTTGGAATAATTTTTCATTCCCTTTCTTTGGCACCTTCTCAAAAAGAATACAAAATAAGAAAAAAATAAATTTGCCTTAAGGTTCAGTTATGTTGCTTTCAAACACTTAGAGTTTTGTATTTTGTTAACCTACTAAAGTACTGTAGTTTATCCAGATATTTCCTAATTTAAGGTAATAGAATTATTGTATTTTCTGTCAAAAAAAGGTTCGTATCTGGTGTCATAAGTGTCAGATACTTCTTGCCAAGCTCTGTGACTGAAATAGATACTATGTTCTTGAAACATTACAAATTGTCAGGCTGTAAGTCTAGGAAAGTATGTTTTAAAATCAAACTACTTGGAATTAATATTCAAGTCCAATTAATTGCTCCAGCCCATTAAATTTGTATCCATCACCACTACATAGTTAATTTGAAAATCATATTCTATTGGTGTACCGTGTAATGGAACCTGTTCGGCAAATAAACCCTGTCTCTTTTAAGTACTCCTACTGGCAAAAATATAAGTCAGTCACCTAGTTCTATACTTCTCTAACTAGGAAACAACATCCTTTGTCTTACAACTAAGTACATTACCTCAAGTATTTACTCTCTTGATCTTCCCAGTAAGATTTGCTGATACTATTTCAAATGTAGTAGTGATTCATAAAAATTCCACACCCTGCCTTATTACATTTCTTAATTAAAAGTCTTACTACCATTGAAGTTCAAAATGTTCAACGGCTCTGTGTTACAGGTATACTAAACATAGACTCTGCAGATCATGAGTCAGCAGTTTCCTCTAAATGAATGGTTGTTTCTGGGGGTCATAGTCATTGTGAATACTTCACCTGTAGTATTTATCTCTGGATTACTCAGCATCTTTCTTTATATACCCAACATTATTCACAAAAAACTTGTCACAATGTTTCTGAGGATTTCTCAAGATAGTGATGCCATTCCCAATAAAGGAGGGAACAATTTTTGAGGGGTGATATCTTTTATTAGACTCAATTACCTAGTGGGAATAAAGTTAGACAAGTGTTCAAATGCAACACATTCTTTGTCAGGTGAGAAGGAGGCTTTCTTTGTAACCACAGAGCCCTGAATTTCATAGTAAAAACCCCAATGATTTGCCTACCTAAGCATTGTTTACCAGTACAGTATTTTTTAGCTTCCTTCCCTTTTTCAATCAAAAAACTCTTGGGATTAACCAGTTATTTTTCAGGGAAAAATGTTTTTCAATAAACAAACAGGGCAAATATTGAGGAAGAAGCCTGTTTACCATTTATAAACACATTTATAAAGTTCAAATCATGGTAAGCAGCAAGATTCAGGATGCTTGGAGCTCTGGGGTTCTGGTCCAGCTCACCTTCTATGTTTTAAATTATTTCTAATTAATCTAAGATTCTACATATGCACATAATATGTAACTAAACATATTGTATATGTTAATAGGCCCCAAGATAGCGAGTTACAAGCTACTTCTGTTTTCTTAAATGAGGTATAGTTACATGAGCTTCAGATAAACCAAAGACCAGATTCTATTCCAACCATTAGGCATATAAATGTACTTAAGCACCTAAATCCAATTCTGTTCCACCACAGTCAAAACCCTGAAAAGCTCTTAATATAAAAAGTGCCTGGATTCTCCACCTACACCTCACTGGGCACATCTACATGAGGTGTTTACTACAGAGTAGACTAATTAGCTCCACAGTAAATGTTGCACATCTACACACGTGGTCCTATTAGGCTGGAGTAAACTAATTCGTTTTCACTGCAACAGAACACATGTAGGATGCTGCCTTGGCTGGCTGGGGCATGAAGGTGCTTTAGTGCAGGAGATACCTGTTGGCTTGTCCCACACTGGAGCCCCCTTGTACACCAGTTGAGCCAGGAGGGGAGGACATTGGCCCAGGGGAGGAGCTTGCCTGGGCTGGCAGACTGGCCCCACAAAATCCCCTGCCAGCTGGGGCTACTCCATCGCAGCTTAATGTGTTGTGGTCCCAGGTGCATGTTCAAACAGTGCCTCTGGAAGCAATAAACTCTGGAGCAATAAGCACTGGAGTTTATTGTTTTGTATTAATTGCACATGTAGCTGCGCCCATTGTGACTCAATACTAAGACTAAGATGGTAGTTGTTAAAAAGTAAATAGATCCATTAATGGATTTTCAGGGATCTGAAAAAAGGGTGGAATGCAACTGAACACTTAAGTTCCTAAATCCATTTACATGCTCACTAGGTGGAATGGAATCTAGCACCAGTGGCAGGTATGTTAAATGTGAGCATTTGCAAACTTCTTATTTGTCACATTTTTTGGAACTGAATGCAAATATAGCTTAAAAAATTCTGTTTTCGTTTACTTGCTAAACGTAGATCTCTCCCAAGTTGATTAATTTATATTCAATGGGATTGACTCCATTCTGTTGTACCAGATTTTTCTTTCAATTATACTAGTCAAGCAGCCCCTATTTTAGGTTTAAATGGTAAAAATAGGAACTCATACTTGGCACTGACAGACACGGGAAACCCTTCCCCCACCAAAAACAGTACTTTACCAGAAGAGGAAAAATTAGTTTGACCCGGCTTCCTAGCATCTGTATAAGTTTGGGCACTTTAGCAGGGCTCCTTGGTGCTTTTATCTAAAACCGATTCAATTAACTATTAGATAAAAGCACCAAAAAGGCCCACTGAAGTGCCAAATCCATACAGATGTTGGGTGAGCCAGGTCAAATTGATGCAATCCCTCTTCTGAGCATGTTTCATAGTTTCATAGAGTCGGAAGGGACCTGAGGAGATCATCTAGTCCGGCCCCCTGCCATGGCAGGAAAGAGCACTGGGGTCAAATGACCCCGGACCAGATGTTTGTCAAGCCTTTTTTTTTTTTTTTTTTTTTTAAAGACCCCTAGGTAGGAGCCAGCACCACTTCTAGCCTGAAACTACCCTTTGCTAGCTTGTGTCCATTGTTTCTTGTAACTCCCAGGAGTGCTCAGGGGAACAGGGACTTTCCCAATGCCTGCTGGTCCTCCTTGACTAGTTTGAAGATTGCCCCTCTTAGCCTTCTTTTTTGGAGGCTGAACAGGTTCAGGTCCCTCAGCCTCTCCTCGTCGGGCCTGCCCTGCTGATCCCTGATCATGTGGGTGGCCCTCCTTTGGACCCTCTCCATATTGGCCACATCCCTCCTGAAGTGCAGCACCCAGAACTGGACGCAGTACTCCAGCTGCGGCCTGTTGAGTGTCACACAGAGGGGGAGGATCACGTCCTTGGACCTGCCTGAGATGCATCTGTAGATGCACAACAAGGTATGGTTGGCTTTCCTGACAGCGTCCCACCCTGTCGGCCCATGTTCATTGTGGCATCAATGATGACTCCAAGATCCTTTTCTGTCTCAACACTGATGAGACGGGAGTTCCCTAGCCTGTAGGTGTGCCACTGGTTCCTCCTCCCCAGGTGTATTACCCTGTACTTGTCAGTGTTGAACCCCGTCCTGTTCTCATTGGCTCATCCCCGTAACCTGTCTAGATCCATTTGCAGCCTGTTCTTTCCTACTAGCATACCCACTTCACTCCACATCTTAGTGTCATCTGTGAATTTGAACAGGGTGCTTTCTACCTCCTCGCCCAACTCACTGATGAAGATGTTGAATAGTGGTGGACCCGAGGACCGAGCCCTGGGGAATCCCATTGCCCATATCCCTCCAGGTCGAATAAGACCCATCCACCACCACCCTCTGGGTGCGGCCCTCCAGCCAGTTAGTGACCCATCTGACCATGTAGGCATCAACACCACTGTTTCCTATTTTCTTACTGAGAGTGGGGTAAGAGACCATGTCGAAGGCTCTCCTGAAGTCCAGAAAGACAATATCCACTGCAACACCTGCATCCAAGGACTTGGTGACCTGATCATAGAAGGCCACCAGGTTGGTTTGACAAGACCTGCCATAATGAACCCATGCTGGTTGCCCCTGAGCATAACCTCCCCTGTTGGACCTTCCTAGACATGTGCCAGGATAATTCTTCCGAAAAGCTTCCCCAGGACTGAAGTAAGACTCATGGGCCTATAATTTTCTGGGTCCTCCTTCCTTCCTTTTTTGAAGATGGGTACCACATTGGTCCTTTTCCAGTCCTCTGGCACATTGCCCATACAGCATGAGAGCTCATAGAGCTGAGCCAGAGGTCCCGCAATGACCCCTGCTAGTTCCTTCAGCACTCTAGGGTGGAGATCATCAGGACCTGCAGATTTAAATACATCTAGTCCCTCCAGAAGTTCCCTGACAAGGTTCTCATTGACCCTAGGCCTGGGTGTGCCACCCACGGGGCCCTCAGGGGTGCCAGTGGGGGAGATATCTGGGTCCCTCTCAGTAATATGGAGAGATTTCTGAGGAGGGACCCAGATATCTCCCCCACTGGCTGTGCTTGGCACAGGAGCATGCAGAGCTGAAAGTAAAGATGTTTTTCCCTCCCCCACATCTATAAGCAGCCATAGTGTTCAGCTCATTACATGACCAAATTCAAATTCCATTCTGTTCTCCAAACCTTTCCCCAATACAAATGGGAGCGAAAATCAATGAGTAACACAAAAAATAAGTGTTTCCAACAAAAATTAGGCTGTTAGGAAATTATATGTGTAGACAGACAGATAGTCCTTGTTTTCAAGTAAAAAAGAAAATGTAACGTGTATTAAGCAAAAAACCCCCCAAAAAACAAAAAACCAAAACCCAAGAAAAAACCCCCACACAGAACAACTATAAATTTCAGCTGCATTACATAAATAAATTAAATAAGGAACGACAGCTTGGCTATGTCAGAGCCGGACTAGAGAACAACTTTTGAAGGAAATACTGTACCTAATGTTACTGGATCTGAATTCACTGGACTCTGTTGTCTGGAATGGCTACTGCTGCTGCTACCACCTTTTTTTAAATCCTCTGCATCACTGTACCGTCGTATCCAGTAATTAAGCTCCTCACGGTCCGCTTCTTGACATCGCCGTAGTACAGTGAGAGATCGCCTTGTCTTTTCCACCATGTCCATTATACAGTTTAACAACTATTTGTCAGAGGAAAAGGGAAAGGAGGAACCAAAGGAATATTTGATTATGATGTGCTATATTCATAGACCAAACGGACAATACTGTGAAATTCTCTCATGTCAACAGTCAGGGCTCTGAAGATGAAAGATTCTTTCCCTAGTTTTTAAAGTAGTTATAAAATACTAGTCTCTCTTGCAAACAATTCCTTCTGAATCTCAGAACTGTACAGGGAAAATTCAATACTTACAAAGTCTAAATTTTATTAGTGAAACAACCCCCTACCATTTTTAAGGTACCAATCAATGAAACAATCCATTGAATAGGCAAACTTCAGCTCCCAACTTTTCTTATACCTTTGTTTCCGCAATTAGTATTCTAAAATGGGCATATGGAGCCCAATTGCTGGCTTGTGCAGACAAACTGGGAACCAGGAGCTGTACTTTAATCCCTAATATTTTTAAATATGAAAGACTTTTCCCCCTGGTATGGGAGAAAAAGGAACAAATATAAATGCAGTACACTAGTTGATAATATTGTAGTGTTACTTTCTAAAGTCACTGTATACTTCTATTCGCATACATCAATTCAGACAATTACACACACACATGTACACATCTTACATGGTCAAGATGTTTCCACTCTTCTGCCCATTCTCTGTCTGTTAGCCTGTGATCAATCATTTCCTCTTGACGTGTGCCATGCAACCCTGCCAAAATTGATAAGAAGTACTTACATCAAAGGTTTCATCTAGAAAAGATCTCGTTCTCTCATTTATATAACATTGAGTCTCAGATATTCACAATGCTTCTCCATTCATTATGTAAATGCATGATGCAATTTGCTCACTGAAGGTTTATGTATATAAAGACTATACAGTTTAGTGTTTTATAAGTCTTTTTAATGGGAAAAACAAATTTATTTCACAATGAAAAACAACTGGAAGATTAATATTCATAACAAGATGCATTTAAAATAATTTAGTCCAATACTGCCAGTGTTCCACGCACATGATTCCATTTGACCTCAGTTTTACACAGACCACTTGCTAGACTGCACAACAAAAGAATGAAGGCTGCTTCAATAAAAGTTATAAAAATGTAGATGAAATACTGTAAGTGAGTTGAAACATCATTTTCTGGTGCAAAGATAAGACTGTCAAGGCTGTCTAATCATTTCCATAATACCACACAAAGAAACAGAATTAATATTTATTGTTCTCTTTGTTGAAATTACTTCAGAATTACAATATGTTTTAAAAAGGTACGATTTCATGTTGATTTTTCTTATTTTTATGTAGGCTTTATTCTTGATCAATATATTAACATTTCAAATGAGTCTTCTTAAAAAGCATGAAAAGCATTAGGGAAAGATAGACATTTTGTATGCGACAAAAATTAAGCAAGTGACCCTAGTCCTAAAGTTCAGAAATTGTCATATTGGTTACATACTCAATATTCTAGGTCATTTATAGACTTTTTCAATGTGGAATAAATATTTGCCAAACTAAGTGTAAAATCATTGAGAGAGAAACCATGTCAAACTGACATAGATAATTAGTTGAAGTTTTTATAGGATGTTCCCTCTGCCCCAAGATTGCTCATTTTGTACTTCACATACTACTTTCAAGTTAAAAAAAGAAAAGCCAAACCTTTAAATCATTAGAAAGGCTGAACTCTGAAGAATGGATGTAACAGCATTTTAACTGCTATATATATTGCAAGAAATACAATGGTTAAATAATACCGTATTATTTTATAATTAGTCTTACTACAAAAGATTGAAAAAGTGTAAATGACAGACAGAACAAATATAAGTTGACTAAATACAATAACCCCTTGGCCTGTACAAAGCAGCTAGCATTCGCTTTGGATTCGGCCAATTCGGAGGACACCGATTTGATTCGGTGATTTGAATCACTTCCCAAATTAATTTGGCCAAATATGATTTGGAGATTCGGCTACAGCTGAAATTGGCCAAATCTCTGAATCAAACAGAACCCATCCCCTGCCCGCTCTCCCAGCCCCAGTTCCTGGCTCTTTTAAAAAAAAGAAAAAAAAAAAAAAGGTCTGCACTGGCCCCCAGACAGGGGCCAGTCCCCGCTGCACCCCCCCCACTGCATGTGGGCCTCTGCCACGAGCCTCCAGAAGCCCCAGTGACCACTGATGCATGCAGTGAGTACCAGGTTTTTCCTTTTTTTAAAGAACCTGGAGCTGGGGCAGGTGGGGCAGCTATCAGTAGGGCTGGGAGAGCAGGTGAGGGCAAGGGGGCACTCAGCAGGGCTGGGGGAGCAGGCAAGGATTGGGCCTGGCAAGGGTCCCCCCATGATCCTCTCCCCCAGCCTTCCCCACCCTCTACTCACCAGCACAGAGTGCAGGTACAGCTCCTTGCGATGCTAAGTGCAGGCTGCCCAAATCTCCGAAGCTATCCGAATAGATTCGGACCTTTTTATCAGCCTCCTGATTCAGTTTGAAGTCAGAGATTCAGTTGCCAAATCAGGCTGAATCTCCTCTGAATTGAAGCAGCACCTGAAGCTTTGCACAGCTCTAATAACCACCTCAGGGTGTTTACAGATGTAACCTCCTCTCACGCCCCAAATCCAGCACTTTAAATTCATTGCACCCCTGTGATGAACCCAATGCATGCCCAAAAGAGGCATCACGTTAGTATGACCTGGCTTGCCTAATGTCTGTTTAGACTGCACACTACAGCAGGGCTTTTTTGGTACTTTTATCTAATAGCTGACTGAAGTAAAGTGCATTTTTTTCCATGTTTGTCAGCAGCCTCAAGGTCTATACCACTTCATTAAAGACAACCAAGTTAACACCCCTTTAGAAACCCAATTGTTCTGGTTGCCACATGAACAGAATACAAGGAAAAATCAGGTCTTCACAAGTTCCCTGTATACCTGCTCAGAAATCTATTTTGTTCACTGCAGGAACAAAAGGGGTAGTCTATATTTATTACTCTGCCATACAAGTTCCCTGTATACCTGCTCAGAAATCTATTTTGTTCACTGCAGGAACAAAAGGGGTAGTCTATATTTATTACTCTGCCATATGAATGCATAGTTCAAGTGATAATCGAGTTCAATGCTATAAAATTTATTTCAGACATTAAACTTGACTGGATCACAGACCACAAGGAAGTAAGAGGGAAATACAGTTCTTTACAAGAAAAAACTCTTTCTCTGAAGTACAGTTTAATTACAGTAAATAAAAGGGAAACAAGATGCAAAGAACAATAAATGATGCAGAAAGTTTCTCAAGTGTCCCTTACCCATAGGTCTGTTTCTGTCCCTGAGGTCCCTGTGGTTGGGGTGTCTGTATGAGTCCCTGTAGTGGTGGGCAATGGCCATATCATCCAAACGATAATGCTGAGGTGGAGGTGGGGTAGGGTGAGGCAAACCATTGGGCTGGTAAGATAAGCCATTATTTGGACTGTACCGCTGGCCTGGGCTAATAGTGCAGGGCCGCTTGCTTGGATGCTCTGAGTGCAAAGGCTCTCTGTCAAAGCCATTTTCTTTGGTTCTGAAAAATAAAATCCAAGAACTTTCATTCACAATTTGAACAGGACTGGCTGCTGTCCAGGCACACACAGCTTGTTGATAACTGCTGCTTGTACTCACAGTTGCAGGTGTGTTAGGGAACATTTTGTATACAGTTTAATCAGGGCTTATAAAGGACACATTTACAGTATAACCATCCCTTATCACAGTTTAAGAAGCAGAGACAGAATAATACTCACAATAGATCAGCTCACGAACATAAAAATGAAAGTGTCACTGAAATCAGTGCTTGAATGTGTGATTACACACTTGATTACAGTACAGACTAATGTGAGTACAGCTGATTACAGTTCAGACTCACACGTGAGGCAAGTGGCCAAGCAATTTTCATTTCTAATACAAAAGGAATCATTTTACATTTTCAGTCAAGTCTACATTGATGACAAAAAGCCATAAACTGGTAGGCGTTCTGCCTTATTGGTGGCACACAGCAATGTGAGAACATTTTCAGCGTAAGAAAAGCTTTTTCCAAAAGACAGCACATGTTCCTAAGGCTATATATCTTAGATTCATAGATGTTAGGGTCGGAAGGGACCTCAATACAGTATTGAGTCCAACCCCCTGCATAGGCAGAAAAGAGTGCTAGGTTTAGATGACCCCACCTGGATGTCTATCTAACCTCCTCTTAAAGACCTCCACAGTAGGGGAGAGCACCACCTTCTTTGGGAGCCCATTCCAGACCTTGGCTACTCTGACTATGAAGAAGTTCTTCCTAATGTCTAGTCTAAATCTGGTCTCTGCTAGCTTGTGGCCATTATTTCTTGTAACCCCCAGGGGTGCCTTGGTGAATAAAACTTCACCAATTCCCTCCTGTACCCCATGATGAACTTATAGGCAGCCACAAGGTTGCCTCTCAACCTTCTTTTGCAGAGGCTAAAAAGGTCCAGGTTCTCTAGTCTCTCCTCGTAGGGCTTGGCCTGCAAGCCATTAACCATACAAGTGTCCCTTCTCTGGACCCTCTCCAGGTTATCCACATCTCTCTTGAAGTGCTGTGCTCAGAATTGCATGCAGTACTCCAACTGCGATCTGACCAGCACCTGATATAGGAGAAGTATCACCTCCTTGAATCTATTTGTAATGCATCTGCTGATGCACAATAAAGTGCCATTAGCTTTTCTGATGGCTTCATCACACTGCCGACTCATGTTCATCTTGGAGTCCACTAGGACTCCAAGA
>JAGPOW010000261.1:41525063-41543644 GCA_030014935.1 Caiman crocodilus | reverse complement strand
GCACAATAAAGTGCCATTAGCTTTTCTGATGGCTTCATCACACTGCCGACTCATGTTCATCTTGGAGTCCACTAGGACTCCAAGATCCCTTTCCGCTTCTGTGCCACCAAGCAGGTCATTTCCTAGGCAGTAGGTGTGCTGGACATTTTTCCTGCCTAGGTGCAGCACTTTGCATTTCTGCTTGTTGAATTGCATTCTGTTGTTTTCTGCCCATATGTCCAACCTGTCCAGGTCTGCTTGTAGCTGTTCCCTGCCCTCTGGTGTGTACACTTCTCCCCACAGTTTTGTGTCATCCGCAAACTTGGACAGAGTACACTTCACTCCCTCGTCCAAGTCATTGATGAAGACATTAAAGAGTATCTGTCCAAGGACCGAGCCCTGCAGGACCCCACTGCCCACACCCTTCCAGGTTGAAACCGACCCATCCACTATGACTCTCTGGTTGCGACCCTCTAGCCAATTTGCCACCTACTGGACTGTGTAGTCGTCCAAGTCACAGCCTCTTAACTTGTTCCCCAATATGAGGTGGGATACCATATCGAAGGCACTGAACCTTTGCTCTCAGTAATGCCAGAATGAATTTTCACTAGGGAACTAATATGATCCCAGAAGATTTCTAGATGAGTAACATTTGGAGAGTATGGAAAAAATGTTTTTGGTGATTAGGAATCTTTTTTTAGTAAAAGAGAAAAAAAAAATCTATATTTGTACGTTAACCTGGCAGTTCAATCCAAGATGCTGCGCATGGTGATATTGTGTTATGAGCATTGGTTAGGACAAAGTCATAAGGTATTCCTCCTCTGCTCCTCCTAACAGATGGCTATTTCTTACTGAGGTCACCTAAGTCTGCTACCATCAAGGAAAAAAGTTAGATATAAAGAACCATCCAATTAATCCGAGTCTATCTTCAACCCCACTATAATCTAATATATAAAGGATATAACAATAAAGACCTGTTTACATTCTGCAAAAAAGAGAAACAGGGTGCTTTTACTATTTCCAGAGATCATGGTGCAAATCATTTTCTTCCTTTCTATTACAGAACCAATTTTTCCATCATAACAATCATTGCTTAGCTTCTTCATATAGCTACTTTTTGTGAAAGTGAGAATTTGAATAGCGCACTATAATTGAAAATTATTGCACTGTGGTTCAGCTTTGTTTATAGCAAAGTGGTGTGAATGTCCACAATTGTCTGAATGGATTTTCAACTGCTGTTTCAGGGAATTTATGCTTCACTCATGGTAAAACCTGGTTCTACCATGGAGTAATCAACCCCTATAAAACTACCTTTGTATTGGGTTGGAAGATATTAACTGCAATAAATGTGACATTAAAGTGGTTTGTCTTTTGATTTTTAAGCACATACTTTATTAAATTAATGTGCTAAGATGTGTACTTGTGCTGCACATCTTTTCTTATAACTGAAAAATGAAAAACACAATATAGGATTAGGCTGAGCAATGTTTCATCCCTGTGCTTTAATGAACCTTTTTCCCAGTGATTTATAGATGGCAGAATGCAATTATAATGTCCTTGTAATAAAAATCATGACAAAAACATGCTAAATCAGGCTGACAGGAATATAAATTTGGTCCGACTCAGTACTCATTCACATGCTCCTAGAAGGAATTATGTATATCTGTGCGTGCACATGTATGAGTGTGTGCGTGTAAAACTATAGACATGCATATCTATCTATCAGGCCTGTGCAAAACAGCTAGTATTTGCTTCACATTCGGCGGGCAGCGATTCGATTCGGTGATTTGAAACACTGCCCCAAATTGATTTGGCCAAATCTGATTTGGAGATTCAGCTGTAGCTGAAATTGGCTGATCAATCCCATCCCCTGCCTGCTCGCACAGCGCTGTAAATGGCTGCCCTGCCTGGCCCCAGCTCCTGACTCTTCGGAAAAAAAGAGCCCCCACTCACTGAATGCTGCCAGGTAGGGGGGTGATCCCCGCTGCCCCGCATTGCATGGGGGGCTCTGTCATGAGCCCCCAACCCTGCCTGCTCTCCGGGCCCCAGCTCTTTGCAATAAAAAGCCCCACGCTCACCGGCTCCTGCCAGGCAGGGGTGTGATCCCCGCTGACTCCTACTGCCCCGCAGTGCATGGAGGGGCTCTGACCTGAGTCCCAAGAAGCCTCAAGGTCACTGCAGTAGCCAGTGAATGGGGGCTTTTTTTTTTTTTTAAATAAGAGCAAGGAGCTGGGATGGGCAGGACAGCCATGAGGGGAGCTGGAAGAGTGGGCGGGGGTTGCGGGAGCTTGTGGCTGAACCCCCCACACAGCGTGAAGCAGTAGGTGTCGCCCCCCTGCCTGGCAGCATCTGGTGAGTGGAGGCTTTTTTTTTTTTTTTTAAAAGAGCCAGGGCTGGGTGGGGAAGCCATGTGGGGGGACAACAGGGAGATTGGGTGGGTGTAGCAGGGTGCTCAGGAGGGCTGGGGAGCAGGCAGAGTATGGGGCCTGGTGGGGGGGGGTCTCCCCATGGTCCTCTCTCCCCTTCCTCTACTTACCAGCATGAAGCCTGGGTCCAGCTCCTTGTGGCAGCGAACAGGGACTGCCCAAATCTCTGAATTTTTTTCTGAATCAATTTGGAAAACTTTGAATTGATTCAGATCTTTTAACTGGCCTCCTTAATTGATTCAGAATCTCCTCCTAATTGAATCAGCACCCGAAGCTTCTCACAGCCCTACTATCTATCTACCTATCTTTTGGGAGGGGAGGAGGATGGGGGGGAACCCTCAGTTTTAATAGAGGGCACAACTCAATAATTTATCCTCCTCTGTGCTCGCTCTCTCACTCGGGGGATACTAGAACTGCCAACCTGGGGAAGGAAGAATAAGAATCTCTAGTTTCAGAGAATGTAGGAGTTCCTAGTAGAAAACAAAGGAGTAAGTTTGCTACAGCTTCTCAAAGGGAGTGAAAGAAGCTTTCTAAGAACCTCTGTCACAACAATCCAGTGCATACGCAGCATCCCACTTTTAGTAAAGAATGGAAACCTTTTACTCACCCTTATAGGATCTCTGTCAGTCTCCACATTATGGGCACTAGTAATTGTTTGTCATCTTTTTAATAACTTGCCTACAAATTTTACATGTAGTGGCAGGTGTGAGAAATGTACACATGAAACCATTTAAGCCCAGCATCCAGTTTTTTCACTGCAACAAGATTTGATAGGCACAAATCAAACTATAAAACAAATTTCTTGGAACCTCACTAAATTATCTTGAAACAATCTCTAAAAAAGATTTTTTTTAAATCAGACAGTATAGAGGTCCTGTATTTTTCTGCATTTGCTCTTACAGCAGTTTTACTGTGAGAGAAAACACAGTTCACAGTGGGGAACAGCTGAATCAAAACAAAGTTTTCATAACTATACTTCAGATGCTCATGTCCTTGAAAGTAGATCTTTTCAAACAAGAGGTTAATTCTCATTCTATTGCACAGATACTAGGAATGTAAATTTGTCTACTTTTATAACACTTCACTAATTTTGGTATTATATTTACATGTCTATTTTCCTCTTGTTTCATGTCTGCACTTATCACCTAAACGAAGAGAGAGCCACAGAAATGCACCAGTCAAGGAACATTTTCTATTTTTGGAATTATATTGAGAAATTATTGTTGTGGGCTTCTTGAATATAGAAGTAATGTTTTTAAAGCCTGTCTGTACATTTATGCATAATACAAGAGTGAACAGATACAGTTCATATACTAATTTAATTTGTGTACTATTGAAATATTCATAAAAAATAATTATGAATAATGGTGCAGCATTTTAATGTTTGCCTTTATGAATGCCTTTATAATGCATCTATAGCATCTTATCATAACAGAAACCATGAAACAATTCAATGTATTTTGAATTAAAAGTGATGAAAATATTATTTTAGATAGTAGGAGGATATTGGGAGGCATGAACTTCATTTCTGAACTACCAGAAACCTTTTTTATGCTTTTGGTCTAGGTACTTAGACTAAGTAACTCAGTTGACTATTTGGTTAGTTGGATAGCAGCACTTCTCTACTGCACTGAACTGTTGCGAGATTCAGAGTCCACAGGAACTGGAGGAGAGAAATGGAGGAAGAAGGGGAAATATGTACTGAAGACAGAATTGAAAATAACAATGGTATTTTGTATCCGATCTGTTTAATTTCATTAACTGATTATCCTGCAGAAATTTTAAGAGCAAAAAGATTCAAAAAAATCACAGTGAACATGTAGAAAACTTAACTGTTATATTGCTCTTCTTCTTTTTACTTCCTTCCAGCCAATGTTTCCTTGAGGTACATATACGATTCATCAGGCACCTGACTAGACCTATTACACATACACCATGATCTAGCAGATCAACAGTTCCCTCTCTCTCTCTCTCTCTCTATATATATATATATATAAATATAAGGTTTGAAAAAATGTACTTCAGAGGTTCAGAGCCTTGCATATTGTAAAGAAAGGAATCTTTGAATACAAACATGTGGGCTATACATTTGGGTTTTACCATTACTTCTTATTAAAAACAGCTCAAGGCATATAAAAATCAATATAAAATAAGTACCTTTAGTTTCGAATGATTGCACATCTGGATATTTTCCAGATCAGGAAGTCAAATAATGCAAGACTACTCTGGCTGGCAAATTAACTTGACTTCTTGATATAAAATATTAAATCTCTTTATGAGAGTAAGATATTGAAGTCAGTGAATACGGAAGAGTGAAAATGTTCACTCATTATTTGTGCAAGATACTTAAATATCGCACACAAATAGTTTAAACTAATAAGGGGGGGAAGGAGTTGTACTAATCCACTGGAAGTCTATTTAGGTACTTATATTTCAGAAATCATTCTGCCTGTAATGTTGTACAAACACCACAACAGATAAATATCAGGATGTGTATTTATCACCATCATATATGCCACTACGTCAAGGATGTGCACATTTAAAATTCTACTGAAGGACAATTCCTAAACTTTTCATTTTGCACATAACATGATGCAAAGAAATACTGACTGAAGTACTAATCATTCTCATTAATTTAGATGGCAGCATACACTGTTCAGCTCCTTGGAAAATGAGTTTAATTTCTAACAGTATTAGAACTAATTTCTGTGCCACATTTTTCTTAAAGGGCATGAAGACTACAGAAAGAACTCTGCTCAAAACTGACAAAAACATCCTGGCCTTTGACCTATTGGAATGCAATCCGAAGCTTAAAAAACAAACCTTGTCATAAATGTTATTTTGTCTCTTAAACATGCATCATACGCCCAAGATACATTTTTTTAAAATTAAAATTAAGGTTAGATTTAGGTTTATCAGGGGTTTGGGGGAGTTTTTTGCTTAATATTCTGTATCCACATTGTAGGTATCAGCCATACATTTAGAAGTACTAAGTCACGTTTCTGGGCCATTGAAAAATTGACTCTATAGCCTCAAATGAAAAATAATTTATTTGTACAGAGCAGGAAGTCTTTTCAGTTTGTCAATTTAAAAATCAGGCAGAAATTTTAGGCAAAGGATTCATTCACAAAAAAAATAAGAAGTTGTATTAGTCCATGTTTTTAGCCTTACTACAGTGGGATACAGGCCCCAAAAGTTGAAAGCAAAATATACTGAACTTTGTTCATGACATGTCATGAACAAATTACCAAAATGTGTTGTCTCCTCAAGTGTCAGTTTTCTCTGTCTTGCAGTGACTGATGGCTCCCAGTGTTATTACAGAAACAGATTGATCTTTTTAATGAGCTAGTTTAATAGACTCCAAAATCTCACCGTGGCTGCTCATCCATGTCAGACCATATGCACCAAGAAAACATTCAGTAAAACACAAAGCTCTGCTGTCAGATTGCTCTATAAAACCTCACATACAGTAGATTTGAGTATGCGGATAAATAACTAGAGATGGAAAATGCATATACAAATAAGTTGCTGAACTGCTATGCAGAAAAAGTTACGGTATACAGACATATTCTTGGCTTTAGTAAAAATCCTTCAACATGCATGTCTGTACGTATACCCAAAACAGATACTCTTTTCTTTTCCAAATTCGGTATGGTATTTCACCTCTACTGCAGTCAATTTTATAGTTTACATGCAAGTATGCTTGTATGTTTATATATAGCATGTGGAAAGATTCTCTTTTTTTTGGAGCAGAGGGGCGGGCAGAATGCAGAAGCACAGCTTAACTGATTTCAGTGACAGAGGCCTACATAGTAAAAGGCAGAATTTATTCTACTACATTTATTTCCCCTGGAAAGATGCCTTTATTAAAATATATGCACTTACAGGCAGGAGTTATGCTGCTCAATATTTTCTACCATTTTTTCCTATATGAAAAATATTTAGACATCTAAAGAAATGCTACACTTATCCCCATGTCTTTCTTCCTTTGTGTGCTTGTATAGCTAGCTTTAAACAGAACTAGAAGCAAGAGAATCACTGGTTTCACCCACTCATCTAGAGCTGTGCATATCTTGGCTCTGAGGAAGATTTTATGGTTGATTTACTTTATTACCAAATTTCAAATGATGTAGATTCCTGTTCAATAGATTTAAGAATCTTCTCAACAGGATTCCCTCACACATCGCCATCAGGTCACATGGCAACTCCACTGGAATTAAGCTGATGCATTTACCTTTCTTTTTATAGAGAGTTTCCTGAATGCACCTAAACAATAGCAGAGCTATCCAGTGTGACCAGGCTCAAACCTTATTTTTCTAAGCTCACAGCTACATTGCAATAGATAAACAAGCGCGTCTTTTAAATTTGTAGTTGCTGAAACCTACATCCAGGCTCCTCCCCAGTATCAAATGTTAGGCAACTACAGTGGAACATATGTGAAATTGAAGGGTGCACAAGCTGGGAGGGCTTTTCTGACACACTGGAATTCCAGCATGTCAGAGCAGACTCGATTAATTGAGTCTGTTGGAAGGTGGCAATACCATGCTCCAGCAGCCTCCTGCATTTCATGTATCAGCATCCCCGTGCTTAAAAATGGCAGTGGGGGCATTTGAACTAAAGCCTGTCAAACAAACTTTTAGCTAAGGCACCCCTGCCACCATTTTAAAGCATGGGGACACTGATATACAAGATGCAGCAGTGCTTTAATTAGAAAAGCTCTCAGAGCTGCTCTAATTAAAGTACTGTCACCCCCTATTGCAAGAGCAGGTATAAAGTGCCCTAAGGGTCTAGCTTCATGTAAGTAAACCACAGAAACCCTACCTAACTAATTAGGAACCTAGACTTTTGCCAGCAAACTTCCAGGTCATCTAAAATTCTGCTATTGCAACTGTGGATGTGTTCCATTCAGGTTGAACTGCTTCTCAGCACCAATTTCATGTCTAAGTCTATATGGTATTCACAAATGAGATATATTTGTGCCTCAGTATCCTTAGGGTAGGTAGACCCACAGAACATGCTTTCCATACACGGACCATGTTGACCTCAATGCAAAGTATAGCACACTATCACTTTCATTTAAAAAGGTGGTGGATGGTTAAAGCCCTTGCCTACAACTTAGAGACCTGACTTCTAATCCCATTGCCACTGGAGGGTGAGAGGGGGTTAAAATACATAACTCTCATTTCCATGAAAGTGCCTTAACCATCAGGGCTAGAGACAGAAGTTACACATTAACCAGTTTAAGTGATCAAAACAGTTTGAAACCTGTAACAGAACAGAAGCTCAGTTCATGTAAACCACTTTCAAAATGGCCAAAACCAGTTAAAGATAAACCTGGTTGGATGTGGCATTAGAGTGAACTGATTTAAGTTAAAATGGTTTATGGAAATTCTGTCACAGATGCCTTCCCAATTCAAGTTAACTCACAGTCTGCCAGAATGGGACTTGCCCCACCTCCAGCTATCACAGAGCTAAGGTTTGTCAGCCCAGTGGGATGGGGATGCAGGGCAAGGGAACAGACCCTAGACCCCTCTAACACCCTGACTATATGGGACAAGAGGAAGGAAATCCCCTGTAGTGGGGGATTTTCACCACTGCAGCAATCAAGTGAAGGAAGTTGGCACTGGCTCAGCTGTGCCCCCTCCCCAGCCCCCAGCCTGTGAGGAGGGGTGATGGAGAACCACACTGCCCCAGGCCTAGGCCACTCAAGCCAGGTCTGCCCGACACAAGGGCAAAAGTCCCCACCAGGGGCTCTTTGCTCTCCTGCAGCCCAGCCTCATCCTCTCCCGAACCCCAGCCAGGAAGGACTGCATCAGCCCATCAGCAGCCTCCCCCCAGATCCATCCAAGGTTTTTCCAGTACAGGAAGGAGAAGCTCCCACTGCGCGGGCTTTTCACTTCCCTGTGACCCAGCTTGCCGGGCTGGGATCAGCTCAGCCCTGCCCTCTCTACAACACCCACCTAAGAGAGGCAGGGAGTGTGAATTCACTGGTCCAGCTAGGCACTGGCTTCCCCACACTCAGGTCTGCCCAGTGTTGGGGGGAAGCCCCCACCAGAGGCTTTTCATAACCCTGAACCCCAATGAGCCAGGTGGGGATCAGCTCTGAGGAGAGGGGCGGGGCTGAGCTGATCTCAGCCCAGTGAGCTGAGCTGCAGGGGAGTAAAAAGCCCTCGGTGGGGGCTTCCCTGCCCCTGTGCAAGGCAGGCCCTGGCTGGGGGAGGCCAGTGCCTATCTGGCCCAGTGTGTTTACCCCCCAGTCCTCACCTCACACAGGCAGGGGCTGAGGAGGGGGAAGGACTGAGCTGATCCTAGCCTGGTGAGCTGAGCTGTGAGGGAGAGAAAAAAACCCTGGTGTGCTCTTTCTCTTACATCAGGCAGGGTGTGTGCATGTGTGCAACCCCCCCCCCTTGCAAATCACAGGCATGGGGCTGGGGAGGGGGCATGGCTGAACTAATCACAGCCCTGCTAGCCAGGCTCTGGGGGCTTTTCTCATGTCAGGCAGACCCCAGCTGGGGGGCAAGGTCTGTCCCCCTCCCTGGTGGAGGCTTTTCACCACCCAATGCCAGGCAGACTCCAGGGCCAGATGGTACATTCCCCCTCCCCAGTCCTCTCACAGATTTTCTGTTGGCTCTCTCCTCCTTGCAGCTGACAGTGGGGGTAGAGGGTGCAGGTTGGTCATGTGTCCAGCAGCCAATCAGGCCTGGGCTGCCACTGGGCTGGGTTTAGCAGCCTTAGGGAGCTGGCCATGAGGGGTGGTGAATCTGAGCATCCCCAGGCTCTCAGCCTGGGCCAGTGCAGGCTTCTGCCCCCCGAACGCTGAATGTCAGTTCAGTTTATTGGTTCAAACTATGCAACTTGGACAAACCTGTGAAGATTGAACCAATTCCACCTCAGGTTTTTTGAACCTTTGTACTTAGACCACGTTACAAAAGCCAGGCGGGGATGGGAATACCTTCCACCCCTCCTGTTGAAGCTGCGCTAGGCAAGAGCACAAGAGGTGGCATGACTTAGTAGCTGGAGCCCAGGGTTCCATGACATCTTAAAGCTTTTGTATCTTGCTTAGTTTCTGGCCAAATAAACCTGCTACTCATTTCTGTGTTATGGCAGAGCTGAAACAGAGGAAAGAGAGAGAACTCGCACTTGATGTTCAAGGCAGACAAAACTCTTGGGCTAAAGATCATTTCTTTTATTGGATCAACTAAATAATAAGCAAAAAAAAATTCTATCTTTGCAAGCTTACAGGTCCAAACACTCTTCATCAGGTGGAGGAGAGTTCAAAGATTGTAAATGTTCTTCCACGTAGAAAAGAAAATTCATCTTGTACAGGGGAGGTAAAGGATGGTGCAGTTCCCCTGGGTTTCAAAGTCCATTTGTGAAAAAGTTGCTCTACGAATATGAAGATTAGGCAGACACACAGCTCCAGCAGGTTTCTTCCCTGAAGGTGTCAGGCAGGGAGCTGAATCTTGCTTATTTCCTGTTCAACAATGAAGTTTACATTTCCAATGGCTAATTACAATTTCTTCCATGTTTCAGTGAAATAGTTTTTGTCTGTGTTGGTCTAAATAGCAGAGGCATACAAAATTCTTGGGTTAAAGGCAATATCTTTTATTAGACCAATTAAACAGTAGCAAAAAAAAGATGAAGTTTCTTTTCTTCCTGGGAGAACTTTTATAATCTTTTAATTCTCCTCTGCCTGATGGAGGGTATTTGGACCCACACACTTACAAAGAAAGAATTTTTTTGCTCCTATTTAGTTTCTCTAATAAAAGATATCGTCTCTAACCCAAGAGTTTTGTCTGCCTCTGTTTTTTAGACCAACACAACTTAATGGTCAAGGCTTTTTCACGGGAAGTGGGAGATTAGGACTTCAACTCTTTTAGGCTGAAGGAGAGCATGGAACATTGCATTTTTCACCTCAGACCACCATTAAAAAAATAGAGGTTGTAAAGCTGTCATCCATACAACAAGGGACCAAAGAAAAATCTCAGGTGCTTATGTCCAGGTGGGATTTTTGGGCTGTGAATCTTAATTTTGCACAGGAGCCTAAGGGTATTCATTTCTGAGAAAATATTAAGATTTCTAAGATACCCCTCTGCTTATTTCCTAGTAGCTTGCATAAGCCTGTTTAGCATCCTGGCTGTTAAGAATTCCATTGCTAGGTCACTTAACTCACAAATCACATCTGTGAATTCCATGCTGGACAAATTTCCTTGGCCCTAATTCCTGAAAGTGGGCTATTCCCGATTAAAGCTTACTTTTGAATCCAGAATCTTTTGAGTCATGCTACTACACTCTGTGAGCTCATGCTTTCCTGGACAAAAGAGACAAACCGAACATACGTTGAAATTGCACTCACCACAAATTTTGGGACTCAGCAAATTGTGGCTCAAACGAAATAGCTATGCTTTTGGAATGCCAAGTGTTATGCTCTCCTGTCAGATGGGTCAAGAAAAAATAATTTCTACCAACCAAGAAAAATAGGAAGCACTACAAGGTTCTTTCCTCTGTTATACAGACCTAATGTCATCTTCCCCCTTTTCTGGGACCTAGTGCATACAAAGACCTAACGCGTCTTCACAGATCCTTTAAGTTGTGTTTACTACGTAAGAAGCATATGATTCCTCCTTTTGTTCTAGCTCCCATCCTATGGTAAAGATCCACATAGATCCCTGGGATATTTTGGTAGGTTCTGGTTTCCCAGCACGTGTTATTTTTAATATGTTGTCTTGCAAATGCCAAAGGACTGTGGTACCTTTGCCACAAATGACTGATACTTCAGCTAAGAAAATTCCTTCCTTTGCATGAAGTCACAAGATTGAAGGGAAACTCCTGATGCATTAGTCAAGTTACCCATCTTGGACACACTTTTCTGTTAACATCTATGACCATCAGTGGCATAGGGAGCTCACTGAGTTGTCAAGATGGGAGAAGACAAGGGCATGCCAACCACAGGAGACGAGGGAGGGAGCAGAACATGGTGTCATGGGTAAAGGGAAAAGAAGTCTTACTTTCCTGGGCTGCTGCTACTGCTGTTGTTGATCGGTTAGCAGCATCAGCTCTCCTGTGGCCGGAACTTCTTTGAAGGCATCCTGGTGCCTTGTTCACTTCCCTTTCCCCCATATATACATATTGGAAGCAAAGCACTGACAAAGGCTCTCCAGAGAAAGTGGAAGGGGAGCACCATTCTGCTTGCCCCACTTGCCCCCCACTTCCGAGATGCACTGATTGGTAAGATGCTGCCCTACCCAGCTCTTACTGTGGGCAGAAGTGGCAAAGACCTTGATTCTGGTGCCTGCTCATAGTCAGCATCTGGGGTGGGTACCCTTTGCCCTGTCCTAGTTATACTACTGGAGGCTACTAATATTTGGTCTAGCTTTTGTAGGGAGGGAAGCAAAAAAAAAAAATCTCAATCAAAAACTGGCATCCATGTAACTCTTCTAGGGTCTGGGGAATCTTGGGGGGTCAACAAGGCATCTCAATAATGTGCCAACCAGCTCAAAGGATATCCATAGCACGTACTCTGCAGTAGACTGACATGTCAAATACACTGGGCATTTCCTGCCCTCTAACAGCCACCGAGTCTTGATCTTTCCTGTTCATTTGTAGCATGAGTGCTTTGAGGTATCATGAACTAAATGCTGACAAGACCTTGCATCTATTTTCTGAACCTCACAAATTCACATATTCTCAAATAGTTGCTATTTCATTTTCCTGTAGCAGCCTCAGTTGTCTTCAGACCATGTTTTTCCCATATGCTGTGTTCTTCCACTCTCTGCCCATAAACTAAAATATCACCCATATAAACTGCATTCCCTCCAGGGCTTGTAGTGAAAAGATGGAGATTCTGTATCTGGGGCATCTGTGATGCTTAACACACAAAAGAAATTTCTTCCAAGTGGAACTGTACAAATTGTCAGCTTGGTACTATCAGTGACAAAACAGGAGCTAAAATCCACTACTTGGCCCTAGTGAAAATCAGTCAATCAATCAATCAATCAAACAAACAAACAAAATCAAATTTCTGATCTTTAATTTATTTTTGATTGTTGTTTGATGATATGAGTCACTAAACACAGAACTTTATTAGAAAAAGGAAAGACAGTCTTGCCCTTCATCCAGAAAAAAACTCCATCACATACCATGTCACTGTTTCTCTGGAGGCCTTATGACTAAAGTTATCCCTTGTTTTATGTTGAAAATAGTTTCCCCCTACAGATTTAAAAAGATGAATGTATATTTGCATATCTATGGTTAAAAACATAACACTACTGAATACATAACTGAAAATTAAATTGCACTGTGAAGCATACCTTATATTTCCCAATATGTGTGGCTATCTGATTTCCCATATTTAAATCTTCTTTGGACAAAAAACTAAATGCAGACAGACCCATATATGGAATGATCTGCTAAACACTTTAAACTGTATACAGATACTATGCACCAAATAGTTAGTAATAGCACTATAAACAGATTTTTATTATTCCTAATTATGCATAGCCACATTCTCCCTTCAGGCTTATGTGGCTGCATAGGACTCCACTGTTTGGAGTCTTATATGAACATACATTTCATATAGAGACAGAGGTAGCTATGTTAGTCTGATGTCAAGTAGAAGACAGGGTAGGTACAGATTCAAGGATAATCTGGACATTACTTACGTGGAACTGAAAAAATGGATCTTAGAAAACCAAGCACAATTTTTGTGGGATGAAATGAGGAAATCCATATTGCTTTGCTCATTGTAAGAGGCATCAGCACATTAGTCATGTAACCTAAAAAAAGCTTACTGTTGCAGTGTAAAAGTATAGTGGCTTCTCACCTGTCTGGAGTTCGCCTCTTCCCGTTTTCGTTCACATCGAGAAGCAGCTCTGAGGAGTCAACAGGTGAGGTGGTGCTGGCATCCAGAAGCAGCTGTTCATGCTGAGCGAGGTACTGGGCGGGGTTCTGCTTGGCCAGCCTTGCACAGTGCAGGAGCTCCCGCTGTAGCAGGGGCAGATTGGCCTGTAAGAGTGTTTTCAGACATTAAGGGAGCACTGAACAGCTCTCAGGCAATCTCACGAAGACAAAGCAGCAAAATTAGAAATCAATGAAAAACCCACTCCGAGATGAACCTATTTTGCTAATCTTGTATTGCACTTATTTTACTTAGCCATGCTTAAGGACAGAACCTTATTTGAGGGTAAAGTCATGGTGGGGATGGGTGTACCTGCGCGCATGAAATAGTGAGAATCTATTTACTGATATGGAGGACAATAACTAAAATGCTAAGAGAGAACCAATCTGGTATTCCAAATCTTTAGAGCTAGCAAGAGCATATCTCTATCTTCATTGGTTTCTTATTATTATGTTTGTGTTTCATTTTATATTCAGATTGTATAATTATTAACTTTCACTTCTTTTTTTTTGACTAAAGACCATTAGTGAATCTGAGTCTACCCTTTTTTCAGAGGCCTCTGATATACGCATGCAATCTTAAAATGACTTGTACAGGGTAATGTGGATAGGAAAGGGAACAGCTTAGCTATGTCACGGACTTAAGATCTTATGACTAGTTAAAGGAAAAAATGTTCCGAGTTTACAAAAAAAAAATCACCTTTAAAGAACAAAGCATGAAAAAATTCAGCATAATAAAAGGGAATGTTTGAAAGGTTGCGAACACAAGAGAGGGAAATTTAGGGGAAAAATACATTACAACTTTAAATAACAGCAGATGCTACCAGGCATTTATTATTACATCCTAATGACCATAAGATGCAATCTATGAAAAGCAAGTAGGACTAGATAACAAACGGTGCTGGCTGGAGATTTTTTTTTTGTTTAAATATAAATGTTCATGCCTCTGGAGATGCAAGACACCTTAACTGGTCTATACTGTGCCCTGGCTCATCACTAAGAAACATATAACTGAATACAGATTATTCTAATTTTACTGGCAACCACCATAACAGAGATACCAACATCTGGTTTGGTTAAAAAAAAAAAAAAAAAAAAGCACAGATATTTTTATTTGTTTGTTTTTAAGAACCCTCACACAGAAACATGAAATAGGTCCAAAGCATTACCTATACTAGAACGTCTTCTGTGATGGAGGGAGTCAGGAAAACTAGTCATGCCAAAAGTATATAGATATAAAATTCTGGTGAAATTTCAGAAGCAAAACTGAATAGTGCTATGTAATTACAGAGTGTAGTTCATCTTCAGAACAGTACATTTTCACCCCCACTTGAAGTAGGAATGTGCTAAAACCCCCATTTGCAGATTGTAAACTGGGGAAATAGTTTATCCAGTCACAGACAGAAGGAATTTGCCGGACAAAGGATTAGAATTCATGAACTGCTTGTTCCCAGTTCTGTCCTTGGGCCAATCAGGGGAAGGTCCAGGATTTTGTTAAGGGAGATGAAAGAAAGGGAGAGGCAGGGAGAGGAGGTGCAGAGGGGAAGGGATGGAGGAAGTCTTACTCAGTTTGAGGACTTAAAAAAAAGGCCCTGGCTGCTGCTTCTGCAGTATTGACTGCAAAGGGCTAGAGGGGTGTCCATGCCACTGCACCCCTTCTAGATCCCCTGGGGCCAACTGATTTAAATCAAAGTGATTTTAAATTTCTAATTTTAATTGTCAGAAGACAACAGGTGCAGGTTAGAGTAACTAGTTTTAATTCTGTTTTGTATTTGTGGTTTTTACTTATATTCCTAGAGAACAGTTTCTTCCCAGTAGTTGGTAACTATTAAGGCATGCTACTCTTCAGGTAAATGAAAATTTTACTGTAAATTTTTTCCTAATCAGAAGGATATACAATATGCATATTTAAGCAATGATTTGCTTAGCCTGGGTTTATAAAGATTACTAGATTTTACTTTTAATTTTATTAGAATATAATTCTATTGGTAATTTTATTCTATTAGTCATTTTAGGAGGTTTTTTGTTGGTTTTTCTCCCCCCAGGGAGCCCAGACTGCACTTTTTCATGATTATGGCTGGTCCTTATCCATAATTAACACTTCTGGTTAATATTTTCCTTAGAAATTTGAAAACTAATAGATCTTTGTTTCTCATACCTATTTTTCAGTTGGAAATTGGAAGACGAAAATAAGCCTTCTTGCTTTTCCAACTTCCAATCAGTTTCTCTCCTTTGAATTAACCAGTTACCGAACTGAACTGAAAAATGTAAACAAATAAAATAAAACAAGTTCTCTGAATCGACATTAGAGAGCTTGATTATCAACATGGACTCTAGCTCTCAGTGCTTAAACAGTGACTTTCCTTAAAATGCTGGAGGAAAAATGTACTGTTTAAATAATTTTTCTTTAAATGGATTTAAGAGATCAATGTAAGTTTAAGCCTTAATGTAGGGCTGTCAAAACATTAAAAGGAAAAAAACAATAAAGTAAAAATGTAATTAAAATAAAAGTGGGGTTTAAAAAAAAAAAGGGGTTTTAAAAAAATCTATTTGTACATTCTTAATTTTTTTTTTTTTTTTTACACATATGCAGCACTTTTTTACAGTATTGTTTTTATTAATTTATATATTGTCCTTCACAACAAAGGGTCAGATGGCTGTTCGATATAGGTGATGGTATACTATGGGGCTTAGCTGAAAGTACAAGAACATAACATAGAAACCCTGAAGTCACAGCTCACCATTCCACAAATTGAACTAATAATGGAGGTTACAAACTTTACATAAAGAGACAATAACACTATAGCAGTTCTGGCTTAGATGATATCTCAATTTTTTAATTCATAATTGTTTCACCATTTTTTGTTTCTTGAACATCCATCCCAAATAATCTATCACCCAAGTCTAGCACACTAACTGTTATCATTTTATGCTTTATCTTATTATGGAGGAGACATATTAATGTAAACAGGCATCTTTCTCTGTCCCATGAAATGAAATAATTTTCCTCAAACTCCAGCTCTTCCAGGATAGACTGACAATAAAATAAAATAAATAGTATGTTTACTTGAATAAAAGACTAGTTTTTTCCCTCCAATCAGTATGGGAGTAAAAGCCCCTCCTCTTACATCTGCATACAAGGAAACCTCATTAAATACACTATCATTTAACTGTTGCCAAATGTACTCAGTAATGGAAACCAACTATTAAGCTGATTAAATACAGCTAACATTCAGCACGACTATAAAAAATACAGTCATATTAGGCAACTGTGGTTTTTTTTTTTTTTTTGGAAAATTTTTCATGTCTCAAGTCAAATCAATAATTCCAAATCTGTGTGAATCATTCAGGAACCATATGTGGCCCTGCGACCAGCAAGCAACCTCCACCCCGGCCTGGGGCTTCAGATACTTCCATATCCTTTACTGGGCATCATACGTGCAGGCTCAGTGGAGGCTTGGGGTTCAGATGCCACCAAGTTTTGCTTGCCTTCAGCTGTATGGCCGCAGGATCCAGGTAGGGATGAGGCTCCCCATTCCATAAAGTGGGCAGGTAGCTGATATCCTTCCACAGGACGTCTCAGCGGGAGGCTAACTATGAGGCTGTCATAGGGAGCCCTGTCCACAAGCAGACAAGGGTGTAACTCTCCACTATACAGTGCCATTTTAACTGAACTACTACTTGAGCATTTGTGGTTTTCCCCTGCCAGCAGGGAAACCATCTTCTAGATTATGGTGTTTCCCCTGCCAGGTAAATAATAGGAACCTGTCAAAAGCATAGGTTACTATAGTCCATCTGAATAAGATGTATGACAGTGCCCATTAAGCTCAGTCGCCCTCACCAACAACTCTTCAAATCATAGAAAGCTGCTTATATTGCATAATTTTTCGACTTCCTCTTGAAGTTGAGCCACAACTTTCTTTCCCATTTCCAGTGATTCCTGTTTCTTCACCAGCCTCGAAGCTCTGACAAACATCCCCAAACGGGGCCCTAAACAGTTTCCCCAGAATCCCTGTCACCCTGTGTCTCAGCCCGTCACCTATGATTAGTGTACCCTGCCCTCCATGAGGTGGACCCAGAACATGTTGCCTTGCACCTCTCCTGTGTATAAATTTTTGAAGGATCCCAGGACCTGTGACAAGAACACCTGGTTCCAGTCATGAGTGGGGGTTAATTAACACATACAACCTTTGTGGGGATATCCGATGTACATATACATGCTGAGCAGTGGAGTCACCATGCCTTCAAATGTTGACTCAGCTGGGGCCCAGCCCAATGAAATACATGGCAATCATGAGCCTTTTGGCTTTGGACTAATATTATGCATAGTTTACACTATATATAAGCAGATGGAAAAGTGCTGCTTAAGAGTGTACCTATGGAGTACCTGTGCTAAAACTTGCAGGTTTTTTTTTTTTGTTTTTTGTTTTTTTAAGTAAAATGCATTTACTCTGGATGAACTAATGTTATGGGTACTGTATGCAAATTACTAAAGGTACATTTATTTCAAGGGGTTTTCAGATTTGCCCTTCATTTCCATGTGCTCAGGGAGAACAAGGTCTGACTATCGGGGCTGTGAAGGGGCTGCAGGGAGAAGCTGAGGGAAGGCAGAGGGTAGGAGGGCTACCTGACTCCTAGATTTATTTTCCCTGCTGTAGCAGTAGGAGAGAGACAAATTCAGTGTAAACCTCCAAGTAATTAGAGTCCATACCTGGAAAATCATAACAAATGTATAAATTTCCCATATATGGAATCTAATTATTGGGGGGGGTCATTTTATATTCAAGTAGTAAAAAAATGTGGACTGTTTATGCAGTCCTTGTAGCACTGCTGATTTACTTTTCATTAAAATCAAATACAAGTTTTGTTGGGTGAGCTAGTAAGGGAGTTATCATATAAAAGGTTCAGATATATTAGCAAGCACGTTATCAGATATGATGCGAACACATGGAATAAAACAGTGGCCATGCTGGTTGAATATGGCTACCATGTGTCACTTAATCATATATAAATTAGCTTCCTCACATGATACTAATCACCATATTGTTCCAATTAAAAGTTGACCTGGTCCCTCCTTTGACCCCACAGGTTGAATTTTAGGAAAAACAGCTTTTCCTCCTGAATATAAATAGATGACTACAGATAAGGAAATTGAACTGCTATTGCCCTTCCAGAAAATACCAATTCTGAAATTTTCATGGCATACACAGAAATAGTATCAGTATGAAGTCAAGACTACTGGGGGCTAGATCAAAGATGAACCCCACATATAAGTTAAAT
>JAGPOW010000261.1:41405063-41520063 GCA_030014935.1 Caiman crocodilus | reverse complement strand
TCTGCCTGCAACAACACTGGCTGGACCTCTCCTTCTCTTGGCCTCAAGCCCAGGACCAACATCTGGACACACCTCTCATCCACCACTCATCCCTCCCCCACTTCCTCAGCCAGCCAGAGCAGTGATAGTGCTCGGGCTAGGGGGGACAGGGTTGGGAGCAACCCTGCTCCCCCAGATCAGATCAGATCAGCCCAGCCCAGAGCTGCAAAGCATCCTGGGATGCTGGTGGACTGCCAGATAACTTAAACCAGGAAGAGATCTGAGACAGAAATTCTGTAAACTGGTTTGTTTACAGTAAACAATTAAGTTTGATACTACATTGAACCAGGGTTATCTTAAACCAGTTTCAGGCATTTTGAAAGTGGTTTATGTGCACTGAATTTATGTTCTGTTACAGGTTTAAACTGTTTCTGATCATTTAAACCAGTTTATGTGTAACTTCTGTCCCTAGCCCAAATCTCCCGCTTTGCAACTGCTCCATTTTGCAAAAAAGAAATGCTAAATAAGGCCAGGATTTGTGAAAGACTTAATTAATGTTACTTGAGAGAGAGAACTGAGCAGCACTCTGTAGCCCAATAAAGTCTGTACAGTCTTGCTAAAAATGATAGCATTAGGTTACACAATGAATTCTTAATATAAAACAGTAAGGTATCATTAAAACAGGACTAGAATTCAGTACTCTTTTCAGGTAAGAACTCCAGGCACTATGAAATAGTCTTTTTCATATTCTTCCCCCTCTCCTTGGTTCAATAAACTCCTTCAACATAGAATAGCTTTGAATGGAGAGGTCGCTACTCCAAAATACCTTTAATTTGTTTGCTAAAAATATTCTCCTGTGAGGTGTGTGAAGTGGATTCAAATCCCTTCAACATAGAGAAAGAATCTGAAATCAGATCCTCCCATATACTGCGTGACTATTTCAACCACTTAGACAGAAGGGAAGGTACCACAACCACTATTTTTGAAACAAAGTATTAACCCAATCTTGGTGTTTGAAAGGAAGGTTCATTTCAGGAGTCTAACTCCAGGAAAGGATTAGGATACGATATGTGAGTGGAGAAAGTGGCAAATCTTAATCTCTAGTTGTTAAGACACACCCCTGAACTCAGTGTTTCCTATTGCGTAGCTTTAACAGTTCCCTGATCAGCATGCTGGCTGGAGAGCACACTCTCAGACACAATCATGGCACCATCATATAGTAACTTAAGCACATCACTGAGATATTATCAATTTTGTTAGACAACAAGCCCTCCCAGGTAATTATGAATGATATTCACTGCAATGCAGAGGGCCATATGCAAAATTTAAGTTGAAATTAAATACTAAGGACTTAGTATTACATAAGGCCTTATGAAGTAGGGTGACTTTCATATTAGAACACCATCTTCAAACTTACAAGACACTTCAATAAGGTCCTGACATACTGTGTTTATGTACAGTAAAATGTGATAGCCAAAAAGTCAGAAAAAATCAAAGACCTTGACACATGAACACAGCTTTAGCAGATTCTCAGGATCCATAAACTAACACTGTTAGAATACCACAACACATCACCCATTGCTTTACTGGCCAAAGACTTATGAGCAGAATAATAAAAACTCTTTAGTGCTAAATCCTAAGCAATTTGACTTCTGTAGCCAAAACCTGAAGTAGCTATAAAAAAACTTATAACACAAACAATAAGTACAGCAAGAGTTACCACAACTGCAATTGGGAGAGGATACTATACACCAAAAAAGAAAAACAGATGGCAACCTACCAAAGTAACAACTCTAACTATCTGCACCTGTAAACAGAACAACTCTGGATCTTAAGGACATCCAGACAGCTACTGACACACTCATGTGCTGACAAGAAACAGCACGAGCCCACACAAAAACTGACAAAGAGAAACAATGGGAGTAGAAAACACACAATAGCAAACAGGAAATGCAGGAAGAAATGTTATGAGAACATGGGACTGCACATTTAGAAAGTCATTAAAAGAGGAATTACTAACAGACAGTGAGAGAGATACAATGAGATGGGGGATAATGTTCTTACCTGCCTTGGGGTTCAGATCTTTTAGTCTGGTCCTCATCCTACTTCTGTCTAGCTTTGTGTTTTATTAATTGGCTGCATCAGGCTCTAGATGACATTTTATTACATTTTGATTCTTTTTATACATTGGAATATGCAGAAGTTACTACTGGAATCAATGGATACTGCCCCAGCTATCTGACAAAAGTATAAACTCTTGTACTGACACCCATGTCACGTGGCTGGGGCCAGAAAAGAAAGATTAGTCTGTGACTAATACTGTTGTGCTGTACATACTTATCATGCACAGGTAGTATATTTAGTGTACAACAACAGATGACCATACTAACCCTTACTCTTAGCCATGCAAAATATGCAAATCTAGTCTTCTGAATTTATAGTGTTACTTAATAAATAACTGGGGCTGCAAACAGATGTTCATTTCTACTGGTGGTAATTTTCCATCTCTAAAAATGCAGCACAGTAATTCAGCGTGCAACTGTGACCTCTCCCCTGCTCATCACTCCTTCCTCAGTCCAAGGAGATCCTTGTCTGAGGAAAGCATGGGATGTTACAGCTGCTCCAGCCCTCCTGTTCACAGAGGGACTGGGGCAGCAGGGCAAAACACCTCATCAGGAACCCTGGTGTGAGGAGTAGATGGGGATCACGCAGTGGCTGTTCCTTCCCTCCTCTCCCGGTCCACAGGAGGGGTGGGAGCACCTGCCGCCTTGTACCTTCTCTAGACTGGGATCAGCCTCCTGGCCCCCAGGAGTCAAGAGACAGAGAAGCACATACGCCATTCATTCTCCCAGGAGAAACCATCCTGGAAGTGTCTTCTGCCAAGATGGAAATGAGTTATTTTTCACTTGGAACAGCCATTTTTGGTTCATAAGAAACTCTACAAATATCTGTATATTTGTGGCTTCTACCAGAAGAGCTACAATTCTCTCAGTAGACGTGTAAGGCCTGTATGCAAGTCCTTGTCTTTGGATTTAGCTCATAAAAGACTCAAGGCAATCACTTTTTAGGTTAAAAATATAAACAATTAAGAAACTATAAAATTATGGTACCGACAGTTTGTAAGCAGCAAGAAATGGTGAAAGAAAATATTCAATCAAATGGAGTTTCATCCATTAAACTATGGAAAGAAGCCCTTAAATGTTAGATTCATTTTCCTGACTCTCTCAAAAAGGAAAACTGTAACACACATCTGTGACCTAGCAACAATATGGTTTGAAATAGTTTCCAGATCAGTGAACTGTGCAATACCTTCAAAAATGGGATGACAAAAGGTCGCAGTGGGAAGTTAGTAGCTTCTTGCAGTTTGGAATGAAATTCTTCAATTGTCAAAGTAGAATTCTGTAGGAAAAAAAAATTCTGTCTTGGTGACAAAATAATAAAAATGATTAGGAAGAAAGTAGGACCCAAATTTTAGTAAAAAGAGTTTGCTTACTGACATGTTCCCAATACTAGTATCAGAACCATTTTGCATGTTACACATTAAATTTGTTGATCTATAAATATGGTGTGCGACAGGAAGATGACTGTTATACTACAGTGAGAGTGAATAATTTTACAAAACATTCTATTTATTATGCATGTAAAACATCTGACTAAACTAAAATCTTCAACATTTGTTGCTTAATCCTTGTGGTAAGAATTTGAGTCTTCAAGGTGCCAAATGTTTTTTGTTTGGTAACAACACCATGGACTTCAGAGATAATTTAGGCTGCTTGTTGTGCCACAGAATACGTTCCATAGTCTTACAGTAAACATCATCCTGGTAGCACGCCTTTAATGGACAATTTATTGTTTGTTATTGGTGCCACTCTTTCAGCTTTCAGTTCAGGACTGGAATATTAGAACAGAATCTTGATACATGATAAAACTTGATGCTTGATAAAACTGTAGTTTATATAATTTGTATTTTAAAACACTTATGTCGGCAGGTGACAGAAATATACAAAAAAATGCTAAAACACTTCCAGGATTATGTCATATATTAGACAGTGTTATTTATCATAAATAGAATTGTTTACCAAGTTCTGTTCACTTCTACCAGCGCAACATTGCAGAAGGCAACTAGCAGTGAAAACCATAAAGGTCTCACAGGTCCACAGGCCTTTCTTAATTTGATGACAACAGATTTCACAGGTCCAACTCAGGAGCTAATTTGACATGTACAACCTTTATAGGAGACAGACTCAGATGGAAAGATTGTGGCTTGATTCTCAGAATTTAGTCTGAGTTTTGTAAGTTGGAGACCACTTGTGAATTATATACAAAAGCAAATTTGATATACGAATTGACAGTAAACACTTATGGGACAAAGAAAAATTTACAGCTGTACGTTTCAGAGTAGAACCAAACTATCAGCACACTAAATTCAAAGTTGTACTTGCTGAATATTGACAATTGTCACCTTAATGTATAAATTTACCACTTGCTCATTGCATTTAACAGTTTTACTCCATTATTACTTGTTCCCTTCATGCTGTAAAACAAATTATGTGGAATACAGGTAAAGGCCTAATCCCACACTTCCAAAGTTCATGTGAAGTCTAAGTAAACCAGGTACAAATTAGCACTTGTTAAATTACAAACCTGTAACAATAGTTTAAAAATTACACTAATGTGCATTTAATTCTTAGATTTTTTATAATTATGACTAGATTAATTTGTTACTTTTTTTGTGAAATGTTCTCTGTGGCCTGTTATTCTGAGTTGCTGACTTTCTTGAGCCCAACAGCAGTTAATGGGGAAGTCACAACCTCTGGAGATCAGGCTACAAGTGATAGCATTTCATTTCCTAGTTTAACTACTGCTCAATTAAATATCTAGAACAGTGGTTCCCAAACTGTGGTAGGCGTACCACCAGTGGTATGCAGAAAACTTGGAAATAGTGGAAGACTGGGGGGAGGGGCCAAACACAGACAGAGTCCAGCAGCAGTATGTTGCACACAGCCTGCTCACACAGCCAGGAACACAGCACCCAGTAGGTAAGCATGTTGGGGGAGAAGGCAGGGGGGACAGATCAAGACCTCTACGATGAGGGACATAGGGGGGCAGAAGCAGGGGCAAATGGACCCCCAGGATGGGTGGTGTGACAGTTGGAGCCTGGGCAGCTCATCCGGGGCAGGGGTGGGGGAGACTCCCTGCCACTGCACGCTCCTGAGACAGGCATGGGGGGACACATAGCCCTTGGATCTCTGTGCATGGGGCAGAGGCAGACCGCCATTGCATTATGGGCTCTGCAGCATGCTGCCAGTGACCCAGGAGCCTCATGCGACACCATGTGCCGGCTGTGCACTTGCTGCAGTGTGTCCTCTGCCCACCTGGCAGCAGCAAGCACATGGAGTACTGTACAGCTCTGGAGGCAGCTGTACTGTGGTGCAGAGCACAGTAGTAGCCTACTGCTCCCTGGGGATTTTCTCCCCTCAGGCCAACTTGCCCTGTCCCCATGGCAGGGCTGGCACAAAGGCGGCGTCGGCCTTTCCAAGGATGTGGGAGGAGGGGAGGTTAGGTTCCCACCACTGCATGCACACAAGAGCAGGCATTGGGGCATGTACACCCCCAGATCTGCATGTGAGGGGAAGGTAGGCTATAATCTGGGCTCTGCACCACATGGTGCTACCTCTGGACCTGCGCAGGATGCAGGGACCTCTGGAGGCAATGGGACATGGGAGCTCTCCTGCTGCTGTGCTCACCCTGGGGCAGGTATGGGGGGGAGGGAGGGCACATGCCGCCAATGCCTGCCCTGGAGTGCACACAGCCCCTCCACCCTGCTGCTACTGCCTGCATACCCCATGCTGGCCAAGTGCCTCTTCCTGCCTGGAAGTGGCAGGCACGTGGCATCCTGCCCAGGGAGTTCTGGCCCGGCGGGGGGCTCCGCCCCATTCACGCTGCACCCAGTGCACACAAGCCAAGCAGGGGCTGCATCTCCCCTTCCCCTGAGCCTCACATCCTGCACAGCAAGGCAACTTTCTCCCATGAGCAGGGCGGCTGTGCTGCACTCCCATGGAGCTGTGAGGCCCAGGCCGGGCCCCACCTCCAGTGCCGTTGAGCCCTGGGGAGCCTTGGGTCAGCCCCTGCTCTCCTCCGGCTGCTGCCTTCCCAAGAGCCCAGCTGAGCCAACTTGCACACATCACCTCCCCTGCATCTGCTCTCCCTACGCCTCTCTCCCTCTCCTCATCATAACATGCTTAACCAAAAAGAGTACAAAAGAACAAAGGTAGTATATTAAGTTTTGTTTATTGTCACCAGGTTTAGAATTTTTAGAAAACCTGGTATTTATTGTAAAATAAAAAAGCAACACTTATTATTATTAACTAATTATGACTATTAACTATATGAATATGCAGTATGTCCTGCCATGTACCCTCTTCCCCAATTTTGTTTTTCTGATTTATTGCAGTGACCTAATAGTAAGCAACCAACCTTTCTCAACTTTAATTTTTGTCTGCAAAATGGGAAAGTGATTTGAGATAAGCAGTGAAAAACTAAAACTGCTGAGTACTATAATCCATGCATAGATGAATCAGAGATCTTATTATAAAAAATGTGCGGTATAACTGTAACATACTGGATTAATGTCCTAGTAGGGAGCCTCAATGCCCATGGCCAGGCGTGCACCAGAAAAAAAAGTTTCCCAGTATATCTATGCTCCCATTTCATACTTTTCTTGGCACTTTGGCCAATACATCTTCTATGTTTGCCTTGAACCAAATAAGTTATGCTAGTAGAAGCACAGCGTCTACAATTCTGGCACTGTTGCCAGAATATGTGACTAGACCTCTGATATTAATATACTAGCAAGTATTTTCTAGTGTAAACCTGACCTTAAAACAGCCTGTAATTTACTGATATCAAGTAGAATCACTTCTCTAATGACAGGGTCTTAAGATGTTGGTTATTATAGTCCTGTGTTCAATGTTCCTAGAATAACCACGTGTGTGTGCACGGGGTTAAAGTCCATTATATAGCTGTAAATAAATCTTCCAAGTATGAAGAAAAAACAATAGTAGATATTTACTGTTCTTTACTTACCACAAGTCCTAACACAAGGGTACGCACTCTCTCCCCAATCTCTGGTGAAATGTCATTGCCAAACTGCTGTAAGGTTGTAAGAAATCTCTTTAGTTTGCTGAGCTGTCTAGCCCCACAAGCTGGTGGTAACTGCTGATTAGCCAGAGAAGAGGAAGAGGAAGAAGATGGCCCATTGCTGAAGCCATTGGGTGGAGAAGGAGCTCCATTTAATGCTGTTGGAGAATGGCTAGTGCCATTGGTTACTGAAAAAAAAAAAAGAAAAAAAAAAGTAAATTAATCAGTTTGAATTTTCTGTGTTTGGCTTCAATAATGATTATGCACTTTAACAGCAAGATTAAAGACAAGGCTTTTAATAGTATGACTCTCCACATTTCCTGTCGATTCCACAGAAGTTGGTATTAAATGGTACATAAGATTTGAGACAGCAGTGGCTCCCCAGTGCAAATTTGCAAATGTTTTTTTGTACCAGAAGGAACAACATTTGAAAGTCACTTTCATCACATGCTTAAATAAAGTGCAACAATTAAAAGTGTAATGCAACAAAACTGCTCCTCTGCACACATATTTGGTGGAGGTTAAATTTAACTCTGATCTTTTCTAATCATGTTTTGTATACACAAGTGACAGCTGTGTTTATAAAACTAGGTCTTTCAAGTTTTAACCTTATACCACCCAATGAGATGGCTATTTTCTCTCTCTCATCTATTTCCTAGCCATCAACATCTGTAAATACCATATGACTAGTGCAGTATTAACTCAGGATTTATTACGACTGAAGTCTTGAAACTAAGGCATGAGTGTAGGCCTTGGGAATAGATCTAGGTTTAATTCCCAAGTTTGCCACAGATTTCTCGTGGGATGTTGGGCAAGCTACTTAGTTTCTCTGCGTCTCAGTGTTCTATCTGCAAGACTGATAAGTTTTTTACCACTGCTTAGATGTTTACATACTTACTAAAGGATAGCAAAAGCAACAATGCTCAGGAGGAGCTCTGTGTCTGCCAGAAGTACATTCTCTGCTAGATTTCTTATACACAGGGATGAAGGGTGCACCCAATTTATTGAGTGTCCTTAGCCTATCATAAGGAAGTCCTTAGCCTATCAGCCACATTGTCAACTGATCAGTGGGGTGGGAGGACAGGCCATTTGTTGATTTCTCTGCTATTCAGGGGCCACTCATCTTCCAGCCTTTAATAAGGACTCTTGCTTTTGCAGGTTCAAATGTAAGCTCATAGTTCTCCCCATCCAAAAAGAGAACCAAAACTAGCCAGTGGAATTCTTGAAATTTTTTTAAAGATTTGTAAGTAGAATCACCCACAGACCTAGCAAGAATGTTTAGGCAGCTGTTATCATAACATACAGCTGACATGCTGGCCCTATATACAGAACTCGTCAGTACAAAGATTTTAACATTTTCTTAGCAGTGGCCTCTCAGATCACGCATCCCATAAAAATGTACTTTTCCCTTTGATTTATTCTTTCTTAGCCAACCACATCTCTACACAACAACTCTTTCAAACTTTTTGAAGGATGCCAAGTCTTACCAAACTTCAATAACTATCACAACCCTGTGGAACTTTTAAAGAATTTCTGCTTAAGTGCAGATGCAACTGCACTTCCATTCCTTGGCCACTGAGATGCTTCTGCTGTGCTAGCTGATGCCCATATAATTTCAGCACCTTCAGCTCACATGCTGAACTATGGAAGCAGAAATTCCCTGGCAAAAGCAAGGAAGAGCTGGCTCAAACTGCAGTCACAGTAACTCTAAGCCATGCTCCTCTTAGTACTTAATTAGGGTACATTTCTGAGTTTAAAATGTATATTAAAATCCATTAAACTGATACTATTGCAAGGAAGACTAAGTAAATAATTTGGAATGGGTATGAGAATGTCACCCTCCAGAAGGACCCCAAGCACATCTGGTCCGTCTCCTCATCCACTGTTGATAGGCAGCAAACCCACAAGAAAGGTCTGAGGTAGCTCAGAGAATATGAAGGGCAGCACTTGTAAGAGGGGACGGGGAAGTGCAGACAAAGGCTTCTCAGACTTGGAAGGGAAGCCTGAGATAGCGTCCACAGAAATAACTCAAATCAAGGAAGACACTCCAAAAGAGAAATGCGTGAAGGATGGGATGAGTGGTGGCACTTTCTGTAAATAACTAAAAACTATTTAGTAAAAGGAGAGAGAGAGAGAGAGAGAGAGAGAGAGAGAGAAATGTAGCTTGCAGATCAGAAAAAAGTGGTAATAAAAGAATTTAGCTATTGGAATTTTCAACAGATTTGGGTCTCGTATTCACATGCTTGAAGTTTAGCAAAAAGACAAGTCTTAGCAGGGTTTAGGGCTTATAGGTTAATGTTATACCTATGCAGAGTACGCACAAACCTTACTTACCACTTAATTCCTCCATAAATCTTCAAAATAAAGTTCCCCTAAGACAGGGGTGTCAAATTCATCTGGCCTCACAGACGAGATGAGCACTGTGGATCCAGCCCATGACTGAGATGGCACCACATGTGCTGCAGTCCAACTGGAGTGGCTGCCGCAATACATTCAGTGGCCACCCCAGCCAGACTGTACCACACAGGGTGGCTGCCCCAGCCAGACTGAATTGGATAGAGGGCCTGCTTCAGTCACTCCATGCTGCATGTGACCCCTCTGCAAGGGCTGAGTGCAGTGCCAGTCTCAGACCAGCTGGAGCAGGCTCTGCATGCCATGTGTGATGCAGTCTGGCTGGGATGGCCACTGCATGCAGCATGGCAGCTGCCCCAGCTGGACTATACTACATGTGGCACTGTTTTGGGCACTCTGGGATCTGCACTAGTCCTAGGAGGACTGGAGCAGCTGCCATATCAGGTGTGCTAGGGGGAGGGGAGGAGAAGGATGGAGTCCATGGGTTCAATCTAGCCCACAGACTGGCTCTGCTCCATGGGTGCATGCCACATGGATCTGACAAGACCCAGGGGCAGTTCCAGGGGCTGAATGACATGGCTCCACAGGCCAGATCCAAATGTTTGATACCTCTGTCTTAGGACTTAAAAAAAATGCATGGGCCTTTCAATGCCCTTTTGTACAGAGGTAAACTGTATAGTAAATAAAAAGTGGACCAAAGGCTATAGTAACAGAAATGAGATGATGCAGTTATGCTGGGCAGGAATATATATGAGTACGAGCTTGAAAAGTCGTATTTTTTTAATGCTAAAGCATAACCATGCTCTTATATTTATATCAATTAAATGTTATACGAGAGCAAAAATTTTAATTGTCAAATTGCCAGAGGGAAATATAGACTATTTCATGTGCTCTGGAGATAATGACCCAGATTCTGGTCTTCGTGACAATGGTATAAATGCAGAGTAATTCCTCTGGGGTCAACAGAACTTTTGGAATTGGATGTCACAGACGTACCCACTGAGGTTGCCCACGTTCCACACCCACAACTGAAGTGACTAAATATACTCTGGCTCACTTTGAACCAGAATAAACTAATTCTGCTATCACCGTCTACACATGTTTAAGTGCAGTAATTTACTGTACTGCCGGATACCATTTGTATCTGACAGGACTATTAGGAAGCACAGTAAATTAGTCTACTGCATCCTGATTGCTGGTCATGTGTAGATGATGACACTTTACTGAGCAGCAAATTAGCCTTCTGCATGTTTCCATGAAAAGTGTCTCATGTAGATGTGTCCAGTGCATCAAGCTAAGTGTAGAGGGGACAGGCAGCACAGTGACAAGAAGATGAGCATAAGATCAGAGAGGAAGCCAGGAAACAGAAAGCTGAGCAATAAATCAGGTAAAGGGAAGGGACTGGAGTGGCAGCTGGAGAGGGTACAGGGCCAATTTGTGGCAAGCCCCACTGCTCTACATTTACATCAGATTAACTGAAATTTTGTTACAAACTAGTGACCTCAAGATAAAATGCAACTGGTTCAAAATGAAAGGTATATTTTAGCAATTTTAAAAGGCAATACTGATTTAAGTGTTACATGATTCATGGTTTAAATTCATTAATTTATTATCAGGAAGAGAAAAAGGAACTTTATTTTGGAATGTTCATGTCTTTCTCCCTAAAAGATTAATTCTGTTTATTTTTATTCAATAGCAAACAGGATTCCATTACCACAAGTGAACTGCCTGAAAGCTGAGGTTATCCATACTTCTCACATAAGGAATGCTACATGCATTGGAGCAAAAGAGCAAGGGAAACTGGCAGTCATTGTTCTTTCACAGTGCAACAAACCCATCAATAAAATTACCACACCTCTGAGTTGAATGCTTTACTAGATTAAGATGTAGTAATCTGCTCTGCTCTTAATTTTAAAACTGCTTAATCAGTTTATTTCAGCATAATGAAATGCCACTGCAGCCTTGTCATATAGGCTTCCCTTCACATAATTTGATTTCTTACATCCAGCAAGAACCAAAAGAATATGCAACAAAAGAATAAAATAAGTCTAATTACACGTTGTGGGAGTGAATGAACTGGTTCTTGGAGCTCCTTGTGTAGTGGGAGGAGGTGGCATTGTTGGAGGCGTCAGCCTGGATTGTGTCTTCACATCCACAGGTGAGTCTGGCATTGTGGAATGCTTCTCAGTGCGATCTGTAACATACCACATGAACACACTATTTTATTTCTTCAAGTACATTAGATTGGGAGGGAGGAGGGGGCAGAGGATGAAAAGCTAAACCTGAACTGAACAGTTTCAGCATCTTCTGTGGAAGATTATACATGCTTATCTTTCCAGCTTGTTCTTGCAATATTACATCAGTGAAACCTCACTTAAGGCAGTGTAACACAGATGGTAGGACCTCATTTATAACAGGGCTGCATTATCTTTTGTTTTTATTTCTAGCATGTGCAGATGCTACCTCACAAGCAGTATTGGAGCTGTAATAATGCCACCTTGCTTGAAGGTTTTAACATTAGATAGAAGGAGAAAACAGATGAAGAAGCAGGAAGGTAATAAATCCCTTTATGACAATTCTGGCAGAACTAAAACCTGAAGCTCTTTTGTACAGGTGAAATATTGGCTGAAGCCAGCTCTCTTCATGACTGGTATTTTTTGTAACACCTGCTGCCCTCTCCATCTTTTGTCCTTATAACTATTAGAGCTACCCAGGTTAAATACTGCATGTGTTCTGGCCATGTTTACCACACCACCTTCTGATACTTTAAAGTTGACAAGACAGAACTACCATACGCCACATAATAAAAGTAACTTTGGATGACACAGGTGGTATGTGTTTATACCAGTTTATTTTATTAAGGACAAATCCCCCACCTTTATCATCTATCTCAGTTTGTACACTCACACATCAAAGACAATTGTGTATATAATGCAGGGTATTTGCCATAGAAGCCAAACTATCTGTTTTAGGTCCCATACATCAAAAATGGGCAAAACAAACTATATTTAAACAATGATAGGCCCAATTACTTTACTTATATCAGTAACACTGTATGCTATTTTCTTGAGTGATTATGATGATCACAGTTGGCCTTTAACAAATAATACATATATTAATGTAAATTGCTAAACTACTTTTCCCCCTGTCGATTTTTTTCACCATTTTTTCTATAAACTGTTTTAGTTTGATTCATGTCTTCGTAAGCATCATTTACCTAGCTGGCAGAGGAACAAACTGTCAAAAAACACGAATAGTTATAAAACTGTGAAAAAGATAAAATACTGGTGTCTTCTATAAACTTAATACCCTAAAGTTATATTCCTTACTCATACTAGAAGACATACGCGGTTACACCAAGAATTTGTTCTTGAGAAGTCAAAAAGTTCCAGCTGTCTATACACATGTACACAATGCATGTATATACTATATTATAAACTAGGCACATTCACTGTATGTAACGAGTTTGTGTAAAGACAGATTCAAGTTATAGTTTTCAAAACAGATATCAAGTTCATGTAATACAAAAAAAAGACCACCAGGATTAGAATTTCTAACCACTACAAAAGCGAAGCTGTAAAAAATTGGTCACACAATGCAAGATTCTGGAGTTGTTAAAGTTGTGTTCAACTTTTTAGAGATACTGTTTTAAGGGAAAAAACACTTTTATAAATACAATCAAATTAGTTTTGTAAAAGACTTGAAATGAAAATAATCTTGAAAAAGACGAGCTAGTCATGTGACAGGAGGGGAGTGTACCACAGTAATTAAGACTGCAGTATGATTAAGGTTAGCAATCTCAGCAGTGAAATGGAAAATGTCTAAAGACAGTGGTTGAAAGTTCAAGGTTTTACACTGACAAGTGAAATATTTTAAATCAAAATTTGGTAAACTATTAAACATCTGAAAATAAACTTTTCTATAAAAAACTTTCACCTTATTGTTATGCTGAAACATATAAACCTGTAGCTGCAAGTCATTTATTTGAAGAATTAAGGAAACTCTCTTTGAAATGTTAATTTCTTTTTTAATGGTTGAATTTATCTGGCTCTCACCTTAACCAACCTCAGCAACAAGGGAATACATAGCTTTCACCTCATGTTGCAAGTGAGGGAAAGAGGCACAGCAGTGAGTGCAGGCCTTCCTAAATAAAGGCAAATATTTCTGTCAGGCCAAGAAAGGAGAGAGAAAGGGAGGCTTGCCAGAGCTGGTTGGGAGATAACAGTGGGAACTGCTGGTCCATCTGGTTTTCATTCTGCTAACACTCACATTGAACTGTTAAAGAAGGCAGTCCAGGTACACAGATTTGAAGCATGTGGGAACACAGACCTAGGCAGGGACATGATAGGAGTGGGTGGAAGAAAAAGAAAGGAAGAAAATGAAACTCTTCTAACAGTCTGCTGCTCTCCCTGAGCAGGCACAGTCTATATCCCCCAATTTAGCTGTTGATAACTGAAAGCAATTCTGCTACTGTGATCAATCACAACTTTTTTCTCCCATCTTATTTTTCTGGTTACTTTGCTCCAAAAAGCAAGACTGATCAAAAATTGCCTCCAATCAGAGAAAAAAAATAGTACTTTGAGAAAGCTAACTAGAATGGTTCATATTTGGTATTTAAATAGGCACTGTAGTTGCACTAGAACACTGTTTTTTTCTTCCAGTTTCAGATTTTCATTATATTACAATGCATTTGAGTGATTCTTATCCACTAATGCATTATGGTCCTTAAACACACCTTTATCGCTAGTTAGAATGTTACATGTAGCTTATGTTACTGCAAAATTCTATAACATTATCTCCTGTAAGGGGATCAGAACTCTTTTCAAATTAATGAAACAGCAAAAAGGTGGACACTATTATCAGTGCTAGAAGACTCACCTGAAAGACTTAAAGACTCATATCCTCCACAATGAGGAATAGCTTTCAGCTTAAGAAAGGAAACATGAGAATGAAAAGCTTGTTCAATTGCATGGAAGGCCCAGAACCACTAGATACTGAGCTATTCCAGAAAATATTTTTTTGCTTCCTTCTTTTTTCTCCCTCTGGCAACAAAACTCCTCCAAAAGCCATGCTGCGGCTGCCAGTGTTAACTAACCCTCTGATACAGAATGGCAAACACATGAAGGAGCAGTTGGGCCATGAATATAAAACATACAGCAGTTGTTCTTTAATGTTGTTCCATCACCCACAAACCTGTAGAGCCTCAACAGAATGAATCCTAACAGAAGACAGAGGGAGTCCGGGAAGGGAATGAAGCAGAAACTACAGCTTCTACAGTGCTCCAACTTTGTGGGACTCTAACCAGGAGGATTACAGTATTTGGTGTTTTGTTAAAGATCAATGCATGGAGCTGAAACTAATTTTAAAATGGAAATTGAAATAGTTTGCACACTCTTGTTTGCATAAATGAAACAAAAACACAGGGCAAATTAAATCTCTCTAGATTTATCAATATATCTATATGTATCTACAGATCTACAGAGATTTATTTAAATCTCATAGTTTAGGCCACTTCGGGGTTTGAATGAAGCAAACTTAAGAGTTTTCACATAAGCCCTGTATGCATTTTTTGTCTGTCTCTCTATAAAGGGAGGTGGTGAGAAAATCTAACCCAAGCCTTAAATAGAATGGCAATGGCTCTCAAGGATTCACACATATTTGTTTCAGCTTCATTAAATGCAAGTGCACATGCCTCAAATCAAAATTCAAGAGACTTACTCAAAACCAGCTAATTTCATGAGTTTCACAGGATTTTGATGGAAAGGCATAAAAATAAATCCATGTCTGCAAACCTGAATTCCAATTCTTCTAAAGGTGAGATTCAAGTTTGAAATTATACCAGGTGAGTTTTGATAGCTCCAGAGCCATGACAAAGTTTCGTACAGCCCATATGTTCACCTCCTCTCAAAACCTGGCACATAATTTAAGAGTACACTTTGAGTGGGTAATGAGAATAACCTCTCAAGTACAAGCACTTCTACTTTAGAATGTGCATAAGCAGCCAAGACTGGAATGGTTCACCTAGCCTTCATCAAATGGGGCTTAAGCCCAAAGGTCCTCTAAACTAAAGGAAAAAGGAGACCATCTGCAATTCATTCCGTACTGTTCATTGCAATCAATTCAGGATGGAATAGATGGTGAAATAACGGGCTAGTCCTAATCCATGCACACAAGCCTTTGGTTCAATGAGAGACTTAGAATAAACTCAGAAAATATGTTTCAAGTATGCAAAGATCTATTGCATTTGTTTTGGATTACACTGAAAAAACATTCTGAAATACACATTCTTGACTCTCTTTTACAGCAGAGCTAGGAGTTGTGATTTAACCACAGAAGCATTTTGCTCTATTTTAAAATTAAAGAATGCTGTAAAACCAACTTTAAATTATGACATTCCTCCTGTGGATTTTTTTGGTTCATGAAACTGTGCTGTTCTCATCAGATATTCAGTTTTATGATGGGAGATATTTTTTCACTGAATTTAGCTGTTAAGGTGACTACTGGTATTTACTGTGAGCATAGCCAACCTTATACAAATAAATATGGAAGAGACAGAAAACAACATGTGAATGAGAGGGGAAAGGGGAAAGATATGTACATGTATTCAAATGGCTTTACTTCACTTCCTGTATCCTAAATTATTTAGTCCATTTTTAAAACAAGGCAGTCTTTCATATATGGAAGAATTTCAGCTTATGTGGCAGGTTTCCAAGTCTATTGCATCAAGGAAAGCTGATGTATGGAACAAAATATGGAATATATAAATACTTTACCGATACCATTTCAATAGCCAATTCAATGTCAAGGATTTCTAGAAGTGGTGTGTTTTCAATTTCCTTTTTTAAATGAAAAAAAGTATGGTATAATATGCTATGGCATTTATTTTACTTTTAGTTAGTACAAATAGTTCCAGATGTATATTCAGGCATGAAAAATTTTAAAAGGCGCTCTCTATGGATCATACCTAGTACTCCTGTGCCAACCCATACAAAGAATCAGTATTCAAAAGATTGATGAATTTAATGTTTTAGATTTCTACTGTCTTGTTTCTTTAAGAAATTAGGCTTTAAGCTAACAAAAAGAGAATGTACAAGGCTGTACGCACGTAACAGGAATAGAAAATTATATTTAAATGAAGCAAAAATGTAATGGATTTTGTACCTGTGACCATCACGCCTATGTTTGTAACAGGACTAATAAATTATATTTAAGTTGAGCCAAAAAACTAATGCATGTTCTACTGGTAACCATGACCATAGCTTCCAGACTAACACTGAAGTCAAACATACTTTTGTGATGGTATTCCACATCGTTAACAAACAATACAAATAGAAATCATAATGCTGAATGAGAAAGGAAACAAAGGTCAGTAAAGATTAATAATCATTTAGCAATTAGTCCGTTCTTCCTCCCTTTATACTTATCAGGAAGGACTGGACATTCTCTGTGCAGCCAGAGAATGATGCAGTCAGTAGCACTGCCTTATAAAATTTATCAAAGGGCCTCAAACTTTCTAATGGCTTAATCTTCATCCAATACATTTCTGTGCCTTTTTACTAAAAATTCTAAAAAGAATTAAAATTATAATAAACATTTTGATGCTGTAAACAACTGCCCTTAACCATCACACTCAGGCTGCTAAATAGCTATCAGATAAACATAATTTCTATCAGCCTCAGATATATTCATTATTCTGACCTAGAGGTAAAACATCAGCCCATTACTAACAGTCTGGCTTATACAGCCCCCTCATCAAGGCTCTTGAAGTATAAAGAAAATGGAAGAGACAAGCAATATCCTTTGCAGCAAGATCATTCAACAGTCGTAGCAAATATATCATTAAGGAATAAGTATGCACACTAAAGAATAGAGAAGGAAGATCTAAGCAAAGATTGAAAGATGACATAACACTGGGCAACATCTTCCATGAATGTTCAAAAAGTTCATTTACACCAACAAAAATGGCTTTCTTTATAAGGCAATGAAACAGCTTTGCTACAGCTTATCCCATTCTTTCCCAAAGCAAATACATGGGCCTTTCATCAGCTATTTTTGGAAGCGAATCCCACCTACCCATTTCTTCTTATTTCAGCAGAAGCTGAAAGTAGCTCTACTTGCTTGAGTGTCCTGTGTTATCTATCACACACTGTTATCAGAGAACTCTTTAGCTCATCTAAAAGAATCTAATGAAAATAATGCAATCTCCACTTTGTCACAAACTTAAAAGCATGTGAGACATTGTCTACCAGCTCAAATAAAAAGGAATGTAGATTAGATCAGCTAAGTGAATGCCAACAAGTGTCAATGATATGTATATGGAACACCTACCTTAGTTTGCACTCTGGGACCAGCATCTGCTTTGAACAAATGTGTATAGAATATCCTTGTAGAAACAAATGTAGAACTCCCCAAAGTTGAGAATGGTTTCTTTGATTATCAGGTTAAATGGTAATGGCCATATAAGCATGAAGTAAAAAAATAATCCAATTGTTCTAAACCAGGGCTGAGACAAACACTTTATGTTATTGCTCTGACATTATTTGAATTTAAGCTCCAAGAGAAACAAATGTCTCTCAGCATATGATTTTATTTAAAGAAACAAGCAGCTTTTCCACCTAATAAATTTGAACTATTAAATGCTAAGGTTTCAAAACTTTAAAAAATTCCATTTAATTATTTTATGATTGCAAAAACTTATTCCAAAATTGTCAGACTTCTTTTCTTTTACATTGGTTTGGACTTCTAAAACTGAAACAATAACTGGGATGAAGAGGGTCTAGTAAGCCATCAGCAAAGTTCTATGCAAGGACTCTTTGCTTGACATTATTTCAGTTCCCTTTTGACCCCTTCAGTGCTTCCTAGGTGTTGAAGAGATGGATGATTTGCCTGAAGAGGAATTTGATGAGCTATAGATGAAATCAGATAACATCTAAAAACTTGTCTCATTTCTTTAAAAATAAATACATGAAGTTTTCCCAGACCATACTCCAAATAATTTATATTGTGTATGATAACTACTGGAAGTAGTTGAAAAACTAGGGAAGATGTTAAAGAATTATCTTTTTTTCTCCTTTGTTCTGTACCCAAAACAATTTCCAGATTAGCAGTGCTAGATATCATTTTAAAAATGGATTTTTAAAATATATACATCATTACATGTAAATTAATGATAACAAGAATTAATCTGTTGCATTTGGTTGGAAGTTTAAAATATAAATGAGTACCTCTTTTTTATAATATACACATAGTTCTGGAAATAAAATATTATGCAACTGTAGTCTTTTCCAAAAAGAGTTATGGCAGAACTGGTAATGATCAATATCCCACAGAGAATTCCAATCTCACATAAATTATATGCATATATTATATATCATTTCAAATGAGTAAATCCTTTGTATCATCTTGTCTACATTTTTATTTACATCCAAAGCAAGATAAGCTATACAATTAACCTGACAGTATAAATTAAGTTTCTACCCATTTAAAAGGCATCATTTATATTTAATACAGTATTACATGGGTCTTCTAAGCTTATTAAGGATCATAATGGGAAAAACACACATTGATGGACAAAGATATATGGATTAGTGAAAAGAAGATGGATAGGCATATGACAGCTTATTATATAAAGACATTTGCTGTAAGTCTTATTGAAAGTTTTCCTGATTAATATGCAGGTAAGCCCTGATGCTATGCTATACTCTATGGCTTCAATTATCATGGCATACAATGGGACTGTAGGGTACTCAGAACTTTCCAGGATCAGGTTTCCAAGTCTTCATTTTATCAGATTATACCATTTTTGCCATTCTCCCCACCCTCCTTTTGTTTGAAACACTTATAAAAATATCCTATTTTAGTTAATTTTACTGCTTTGAACAAACAGCCCTGAAGATCAAAATATTCAATTACAGCACACAGCATTAGCAGACAGTGCAAACTTCCTCTACAACAACCTAGAGAGGTTTGCTCAGTAGTTTCTATGGACTGTCTTTAACAACAGCACCACTTTAGTACACCCTAGAAATGTAGGACAACTTGATAAAAATGTGAATCAAGGATCTATGTCAAAAAGTGAAAGGTTAATTCAGTCTTCACATCTATAGATTTCCCAGTCACTACTCAGAATATCAATGGCAGGTACAATACTGTACCTGCTTCTCAGGTACAGTATTATAGAGACACTCTAAATGATATAACACATTTGTAGAGAAACATACTGTGCCATTATGTGAAACAAGTTTAAAATGGGGGGACACAACTCAAGCTTTACGAAGGATCATTTGCCAGCTGAACTTTCTATTGGAGGGTCACCAGTGTAGGGATTCACTCTGATCAGATATGAGACACATTTTACAACTGGCAAACTGGACCATGCATGTGGGTACATGCACAGATTAATGAATTTCCATACAGCAAAGACATGGGGTGGCTGTTTTGCTTGTTAAATCCTTTTTTTGTTTAATAGATTGGTTTAATAAAAAATGGTAAACCACTGGGATTGCCCTGGAAGGTTGTAAACTGTTTATCTGCATAGAGGTATTATGGGAAGTCACCAGATGGCACCAACAAAAACAAACAGAACTGTTATGACTAATTGATTATTTAATCAGAATTTGAGCAAATAGTCTTTGTTAGTTGACAACTGATTCTTTCTAGAGGGTCTACATCACCAATAAAGTTTATTTACTGCCTTCAGAAGTGATCCAATACCCTCTAAACTCAATGGGAAAATCTCTCTAGCAGTGGATTTGGATTAATTTAGAGTCTTCCACTAAAACCATTTCTAAACTGAAGAGACATTGCCTGCAGATTCCACTCTCTCAGCAAAACAAACATTACTACTAGTAGCTGTATGACAACAGTCATTTCACAAGCGCTGAATACAAGTTAGAAATGACCTGTGCATGTAAAGAAAGGAAGCAAATCCCATTGTTTTATAACAATGTGAAACAAGTAATACAGGTGAAGTCAACTAAATCATGTGGATTTATACTGCAGCAGAACTGGACTAGCTTTTTCTAGATGGCTAACTCTAATAGCCATATATTGACATTTACATATCAAAATACACGAACTGAATCCACTAAAACATAAGCGTTTGCAAACAGTTGTCCCAGATATCTTGTATTAGACCAACACAGCTATAACCGGCACCCCCCGAAACAAAAATAAATACATGTGATAATTTCAGATCCTGTCTCAGTGTTTGTCAAATGTTGACAATCAACAAAAGGAGGCTAATCTCACACAAAAAAAATGATTCTAATATATTCAATTAATGTCTTAATTAAAACAAAGATCATTAGAAAAGAGTAGTGACAACAATCTTTTTGATTTTTTCAAGCTACCTTAACTGTTATTTCAATGCATCAATCCACAATTGTCAGTATTAAAGTGTTAACACTTCCATAGAGTAGTTGTGTGATCTTTTACTGTTTTACTTTTAAATATGTGAAATACTCTTGATCCAATTTTCTTATAGTTTCCTTCGAAAAACATGGTAAGGACTAATATGTAAATGAACTGAAGAGGAAAATATGTTAAATGAGGGAAACTGCAGGACTAAATACCAGCTACCAGAAAGAAACTATTCGGTTTCAACCAGTGCAAGGAAAATATTGACAAAGAAAAGAAATCTAATGCATTTGAACTCCGAATGTTTAATGTGAGCACACTTAACCCTTGGAAATATGGTAAGTTTTCCTGTACACACTGTGCTTTAGAAAGATTTAACTTGTGGACCAAAATTGTGTGGCATGTCTATAATTCTGAAAATAAATCACCTTTGGGTTATGAACGTTTATTTGCTTTGCTTCAATAATATAGTCTTTTGCATAAGAGATATGTGTAAGAGGGAATGACCATTTAGTGTTATTGGAGGTGATAGACTAGCTAACCCAATAAATCCATTCCATCTCAGGAATAATTAGAAATGGATTCAAAAGATAAATTAACATTTTCAATATTTTATTAACTAAATATAACTGAATTATAAACATGTAGAGCTAGGCCAGTAGAAACATAGTGTCTAATACAGATGTGGCTAATGCCACAGGAATTTTATTCAAGTTGTTTTTAGCCACCAGAGGGAGCCTATATTGTATTATGAATACATGAGAAGCTCCTCTTTTAATACTGAGAATTACAAAGAAAGAAGCAAAGTTCTTTCCCCAAGATGAACTAAGTCACAATACAGAAGTTTATCTGTTTGCCTATACTTTTCCCTACACATATTTCTACAGTGTCAAAATAGAATTTTTCCTATTCCTGTGCATGAACTTTTCTTCATTAAAAAGATTTCTAAAAACCATCTTACTTCTAACATGTAATTTTAATCAGTACTTGCTGCACCAAGTGCTTGGTAGTGTCAGGTCAATATCTCAGACAGGATTTAGTTTAATCCTCATGTGTCAAGGCAATACATTAAACTTCTGCTTGCAAAGGAGCAGAAAATCTTTATTCAGTTAAAAGAAAGAGTGGAAGATATACGCATGTGATAAGGTGGCAGACCATTACAAAATACCGATTATCCAACTCTATTGGTACCATTTGCTGATACCTCAAACTATTCAGAAACAGATTTTAAAAAAACTGAGAAAAATGTGATCAACAGTACTAGTGAAGGAAGATTTGATGAAAAAGAACAGAAGATGGGATAAATTTATCCAATTTTCCCCATATATGTAATACCAGAGGTGTGTCCAGTACTAAACGTGTTAAGAAAGGGAAAGTACAGTACTGAACACTATTCAGTGAGGTAGAGAACAAAGTATTTGATCTTCTGAAGTTTGGACTAGATTAGAAGGCTCTTGAGGGCCTCTTGTGAAATGAGACAAATCCTGAACACTTATCTGATAGGCCTCCAGTAATGTAGGAAATGTGCAGAAGTGGAGTTTGTCCCTACTTAAGTGGTCGGGCAAGCAAAAAACCAGAATTAGGAGAAAAAAGTTAAGAGTAGTTGAATCAGATTTTAAACTTTTACCATGAATAGCTGAACACAGAAGAATTCATGGGTATTATCTGCATATGTAATTACTGCCACTGAGCAAAGGACAGTAGCAAGCATGCGTGTAACACTTTCAACTAAAAGAAATTACCTTATGCAACTTAGATAAGAATTTGTTTTTGCATGTGCCATTTTACACAATAAGTCCCAAAAGAAAGTAAAATAATCTGTACAAAAGATATGAATAAACTGGAAACAAACTAGAATTGAAAAATGTGACGCAAAAAATACAGATACTATGACCAAGTGAATAAAACTAAATCTTGTGTAATGGGTCTCATAATGGCTTAAATGTTAATATAGACGCAAATAAACTCTATAGTGCAAGAGGAGAAAGACGATAAGAAGTGTTATAGAGACTCCTTACAGTACCAGGTTCTATAATTAGACAATTTGAAGGTGGTAACAGGGGGAGTGTGTTAGATTCAAGGAATCAAAACCTCAGTTAGTATGAAAGTAGACATCTTCTATGGATCACTAAGACTAATAGTGGTATAGAGGGATGAGATGAGAGAGAGAGAACATGCATGCGTGTGTAAATAAAGATATTCAGACCAACTTTGGGGAACCAAAAACTCAAAAACCACAGAAAAATCCTATAATCAAGTTAATCAACAAACCAGATATCTGTCCTTTAACAAACAGTTTTATGAAATAAATAGAAAAGCTATCATGAAAACACTACAAGGGTGAGGGGCTCAGAATATGAAAGTAGAAAAGAAGCCCGAGTCAGGGAAGATAAGCAAGTGAGACTTAGAAGAGTATGGAATAGATGCACAGATGACAGTAAAACAAAAATAATGCATTTCAAGAAAAAATGGTGGAGTACTTAAAAATTTTAATAAATAGTAGTGAAATTTACCATCACGGAAGACTATAAAACACTAAAGCAAACCAAGATGAATAACGTAATTCAGGAGTAAATTTTATCGTAGAATTGAAACAAGCAGCAAGACACTGTCAGTTAGGGCTGTGTGAAGCTTCGGTCCCTGATTTGATTCAATGGAGATCTGGCCCTTTTCGGTGGCTGAAACTCCAAACCTGAATCAAATCAGAGGATGCTTTAATCTCTCCAAATCTAACTGGAGCCCTCTGAATCGATTCGGAGAGATTCAGACATAGACACAGCTTTAAATGTTTTTTCTACATACCTCTATATACCAGGTGGCTTGTCAATGCTGTAATGCTACGGCACATGGTGTGTCCCACAGAAGCATAGGGGGCTCCCCAGCACACTTGGCAGCAGACCCAGAAGTAGACCAGAAGCAGGTCCGGTCCACTTCTGGGTCCACTGAGGAGCGCATTGGGGCCCCCCGCTCTATACCCCTACGGCTCAATAACTGGTCCCTCCTGGGTCTGGGGGTGGGGAGCATCCAGGGCTCACAGCAGCCGATCACCAAGTTGGGGTAGCAGCAGTGTGTGGGGGGGCGGGGAGGGGGTCCTTCGTGCTCCCCAGTGGACCCGAGAGTGGACCAGAAGTACTTCTGGTCCACTTCCAGGTTCACCGCTGAGCATGTGGAGGGCCCCCCTACATTCCTGTGAGATGCTCCATCTGCCCCAACATGGCAACATTCAGAAGCCATGCTGGTACCTCAAGGTATATAGAAAAAACATTTAAAGCTGTGTCTATGTCTGCATTGCCATTTCTCTGAATCGGCATCAAATCTTCAGATTCAGATTCGGCCAAATTTCATCAGGGACAGTGATCCAAATCAACTAATCGAATCACTGCCCGATTCAGGCTGAATCCAAATCTGAATCAAATAGGGCCTGCTTTGCATACCCCTACTATCAGTGCAAGTCTCTTAATGACTTTTCCAAGAGGTGACATTAAAGGTAAGCAAAGGTTACCAAAGAGGTAATGTAAATAGGTCAGGAGTGCTGGAGATGAGTACAAACCGACTAAATAACAGGCATTCACTTAACAGTAGGGAAGAAATAAGAGCAACTAAAACTAAAGAGGACATGGAAAGATTTTACAAAATTTTTCTAAATATATATAGTATCAACACGGGAAAGGATGCCCTTCTCAAATGAAGGGAATGAAATCCATGATGACTCAAGAACACCTGCAAAACTGAAATACTCTAGGGCTAGAGCAGCCCTCCTTTCCCTTGCATAGTGCTTAGCTGAGGGGGGTGTGGCAGGATGTTCTGACTAGGGAGGTCTGCCTGAACTATCCCAGGCTTTTCCCCACTTACTGCTCAAGGAGCAGGAGTGTTGCCAGCCCCCAACCCCCCGCTAGGACTCAAAGGCATGGGGGGTGGGGTGCGTAGTGCATGCATCTATTGACAATAGGGAGCTTTTCGATCTCCCTCCTTGCTTCTTTATACCGTCTGCAGCAAACTGACAGGTGAACAAGCCAGCAGGGGGATAACAACAGTGTTTATCACCCAGTCAGCAAAACAATAGCTTCTCTCCATGACTTCAAATGCTTCTTAAACTGCTTACCAGCTGAACTGTTGATGAGCTCCAAACAACCCTAAGTGGTCACTGTTCTGTCTTCCTGTTGTCGTGAAACTGGACACACACACACATCTGAATTGTGGGGTCCCTGCTGTGGAAGATGGGAGGGAGGGAGGGGAGAATTTCCTGCTTGGGCAGTGATGGGGGGTGGGGAAAGGGCAGGGAGAAGCCAGGCAGACCCTGGTGTGCCTGCAAGTCTCTGCCAGAGCGCCATCTAGAGAACAGAGGGGAGAGGCCAGCTCTGTTGTGGACCAGAGAGCCCTGCCCCACCCAGAGAGCATATCAGGATGCTGGGGAGTCTGATGTATCTTAAACTAGCAAGGCGTCTGGGACAGACATTCATTAACCAGTTTGAGCTAAATCAGTTAAGTCTGATCCTGCGTTTAACCAGGTTTATCTCAAACTAGTTTCAGCCATTTTCAAATTGGTTTATCTGTTACAGGTTTAAACCAGTTTCTGATCATTTAAACCGCTTTATTATGTGTAATGTATGTCTCTAGCCTTGTTGTTTAGGTTGTTTAAGGTATGTCTACACAAAACGCTAACTGCACAGTAGCCTAATAACACTGCACACTGACACTGCACTGTCACAGTTTGGGCAGTGCTAATATGTTACTGCATGGTATTATTAGGCTACTGCACAGTAGCATTGCTAAGAAGGCATTCACCAGCACTACTATGCAGTAACTCTGGCTATTGCACTTGATAATACAAGTACCAAATAAATGCACAGCAACCTCTGCATAGACATGAACATGTAGACACCCTCAGTCTCTTGGCAACAAACAAAAACCAACATTTAAACAATTAGGAAGATGTAAAAGAAAAAAAACTGGATATATGAAATATCCATGTGTTACAAAGAGGTAAAGGAAAATAGTGCATGTCTAACCTCTGTTTCTATTAGAGCAACAGAACAAGCATTAACAAACAACACCATAATCAGGCATGCCATTGGAAGGCTAGGGGCTGTGATCCTACTAGACCCTGACTCATCAATCCTTTCCCTAGCCTACTCCCATTCTTGCAAGAAGAGAATCAAGTGAGCATGCAATTTCATGGCTCTACTGGAGTTGCAGAGATTTTCCCATTAATTTCTCTCTCCACATGGTCTGCAAAGAAAGAGGATATAAGAACCATCTTCGTTTTTTCATTGTTTCCAGGTGCACAAAGGTCTCAAATGCGGCTGCACACACATGCTCTGCATCATGTTATAAATATATCATTCTCCAACTAAGTAGTACTTAGCTGATGATTATTTATATAAAGGTTTTGTTTTCTCTTAAATGTGTGTCTTTGTTAAGGCTGCACCTCCTGAGAATTATTCCAAAGCTTTCAACCTGTCATGTCAAAAAAAGATGCTGCTGTAAGAGTCCAACTAGAGTTTATTGTGGGTCTGTAACTACAGCAAAACAATAAATCTCCGTTACTGAAAGCCAGCTGCTTCATTCTTAACTTTGATTTTTTTCTTCCTTTTACATTCTAGCTAGAGTACAGCTGTAATAAATGTGACTCCCCTCACAAGATGTGCAGATGTTAACAGTTCTGTAGGACATCAAGAAACATTTCAAGAATCATGTAAGTGCCAACTAAACTTGCTTGAATTATGTGCTACCTCGTCTACATTTCTATTCAGTAAATTAGCATTCCTGAATGTTATGAGAAAGAAATTATTAATGGTCACTGCCAAGACACTAATATCTAGTTCTAAATGTGTTATCAATAAACATAGAATACACTTAACTCATTAGATAACAGATTTCAAATTAACCAAGAGGAATCAACTTACTCTGACAATGTTTCTAAGACATTCATCATTTCTTATCTAAGTGAGAGTAGCTAAACAACTTCCTGAAAACAAAATAAAATAAAAATAATTCAAGACTATATATTTGAAAGGAAAGCATAGGAATATACTTTTTTCTTTGTGGCAATCAAATGAACTAAACAGCAACTAGGGCTAACTCAAAATAAATGCTAATAGCCTATTATTGTGAAATCGTATTAGTATAAATAGTACTGAAGATATATAATTTCAAAATTCACTGAGAGCTCAAACTGCAACTCATTCTCTATGGCAGCAGGAAACCAGATGTTCAAACTTCTTAGGAGGGCTGGGCCTCAAATTCATTCATTAAGCAGAATTGTTGTATATATTTGGTTTCATCAAACACCGAACAATCTTAGTAATCTGTCCTCTCAAATTCCCCACAACTGGAAATAACCTCAGTTTCCTAATTTGGGGCGGGATTTTCAAAAAAACATTTCATGTAATTTAGAAGCATAATTGGGGGGGGAGGGAGGAGGCAGGCAGGTAGGAGTGGCGGAAAGTCAATAGGGACTTTTGCTCCCAACATTCCTAGACACATTTGAAAACCCCACCCACAAAAATCCAACTCTGGTAGTATTTTTAGTACCTTCAAGTCCCACTGGACACAAGTAGGCAAAACACTTTGTGAGGCTAAGCCATAAAAAGAAAAATTCCTCAGCTAAATGACAACTCAAGCACATTGTTTATGCTTAACAGGGGGCTCCCTGAAGAGTTCAATTCGTCAAATACTTATAGGCATGTTTGACTTCAGGTTTGACTACTTATACAAGCGAAGTTAAGTACATGCATAAATGTTTGTAGGATAATGAACTTAGGTTTGACAAGTTCAGAAGACAAAGCACGTGTGAACAGCTTCTCAAATGCAACTTTTAGGCGGTCTCCTGTAAAAGGAAGTGTCAGATTTAACAGATTTAAATCTTTAAGGAGAAAAGAAAGGAGAGAAACAGGCTGAACAGAGGTTGATTAAAAAGATCTCAGTCCTCCAAAAAACATATACACCTGCTTATTACTTACATGTATGTTTCATATTAGAATAAATGCAAAAGTCAAGTAGGTGTCAAGTCTTAGCAGAATACAAGCCTAAATGATTTAACAAGTGCTAACCAGAAATCAAATATTCAGATTTTTGTTTTAAGTTAGCAATAAATATAGCATAGGAGGCCAGGATATTAAAATATAATTACAATATGCTTGGTGACATAGATGAATGATTTTGCAGTCAGTGAACTCCTTAGTGACATGGTTTAATAAAAGCATAAAAATAGCGTTTTTGAAACCAAGAGATCGGAGCCTTAAAATAGTTATTTTGGTGTTAAAAAAGAAGCTATATTATGAGATAGCCTGAGATCCAACTTGCTTTTAAATTTCCTGAAGGACAAACAAAAACAGTAAGAGAGAGGGGAAAAACCCAAACCAAATACGCCTCACTGTTGTTATTCCTTTTAGAGAGGAAATGCTCAGTTCAGTCATGGCTTAGAAGGCATAAACATCATTGAAATTCAAAGGCAGCTCTGAGAAGGAGGATGCCTCAATTGGTATGCAAGTGGTGTTTTCTCGCCCTGAATACATTATGAACTTGCAGCATGCTAATATGCCATGCTATCATAAGCACCAGATGGAACAGTAGGCAGTATATGTCCCATCAAACCTCAGGAAGATGTATTAATGTTCCTGCTCTTTTTTCTTTCCTTTTTTTAAAGCTACACTCCTTCAGCTGTGTCTCTAGACTTGTACATTTCTTAGCATCAGTCACCTGCTCCTAAAGCACAGTTCTCCAGGGTTGTCTCATCTTCACCAGGTGGTGCCAAGCATCCTTTCAATGCATTTTATCACTCAAGGTAAAGGCCACAAGATATGTCAGATTGTGCTTACTGAAGGGTACCAAGTACAAAAGATAACATCATGAGATAAATGATAGATGAAGACAGAAAGAATTTGGGTTTAAAGCTAGTTTTAAATTATGTATAAGTAACAGTACATAACCCCCCTCAATTAGTATTACTTGAGAATGAAGAAATAGAAAGATTGAAGAGAAAAAGAAAAAAAAGAAAGAAAGCTAAATAGATCATACTTTCCCTCATACCTAAGTAAAACAGATGGGTTTGAAGCAAAGCCATGAAGCTGAATCCCTTCCTTCCACCATCTTCTAAAACCCTTTTTAAAAAGATCTACAAATTTTAACTGACTAATGAAATGAAAAGACATATTCTGAAGTTCTTTAGCACACGCATGCACGCACGCACGCACGCACAAGAATTAAACAGATAAAAGTTATAAAAAGTATAAACTGTTTAAAGAATAAAAGTGATTTCTTCTATTATGGGCTGTAGGTTTTGAGTTTGGAGTAGGTGACTTCATCTAATAAAGAAAAATGGAACGAATATGCGCGCGTGTGTGCACGTGCACACACACACATTCCAGAACACTTTTAGCTGCTTTAGCACACACCAACTGCTGCAGCTTCCTTAGCCTGACGAAGGGTTTTTGAACCCGAAAGCTTGCTTAATAACTGTTCTCCAACCATTTGTGTTGGTCTAATAAAAGATATCAAATTCACCCAAGGAACCTTGTCTGCCTTGCATCAAAGTAGGCTTTATCCCAGAGACAACAAATATTATCTAATTTCCTGAATGTAAATATATACAAACATGTATACACGTAAAAGCTGAAGGCAATTGGAAGACCTCTGACTATTACCACTCAAATGTTTCCCTCCTCTGTATAAACTTGAAATATAACATGCCTCCTATTGACAGATTGCTGTTTTCATTTCTTTTTTTTTTTTTGCTTGCCCTGTGCCCATCAAAAAGATAAGAGTTTTCAGCCTTGAGAAACTTTCAAGAGTTTGAGAATTTAAACAACAAAGTAAAATTAAAAAGAAGGTTTAACATGGTAGGAGAAATAGTTTTCTTCATCTAAGGGTTTAAATATTGCTTGGAATAGTTTTTTGGGCCTGTTTTTTTTTTGTTTTTTTTTAATTTTTTTCAGAAAAAGAGTGACTTCAGTAGAATATTTTCCTAATTTCTTTGATCATAGCAACTGGTTTACGATATACAAAGCATCATCCTATGCATGTAAGTCTATTATTTTTCTAACAACATTAGCTTACTCATGAAAGTTGCTGATTCTTTAAGGAACTGATTACCCACATTTGAATGTGTGCATCACCTTGCAGGAAGAAGTCCAACATCCATGAGTGCTGCATGGCATATTTCCCCAGTGATTCAGGCTACCAGGATTTTTTCAAGTTATTAAGAAATCTGATTTATACCTGATAATTGTTTGATTCAGCTTTTCTTAAAAACCCCCCAACAAAACAACTATCTTCTACAGTAATATTTCATACAAGGTGACTTACTGTTGCTATTCAAAAATAATATGCACCATGTTGTCATTTACCCCAAATTTACTTTAGTCCAAGGAAGTTTTTAGGACTGGTTGAGATGCTAGACAACTTTTTCCACTCTTGCCACCACTACATTGCATACTAGCCTTAATGATTATATGTATGATACAAATGAGCTTATTTAAATCTGATTCTCATACTATACTGTATTTCATGACACCTAAACAATATTTATTTTAATTTCAGTGCATTGAAACAGAACGGCTGACCGACTCCCAGAGGACACCACTTGGCTCAGAACTGTCTGATGAAAGGCCAAGTTGACAATTACCTGTCATGATCATGTGGGTCATCACCTAGTGTAAAAGAACAACATTTAGGGCATCTATTCTGGTCAACAAATAGTTATTTGCAACAGCATATTTGGCAAACAAAAACACTTTAAACCAGTCGCTTAAGGTATTGCTTAAAAAAAACAAAACAAAAAAAACCCCTTTGATTTAGCAAGCATCAAATTTTGAAGGGGAATCCCCAGTGGGACATCCCATCAGGGCATGTTCTCTGTATTTAGCTTGACAAGACAGCAAAAACACTTAATGCTTAAAAAAGAAAAACATTTGTGACAATATTACTAGGCATCTTTGGGGAGACTGTAAGAGGCATTCTTCTTTTGGAGTCAGTCCTGAATAAAGCAGGCCTGGGGCAAACATTACTTTCTAAACAAAATGAAAACATTTTGTTATCCTGCTTTTGTAAACTTTTGAAGAAAAGAGTTGGCCTCCCACCCCTAAAAATATCCTCCAAATATCTTGGAAGCGGGAATGAAAAAACAAGCTAGAGTTATGCAGTCAGATTGCTAGTCCATTCCCATCAACCTTCATTTTGTGGAGAAAATAGTCATACTGGCCTGCTGACCTTCAAAATGCAAGTAAAGCCTTTACCTCTAGGGTTTCTGCAACAGGCCACCTTGCACATCCAGAAACAAAAACTGGATACAAGTCTCAGAAGGATTTCCTGTCCCGCTTCTGGAGGCACACTTGCCACTCTTCTTCCTCCCTGAAGGTGCAACAGACTATAAAATGGTGAAATTTCCCAAGCCTTCAAAAGAGAGGATGGAAACTGGTTCCTTCAGATTAGCTGGCTGACAAGATTACAAACCAGGGAGCTCTTCAGAAAAGAGTATTAGCTAAGCAAGGAGGTTTGTGGTGAATCAAGGGAGGCCTGACTTCCCTAAACCTTGAAGGCTGGGGAAGGTGGGCTAAATTTCCAAAGGCTTGTATTCTTAGAGTTTTGCGTAGGATTTTTTTTGTTTGTTTGTTTGTTTTTTTTTTAAAGAGACTGCTAGCTATTTTGACAGTGCTGTTTTTAAAAAAAAGTTAGTTTAATTACAGGAAAAATATGGAAAATGTAAACAAAAAACCCCACAAAATTAACTGCAGACCTAAAATAAAGTCAAAGACCCCTCACAAAAACTACAGGAAACCAACAGGCCAGGAAGATACATATATGGTTTCACAGGGAAAAGATAACCAAGGGGGGAAAAAAAATGAAAAAAAGTACCATATCAGAGCTCTATAACTTATGGAAAGAACACATTTTAAAAGATTCTTTAAAATTAATAATAAATGCTCCCTTTTCTCACATTCTGATTTATCTATGAAATAAAAGCTGTTTGGTTCTTATACCAGGAACAAATTCAGAGAAGCAAAATGAGTTCAAACCTCCATCATTCCAACAGAGATATTCTGGATATTAAAAGAGCCTGCAAAGATTTTTGAATTGGTTTGGTAGGCTGCAGTACAACACAATAGTAATTACAATACAAACTAAGGTAAATATAAAAGTACAGGCTTCCCTCGATTTATGCCATAGATGCGTTCCCAGGGAATGGCACAAATTGAATTTGCATAAAGCGAACCCAGTTTACAATGAAACACATAGGGATGCATTTCCACAGTGGTGAGGGGGAGAGGGAGTGAGGCTGGGGCTAGGGAAGGGGCAGGGAGTGGGCTCCAGCGCAGCCCTGTGGCTACAAGCAGGCGGCATCTGCCGCTCCAAGGGCTGCCGCAGGGGTAGCACCGGGCACTTTGCGGCGCTCGGGGTGGGCAACAACTCCACTTATCCCACTGCTCTGCTTCTCCCCACCCACCATAGCCCCTGCTGAAGCAGCCACGGGAATGGCTGATGCCAGCAACCGTTGGGCTGCACCATGCCTTGACCCCTCTGATGTGGCGCAGCACATAGGCTGCAACAGACAGGACCCGCTGCTCCAAGAGCTGCAACAGGGGCAGGCAGCAGCCTGCAGCGGGATGAGAGCACGTTGGGGCTGACGGCTACTACTGGCCCAGGCCACTGGTGACACCAGGCTTTTCCCAGTGCTTGGCAGCAGTGCTGGGAGGGCAGGTTGTGGGGGGTTATTGTAAATTTTGGGATGGCAGCAACTCCCCTCCCACCACCACAGCCCACCCCGAGTGCCAGGAAGAGCCTGGTGCTGCCACTAGCCCCAGCTTGGAGCAGCCTCCAGCCCCAGCCTGCTCTCATCCTACTGCAAGCTGCTGCCCACACCTGCTGAAGCCCTGGGGATGGTGGACACCACCTACTTGCAGCCACTGGGCAATGCCATGCTGTGGGGTTCGGAGCACAGTGCCTCGGGGGAAGCGGAGCCTCGAGGGGTTCTGGGCACAGCACAGCCAAGCGGATGCAAGCTGCTGGCATCTGCTGTTCCCAGAACAGCTGCAGCAGGAGCTGTGGTGAGTGGGGCTCCTGCACCACAGCCCTTTCCCCTCCCCTCACAAACTCACAGACTTACCCTGCCTGGGGGGTGGGTGAAGTGTACCTATGCTGATCACATAACAGAAAATTTATCTTGTACATAATAAATTTCAGGTATAAAAAAGGTCATCACATAAGACTGAATTCGCATAAATCAAACCCAAATAAATCGAGGGAAAACTGTACTGATGTCTCTAAAACAAATTGCATCAATTCCAAGGTCTAACAGCAACAAACTCATAAACAAGTATTTCTATAGCTCTGCTACACAGTACCAACATTTTGGTAGTATATAGATTAATACGAAGTTTTAGCTCACTCAAGGTCCACTGAACACTTTAGTATATACTGAGAGGGTCTTTCAATCTTACAGGTAAGTTCTGGAGTTGGAGAATGTAAAATGAGCAGTCTAATTCTTAGCCCTAGAAAAATCATTTGGGAGCTACAGGATAGATGTGTTTCATCATCCTGGCTGAAGAGCTGCACAGGCAAGTTCCCCAGCCAGGGGAATTAGAAATATGATGTTTGGGTCACCCTTGCCATTTGGGAAACCTAGTGATTGACAACCTGGCCTCTCTACTTCTGGGGAAGCAGAAAGGCTGCCAATAGGAAGTTGGGGAGAGGAGGCTATTTCATAGGCATGCATAGGTAAGAGGCAGATGTGCCACCCAGCTCCAGGAGAATGGTCCTCTCCACCCACCCCTTCCTGTCAATCATCTAACTAGGGCTCCTCTTAGAGCCCTGCAAGGGTTCCCACTGTGGGCAACAATGGCCCTGACTTCATGCACTCCTCAGACTCAAGCCAGAAACAGATGTGCCTGGGTCTGGAGCCCTCCATTGTGAGAGAATGTTCCCCCATACACGTCTCACCAATCAGATGACTGGCAAGAAGGGATGGGGGCAAATCTTCTAAGGCAGGGTTCCAACGGGGCTCCCATGCAATCACAGGCTACCACAGAGCCAACGCTCTCCCTCTCCCTTGTAGGGCTGTGGGATTCTGGGTGTCCTCAACCCCTGAGAGAAGTGTACAACTGTTTAAGCTAGTGAGGGAGCGGAGAGATCTTCCTGGTTGAAAGAGACAGAACTTCCTTGCAGAAGAGTCAGTTTTCCTCTGCAAGAAACCCACCAAGTGGCTGGCTGTATGCTACTTTTCTTTACCAGGAGAAAGACTTTTCTCCCAGCACAAATACAATGCTTGTCCATGGCCACAATCTAGTTTAAATTGACTAGAACTACCAGGGGTCCATTTGGCTGTTCTACGAAAACAATAATTCTTGTTTATATAAACAAGACAAGCTTCCAACTATGCTTCAAGTGCTATTTTTTCAACCATGTTCAAAGTAAGGTAGAAAAAATCTTGAACAAACATTAGGACTGTGTTGAAAAATTTTACAGGAAGAGAAGACATCCAATGCAGAAGTAAAATCTCACTAGAAGCTGTATACTAGTTCATCAAATTGGTGATATATGAGAACTGAAAGTCAGACACATTTTAAGACTTCAGCCTTGGATCTGACAGCTTTAAGCAGGATGAGCTGTTAGTCTCCAGATCAGCTTGATGGCCCCTGTCAGAATTCAAGAGGATCCCTGGCATACCACATGATAGAAGGTCTAACTAAATAAAAATAGGAGTCTTTATTTTTGGCAGGTGAACTTCATTACTACTGCTCTGCTCCTCCTGCTCACTCAAGGATTAAGAAAAGGCCTTGTTCCATTCATAAATGGAAACAAAGGGCATGAAGTCCAAATAACAAATAAACACCTTGGACACTTAGATCACCAGACTTTCACAGTTATCCAATGATGGAACGAACAGATCATTCTGGACATCTGGACATTTTTTTTTTAATGTCACAAACCCTAACTTATCAAGTTAAAGACCTCTGGGAATTTTCTTAACAATGATACCAACTCTCCTACTATTAAGATCATGGTTCATTTATAGTGGATCTTTAAAGCTGATCCAGACTTTGATATCTTTTTATTCATCAGAAAGATCTCTCTACAAGAACAGTATAAGATGCCAAAATTATTTTTAAATGAGCATTCGTAACTGTATACATAGCATTTTTTTCTAGCTTTGGGTGTTTAAATAAAGTACATCTTGTACAGTGCCAACAAATTGTTGGCATGCAAAGAAAAATAACTAAAAGTGGCATTCTGCACTCAGTGGCACTGAACTTTTCCTAGTAAATATTTTGCTCATAAAAAATTGTGCGCTAAATTGACAGGTATACAGTTATTGGACAACCTATTGTGTAATAAAATAGACTGCGCAACATAATAAATGTTATTTAGTATTGTTAACCATATATGAAGTGCTTGGTGCTATAAAAAATACAAAGACCTTGTGCCAGTTTCCTTAACTTTAAAGACAGCAATGAAGCTGCAATTTCCTTGGATGGTTAAATACCTAAAATAAAATGTAAAAAAAATATATGCCCACATATACAACTCTGGTTCTTCAGAGTGACCACAATTCATTTTTCATGCATAGTTTTAAAATTAGGATTATATTTTGGTGTGTGAGTTGATGGACCTTCCTAAAATAAATAAAATGGTGGGAAACATTTTGAAAAAAAAAAAAGTGTGTTAGTGTTTATGGTCTCCATGAAGAATTGAATCTGAGAGGTTATGCAAGGCCATAAAAACTAAGAGGAAAGAATTCATTTGATAGAATTAGATAAAATGGCAAGACAGACCAGAAAAGTAGAAAGCTACACATTGTGGAGACCAGAAAGGAGAGAGAATGGGCACTAGGAACAACAAAAAAGAAAAAAAGGTTAAGAGTTTTGAAGGTAGAGAAGTAGGGCTTGGACCTTTTTTGCTAAAAGGAAGCTTCACTAAACCAGAAATGACAATATACTGTACCATAAAGAACAATATGTCTGAAAAGCTAAAAGTTGTGCCTTCTTGAGAGTAGGAATTTCAGACCTCACTTGCAAAGCAGACTAAAGAGTTCAGAGATCTCACTCTCTCAAAGGTTGATTATTCAAGCATAACCCTTCTTTGATCAAAGGAAGATTTACTAGTTTAAGAAATGATGCTGCACAGATTCATAGATGTTAGGGTCAGAAGGGACCTCAATAAATCAACAAGTCCAACCCCCAGAATCTGCACCAATTTACAGTAGGACTGAATTCAGCCAAAATACTTTCATCTTCTTGTCTCCCTCAACAACCTCTTTTGGGACATAATCAATTTAGATTCCCATTCCCTAGTCTACTACCATAATTTTTTGGTCCAAATTTTGTTAGTTCAATTCTGTCAATACGCAAAATAATATAAAGGTTATTACATTCAGGTTCTGAAAGTGCTTCCATAATGAACGGGAACCATATGAACTATATTCTTATTAATTGTGTCCACTGATTACATTTCCTTTAGAACTTCAAAAAGGTTTCCTGCCACCTTTAACTCACTTTATATCCATTCAAAAGCAGAGTTAAGTTTCAAACATTGTCTCATAATATACATTCATATTAACATTAAACTAGCTGGCTGGATAATTTAATTTAGTCGTGGGAGCTTTGCTACACTTCTAGGTGGTTATTTCTTATAAAGATATATTTTAAATAGTTACCAGACTCCTAAAGAAAGGGAAGCCATTTCATTATACAAAAGCCGAAATTGCTGCATAACTAATTTTATCATTTAATATAAACATCCTCTTAGGAATGTTAGCTCATCACCCTGGTCCAGAATGAATGACTGTTTGCCAACCTTAACTCTTATGCGTTTCAAATAACTTGCTTGGCATCTGTTTATCTGCAGCTAGCAGCCACGATGGAACTGCTTCTACAGAATCACTCTCATAAAAATAATTAAAATTAGGGTAAAGAAAAAGGGGTCAAATTGTTAAAATCAGAAACCAGGGGGAAAACAACAAACCAAAACCAAACAGAACAAAAGCAAAATTTTGCTCTGGAATATGCAGGCACAACTACTGACTATAATGAGAATTGCTCTTTTTGAGACAGCTATATTTGACAAACAATTCTATATTTGAACCAAAAGATCATGTTGAAAATCATGGATGTTTAAAACCATTTATGAAGGTCTAATCCAAGAAAGAATTTAGGTATCAAAATATTAGGCACCACAACACGTATCTTTTAGGAGTCTAGTCTCCCACAAACCTGTGTTAGCTGCCAAGGCACTCTATACAATGTATGGGAAGAGTTAGGTAGGTACCAAAGCTCTTGATCCAAAACAAGTCACATATGGGAAAGGGAACTTGTGAAAGTCAACACAATCAGCATGCAGCTGCACAGAGCTAGCCAGTAGAAGACTGGGGACAGGACAGGCTTAATTCTACCTGCAGGTGCCTTAATCTACTCAGGATTCAGATTCATAAAACTTGTCAGGCAGGAAGTTGCCTACATCCACCTTCAGAGGAAAGACTTTTAAACAAAACCAAAAGATGAAAAAGTGATGGCAGTGAGTGTCTGGCCATCATAGCCTAGTGGGCAAAGAATTCACCAGCAACACTAGAAACACAGATTATAGCCTCTTCTTGAGGGGGTTCAAACCCCCATATCCTACCTGCCAGGAGAATATTTTAATCATTAGACTGCAGATTAGGCAGGCATGGGGGCTCTTGCCAAGCATTGTATTGATCTGTGACACTGGACAGAAAAGAATTTAAAATTCACTGGGACATAGTGTATAAGAAGAAGCATGACAGTACCTAAATGATCAGGGCATTTACCGGGAAGGATCCCAGGGTTATTATTTATCCAACAACCATTTCATATAAAGCACAGAGAGTCCCAGGAGGATAAGTGAAAGCAGCAATACCATCACAACTAAGTCCTTCTCCTGACTGGTTTTTAAAAGAAAGCATAGCTACCTTGCATTTTATAAGAAGCCTCGCCCTGACAGGGTAAGCCTACACAGATGCTACCGCGCAGTCATTTACTACCTAGTTATGACTGCACAGTCCACCACTCTTGTAGATGCAGCTAGTGTATATTAGGCATGCTTTGAGATTTCCTATCAGATAAAGCATGTCACAAGACAGAGAGAATTGCTTAGTTACTAAAAACTAAGGAATGCAATATACACTGGCCTACTCAGCCCCATCAAGAGAAAAGCTGTTCTGGGTATGTGGAAAGATGCCAGTCAAAGTGTCCAGCAACTTCTAAACCAAATTTAAATGGTCTATGGAATTTGGAATCATCCAACAAGGATTTACAAGATTGCATTTTTAGGCCTGGGTACCTAATCCCACTTTAAATACCCAAATCCATTTTTATCTGGCTTTGAGATAGTCAAAATTCAGAGATGACGCATCAAGAGCTATATGAACGTCTAACTGATTCTTCTTTGGTTTACATGCTCAGAAATCAGAACACTAGCATTCAAGGAACTGAAAGAGGTAAAAAGAAATATATACCACTCCTTTCTCACTATCTGACCCTTTCACTAACATATGCTTTTACGACTCTCGGTGTACCAGTTCCAACAATTTACATTTATTTACACCCAGATCTTGGGGTTTCATTCTCCATTTGCAAATACACACTACAGTTGACTTCCTAGTTAGGAAATTCAGTCTCCTTAGCTTGCAAATACCAACATCATCATAAGGAAATGGTGAGAGGAAGGGATTCCTTGTTAGTACACTTGTTAATGCACTAACATCTTTCTTTGCATATAGTAATATGCAGTTCAATTCAAAATCAGAAACAATGTTATAGAGATGACAGTTTTTATTACTATTATGCAAAGAGAGGGTACACATTTATGCTTTCAAAATGAAAAATCACAACATTTTAGTTCCCAAAACCTGTTGGGTTTGAAAAACTGAAATGCCCACTAAAAAATCCTGCTAGTCTGGACTGAAACATAACCTGAAGTGGCCAACAACCCTCTTCACAAAGAGAGGACTTTCCTTCCTGTCAGACCCCAATGTAAGAAAAAGGCAGTGAGTATGAAGACTGGAATAAAGATGTAAAGTTAACATTCAGATTCAAATATTTCCAGACATACTTCCCACAGTTGGCACAAAACTTGCTTTGTATAACATAGGATTGTCCCGATATAATAGCATAGCAAATGCAAGTTAGAACAAGTCATTTAATGGACTGTTAGGAGACTTCTGCTGTATAACAGCGTTTAGATGCATGTATTAAAAAAACAGGTGGATTATCCAAATGTTCAGTTACTAGGACACCAACAGTTATGTCCATGGCAATTTTGTTTCTGTTCTTTAAACAAATCATCACTTGCAAGCACTAATGTTAAAGCCAGAAAACCAGTCTAGTACACAGTGGCTATAAATGCCAAATCAATTTTCGGCAGATAATAAAGTCCATGTTTTACAATCAGCAATGCACTATTTTACTACCCAAAATGTAAGCTAATAATATATAGCTCTGCTAAATGGAAAATGCAGATATGCTGTTAAGAAAAGGGCTGGCTGTGAGATGATGGATCATTTCTGCTGGGACCTTCTTAAAGCTATGTGCAAATGTTTTGAAAATATCACATGATGTGGCCATGTGTTAAAAATTACAGCCAGTTAAGTTCTCTGCTAAGAAAAATATGTGGGCAATTTATGAAATGCACTCCAGGATGGAGATGTCTTAAGTAAAACCAGATTCTGAAAACAAACCGACTTTTTTGAAACATGAACTTAAAAAAAAAGTTGCAGCCACATCTGGAGAGCAGAAGTAAAGAAGGGGTGGTCTGACCTAATACCAGGCCATCTTCTGAAAGAACAGCATTATTTCTGGGCTACAATGACTGTGATCACTGATTGTCCTTTTAAGGAAACCATGCCGAATACTGCCATGGGCAATAATAAAGCATTTTGTAGGCCAACATCTGTTCTTTGAAAGTACTATAAAATGACTGATAGATTTGTAATGTTTCATAAATAAAAAGCTCAAAATAAACAGTTCGCAAAACCTTGAGCAATCAAACTGATATCTAGCTTTTGATTTGGACAATGTGCATCTCTACATCCAAGATTTAAAAATACACACTTTTTAGAGTTTAAGAAATAAAAATGGCAAAATAATTAATATAGTTACTGCAAACCTCAAGTTAGCAGGATTACCTTTCTATAGAAACTCTTAGAAAAGTGTGATGAGTGTCTAAAAGATACCTGAATTTAGCTTTTTTGACGCTTTGTTAGTAGCCCTCTCTGACATAGTTTTTAAAGATGTACTGAACTAAAAAGCTTAGTAGCCAATCACATTTGTAATATGAATAGTTTGTCTTTGAAGAGCAAATTTAGTTTGTGTGCAAGTTATCACTACACAAAGCAGAAACAATTTTTGATTACTTGTTTTTTTTCAAAATAAGTACTCTGAATGTCAGAACTACTAAAGGCATGCTTCTAAAAATCAAGAATGTATACATACACAAAAGGCAACAGCATAATATCAGATTACATAAAAATACACATCCTTTTAATCTTCTGCACATAATGTGCTTACCCTTGAAATACAAAATCTGCCCCAGATGGCTAATAATGACCATTTGAAAAAAACCCAACACCACGATATTAGAGGGCTAAAATATGCTGTGAACAGATTGAGAGGCAGTTCATCCTAGAGGACAGTAAGAGAGTGCAGATGGGTGTCAGAAATAGCCGAGTGTCAGATCTACTCAAGTATCTTCATCCTGGCACATGCTCCCAGTCACAGCTGTTAGCGTATTCTCTGTATCCAAGTGCAAGGTTTTCTAACACTCAGAGCTGACATTAAAACACACATTTCTTGCTTGCAACCACTTTAGGAGACTGCTGGAAATTAAAGATTTGTTTAATGCTAAAGCTTAGCAAGTATTGATAAGTGTCTATATGCTCGAGTGTAGCTCAAGCCATTTTGATTAAAATGATGAAATTTTAACCAGCAGGTAGATTAAGTAATTTAAGCGCAAAAGGCTTAATAGGTTTACAGAAACCTTCACTTCAGCCATTCCACTATTTTTTTTGTAATATCACAAAATAAAATATACAAAAACCAAAACTGATCATGCTATACTCAAATTGTATTTAAATATAATAATAAAAATAGCAGATAGCAAATCACATGAGAGTAATTTCATACAACTATATTAAAAATATCAGCTCTGTATTCTATTTACATAGCACTCACTTTTTTAAACTAATGAATTACCATGGTATTTCTAATGAAAAACACAGTCCCAGGAATATAATGCATGCAAATTAAATTTAAAGTTTAAAGGGTTAAATTGACCTTTCCTAGTTCTCAGTTGTTATCTATGCAAATTAATTTGTCCATATTTCAACCATACAAATCCTCTTAGCCCTGTGATTTGAACAAACAGAATCCCACTTTCTGGTTACAGTCACAACCATAGCTGCAACAAACATATCAGTGGCAGAATATGACCGTGCATCAACATCTTAAAAGAAAAACATTCTTCAAACAACTGGCAATACCTACATAACTGTGGTTGCAGCAAACTGGCAGATACTGTTTCAAAACACCATCTGTGAGGTGTAGAGACTCTGCAAGCAAGCACAGCCTCTTCCGCCTGTCCTACCCAAACAATCTACAAGAACCAGCCAGCTGTAGGATCTCTCCGTGTCCTGTCTTTTTTTATCTAGAGATATGGGCTGTTTTAATCAGGTTCATGGCTCTATTCAGTCTCTACCAACCCCCCGCAGCAAATTCAAATATACTCCGTCTTGCTCAAGCTTCTCAAAAACCTTACAAAATTCATCCTGTATAGATGCAATGTTTTCACTGGCAACATCACTTATCGGTTAGACAAGTGGTCTTTAGACCCAAGATATTTTGGTGAGGAAATTGACATATTAAAATTTCCATTTTTACATCAATGTCTCTAATTCACTAGAGTCTGTATGATTTTTTTATTAACACATTTCAGTGATTTTGGCTGGTGACAGCTAAGGACTGTGATTTAGGGCAAGATTGAAATCATTTGTTTCATAAATCTTCCTTCACTTCTCCATCATGAACAGCTTTTCAAAGAGATCGTTCTTAGTGTTTACCCATAATCTGAAATTATCTCTCCAGATAAAATGTTTGCAGATACAAGGTACAGCTGACAGTTATAAAAGCCAGACTGAAGCCATATATATTATCCTCACTAAAATATATCTGTACAGAGACCTGCACCTACAAACAGGATGACTTTCTATGTACCATCCAGTATTATTGTACATGTCATCGTTGGTAGTTGCCACACACAAATTCCCCTCCCCCACTCCCAAATATACACACAGCAGAATTAGCAACTACAGTCACTCCATGTAAGCTTGTACAAATCACTATGTATAATTTTTTTTTTATATATACAATCAAAATATAATTAGTGTTTTCCCATTTAAATCGAAAGAGCTGTAATAATTTTAACTCACCAGGCATCCTTGAATAAAATAAACCACACTGTAAATGGCTCTCTCCTAAAAGCAAGCTTATTTAGGGCTCACTGCCTCCTGTTCTGGAATGAACACAGAAAAGCGAGGAGGGCCATCAGAACTGGCTGTGGCAGCGTTGCTGGAGGCAGGATGCTGGGCGCGTGCGTTTGCCAGGCAAAGACAGATGGAGAGCTGACACTCTGTATTGCACTTGGAGCAGAAATGTGAATGATGACAGGAGCACATGTGGCCTTGAACCCAGCCCTGTCTCTTCAGGCAGAACAATGACAGGGATGTGTGTGCAAATTATCACAACCCCAGCTCCCCTCAGCCGACTCCTCTTACTCTACCTTTCACAGCAAGTTCCAGAGGACTGAAGAATAGAAAGTAGAATCCAGAGTGATAAGCTAAACACTGAATTATTCATTTTTTTCTTTTAAAAAGTTAACCCTTTCTTTAATGGAAAGCAATTAAAAGGAGAGATGCTAGTAGAGCCAGCTCTCCCTCCAAAGTGAAAAACTCATTCTGTATTTTAACAGCCACAATCTTGAACTCCAGAAGACTGTTTATTTATTTTGAATTTTCAGCTAAATATGTATAAAGGTACATTTAGAGATGTTCACTTTTTTTCCTTTTTATTATTGCCATTTTATCACAGTGAACAGAGTATCAAAATCACTCCCTTTCTCAGACTCTCAGTAGTGTGTGTAAAATAGAACACACTTAGAGACAGACCACTTTTATTTTACTACAGTGCTTTTAACCCCCTGGGATTCCTGCATTGATATGCTCCAAACATTTGCAGCTAACTCTCCTTTACCTTGCATGGTGATCCATGGGGGATGAAAACAAAATCTTCCCTGTAAAGCTTTTTCAAAAGCTAAACAATCATGTCCTCCCGATTTCTGATTTTTGCACACCCCTTAAATGTTTATCCTTCACATGAATAACGTATGCCTGGCTAGGTTCAATGCACTCTTCCCTATTAAGCTTTAATGGACACCATGATACATAAAACTACAAGTCTTTGTTATAGTGCTTTATCTAAAGCTGGCTATTTTCTTCTCAGCAGTCCCTCTTTAGTCCTTTGTAAAACATCCTTGCCTCTTAGGAGAAACATACGCCTGACTTGCATGCCTTCTGTAGCAAATTTGGGCTTATACAAAATTCTATGCATAAGGAAAATATCTCTCTTTTTAGAATTCTCCTCCAATTTAGCACTTGCAAATTCTTCACCATTTTACTACCAAACATCTTTACAGCATATTAACATATGCTTTGTCTCTCTGACTGCCTTTACAGTGTGACACTAAATTCCATGTAGACACACAAAAAGAACATCATTTAGTATTTTCAGGAACTGTATTATTTTAACACGAAAAGTCCAAGACTTATCCTTTTAGCTTTATTTATGCAAACCTTTGGTTTTGTTCTACACTCTCTTCTACCTCTCCTACACAGAAACCTTTCAGGCCTTCCTTCTCCTGCCTCCAGCTGCCACAAAGCAGTGATAAAGATCTATTTGGGAACACAGGGAGGAAAAAAGAAGCCTAAGAGTACTCACTGCCTGGTTAGCTCTGCCCATGAACGTTTCTTAAATAAAAGCAAAGAATGTGAGTAAATTAGAACTTCTAATGGCAGCTGAAGTGGAACCCACAAGTTTCACTAGCTCCCAATGTAATATTCCAAATGTTTAATAGGAATTAAAAAAAAACAAAACACCTTGCGATTGTTCTGGTACTAACAATATAATACACTGTTAGGGAGACAAATATTTTTGTTCATTCTAGTCAAATATCTGTTGTAATGAGGTTATATATAATGGATTTTACTATATTTGAAAGCCAAGCACAGACACTTTTATATGACAAAAAGCTTTAGTGGAGGGTGAACCGGAAGGAGGAAAGTGAGAGAGTAATAAATCAATTAAGTCTGCGCCAGAAAGGATTCTAAAGAACATAGCATTCTTTTTGTTTTATTTGACACCCTATTTAAAAACCAGTTGGTTAGTACTCTAGCTGCAGGTTTTAAAAATGCTGTCCCCTACATGAAAGAGAAAAAATTTTCACAGTGGGAAATGCAACCTTTCATCAACAGAAATGCAGACTGAATCAGCTTTAAAACACAAAGTAATGTGTCAGAGGTGCAATGCATTTTAGTAAAACAGAATGATATTCAGTTTTAAAAGTAGGTCTTAATATCAGTACATTGTAAATCCACAAACCATGCCTCACAAAATTGAACTTCCATACACTGTGTGATTATGCATCTTTTCTGTGTGTAAAAAGCCTTTTTAAGCTGTTATCTGACTACAGTAATTGCCATTTAAATTGATCCACGTCAACAAAACCTGGATCCCTGGAGATTCTCACCTAGAAGTCTGCTTGTGGAAGGGGCTAACAGAATGCCTGTGCATCTGAGACTACTTCAGCATTTTCTCAAGCAGCCAGCTGCATGAATAGTTTTTCCCTCTCATTATTTAATACACTGAAGCAGGCTACAACCTATTTGGCAGCCCTCCCTGAATAAATTTTCCTGAAAATGTCCCCCCCCCAGTTTTTTTTTTTAGATGCAACCATTTCCAGAATACTTTTTGCACTATTTCTAAAAACATAATTGGTCCAAAATGTGTATTAAAGATGGACAGACAATATGAATGTGATAAGCCTGCAAAACATTTTCATCTCCACTTCTTTCATTCAGAAAGGGTAAGGGAAAGTAGTCCACATTAATTTTCCATATAATTAAATCTATTGCATCGCAGAATCCAGAAAATGTAGAACACCAAAATTAAAAGGGCAATAGGACAGTTAGAATTTAGGAGGAAAGATTCAGTCACCTTCTTTATAATCAAGTCACACCTCCTTAGCTGACTGAGAAGTAACCCATTGCCTTATAATCATTCACACTGTTTATGAATAAGGTTGAATGGTACAATACACTTGCAAAATTCATAACTGTAAGGGGAGCCAAAGCAGATATTTGCACAAATAAACCAAACAAACAAACAAACAACACCATCACCACCAAAAACCAGATTTACAGCAGACCATAAAAAGTCTTGTTGCATTGTACCGTTCAAATGAAAACTGCACTCATTTCTAAACCATTACAGCTCTAGAGATTTCTTTTGCTTATACTCAGTTTATCAACAGGGACTAGAAGTCCACTTAAATGCATCTGTAGTTAATAAAAGCTCTCTATTAACAGTGAAAGAAGAATTTGACTCAAAGCTTTTCTGTAGGACTTCTCAACTTCCCACTCTACTTATAGCAGACTGTTGTGATACATTGTGACTTCACACAGTGGGTATTAAGTAAGTTAATTCAAAGGAGCTGAAACCTCATTGATCCTAATTGAAAGCAATACACCCAACCAAATAGTTTTCTACCCCATCTGCTCTGGCCTGCCACCAGCTATTCAATACAAGAGAATTAATAGTTTCAGATATTCTAACCGACCCAATAAAGGCACTCATTTAAGCAGGACTGCATTAACAAAGTGAAAAACCAAGGGCAAAATGGGTTCAAATGGAGCATTTTACTCCTAGTTGGCTTTAACAAAGCTGAATAATACTTATTCTGACTTTTTATGTGCAAGACTTGATAAACTGAATGAGAAGGCACTCAATGATCAGTCAACGAGCATTGATGAATGGTCTTTAGGACCCCCCCTAATCTCAGGGAAGGCCATTCCACAAAGTGGCACACCAGCTTGAAAGGGCGGACTCACTAATGTCCAGATTTCTCCGCTTGCTTGTTCCACTTTCACTTTCAGACCACTGGCCACCAAATGAGGCTGACATATTGGAAAATAATCTTTTATGGACGAGTGGTAAATAAAAATGGAGGCATTAGCTGGTCTTTCAAATTCAAATCTGCTAGTTTTGTCAGACCCCAAAGGTTTTGATTTTCCACCCAGCTGGAAGCTATTAGTGTTTTCTTAAGGCATCCTACTGACAGGGCAAACCCACCTAATATGTGGTGGGGGGAGACTCTCTGGATGCTTTCCTAACTTTACTGTACATCAGTTTGACAGTCAAGTGAACAAACACCCTACCTTGTGAAGACATGTTAATTTCTTGCTGCTGCTGGATATTATCAATTAGTTTAAAAAGCCACATACTTCCTTGCTGCTGCTATTATCCAATACTTTACATAACCATTTATATAATACACTGTTATCAATGTAAATTTATAGCATGACTTTTTGTGGAAGAGGTGCCTGTATTATCTGTTTTTTGGGGAGTTTTGAGGGTTTTTTGCCATACCACATGTAAGCTGAAAATGGCATCAATAACTCAAACCATTCTTTATTTTTTGAAGAAACAGGCATTTCCCTCTACACCTATACTGTTTTCTGGGAAATATCATTAGGTAATCTAATATGGCATATGACTATCTGTAGCAGTAGCTCCAAACACAAGTGTTATAAAGCACTTGCCAGATTATGCCAACACATTTCCCTAAGCATGTCCGTTTTGGCAAGACTTTATGAGCCTTTTAAAATAGTTCAGTGGGATCTTTAAAATATGCATAGCTTGATGAAATGACTAATGGGAGATCTGATTACAATATTCACAAATACTTAATACTTGAAGGATGTAAATACCAAGCATGAAGAAGAGTTGTCAAAAAGAGCAGAACTAATGTGATTAAACCAAGCAAAGAACATTTGGATGAAATTTTAGTGGGATATAAAAGGATCTTGAACCAAGAGGTGGTTTTGACCCAAGAAAATAGGAAGTCATATTATTTCACTGATGTTATCAGACACTAAAACTATTAAAAGCTTTTTAAAATCAAGGAAGAGGAAACCTGGCAGTGAGATACATCTTTCCCATCTCTGAGTCTTATTTTCTGGGACTGATTATGTAATAACAACCAAATTCAGCATTGGCATGAAGGCCCACAAATCCTACTTGTGTTTTTTGACTGCATTTGATACTGTGCTTTAAAACAATAATGGTATAAAGAAAATAAGTTCTATAAAGAACACAGGAGATAATGGATCTAAACTAGCATTGCCAACACAGGCAGGCCTCAGCACCGCTGAAGGTACACAACTGAACTCACGTATATAGTTCCACAGACTTCAATAAAATCACATGAACAAAATCCTGTGAATCAGTATTTTGACTGCAAGATATGGACCACAGAAGATTTAACTAGCACGGTTTATGAAATGTATTACTGGCTGTGAAATGTGTAAAATAAATCAAGACAGAATAAGACTAATTTTCTACTGTTGATGTGCATGTTAATAAAAAAACGACTGCATAGTGTAAGCATAGCCTTCACTTTATTATTTCTAAAAGGATGCAACAAAATACTGAACACAGTATTGCATGCACAGAGGAAAAACAAAACAAAACAAAACAAAACAAAAAACTTATTCTTTCCACCTGGCCAGTGCAATATGAATGATAATATCTAGCGTTCTGAGGCAGGATCCCATTCTGAGACCTAATGTAAGGTTTCAAGCTATCAACTGCTTTTGTATTTGAAGTTCAGAACATTTACAGGTTTGACATGGGTGGTGAAACTCCTTCTCCTGCAGTATATTAACCCTCATTCTGACCTCTAATCATTTTTTTCAATTTATAGAATTTTGATGATAAAATGCAAAGGCATATGCTTGTGTGAAAGAGTGAACAGCTATACATTTATTACATTTTTCTTTGTAACATCAATATTTGTGACACTAACTATATATATTATTCATTTGACAAGCACTGTAACATTATATTGGAAACTTTTGTTTCAATGTCACCACCTCCCCATTTTGACTGATGGTGAGTTAGTTTTGTTAAAGTGCAAGGGTGATAGCGTATGCTCCAATGAACTTTCCCTCCTCTCAGCACCAGAGACAAAAACCTGCAGCTCTGCTCTGTGCTGGCAGCCATCTGGACAGCTTTCTCTCAATGCCTGCCCCATACCACACTGCAGGCAAAATTTCAGGGCTCTAGAGCTCTGTGGAGCTATTCATGACATACCAATTTCACATTTTCTGCTTGTACGCTTGCAACAATAAATGCTAATGAGGACTATGAATGACATTTTTAAAGACAATAAAAAGGTCTCAAAATCCCTTGCATATGGAGACACTGTTTTCTAAACTTCACCTTCTGTTAGGGAGCCATTACACTCCAAAAGGAAAAAATAACCCAAGGAGAACAATGAGATGATCAAAGCATAACCCAGTCCTTAAGAATTCCAAAGAAAACAATGTTGGTAAACCAAATTAATGACAGACAGATTTTATGCTGATATACAGCAGTAAGTTTCAGTATAGTAACCACCCTTTTCAATAACACTGCTACTTCTTATCATCACAAGGGTTCTTTAATTATAGACTATATAAAGAAAAAACCCGTAACTTTCAGCGACTGTAAATACCCTCAGACTCCATACATTTTAATTTTTTAATTGCTAATCTTTACATGAGTCCGACAGTAAACTGCTATCATTAATTGATTTGAAATGCTATGCTTTCATTGAGATTAATGAAACGACTAAGCACGGGCAAGAAAAATATCTGATTTTAATGTTTTCTTTTTCAAATCTGCTTTTTACAATGGTATTATTAATACAAATTGAAAAGCTGTCTTACTTTGTGTAATATGCTTTATGTTTAATTGAAGACAGTGTCTCCTTATCATTGGCAAGGATTAAAACACTTTCATGAAAATCCACCAGGTGGAGCAAATACACAGCAATACAAAACTCCCAATATTATTTACTATCACAGTGCCATTTCCAAGAAGAAAAGGCTGTTTTCTGAAAATTTCTAAATCCTACTCTTTGTAAATATATTTATCAATTTGTACTACTTTTCTACATTTACAAACACATGTGGACATTGTTCAGATAGGCCTTAGTGCAAAACTAGTTACAGGTCAGTTTCAGCTGGGTCTCAAACCTGGATATAGACCTTCCACCAAAAATGTCTGTTTCCAAGTATCAGACAATGGAAGGTAATAATGATACATTAGAAAAGCATTGGAGGTTGCAGAGCAAATAAACAAATTCATACTTAATAGAAATTCAAACTTAACTTAACCATGAACTCAAAATTTTCTATTGCGCCATTACTGCAGCAAGCAAGGCGGATACCAGGCAATTTTGCATGCCATGTTATGAACTTTCATAGGTGGCAGTGACTGACAATATTCTGGTAAAGGACATACATGTTCATTGCAAATTCCCTGATCTTCATTACTATCAGTTAATTTATAATGTAATTTCCAAATTGCATCTATAGGGACAGTGTCCTATCCATAACCAAAAAAGGTTAAAATGGAGAATTATTTTTCCATTTGATTGCTTTTTCTTACCCAAGACCTGGAGCTAGTCCTCCTGTATTGCTTCTGACTTTTACTAATGCCTGAAATGGCTAATCCAGTGGGGATGACTAAACTCTTTAATAGAATAAAACAGGTCTTAAAGAATGTTTTATGAATTGCCTCTTCTCCCATTTTTATAGTCACATAATGTCCTACTGACAACTACCACAATTGCTGACATGGAAAAGTAATATTAACAAGGCAGTGTATTATTAGATTGTTCTAATGCAGTTTAGCAGCTGGAAACTAGGAAAGGAACCAATAATTGTAATCAGCCAGTCCAGGAGTGCATGGACCACACATTGCTCATCTACAGACAATGCTTAATTTCAGTGAAACACAGAAAGTACATATTCTAGTGCTTTCCTTCCTTATTTTGATCTATATTTTATTTAATATTCTGTCTTGTTGCTTCCAATACTATCTTTGTTTCCATCTTCCACTACTGCCATGTTTGTCTCATCTGCACCATTTGTAATTCTCCTCTTTGTGCCTTTCTTATTCTCCACCTTCACACTCCAGCCTGCTCTCCCATGTTTCACTACCTTTGACAGTTTCCCAGTGCTGCCTTTGCCAACTATTTACAAGAACTACATTGAACCACCACCAGTGTAATACTGGGTCACATTTTGTATTGACATTCTTTGTTGCATAACGCTACTGAAATTAAATCAATTGCAAATTTGGCCATTGTGTCATACTATCAGCAATATCTGATCAAACCACACCATGCACTCACAGGAGAACAAAAATGAGCTGATGTAAATAGACTGCACTCTCAGGATAGGCTGCAGCCTGATATGAGCCCCATATGAACCTTTAATTCTTCTTCTATTAATGTCCCTTGATTTTTGCTTCTTAGTGGTATGGTGAAAAAGAGAAAGTGGTTCAAATATTATAGTTAGATTAGCCTGATGTGCTCTTTATGGGGCTTAATTTTGTCCATTCAAAAACAAAAGTGAAAGAACAATGTAGAGGTGATTAATTGGAGTAACACACCAAGAACAAATTACACCACTTCACACCCTGAAAACATCTGTGCATAATATCTGTAAGTGTCTGGGCACAATTCAAGGTGCTGTTTTTAACTTATAAACCCTGAATGGTTTGATTTGCTGTCTCAGAATTTGTTTTCTACTGTACTGCCACAGCTGAGATTTGCAGGGGGGGCGGGGGTGTCACTCAATTTTAAACAGAGGAAACTTTTTCAAAGACATTCTCTCTGAGGAACCTTTGACTACTGGGATACAACTGAGGTCACCCTTTTCTCCCCAAACTTTCATGGAAGAGTTAGAGGTCTGAGGGAGGGACTTAAGAATTATTACTAGCATCAGGCTGTGTGTAGACAAGTTTTATATTATTACTTAAATAAACAATGAACATGTATTTGTTGGAGGAAGATGAGTGATCCATTTTGATACTGGATTGTGAACTTAAAATATGTAAAGACACATAAAAATGGCATGAAGAAAGGTACTGATTAGGTTTTACAAATCAACAGAAATGTAATTTACATAAAGCACAGACCCACACAGGAACATGTCAGTTACACAGAGCACAACAGCTGTATTTTTATCATGTAAATATCTGCAATTCTTATTTATACTATGGCTCCTTTTCACCACTCTGACAATGGTGAACTTGGGCATAAACGTAGTTTTATATCTACTTTACTCCTCCCCCCAACTTATGTTAACCAGGTAGCATAAGAGTAACTTAATATAAAAAAAGAATTATGGGTCTGATTCTCAGTGAAACTTCATGTACATGTTTAAAGACTTTTTTAGAACATGATTATTGATCTGATATGCTGTAACGGTTCCATTGTTACAGTGTCTCCTGTAAATCCTTCTTAGATGGAGGATTAGTGACACAATAGATCATAATGACTCTTCTGGTCCCATTACACTATCATTTACTTGCAGCTGTGTATGCGCACTAAAAGCTACGTTCTCTTCAGGATGAATCACCCAAATCCTCTGCATGCTAATGGCAGCTTATGCATGTGTGTCAGGAGGATAGTATGCCCTTAAATTTGCATTACAAAATCCTAATGAAACACTTGGGGAAAAAAATTGATGCACAGTATTTCTATTCCACCCACCAAAGCAGTCTTCTACTCCTCATACAGGCAAAAGTCCTGGACTAAACAGAGACATCCAAAAAGCCCAACGTGGAATTGATTTAAGTTGCACAGTTTTCTGTAAGCAGCATAGTTTAGACTGGTAGTGAACAGAACATACATTTGCCCTTTGGTGGTGGTGGCGGGGGCGAGGGGGAATCTTAGACTGGGTTCTGCCATTTTTAACTAGTCTGTGCATGCCGAAGTTCTGTTCTGTTCTGGGTATAGACCGATTTCCAATCACTTTTTAATAATAAAAGTGTAATGTCTATACATCCTATTGATTAGAGTTGTGGAAAGAGTGAACTAAACCCTGGACAATTTCAGTGTAATGCAATGAAGTCAGTGGGAAGTTACAAGAGGGGAAAAAGAAACCACAAAGATCTTTCTGGATCTGATTCTACTCCCACCACTAAGTCAGAAGCAAATCTATGTAATATGTAATCTATTGTAATTTTTAAATAAATTTAAATTTAAGCAAGTTAAAAGCACAACATTTCTCTATTCCATGCTGTCACCTCATTTCTCTACCTTAATTTATAGTAAATACATCTATTATTATTTAAGACCTCTTATCTACAAGCTTGCATCCTATATTTTATCCCAGGGCCAAGTTTCCACAGTCAAGGGGACCAATCTCCTACTTATGCAAACAGTGTGTTCTTATTCATGTTCAACAGGCTCATAAATATGATCTTGCAAATGGTTACAGTTAAACATGCACTTTGGTGTTTGCACATTATTCAACAGGCAGTTACATGATTTCAGTGGGGCAACTACAGAGTAAAGTTCGGATAAAGTACAAGTACAGGCAGTAAAACTAGACCCAAAGTTGTATTTTATAATGGAATATCACAGTCAGAACACTTTGAGGTATCATGTGGGAGTGCCAACAGCTTTTCACCGTTACTCTGGCATGGACCATTAAAACAGATATCCCAGTTCATTTTTATTTCTCACACGGAATAAACCTAATGCTGCAAAGCACTTCAGAGATGAAATATAGCACCATAAGTATTAAATATGCTTGTTACATTAAAATGGTTAGTGCAAGGAGCTTTTGTTTATAGCACAGATCCCAGTCAAAGGAATGTGTAAGTCTTTAAAGCGTTTAAGTCTAAAAAATATTTGTTAAAAGGTAAGGGATGAGAAAGAACATCTAGGCAAAAAAGGCAAAGACTGTAAACCTAGAAGTGAAACAGTTAATGCACTTTGTTGTTGCTTCTGCAGTCAGTGTTATGCCAAGGCCAGAATTAAGGGAAAAACTGAAAAGAGCCAATTTTTTTTTAATCTATTAACAGAGAAAAAAAAAAATCAGGCCTATCTGTCACAGTGTTGTCCGGACTGGGAGAACTGGCAGGAACCTCAAATTCCTGACCAAACCCTCTTCCACACAATGCCTCCTGAATGAAAGGAACCCAGGCCCGGCAGAGATAGCCTGCTGTCAGGAACCAGTCCTGACGTTTGTGCACAGACAGGGCTGGCCTTGCAGGATGTCAGAACAGCAAACTGCTGTTTGAGATACTGGATTTTCACACACTCTCAGCCTGGATGTTTTGCTCTTCAGGTAATTAAACAAGGAAGCTGGGCTGATGTGTACAAGTCTGACCCTGGTGCTGCGGCTCCATGGTTCTGCATATCAACTTCCGCAAGAACTGCCTAGAGCATCAACAGAATCTTCTACTCTCTCCCCAGCCCCCACCCCAGTGCTTAGGTTTAAAACAAATACCCTCTGATAAATGTGTATTGCTGCTATTCTTTTTAAGAAAAGATTTACTTGTACTCTCCCCCACTCACCTTGCTGTTTCCATAAAAAACAACAGAAGGAAATGGGTACTTTCTGATTCTCCTGGCTTTTTCTCTATTGTTGCTACTACTGGAGGAGGTGGATCATAAGTTAAATATGACCTGGCTGAGGGTGAAGGGGGTGTGTGTACGTGTGTGGGGGGGTGGGGGGAGAGGGTTTGAAGGAGGAGCAGGGAACAAGTTGTTTATTCCTATAGTAGGTATATCCTAACCAAAACTGATTTTTAAAAGTATGTTGTTTAATTTGTTCAATCACTGCCAAAATGTTTAATATTGTAGAAATGATTGTCTTTCGAACGTAACCATTATTGTGGATTTCACTTGAGAGCATGAGATAAAGCACAGACCTAGGGAAATAGTCCAGAACTTTTTTGCATCTCCTTCTAAAGGAATTTTAAAAACAAAGAAAAAAACCCCCTATTATTATCTAATAAAATCAAAACTGTTTTCTGTACACAGAAAACATTCTGCCTTATACAAAAATACCCTGCACAGACTGCTTTATGAATGACCTAGTTTCCACGGTCTTTAAATAATATTTAAACAAAATGATTTTAAGAGATAAGTAACATATTCCTACTACGTCTAAAAATCCATGGAATAGAATATTGGCTGAAAGACAGAGACCAAAAGAAAGAGGAATACAAAAGCATGCCTGCTTGTCTGTGTTCAACACAAAGAACATTAAATGAAAACAACTGGCATGCTGCCAAATTCCTATACAGGCAAAGAGATTCAAATAAATTGATTTCACGCATCACACTGACCTGGGATCAGTGAGCAGTGGTACAATACACTCAGAGCTCCATGTGGGGCAAAGCCCATTAATGTTATAAGAGCCCTAGCATATTACCAAGAGAAAAAAATAAAACCAAATTCTACAAACTCAGAAAATTGCTTTGAAAAGAGAATCTCTGCTTGAGGAAAATCACTCTTTCAGTTTATTAATAAAGATACCAATTTGTGAAAGCTAACTAACAATCTCTAAATCTCAAGTTATTGAAAGCTATATTTACAAATTAGAATTTCTATAAAAGCCATAAACAAGCACAAATACTACATTTACACTACATATTTTTATACACACATTCTCTCTTTGCATTCTCTTTTTAACACAGTTTATCTTTATATTAAATTCTTCTCTGTGAGTTTCCTTTCTTCTCCACAATGTTTTATATAGATATGTTATTTTCTTTGTACTTCAAAAGCTGGATTCCTGCCCAGTATTTTCTCATTGGCTCAGAAAGTGGGTTGAAAAGAGTGGTCACCCACCACTCACAACTGTTCCAAATCAAGCTGACCTATAGGGAAAAATTCATTCTTTGGAAGCTTGCTAGGAGTCATGAGCCAGGACTCTTATTTTCCATATATACGCACACACTTCATCATAATGCTGCCTCTCACAAACAACACATCTAGAATTTAACTTTCTTATGATGTGTGGAATAACCCATGTGCATTGTGGAGCCTCTTCTTGTCATCCATCTTTGTTTTTCATTAAGATCTCCCACACTGCAATCAAGAACAATGCCAACAAGCCACAGGTGTGCACCACATGAACAGATGAAAATCTGTTTTTGAGGGGTGTGATGACAGTTTTGTATCTATAATACATTCATCTCAAGGAAGCCCTGTACATCTATTACATATTAAATCTTTTTATTTAAATGGTAGTCTTAGAGATATTTAAGAAAACAAAACAAAAGCCTATTTTAAAGATCATAAAACAGAAAAAAGACAATGCAATAGTAAAACAAGGGTGTTGATATATATTATCATACGTAAAAGTGTTTTAGTCCAAATAGAAGAACATAAAATGGAAGGGATATCATTCAGGAGCTTATAGCAGGGCTTTACCACCTTTTATTTTGTCTTCATTAGGTTCCAGTCCCAAAGAGACAAATCTTTGGGTATAACATGGGTTACCACAGCCATTCTTATTAGGTATGGTCCAAAGTACCAATCCAATCTTTTTTTCATTTTATTTTGCAACCAAAATAAAACCTCTACCCTTCCACAGGCTATTTAGAAGTATCTTCCAGCCTGAATGGGACAGAACATATATATGATAACTGGGATGAAGCTTGCTTCAGATACAGCTTTTGCTTCACAAAGACAGTATCTAGAGCAATATGAATATAAAGCCTTAAATCAACTTCAGGAGACATTCCTGGCTATGTATCTCAGCTTGCTTAGAAAAGTTTCAATGAAGGACCCTCTCTTGTAAGTTGCTACTAAGCTGTCTTAGAATTACCTTTAAACCAAACCAAGACCCTGCCTATGCTAAAAATGTCTATTACCAACTATTCTGGTATCATAAAAGTGGTAGAATACCTGCAAAAGCTGATGTAATTATATGCCATTATACATCAACACCAGCAGCTATTACAGCATGGTGTGGGGAATAAGCTATATTGCTATAGGCAACTTTATAACCATGCAAGTGTATTTAAACTACAGGCTCTACAGGTGGCTTGATCTGGCCTGTAATTGAGGATGAAGAATTCATGTTATCTTCTCATGACTCTGGCATTCAGAGAGGATCACTCAGATCTTAAGTAATTTTAGACACACTCTCAACACCACATTAAAAAACCTTAATTCTCCTGACATCCTGTGATTTTCAGTTCATTTTTCCATGTATCTTTAATATTGTGTATTAGTAATAAACCATAATAGGTTCTCCTTTGGCATACAATCATTGCATGATTCAGGCATCAAATTATTCATTTTCATCTTTGTTTTAAAAATTCTTTATGAGACTGACTGGGTAAAAGTAAATATAAAAAATATCTATCTACCATGAAAAAAGACCACAGAAGAAATATCAGGAAAAAATATAGTGGGTAATACAAATTTAGTATAAAATAGACCCTAAAAAGTCAACAGTACATAGAAGAGGAAGCCCTTATAAGAAAAATCAAGACTAGCTGTGTGAATCAGGAACACCTGAAAAGCACTTTGTTTGCTTTAAACTGATCTAGGAACTGGACTGACTTGCACTTCACGGGTTTTTTTAAATAAATTTACTTTTTAAGTCATGCATTCATCATTTGCACACAAGCCCATACATACAAAGACCTCTACACTCTTTAAGAGTTTTAAGTGAGGTGCAGAGCTTTCTGCTACCCTTCTGAACTGGGACAAATTTCACTGTAGAGGACTACAGTTGTGGCTGAATAGAAAACAGTAGCTAGGACACGGTGCTAAACAATGTAAGAAAAGTTAACTTCCAATTAAACTGAAATAGCTTAAGCTTAAAACTCATGGGAGTTTAGCCTAATGATCTGTAGAATTTGGGCCTATGCTATATGTACATTTAACTTATATCAAGCAGGAAGGACTCCCATTTTGAAAAGATCTGTGTGCTGAGAATTAATTAAATTCCATTTAATAGACAATATCTGCTCTGATATCTAGAGCAATAGTTTTAAAAACAACACATCCCAGTTTCAACAAAACACAAAAATCATGGTATGACTTTCCCACTTTAGCACCTAAGTTTTGTTTGGCCTGTAGCACGTTAACTTTTGAAGCAAAGTAAAGAGCAGCCCAACATAGAAACAAAGAAATATCTGAACTCACTATCTGCCTTAATCTATCATGGATGTGCTCTACAATACCTTTACCTAAGGCCTTGTCTACACTGGAACATAATCTTGTCAGCAAACCTTGTTACAACTGACCCATACACTGTTTCAATTCATAGGATAAACTGGGCAGTTACCATATTTTACAGCCCAGCTAAAGCCAGGTTGTAACCAGGAAGGGGGCATCCATGTTGTAAAAACCCTTCTGGGTGTGGGTAACAGACCTAGTAGAGTGAACAGGGCCTTAGAAAGGACACTACCAACTTATTTTTTCACTTGGTCCTGGATTCCTCTACAATGATATTAAAACAAAATCAACAATATGAAACTCAAAGTTTGATTTATGTTCTTTGGAGGCTCAAGGGGAAGATTAAAAAAAATAAAAAGATTACAAGGCAAGGCACAGTAATTAAAAATAACTTTTAAAGAGGCACGTAAATTGCAAAAATCAAATATTGTCTGTTCCTTACCTTGACAAAATTCAAAGTTCCCTTTTTTCCGGCAGTCACCTATCACTAAACTCAGTGCTCTCCAAGTGTTTCTTTTGACAGATATCATTCTCCACCAATCGCTCTGCTAATTTCCTCTCTCCTTGTCTGACTGGGACAGATATTACGTTCACCAGCCCAGAGATCAATCTTTTCTATTGACAACAACAAATGAAAAAAAAAAGAAGCACATATCACAGCCAGTTTGCAGCACCACATCCCTTTATTTGCATGATAATAAAAGGCCTTTTTTTTTTTTAAACAGGAACAGCTAAATGCTCTTTTTCTAAAACAATCGTTCAGATTTTTAAATTAATATAATGAAGTATTTTAATAATATAGTAACTCTGTGAAGAAAAGCCTGTTTCTTAAGTTACCCATGTACAGCTGTCCATACTATAGACAGCAATCAAGCAAAGGCAGAATGTACTCTTCCACAATAGTACCCCATCCCTTGCTCATACTCTAAAATGGCAATTCTTATGTATTAAATAAATAAAGTTATATTTATGATTATTATATTATATACTTTACCTGGACATAGCAGAATAATTAAATCACCACCTATTAAACTGACATGCTAGCACACAATACTCCTTTCTCTTCTTACACTAACTGTTGTGTGTCAAGAAGTCACAGAAGAGCAGGTAGGTCCCAGAAGATGGGAGATCAAAAAAGGTATCAATAATTTTGAAGGTTTTCTTCCTCTCACCTCTGAAAAGTCAAATCCCTCCCATGCTAATCTTTAAAAACAATCCTCATCTGATTTGCTGAGTGACTTCATAATTAATATTAATTTATGGTTATAATGTGGGATTCTTGTTGTTATAGCTAAGGGTGTCAGTTTTTTCCAAGCTATTCCTGTTTTTTTACAGGGCCTTATAACAGGACAGAAAGATTTTCAGAGTTAGGCACACATAGACATACATGCTTTAAACTGCACCCATATTATCAGGTATTTGAGGACAAAAGTTAGACATGCACAAGGACACAACTGTATGAATCTAACTGCAAATCGAGCCTATCCTTCCTTCCAGACTAAATCAAACCACATAACATTTTTAATGTAAGCCATTTACAAATTATCAAATCAGAAACCATAAATTTTTGTGTTAAAAAAAAAAATAAATCAAGAACTTGCCCTTATTTTTTAAAGTTAAGGCTGCAAATGAAGAAATTTACCATTTATAGTATTTGTTTGACTTGGCGTAATCTTGGACAATCCTGCAGCCCAAGCAGAAGCCAAAGTCCCATTGATTTCAGTTAAAATGACATGCATATAAAGACTGCAGGATTGTACCCACAATCTAGCAACTGTTAAGCTTTTAATGACACGATCACCATTGGAATTTTGAAACCAATCTTGCAAATATGGCTAGGATCCTCAATTTGTGCATGACGATAAACTTTTCACTATGGTTTTTACTGTATTTACTGTAGTTTTTACTGTAGTTTTTGCATAGGCAATAAAAGTAGACTTTTGTACTGTCTTCTAACATAAATTAGATATATTTTATAAAGTAACGAGACAAAATATATTTCCATGGTGTATACAATATTTTGTGAAGTTTTTGTTTTTTTGGGAGGGTGAGGGGTGCTTATTTAGGGCCAGATTCCAATACGCATGCTTACACCGAGTTGACTTTACAAAGGATAAAGTTCTGCTTGGTAAAGGTATAGCAAATTCCAGTCTAAATATGAATTTATGACTGAAATGTTAACATTAAATTACCATCATGCTTTAATTCAATACAGCAAAGAGCAGTGTAAGGATGCACTCCAGTTTTATTAATTTTTTATAATCTTGATGCAATAAATACTGGTATACAAGTTCAAATATGTTTGTATTGATGCAATATACAAAGCTTAGTATATTGAACTACTGAATGGAGTAGTATTTACAGGAATAAGTGAAAAGATTTTTTTAAAATTCTTGCTCTATTAAAAAAGGAATTTTAGATACTTAGAGTATCTTTCCTTAAAAAAAAAAAAATTAAAAAAAAATGTTTATCTTCCTATTGGATAGATAATGTGATTTTTTTTTACATATTAGACCTTTGCTCTATCATAACACTCCCCTTTTGTATGTGCTACACTACACTTTCCTAAGTGACAAGAATATTCTGATATATTTATGCCATGGGAACATATTTTGTGAAATATATTTTTGCCTCCTGATTTGTAAACTGTTGTTGCTAGAACGTTCATGCAAAGTGATCTGAAAGCTAAACTCTACTGAAAGCAGAATTCCTCAATTTGTAGTCCTACAAGAGTGTTGTTAAAAAGACTCAACATGTTGTATTACCATGGAAATTGTGGAAAACATACTTTCCCAAACAAATATTACTTTTTCTCAATGGTATGAAGTAATGAAAACCACATGTGTAAATCTGCAATCCGTGCAGTAGTTCAAGCTGCAGCTAATAGAAAATACAGAGAGTGAACTCTGCCATATAAAGGATTCTTGTTACAGAAATATAATGTGAAAACCAGATGCAGACAGAAAACCTTAATCACAGATGGGAATGTAATCACTGGCATACAGAATACTTTTTTGATCAATCTTAACCATATGCGAAATGTATTTATTTTCTAAGGAATGCAATAACTTGAGAGAGTCTTCTATTTGAATTCAGTTAACCTCATATTCACAGTGCTTTTATCTTATATATTGAGGGGAGGGGGGATAAGCTAAGCCAAGGTTTTAAGAGGAAGAGTCATTGGCCCTGGCAAATCATTCTTGTATCAGTTTATCTTTCAAAAATTTAATAGGATGTAAAGACTACACATATCATAATCAACCTCAAAAGAAATCAAGTGCAGATACCCATTACTGTACTTTTCAGTTACTGCCAGAAATCCCTTCATCACCTAAGCACACTTCTCTGGAGGATTATATCACCATTTGGTTAAGTTTTTCCTACACCATAATATGTAGTTCTTCAGAAACACATTACTGCAACTCCCTTTTAACAACTTGGTTTTCAAATCACAGCTGAATTCCTTATTTTAAGGGGTTTCCTCCATAAATCTTTATAAAAAAGTAAATGGTTACAAAAAAATAAAAATAAGAAGCCAAAGTGTCAGCAGACACCAGAATTACCTGGTCTCCATTTTAACTACCAAAAGGTACAATAGCATGGTTCAGTGCTGAGCACCCTCAGCTCTTAATGGCCTCAGTGGAGCCAGTGGGAAGTAAAGGCTCACAGCCCATTGCAGGATCCAGCTATATGCAACTGATCGGTATCAAGTGTCTAAGACCCACACTCAGATCCTGTCCTCTAACTGATGGAGGAGTAAAAAGCTGACAGCTGTTGGTTTTTATTGCTGGTGAACTGAAAAAGGAGTTCTGTTCAACTATCAGATGCAAATATTACAGTTGTGTGCATTTTTATTCAAAAATATGCAAATATACTTGCAAATTAGGTTCCAGCCTCAGGCTCTTAACATGTTGATGGTATATCCTGCAGCATTACAAAGGTTCAGCAGTCCTGAGCTGTACCACATGATCTCTCTCCTACAGTTTATCATCTGCTTTAGTGGAAAGTTAAATTTTCCTGGATGGTCATTAACATTTGTCAGACTGGACTATAAACATCACGGCAATACAAAAATGGTTATATTTTTAAATTATTTCATAAAAAAAGATTCAAAAATCAATAAGCTCTATCAACTCTGAGTACTACGTCCCATTACAACTAGCCCAGGCTCCGTACCTATGACAACAAAAAAAGAGAATAAACTCTTAAAATGCCTTACTAGGTTACTACCATCTTTTTTCCTAAGATCTCCTCAACCTAGTTCTGCATTTGTATATGTAATGTTAGTCTATGTAAAACTGATCACTATGCTTTAATTAAATTGGCTTTTCTTCAAGATTAACACTTTTAAAATATTCTTGATGAAAATATTTTTTATTCTATTATTCCTTAGTTATAATGTTTTTTTCCCCAGTTACATTGCCTAGTTTGACATTTTCTTTTACAACTCCATTTGAAGAAATACTTATTCAGAACCATTTTTCCCAGTAAAGCAGAGAATTCTATATCCAAAGCAAAAGTCATGTGAATCTAAATATGGTATACATCTTATCTCTAAAGAAGTATGCTTAAATTATCAACAGGCTTTGACCAGCAATATATCTCCATTTGCAATTTTTATATTACATTAAGTTCATTATGAATAAAATTATGAATAAACTTTTAAATAAGAAACTCACAGCTGTGTAACAGCTCCATTTAATAAAGTATAGAGAGAACATCATCAAAACTCTTGCTTTGTGCAATTTGTGAGTGTGTGTGCATGTGTGTCTGTCTGTGTCTTTTTCCTCATCTAATTTCATCTGTGAGAGACTGTCCCTAGAGGACAAGAAAAGAGAGAACCAATTATATCCAGAGGCTGGTTTCTCCAAAATGAAGGCATCTGTTCCATGCCAATGACTTCCACATGGAAGAAAAACAGAACTTTGAAGGCATCTGTGTTCATGGTTGACAGTCACAGATCTTAAGGTCTACTGTAATTGCCCAGCTGCAAACATGATTTGGTTGCTGCTGCTATTGTCAGCTGATCTCATCACACACAGAAAAGAGGAGAACTTATGCCCTTAAAAAAAAATAAAAATCAGTTACTATTATAGTATTCTGCTACCTCCTTCCCTTAGGATGGAAGTTGCTGTACTTTTAATGGTACAGCTGCTTTTCTTGGTTGAAATTAAGTGCAAGTGTTTCAAAAAAGTAGGAAAATTGTTTTATTGCACACAATCTCTGCCTAGATACATTACTCTTAAATTTACGAGATGCTTGTCATCTGCTAGTGTTTCACTGTGGCACTTCATAAGCTTTATTCAGAGACCAACCACTTAAACCTGCAACTGACCTTACTTAGACAAATAGTCTTAATAAGATCAGTAAGACTGCTCACCTGAAGCAGAACCCTGGGATTTCACTCCAAATTTATAAGATATTCAAAAAACTGATCTGATCTTCATTATTTAAATCAAAGCACTTTTCTCTCTCTCAGACACTTTACAAAAGATTTTTTAAAATGCAATTTACTGGTGGTGCAAAGTCAGACTATATTGAACCTAATATTTGTAGAGGTTTACACAACAATGCTATCACTCTTCACTATTAAAAACTGAACAAAGAGTAAACAAAAGCTACATCAAGGAGAGAGAGCTTTGGAAATATCAAGACTATGTTGAAATTTCAAAAGCTTGGGTACACAGCATTGAAAAGTACTTCAAGATCTAATATCAGTAATGCAGTTACAACTAAAAATAATCAAAACCTGAATAGCATAAGAATGAAATATATTTACATGATGTAATTTCCATTTACCATATAATAAGGTTTGTGGTTCCAACAAGTATTTAACAGTAAGGGAAGAAAGACTTTTTTTTCCATCCTTTCGTTCAAGTTGTTAATATAATACTGGACCCTAAAATTCCACCTGCCCAAGATAAGGGATATTGTTTTTTTTCTCATCATTCAGCTAGGAACTCTGTATTCAGAGGAATCCAGTTTGCTAGAGAGGACATGCCCTGCAGGACTGGTGAAATTTTAAAGCTGATTTCAGACTCTGTTAAAAATTTGGAATGGATTTTAACAGAAAGGGCCCAGTCCTGTTTACCATCACATACCAGAATTGTTAGATGCAAATTGCCAATTCTATCTTTAAAGTACAAGAATTGTGTTTACTGTAACTGTACAAAGATTTTTCTGGAATCTGCCAGACCCTGTGGCTTGCTCAGAAGTACTTCTAAAGCATTTGAATGTAAAACTTGAAACCCTAAACTCTACTGAAGTTAACAGGGGTCACCCAAAATGTTGAAGTATGTATTATCCCCAATATCACACGAAGTCCAGCGTGAACAATTCAATGCATGGCTCACTTATTTTCCATCAAGATACAAGCCGATCTTTAGCTAGCCTAAGAAAATATTGGTAGTGTTGGAGTGACGTTGCAGCCATAATAATCCAGAAATTATGCAAAAGGCAATGATTGTTGTGGGTGAAATTTTTTATTGGACCAACTGCATGGGTGGGATAGACTTAGAAAAATTTCCAGGTCATCTGCTGAAGAATATTTTGCATTCAAAAGCTTGTCTAAGTCTATCCCAATCACACAGTTGGTCCAATAAAACATTTTACCAACAACCTCCTAAAAAAACTGAGTATTCATAGCAAAAGGATGGGAGGGGGTGGGGGAGGGGAAAGGGAAAGGGGGGTTCCCCATCTAAAGTCTAATCTGGATCCAGACTCTAAATTAATCTAGAATATTAATAAAAAGATTGAGAGAAGGGGCAGGTAGAAAGAGGAGTGTAATAGTTTAGATACAAAAATATATTTAGGCACATAATTTGTGTATTTAGGAACATAATCAATTTGATGCTTAAATTCTCATTGTTTTTCACTGGAGTTTAGCACCCAAATATCTTTGAGGATTGGGGCCTAAATATCTCAACTGCAACATCGATGTACTTTGCTGACCTAGCCACCAGAATCTGCTTGTCACTGAGCACATAAAGTATGTATAAAACTCAGCTAAATTCTCAGTGCTGAGAAATTAAGCTCAGCACTAGGATTTTTGCCTTGCTCATCTACAAAATGTTTGACACTGGGTAGAAGATATATTTCCAGCATTCAAAGGTTTGCTAACAATCTTTAGAAATAATTAATAGTATGGTCATGAAACAGCCTTTGCTTAATGCTTTCTAAAAGTCTTTGATTTCACTCATTAAAATACTTGCTATAACATTACTCTTAAATAAGTTTAGCAAAGTCACCATAACAACACACACAACATCCTGGCACCACGGTCCTTTGATAGCATACTCTCAGGTGCCATTATCCATTAACTAGTTGGCAGCTGTTTTGGGTTCCTGGCACTAGTATGCCTTCATCTCTTTGGCAACAAACTCCACCTGGATGTCAGTAGAAACACTCTGTTGGACCACCTTCCCAAATAGCCTTTGCAGTAGCATCATTCAGTCTCTCTTGCAGCAATCTAATCATCTCATTTTCTGGTACTGGTTCTATACACTCCCTGGCAATGCTCAAACTGGTCTGTGGCAGCTCACTTCTTGAATTTGTCTAGTGCAAGTGTTAAAATGTTAGAATAATAGTTTTGAAGAGAAATTTTATGACAATACCATAGCCACTCAACTTAGTTATTATCATACCCCTTGGTTTCAAATTTCATTTTATTTCAATGTACTGACATGATAATTGAGCCAATAAGAAGGAAAAACATGGTAGAAGAATCTTAACCAATTTGACTCTTTACAGAAAGAACATTAAACTTTGGCATTACCAGGAGGTGCACACACATGCGTGCATACACACACACACACACACACACTCTCTCTCTCTCTCTCTCTCTCTCTCCCCCCCTCAATACTCTAACTTGTCATGATGAAATGATGAAACAGCAGTTTAATTCCGCTTCTCCAAGGCAAAAAGAAGGAACGTTATACAGAAAAGGAAGTATGCAAGCAAAGAATCTATTGAATCTATTGTGGACAGTCATTTTGACCTAGCAAACCAAAACATGACCTTTGAGCCACCTCCTATGGAGACAACTGTGAGGTCATCATAGTTCATTAAAAGAAATGTAGCCTTAAATACAATGAATCATGAAAGAAACCTGTTCTGCAGAAATAACTATTACTTATGTGAATAATGTATTAACAGTCAGATAGGTAGACATATTTAAGCCTCCTGCAGCTACTATACAACTGATGCTGGTTATAGATTTACCTCAGTAGGCAGTGGTCACAATTCATAATATCTACTCTTTAGTTCTCATTGAAAGCATATTTTTAACCATGTCACTAGAAAAGGAAGGATTGGAAAGAAAGTGAATATTTGCACATGCCACTATTTCTGGATTACTTCCACTCCACTAGGTGAAGTCTTACTTTCTTTTAGCTAAAAAGATACTTCACAAATTAAGTGGTTATCATCATGTACCATACTGTGGTATGGTAAATGGTGGTTTATTCTAGTCTACGTATTTTACCTAACCGAAAAGTGATGTTAAATCAGATGTCTCCTTAAAATGAGAGAGAAATCAAACACCTTGTAACAAGTGAGTATATGGCAAATAAGCTGTTATTGGGAGCCTGTAGTAATAGTGCTGGCTGGAACCACAGTCTTTCTGTATTTGTTTGTGCCTAGTGTAAAGCATACCTCTGAATGATGATGGACTTCAAATGATAAGCTAGAAAACGAGCAACAGAAAAATATAATCTTAGTCATCATAATGCCATGCACCAGCCAATTATAAAAATAGATGCTTAATATCTTAAAATCCTGATATGGACACGTAATATTCCATATATCCATGAAACCTTTTCATCCCAAAATATCTTCAGCTGCTTTACAGAAACTGAAATACAAATAGAAGAGTTTACACAAATCGTCAGACTGGAGTCATTTCTGGAGTAAAATGTGGAAATATCTTTTAAAATAGTGCAGTGTTCCTTCTTTCAGGAGGAAAGGAACACTCTTTGTTGAAGCTGTTGAAGAAATGCAGATACTCTAAGGCAAGCTTCAATTTATCTCACCCCCATCTGCTATGAAAAGTACCATGAAATGGTATGACCGATGCACCTTGCTTTTAAATCCCTTCTGAAAGACAGCATCTTCCCTATCACACTATGTTGAGGCATTAACTTTGTAATGTCTTGAAGTAACTTAGTTCTATGCACTTACTAAGCACTCCTATTTAAGCCATTATTTGGTTATCCATCCAAACACAAAACAAGTTAGGTCATGCTTAGCTGTGGTATGTTATTGTCAGATATTTATGATAAACTAGTAAAGGCTGCAGACCTTCAGGATTGACGGTCTTGCGGTTCTCGACTTCTTTCTCCATGCATTGACATCTGTAACTAGGCATGTTAAATACTAGGGAAGGCAGGACCTAAAGGAGTTAGATCTATCGAGGGTGGGGGCAGGGAGATAAGGTTTGCATTTAGAAGCAGGTTTGGTTCTTATGGCTGTCAGATATATGGGGAAAGTATTTAATTTTAGTTTTTATAATGTGTAAGGAATAAGTAGGGCTTTTGATAAGTGTCTCTTTTGCGATGCATAAAAATTTAAATAATATTGACCTATATAATTCAACATAAAGGCAGTGGACATGCATGCGCACACATACAAGTGCAAGTGATAAAAAAAAAAATGCAGACAACATCCAGCCACAATCACACAGATACTACCCTCGCACAAATCCATTTTGTATTTACCATCCAGTGAGCCTTATTTTCAACCGATTCAAAGAAAGCCTATTCTTTAATCTGACTTTTGATGTAGTAGTTGGTGTTATTGGACACATATTAATATATTTGTGGATTTTATGTCTCATCAGTCTTCTGCAGATTTATTGTTTTAACTGTATTTAGTCATATTTATTTTAGGTAAAATTAGATAGTTTTCAGAACAGAATAAAGAATCAGAACTTAGGGCACCACTGGGTTTTAATTTTTGCTGATCTATGGATCAGTTTGTAACCCTGGATGAGTCAGTTCAATCTGAGTGAAAATTGACTCCAAAACCAAATTGAAGCAAAACCAGGAACCTTTTCTCCATGTATACCTAGGAACTGGTATCCTAGCTAATAGATCAGAATTCAACAACTAGAATCTATTTTAACATTAAAGCCCAGAGAAGGTATGTATTGTTCTCTGTAATTCTCTATGATGCACCTGCTACAAAATAAAGTAGCAAGTGAAAAATCTCTCATTTTGCCCTGCATATATTTGAATGTAATATTTACACACACCTTCTGCATGGGTAACAGTGAATTATCACTTTTTTATTAAGACTTCTTATAAAACACTTTTCATTAGATCAAAAAAACCCAAAAAACGAAACAAAACAAATTAAAGGAAGAGTATTTTTGCTGCTTGAAAATGTCTGTTGAAACATTTACCTCACCAATGCAGCATTTTCCATTTTAATAAAACTCATTTTATTAGCAGTACTACCGAAGCAAACATTTTTGTATATAAGCACTCAAGCATGATTTAATCATTTTATTTCAGCATGGAAAAGAGTTACTCTGAAAGCCCCATTAGCTAAAACATCTTTGATTAGCTCAAACTTATATTTGCAGGTACAACAAGAGTAAAATAAGCCAAAAGATACTCTGCTTTCTTAAATACCCTTAATTTTGCATACACTCTATCCACAATGAGTAAAAACTGTACTGTTGGAACAGGTAAGTAATACTGGTGATTTCAAATAATTATTAGATGCTTTTTGCAAATAAAATTTTATTCTCTGAGTTAAATCCCTTTACCAATATACTGATAGCTAGTTACCAATACCATTTTTATAAAAAGATAAGGCCCTAATTGTATAATGCCATTTTTATCTGCACAAGATAAAAGTGCCAATAAACAAAAATGCACATTAGGCAGGAGATTTTTCAGAATAGATTTTTGTTTAAATAACTCACTTGCATTAACAAAAGATTGCAGTGGCTTCCAAATTATAGGGTGTTATTTTTAGTGGAAGTAGTTCAATATTCATATTGGAGCAGATGTAGCAGTTTAACAAAACAGCTCTTCAAATCCTGCACAAATTGAAAACAGGAAAACTGATTGCATTTTCTCTTATCACTTTCCTTTTCTGAATTGACACTTTTGGCCTTCTGAAAATTTACACATGGCTTTCATCTCAACAGCACCTGCTGATCAAACAGAAACCTAACATTTTCATGAAAATGGTATACAGGACTAGTTTTCTTTTTACCATCTTAAAGGGCATCAGCAGTCCACTTGATGGCAACAATTGTGTAGATGGCACACTCAGAATACATGGTCTTTAAACTTACTTTTAAAAACAAGTTAAATCACTAGTGGCTCTTTCATATTAGCTCTTTGCATTAAATTAATTTTGGTCTCCACATCTGCTTAACATTGATGGACTTCATTCTGTAGCCAGCTCGATTTTACAGTGTCTACAAGACTTTAAAATAATATGATATGGTCTCCATTACACATATATATGTATTTGTAAGTATGTGCATGCATACTTGTGTGTGTGTGTGTGTGTGTGTGTGTGTGTGTGTGTATATATATTCATACACACAATAATAAATATATGCACACATTCAAACACATATCTAATGAGTAAAAACAGAAGGAAAATCTAATATCACAATATTCTCTGTATATATCCCTTTCTCCTTTAGCATAAGAAAAGGATGGGGTGGAAAATCCAAACTGAACACATTTTAAAATTCTCCTGTGTTTTCTTACATAATCTACATATCTGGTATAGATCTAGCAGGTGCCTTGGAGCTCAAGTACCAAGGCTGTGGTGAACAGATGTCATCATAGACTAATATGGCAAGCATCTAAATTACAGTCAGCCATTCAGTTCAAATATACCTGGGTGCTTGATGCAAAAGTTTAAAGTGCCTGCTCTTGTATATAAAATATGAAAGATAAGTACCTGTTTCTAAGCCTCTAAACTCTGAAGTGCAGCAGCAGGTAACAAGAACGATCTTCCCTTGTACATAATTCTAGGTGTAATTAAAGATGCTCCTAAGAACTGGTATGTGTCAGTTCCTTAACTGATAGAGCCCTAACCCTTCTGAAATACTCTGCTGCCCTCCATTACCATTCTGCTTCAGTGATAAGGTAACCTGAAGGCAGAGATGACATACAGTAATATATGTGCCACTCTAGCCAGTTGGTTTATGAATTTTAGTGTTTCATCATGCTCACTGAGGCAATCGCAAACCTGAAATGTCAATATGTTCAGTCAATGGAAGTAAAATAATGGAACTCTATTGTCTTACCCTATTGATCTGCTGCTGTCAACAAGGATACATGCCCCCCTCCTGCCCCACGCCCCCGTCTTTAAACAAATTTTAATTAGGCTTTTAGTTACTGGATCATATATCTATATCTATAGATATAGATATCTCTCTACACAAACACTTGATGAAGTGAAACAGCAACAGAAATATTTAAATCATATATATTTGAAATACAATACAAATCGCACCAAATAGGCACAGTTCTAAACCACCCACACATGTGCAAACATCCATACAGTTTACATTCATGCCCATACCAATATCAGATAATGTTAAACTGATGATGAAGAATCCAAATCAATTACCTGCTATCCAACTTTTACAAATACACATTTAATCACCTAGGATGTGACTTCATCTTTTGCACTACCAAAGTTGAGAAATATCCAATTAAACAAATTAGATGTTTAAATATATATGTGTGTCTTTCCTATTCAAAATGTGCATGGCAACAATGATCTGCCCTTCCCTCTCCCAAGACAGGCATATTTGGAGTTTTCAAAAAATACAGAAATCTGACATCTGATTGAAACCCAAAAACATGTTATTTATTTCTTGTTGGGGTTGACTTTACCAAAGCATCAGCAGGCAGAGACGCGCAGAAAAAAAGCTGCTCTTCTTTCCAACCAGAAGTGGTCTGTGTGTGTTTGGAGGGGGGTAAGTAGGAGGGAGATAAAACATTTAAGTCACTCAAAATCAATCAGAAGCTTCAGTGGCTCTCTCCCTGAAGAGAGCCTATTTTCTACCCATTCTCACCTAATAAAATGGCTAATCAAGTCGTTATGCTGCTGATTTTCCTCCTCCATCTAATGGTTTTAAAGTCGAGTCAATAAATAATCTATTGTTCACCAGCTTCCCCCCACACCCCTTTTCTCTCAGTTTATCGCCTTTCCCTAAACCCATTCAGACCGGGCCAAACTAAACCCAATTAGAGATAAGGCCCCTTTTTGGGGGTTAATCTCACCTTCCTGAGTCCTGTTTGAATAGCAGAGGTGACGGGAGATAGCGTCAAGGCCAGGACTGATGCCTCCTAGCCCCACTGGCAACAAAAGGCAGATCCCTTCTCTCTCTAGGCTAATCTTTAAATGTAAATTCTCCGCCAGCTAAGAGGAGAAGATAAGAGGTTACATCTTCACTTCTCCGGGCTCTTATCGACTTCTGCATCGTTCAGAGAGATTGGTGGAGTGGGAGGGAGAGAGGGAAGGGGCAGAGAAGAGCGCTCCCCGCTCCCTCCCCTCCCTTCCCAAAAATGCAATGCAGGGAGATTACCTTCTGGCGGAGGAGAGCGCAGGCGGCGGCAGCAGCAGCAGCACGGCCGGGGCTTTGTATTCATTAAACACACATCGCAGCTTATCTGAAGTCAAAGGCTTGTCAGGATGGCACATTGTGTGAGCGCGAGAGGGAGAGAGGAAGGCAGCGTGCATCGGGGCGATTACAATATCAGGCTGGCCCAGATGGAGGCAGGAAAATAAGTAGGGGGGGTGAGAGAGACGGGCAGGGAGAGGCGCTGCTGCTGAGGGGCCTCGTGGGACCACACTCCCCTCAGCATCAGCGCGGGGCGGGCTGTGGACCAGGGATGCTCCCACCTGACAGCCCAAGACCCACCACCTGGAGGGCCGGGTCTTCACCTGCCTGGGGAGCTGGAGGCGCCCACTCCCTCTCTGAAGGCCTGCCAACAAGACTTGTGTGCCTGCTTGAAGTGCTGAGAGTGTCTAACTGGGGATTCCCCCCCACCTCAGTACAAAGGCTGAATCCTCATTTTGACACTCAGCACTTCAAACAGGCACATGCATCTTAAGCCTCAGTCGCTGAAGCATTACTCACGCTGTCCTAGTGCAAGCCAGACTGGGACTGCCCAAGCAACTTCAATTCTTGGGCCCGCGCGTTCCTTGCACCAACCCAGCGCGGGTGCTTTCCACCCACGAAAACAGCCTTACCTCGGGATTTCTCCAGAGTTCGCACACATTCGCTCTCCGATGCTAGCATACGAGTAGCGTGGAGACTACCATACCAATGTGCTCGCTGAATATTTTTATTGTTCCCAGTTTGGTTGGTGTGTATGTAACTGTTCACACTTCTCAGTACAGAGGTTGTCTGCACTGACTACGTGCCTACAGCATTCATCTCCCAAAAGGAACTGCGAACACGATTTTGTCCTCTACCCAATGCGTGGACTTCCTTGGAGAGAGATGTCCAGGGTTTGTTTTAATTTTTAAAAAGCTGACTGGGACATGATCAGGTATTGAAACTGGAAGCTATTGTAACCCTGGCATGAATGAAGATAAACTGGCAAGAATCCCTGCATAAAGAGCAAATTGTTAAACTAGTTTTCACATTCAGGTTTAAAAATAAGACTTTTCTAGGTTTAAAGAAGTCTGCTTCTCTTGAATGACTGGGAAGCAGCAAAATGAAGGCTGAGCTCAGGACAATGACAGCACAGTGGAGTGAGGCAGGCATTGTTTAGCGGAGCACCCATTCCAGAATTGCTTGGCCAAAATAGCAGAGTTTTTCCACAAGAAAAGAAATAAAGGGAATTTGACACGTAATACAAAGTGAAAAGCAGAACCTAGATGGGGGAAGGGTATGTGTGTGTGAAAATCGTGTCACTGCAATGAATGTCAGATAAAAAGGGGTCTGTCACAAATCCTCCACTAATCCAATAATGTGAAAACCTCTTGGTATCAATGAGACAGAGCACAAGGTAATTTTTTTTTTGTTCTTCACACACTGTTCTGGCTACATATTTAGTCCGAGAAAGAAAACAATTTAGCAATTTTTTCCTATCACAAAGGGCATTTCACTCCACAACAAAAATAATATGTGAAGTTACGTGTGAAATTTACCACCTGTCTAAGTCTGTTTTGTACTCTCTCAAAAAGAGCCACCTTTCCCCCCCCACCTACAATAGTTGTCAGTTGTGTGACAACCATATTTAGAAGTAATCAGACAAGCCAAATGAAAAGTTAGTCAACTCATTTGAAACACAAGACTTCAGCTACCAATGTGTTCTAAGAGAAGTTAATTAAATTAATTCAATCTGCCAGGTACCAATGAATTTTCTACCAGCAGATGTTCTCTCAAAATACTATCTAAAAATAAAAAGGTGCTCTATTTTGGAAATTCTGGCTTCTTTTCTGCACTATAATGTACCATATACTAAATTAAGCTCTGTCAATTCATTTTTGCCACAACTACAATATATGCTTTGTATTTACAGTGGCATGTCTGCCAAGCAATTTAACTACAAGAGATGCACAATTTTCTGATGACAAAAATCTAAGTTCCTTTTGAAAGTAATAATTTGCTGTGCAAATACTCGCATTTAAAAATAAAGCTGCATTTAACATTGATATAAATACAATCAGAGTATAAATTGTATAACAGAAGCGGCTTTCCATAATCACAGCTGTCTCAAAGTCCATCCTGGAGGGTAGAAATCTTAATTTGAACAGACTCTCTGTTAATCATGGGTTACCTTCCCATAAAGCATAAAGTCCAGCTGCCCCAGGCAGATAAGTTTTGCAGCATTCAAACAGATTAAAATCATTTCTTTCTTGCACTGAATATGGGAATTCTAGTGTGCTATAATGTGAGAATTCCAACATATGACTATTATGGCATAATATCTCATAGCTCAGCTTGCCATTACTTCACTTGTAATTCTTATGTTAATTATGTTCATAATTACTATAAACAGATGTGGTAGAAATTCATGTGACCTTTCAATGCAGAATGCATTTCTCACTCCTTTCACTTTATTTTAGCACATGCACTAAAGCAAAATATGGAATAAGAAGTGGTTTTGACAAGCTGTGTGCGTGTATATATACAATTTTTAAAGAAAGCACACGTTTCTCAAATACTTCAGTCAGAGGGCCTTCTATATACCAATATATTAAAATGAAAACAAAAAGTTTATTCTGAAATATACTCTGAAAGCCCATGCTTTACAGAAATATTTTGACTAATCGAGTTAAACACATTATTGAAGCCTGGAATATAAATTGGGCACTACATTTTTATTTAGTACCTTTGTTAATGCAGCAGTATTCTGCTTTACAGCTACAAGTATATGACAGTCATACAGCAATTTATTTTACTCACAACCCAGCCATAACCGTCTGTACACAAAACACATCTACAATAAAATCACTATGGATTTCATTAGCAGAAAGCCTACTCAAATTTCATTTCTTTGGCCCTAATCTATAATTAGTGTGGACAGACAGGTGCAAACCCTTCTCTTATCCAGATGGCTACTGGAAATGGTGCAAAATAGCTCCTTCTGTTTAAACAACACACAGATAACCTGCTCTGCTCTTATCACTTACAATTACCTCCATTATACTGAACTAATGTTTACTTTAATAAAATGTCCACTGTTCTTTAAACATTATTTAGAAACTTTTATATCAATGGCAGAAAAAAATGAAGATGGCAATCAATGTCTTTCAGATTAAAACAATCATTTATTCTGAAATCAAATTTCCATTTTAAAAATAACTTTGACTTAACATTTGCTGGTCATTTTGCCCGGTGTACAAAAGTAATGCACTGTATTTGGTAGCATGCAGATTTCAGAACAAAGTACTAAATTAGTCCAATATAGCATAAACAAGAAAACAGCAATTATAGTTTTTAAAAATGTATTCAAAGTGTAAAATTTAATATAACAAAGCAACCAGATTTATGCTAAAGTTTGGTTTTAACATTTTTCATTTCATTAGGTTCTATGCTTGTGAAAATGGGATTAAGTAATTTCAAACTAGACCTATTATTTTAGAGACTAAATTTTATTTCAATATACCCAACCCTAATGTCAACACTTGTTTAAACTCCTACCCATCTCTGTAGACAGTTACTAGTTAAAAACGTTTGAAACTTATAGGACAGTACTAACTAAAGGGACAAATTTTTGTACCAAGTCAGATTTAAAAGGGATTCCTTCTACATGTCTTTAACCAAACCATGAGAAATAACCTCTACATAACAGCAAGTTCATGTTTTATTTCAGCTGATAAGGTTTCTTGATCTTTGCATGACAACTTAAGTTTCCACAGAACAAAGAACAAAGTTTCTTTTTTTTTTTTTTAAATTAAAAATGTAAAACCCCTGAAATAGCAAGCAACCTATCCTTTTCCGGGTAGCTCAAGATTTAACAGTAATGGACTGTGGCAAGTGTATTTGAAAGAGGAAAATGACAATTGCAACTCTCATGCCTCCCTCACTCCCAATGCAAATACTGGAGATGCCAGTTTTCCTAGAGTGCCTAGCATGAAGAGCTATACAGTTTGCATAGTACCTCAGTGAAGTAGGCTTTGTACTCAATGCCTGTCAGCTGAAGTTCATTTCAGAAAAGTGGGAAACAGGATTTGACAGGAAAGAATGTCCTGAACTGACTAGCCACTGACCAGCACTCCAGGTGGAGCTATTTTTTCTCTTTTCTTTATAAACAATACTTTCAGCGTAAAACTCCATCTTCACATAGGCATACAAAGTGTTAAGTCTATACAGATGAAATGCAGGGTAATGTTTTACTGGTCTATTATTTAGGCAAATATTGAGTTAACATTAAGGTGCTCAAAATGGCAGAGGGCATTGTTTTACTTTAAAAGATTTTGGAAAGTATTTAAAAGCTTGAAGCCTATGATGAAAAACAACTTGTGTAGCAGTTGCCAGCAAGCAGTGACCTAACACTGCTGTCTGCATTCCATTACAAACAGAATGTTTCTTGTCTGTTAGAACATTTTAACAGTTCAGGAACAAAGCAGCACTAGGTATTCTTGCAAGCACTACAGCGGAGATTCTTCTTCAGAAGTATTCTTCTCTTAAATGCTTCTTGTCTGGTTTCAGCCTGCCACATATGACCAGATTTTTTTTTCACTTGCACTTCTGTATAGTTGAGCTACATGCTGTACTTGGGGGTGTGGGGGAACTGATGCATACACCCAAGTGATAATATTTTTTTACAGGCTCAAACTTAAGAAGCTGATCACAGACACTCTTAATAATCAAATAATTTATTTAAAAGGCTTAATGATGAGATACTAGCAAGATCTCTCACCAACATGTAGTTATTACATAAACACAAATGCATAAACAATAAAATGTTTATACTGTGCAGGTATAAGGAAAGCTACTATCACATCTTTTCCATATTTTTTTCTTTTCAAGGGAACCCCTAGAAATTCATGGTTCCAAAACCAGAACATGTAAACAAGACACACTAACTTTCTTAACATATACCCAAACTGAAGGAAATTCCCTAATCATATTGGATTTCCTAAGGAAATCTTCCCAGAATAAACTGAATGAGGTTTTCAGACTTCACTGAAGGTTGAGCATCAGTTTTAACCAGTTTGACCATCTCTCTTGGCCAGATTCACTAAAACTTTTCATACAAAGCCATAACAGAAGACCTGCATATAAACTTAAAAGTTGCAGAAGTCTAAAAATGTCTTACATCTCAATTGGAATAAACCTCTTGCCTCAAACTATTACGGTTAATAAAAACAAAGCTGCTTATTTAAACTTTGCATTGCATTGTCAGGATGTGAAACTGGAGAAGGAAATGCATGGTCCTAATAGAAATGTTCAGTAAATTCTCCTCACCCCTAACTCTAACATATTGTATTTAGAAATATGATCATTAGGTTTCTAATTAAATATCCAAAAAGATAAAGCTTTTTAGAAGATCTGCAACATTTGTGCATGTGCTAATATAAGTAGAGAAAAAGACAACACCGATCAGTTGGTCCAAAAATGAAAAAAAAAATCCTGCTTTGGTCAGCAACTCAGACCACCATCAGGGGATAAATCAATTTGCAGCAGCTGTGGACAGCCATTTAAGTCTAGGGCCTGAACAGATTAATTAGGGGAAGCGATGTTAAAAGTTAAAGGGGTCAGAGTTACATTAAGTACATGAATTTTTGCTAGAACAAACCTCTAGTGCTACATTCCAAGACTCAGAAGACATCCTTTCAGTCAATGGTATCCATATAGGCTCATGTTTGGCACTTGCCACATTTTTGCAGAAGATAATACAATACTGATGTTTCAGACAGATTACTTTCAGAGAGAACAGACCTAGTTTTCCCCACATGTAGACCATAACAAACCAGTAGTGAATTTTTGTAAAACCTTTTTGTAGCCTATTTTCAAGGTAGGAATAATAACTATTCAAAGACTGGCGACTATGCATTATGCAAACAACTGAAAATTTAAAAAAAGATCACTTTCAGTTTTGTTATGGCTTACAATAGCAAACTTCTTTGATTTCACAGAAGAATTGCTAGTATTTTTACTGGGCTCCCACATTTGACTGATTTATGGGCATAATCTGAACTTCAAAATCTCACACTAGCAGGAGGATCAGTTGGATAAAATAATCGGTTTCTTAATATCTCATTCAATGTAACAGAGAGAAGAAAGCTGTAAAGGTACAATTAGTGCCAGGGGGCATTGGTACAGGGCATGTGTCTCCTGAAATGCAGGGTTGGTATGCAATGATAACCCTTTGTGTTTTTAATATTAGTGTAGAGCTCTGACTTCTGCCATCCCTAGTCCATTTAATCTGTGGATGTTCACAGCTGCTACAAATTGATTTATCCGAGGCTGGGGACTAGGACTCCTGTCTAAAAATAGCCAGCTAGGAACTTTTCGGTGGGGGCGTAGGAGGATGTGTGAATCGGTCTCTACCTCCTTCCTTCCCACCCCTCTTGCTCCAACTTCAGAGCGAGTTTACACGCTGACATTCTCTCTTTTTTGGTAGAAAAGAATTTCACTACGTGCCAGGATCTCTCCTCTATTTCTTCATGTAATTTTGAATGACAAGGCGGCACAGCCGTACTGTACAGATTTTAGACTCAATTAACAGACAGCGGAGTCTTCTCAACAAGGAATAACAACTCAGTTGAGGTTGCAAAAGCCTCCTCCCCCAGCTAAACTCCTGTGTTTTAGACTCCTTGGGACTTCATCCCCCGCGACTGGACTCGGAGCTCGCAGGCTCGTCGGCGGGTGAAGAGTTTCGCCTGTTCAGAGAGGAGCTACATAATGACGGGCTGGGATCGCGTCCTTTGGACCGGCCACCAGATGAGCACCATCAAACTGAGGCAGGGTTTCGGGCGCCTGCCTCGTTTGAAGGACGCGGATCTATTTGCAAGATCGCAGCGCAGCGGAAATAGGACGGGCACTGCCAGAACTGGGTTTCCTTGCAAAATAGCCTGGAGTGATGCTGCCAGCACGACATCATCCCAGGATTGTAAGGGGGTGGGGAGGAGAAAAACAAGTCACCAGAAGGATGCCAGATCACGCTGGCGAGGCCCTGTGATCCGGGGAAAGGAAGGGGGGTGGGGAGCAAATCCTAAATGGAGACAGGGTCACTGGGATCCGGCAGATGAGAAGAGCATTTGCTTTCTAAGCTGCTTGCCCTGCGAAACCGGCTGTTTGTTTGTTTTTTGCTTTTGCCCTTTGAGCAATGCCGAGTGCAGAGCTGCCTCCCCAGCCCGGCACCGTGCCCGCAGCAGCCCCGCTCCCCGCGGCTCCGGTTCAGCCGCGAGCCCCTTTAGCTACAACAATCCTCCAAGACTAAGAGAGAGGGGATCCAGCCTCCCTACCCCCGCCCCGGCGCTCCCGTCCCCTCCTCGGTACTTACACTGAAAAGGACCGGAGATTCCCACCATTCGCCACAGGCTGTGAGCTGCAAATAAAAGTTCCCGTCCTCCTCGGGGGAGACCCGACAGCCCAGGCTGCTGGAGGGGAAGGAGTGGGAGAGGGGAGAGGCAGCGCAAGGCAGCTTCCCTTCCCAGTCCAGATGATCCAAGTCAAGACGAGGCGAGGAGGAACTCCAGCTGCTGGGAAAGGAGGATCAATGCGAGAGAGACGACTTGTTCCAAGGGAATGGAGAAGAACCAAAAATAAAGCAAAGTCTCCAAGTAGGGATACTGAATGCCCAGGTCCTTTGCTGCTGCTGCTGCAGACAAATGTGGTCTGGAGTCCAGAGAACGGAGAGTGTCAGGGGTGGTGTTGCTGTGTCTCTTTCTAAGAAGGCGATGCATAGATTTGCAGGGCTGCCTTGTCTCTGCCTTGGAAAAGAAGCTCCATGCAGTGTCTGTGCAGATCCGCCCGCAGAAAGACGCCGCTGCGCCTGTCTCCCTCTGCTACCAGCCACCTCTCAAGTCAAACAGCATACTGCAAGCAGCCGGCCCGGCTCCACTACCCAGGTGCAGGGGGGGAGGGCTTAAAGCAGTGGGAGGTGATAGAGGTAGGAGACATCTGTGTCGTGAGGAGGTTAGTGGGGGTCAAGTATATGTTAACAATAGGCAAGCACAGTCCCTCTTGGGCAGTCTGCCTACTCTTTCTCTCTCTTTTACTGGGTGGACATGTAACTTGCTCCCTAATGATGCCTTCCCAAGGCTGCCTGCTTTAAGAGTCCAGACTGCCCTGCAGTAACCCAAGACAAACACTTTCCCTAGCCATCTGGAGAGCTCCTGGCTTCTCTGCCTGTATCTCATCACTGTCTGAAGAGACAGCACTGCTAGAAATCAAGCTACTCTCAGATCTACTCTCTAATCCCCTTCTGTTAGCTGATTTTTTCAGTCAGACTATTTGCTTTCGCATTAGATAATAGCCTTAGAGAAAACAATTATCATTTTCTTTTTTCTTTTGTTTTCACTCTTTCCAGAGTACAGTATCCAGGAAGGCCCCTCTTTCTTTTCAAGAAAGACATAGCCTTTCATGTCTTTCAAAATCCATGTGCAATTTCATACTTTCTAGAAAGGGGCATTCTGGATTCATCCAAGAATAAAAACAGAATCATAGCCACCTCAAAAGTGAAGATGCATTACAATAATCTACACTTAAGCAATACTAAATGTAGTGGTCAAATGTTGGATAAGCATTTAAAACAAGTCTTATACAGACTTTCTGATGAAGAAAGAACTCCACTTTTAATTTCCTGTAAAACAATATCATAGTCAATCACTCAGGCTACACAATATTTTTAATTCTAATTTAAACTTTATAGCAAAAAAATCTGGAAGTTTAATTTAACTTTGCCAAAACATCTAATGTTAAGTTTTTACTTAACTAAGGGGTCAACCACTAGTAGAATGGCATGTCAATATTCAATATTTACCACCTTATCCAGAAACTATTTCCCTGATCTTGCAAGTATGGCTGTGCTTAATTCTAAACATATATGGCAATTTCACTGAAGTCATTATAACTAGATGCCTGCTTAAAAATAAGCATATACATTTTCAAAACTGGAACTAATAATGTGTGTCCACATCTGTTATTTCCTTTTAAAAATTCATATATTTATAAAACATCTTCTTAGTGGGGATAATCGTGACTTTTTTTACAGATAATAAGAGGCCAGGGTAATGAACGGCTTGATATTTGATAACATGGGATTAGATTTTATCTTAACATTCTGTTGAAATAAAGTAAGATTCCTGGAACATAAGTTATCACACATTTTTGTCTACTATTACTTTAATTTATACAATTTATTGAATGGTTAAAATCTATCACTGTTTTCTAAATTAAAAATCATCATTTACTGCAAACATGTGAAGAATCAGAACAGGTGTCTGCAGAATCTTTCAGCGCTTGTCTATATTTTAAAGCCATGCAAAAGCAGAAAATATTAAATACTGTAATCTACAGCAAACACTACTATTCTGCATGTCTGTGATTTACAGGTATTAATTGAACTTCAAAATATTTGTGATATAGGTATCCACATCTTGTTTCTCTGTAAAAGGGGCAGCAGGCAGTTTAAGCGACTTGCCAAAGGTCAAAAATCAAATCTGTTGCAGAGTCAAAAATTTAATTTACAAGTCCTTATGTCCACTTCTTTGCTTTAAAAGATCATTATAAGTCCTCCCTGTCAATCTGCATGCACATTCAGATCAAAAAAATATTTTGGTACTATCTTCTAAAATAAGGAAAGAAACATCATCTTTTGGAGAAAGCAGCTACATAGTAAGTCTGTAATCTCTTTCCAACTCTACCAGCAACTATTGTAGTGACTTTGGTGCAAAACATGAGCAGTATAAAGCTTATAGGCTTCCCTTTCTGGTTTGTAGAATGAAGTCAAAACAGATTCAAAACGTATGCAATGACATTTATTGAGGAATACTCACATAGAGAAAAACCCCAGTCAGATAGCCAAGTTTGGTATAAGTAGATCCATGTAAACTAGTTCAGGGTGACCATGGTACCTTCTTAAGATGTGTGTGGGAACAATTCATCAATGTGATTGTCAAAAGCTTATAAAGTATTAATATATGGCAAAGTTAATCACCGAAAAATGATTTATTCCATACTTTTGTCACAACATTCACTTTTAACATACTCTTTGCAGAAAAAGGAACTTTTTTAATAATGGAAAGATATTTGTTTTATTTGAAAGAATAATTCATATTTCAGAAAAAACAGCCTAGAGTGAATTCTCTTAGTAGACACTGAAAATATAGAAGCAGGTGAATAATTTTACACCAAAAATTTTTGCTACACAAGCCAAAGTGCAAATGGCATATCTTATTCAATTCACATGAATATTCATTTAAAGTGTGGATCACCAGGTGATAATATGCTAGAGAAAAATATGTAAAAGTACAGTAGCACATGGAAACCAAACTGTGAAACACTATGTTAGTATTACTGTATGCCTGCTTTTTGAACATACATAAATTGATCATATGCTTACAGATGCTTATAATTTATGTTTTTCAAAGTTTAGTTATCTTCTGAATAATCCACGTAAGAGCACTGATAAGCTCAGAAGAGAGATTTGTATGTCAACGTGCTCATCTATCAATATAGCTATCTAGTACTGTTTAAAATAGAGACATAATTTCCCCTCCCACAACTGCTCCTTCCAGTAAAACCAAAATACTTTGGCCAAGCTTAGCTAATTTAAAACAAAACCCCAAGAGTTAAGACAATAATGTACCATGTATTTTCTTCTCAAATAATTGAACAATGTTTCGAACTGGCGTAGACCACTGATGGATTTGTTTCTTCAGTACAGGGCACTCTACTTCAAAAGGAGTCAGTTCAGTTCCTCCTGAATTCAGGAGAATTGTGACATTAATTTCAGTGGGAGTTAGACTGGGCTCAAAGTGTATGTATCCTGGGTTACTATAGATGCCATGACAAGTACTCATTTTGACTGAGTAGCATAGTAATGCTCATGTAAAACTAAATAGTCAGATTATAAAACTAGACTCTTGATAGCTTTAACTTATGAACCTCTTCCTTAACCACATTTTTCAATTTTTTCTCTAATTTACAAATGTATTTTACATACTAGTGTAGGCCACACTTCATTGTCATTTCATTCAGTGCTACTGCTTGTGTAGGTCATTCATTCCAAAGGATTACGGTGATAGAGGGACTGTTACATTATTCACAATTATTTTATATGTATTTTATTTGGAAAAGCCTACATAACCTATTCGGAACACAGGTTAAATCCTGCCTTGACCAGTGAATACAAATGAAATTAAAATATTTTTCAGTTTACCCTGGGCTGCACAAATCCTGCCAGCTGTGCCAGATTCAATGAGGAGGGCTGAGCAGAGGCAAAGGGGATTGATGAATTGTTGAATATGTTTCACTGCTCCACTGAGCAGGAGTAACAAACACCCTTATTGATGCTCACTAATGAAAGCAGAAGAAGAGCATGAGCTGGATAACACCCTCCTAATCTGCAAAGCACGCCCATGAGGTGATGTACATACTGTGAGCTAACACGTTACCTGCCTGTCTCTTTATTCGTATTATTATTTGCTATTTGCTTCTAGCAGTTTGGAAATGCATTAGGCACTTTCCAAACATAAGCTAACATGCTATCTACCCCTAGGGCTAGGGACAGACATTACACATAAACTAGTTAAGTGATTAGAAACTGGTTTAAACCTGTAACAGAACAGAGATTCGGTGCACATAAATCAGTTTCAAAATGGCCAAAACCAGTCTGAGATACAAACCTTTGTGAATGTGGACCTGGAGGCACTCTGTGCTCCCACTGCCCCTCTGGGGGAAGGAGGAGGAAGAGGAAAAGTTCCCCCACCATGAAACAGAGCCTCCCCCTGCCCAGGTGGGGAGGAGTATGGATGACTGCTGCCACCTGAGATGGGGAGAAGGGCGGGGAGTGCCCCCCTAGTGACCAGTCAACCATGGGGGGGGGTCCCCCTGAAGCCAATAGCATCTACTGGGAAGTGCTGCTAGCACTTCATCCAGTGCTCCCACACTCTGGCCGGTGCTTGAAGGGGGGGCAATGGTGCTCCTGCCTGCCCCCACCACCCATTGCCTAAGTGGGGAGCTCAGTGTCAGGGGAGCTCAGTGTCAGTGTTGCACGTGCACCCCTGTGTACTCCCTACTTGCCTCCTCTGGAGAGAAGTGGGGGGAAGTCCTCCTCTGGGGCTGGGCAGCATCTCACAGGACACCCCTCTCCCCACCCTCCAGCGCTGGGGGAGAAGCAGAGGGAAGTGTCCCCCTTTAGGACAAGGCAGCCACACAGAGCCCCACTCCCCACCCCACCATGAGGGGAGAAGGAGGTGGGAGAAGAGCCCACACAGCACCAAACAGGGCCCCCCTCCCAGCCCCACAGCAGTAGGGGAGAGCCAGAAGGGGGAAGAGTTCCCCTCTGGGGCAGGGAGCCCTGTGTGCCCAGGTTGCTCCTAGCTGTCAGGGGACCACGGGAGTTGGCCTGCTGGGGCCTGGCCATACCCCCTGCCTCCTCAGCTTTGCTTCCCCGTGGAGAGGAGAGCTGCACTAGTGCTCTCGGGCTTCTGGCTTGAGCCACTGCAGGCATCCACTTGCAAACCAGTTCACTATCTGCAGGTTAGATTAACCTGCAAAGACTGAATTGATTCAGGCTCAGGCTTTTTGAATGTGTGTCCCTAGCCTAGGAGTTTACAAGCTCCACTGATGTGCATCTCCACACTCTCTTTCCTTCTTGCACATGAGGGAAGGTAGTAGACTTGTGAGTTTGTGTAGTTATTTTTTTTGAGTTATGTATTAAGTAGAATGTCTATCCAAGGACATGTTTGCATTCCTTTTAGCATCATAGCAATATTAATACTTTTACACAACACCTTTAATATGAAAGATTTCAAACATTTTGTGGACTATGTATTCACTCCATATTATACTGAAAACCCTCAAATGATAACAAATACATCACACAGTAATGGGGGTTGGACTATTTTGGTTATGATCACATAGACATATCTTAATTATTGCTAAACATGCTCTGTGCATGATGGTATGATGCCATTATTCATTTATTTTTGCAAATAAGGCTTTTTTTTATTTATAAACCTTTTAAAGGAGGAAACAGCCTACTGATTAAACAAGATAATGTAATGCAATATGAGAGAGAAAAATTGTTATGAAAACTTACCCTTCACAAGGAAGAAAGAAGTCCTTCCTGATTTAATCCATTCTGATATGTTTTATTTGTATATACTCAGCACAATACAAATATTTTTCTACATTATTAAAAAACAAAATTAGTGCATCATAATGTAACATTGGAAAGTAACTTCTCTTCAGACAAATGTAAAAACATCAACATGGAAATAATAAATTTGGTTTCCATCAATGTCAGAGAACAGGAAACATTTTGCTGTTGAGGTTCCTGGAAGCAATAAGTACTGTATTAACTGCCACATAACACACGCACACTTGCACAGGATACCTCTCCTAAGAAGGGGAAACCGTTGCCCTGACACACAACATGCATACAGTTCCTTAACTTCCCACCTGCTGGGCAGCCACCTGCAATAAACAATAGTGGCCTATTATCAGATAGTAATAAAATAAGCGGTCACAAAGCTGTTTACCTAAACATGGCTCGAAGTCCCTTGAAAGCTGAGCCACAGGCAAGGGAATTACTGCCTCCTAGTCAAAGGGCTGAGCTGTCTCACGACAAGCTCAGAAGGCCAACAATGACACCTCCAGAGCATTCTCATTTTAAATATGCCTAGTGCTTAACCAGATACAGCAACCATCTGCAATATATGTAGCTGAGTACAGCTACTGTAAAGTAATGGATCCAAGGTGTGCAATCTGTTCCATGTTTCCCTTGATATATACACAGTTTCCCAGTATTATGTCTCCTGGAAGGTATAGTGACATTTTGTATATGGAAAGATAACAACAAAACCCTCATCTCTTTTGTAATGATTTGTTGTCAGGACCTTATTCCAGTTACATACTAGTTTAAATTGGGAATATAACTCAGTGCTTTTCTGCTGGCTGCAACCAACCAACACAATGCCAATAATGCAAGTTGAGAATTTGGTGCATTTAGATTTCATAAAGTAAGTACCCATAGTGATGCCCTTTTTTGGTATCAGAACTCTACTTTTCCAACAGTAAATAAAAAAACAAATTGGTTTAGCTGGGAACCCTATTAAAAACATGAACTTGATATTATGTAATTGAAACCATATTTTCCATCCTTCCCAAACTACTGCTTATTTTAGCGGTAACCTAAATTAAATAAAGATATATTTTAATTGCAATTCTCTGTACAAGATCTTTAAAATTAATATTTCTTAAAGACAGTTGCATTTTTGTGATTACTTTTCCAGATACAAAGACATATTCATTACAAAATCCTTCATATATTTCCATAAATATTCCAGAAACATCTCAGATGTTTTTGGTATGCCAGTTTCTGTAAAACTATTCTTACAGCTTAATATAAGTACATGTTATAACTACCTGTATACAATTTGGCATTTTCTCCTATGGGTATAACACATATATTTATGATCAAAACACTTCAAAATATGAATGTTTTCAAATATCAAGTCATAATAGCTACACTACATAAAAACATTTAAAACAAATTCTAGGTATCTGATTAAAAATAGCAAGTGCTGTAGTAGGCAACTCTGATGTTTTAATGTTTCAGACCACAGAGTGGAAAACTCAGCTAGATAATGGAGTCTGATACTGCTCCATTTACTGGCCTTTTTTAAAAATGTGGTTTATTTTTAGAATAAAACTGATGAAATCTAGTTTGCCCTGGAATTGTTATTTGCAGATCAATAGCAACTTAAAATGTTCTCTCATATGCACATCATTACTGGGAGGATGCTTTTGTACATTAGTCACTTATTACTTCTGCTTCCAGACAAATAGGAAAAGTAGAAGTAATGAAAAAATGATGGCTCATAGAAGACATAATCACAGACAGTAAAAGGAAAATTTATTCTATGCCTCTGTTAGTTGCTATCGTTAGTTCTTTTTTTTTTTAGTGGGACTTCATAAAACAGGTGAAGAAAGTAAAGCACAAAAATGTCTGTAAGAATCAAACACAGTTTAAGAGATACTACTTATAGAACAAAAATAAACAAACAAATACTGACTTCAGTATTGCTTTACATTTTCTGAGTATATAAAATAGAGTATGAGAGAGTAGTTTAACAAGGCTTGTTAATTAAATGGGTTAAAAACAAAGATTTGACATTCTCACACCTTTATTCAAATTAAATAACTTTTTTTCTGAGAATAATCCCACTATAGTCTTAGTCAAAGGTGTAAAAGAATGTGTCAAAATCTTTTTCACCCTCTCCTCATAAAATAATCCATTGTTTATTTACGTTCAATTCAATGAAATTTGGCCATTAACTTAACTGGGGTGGGATCAGACAAACAACGCTAAGATTTTACTGCTAAAATATTTACTATTTCCAAATAATGATATATATATTTTAGCTCAAACATCTTTCCTTCTCCACACCCATTTTAACCTTTAGCAAGATTAATACATTTTGTAAAATGCTGTATTCATTTCCTGCAAATCATAAACAAAATAAAAGAAGTCAAATTTATCCTGCATTTTAAAGGGTTCAGAAGCAAATGCTATATTCTCTGTAAAATGAACATATCATAACACAGAAAGGATTAGTTGCATACTTAGACTTCATGCTTGCTCTCTGTCAGTTGATTAAATGAGTATTAACTCTGTCGCTAAGTTATACAAGGGTTTCAATAAAAGATGAGTATTGAGCTGCTCTGATCACTCTATAAGAGGTGCACTGAGCTGTCACATGGAAAGTCTAGGTTTTGAACAGATACTGACACTCACTTTTCAAGCTATGTAGGTTATACACACATGTTCATTTGAAGCACAACAGCACTTTGTAGCACGACAAAAAGAGTGCTTTGGAGACATCACATGCAGAACCCAGTGGTTGGAACACTACTACAAAGTCCCTGCTAAGGTGTGCTCTTTAGCCAAGGAGTGACAGCTGCTTGATATGTCTGAAAGCTACTACAGCAATAACTGACCAGGCCATCTCCCCTGCCCAAACAGCTGTTGCCAATGGGGCTCAAACCTGATCAGCTGTTACCATTGCCTTAGCCCAGTTATCTGTTTACTGTTAAAATAAAATAAAGTTATTCTGCTTCTCTTTCAATCTCATGACAGAGTTTCTGCCTAGAACTTTTCCAGTTTTACATGTTTGGCTTCATTGATCTGTTTTGAAGAAAGAATGCATTTCTTCCTGTATACTGCCTTACCCTTTGCTAACATACACAAGATTTTTTAAAGAATTGGGATTTAACAACAAATTAGATAGCTGCATTCATCCCAAGCTTCACTTGCTTTCTAGATCAGTTTGTGTTGGCTTTTAGACTGTTTCCCAAAGTTAAGTCACTAAGATTCAGCAGTTTTAAGGGTTTTCAACTAGGTCATCTCCTTCGTTGGATTAGTGTCAGCTACCTCAGATTTTGGAGAACAGTTACAATCAGTTAAAACAGCTTGTAGTGCCCAATATTCTTTCCCTTCCAGCTCTTTCAGGACAGGGTCTCCTCTTCTAAAACAGGAGTCAATCTTGGGCTTCATTCCAATAGTTAAAGGAAAAGCCTAAGAATTTTTAGATGTCATTTTTCTCAGCCACACATCTTTTAAGTAGGACCACTCAGGATGGAGACTTCTGTCCAAACGTGGCAGCATTGAGCTGTTGACTCATAAGCAGTTGAACTGGGCTTGCTCCAGTGACTATTGGAGGTTGTCTTATCACTCAGGGAAACTAATATGTTGTTTCTGCCATCGCTGTTGGATTCTCTTAGCAGTCCATACTGCTGTTAATTCCCTTGTCAGTCAGGGGCCTGGAAGTAATATGCTGCAAGCTGCATTGTATCCCAAAGCCTGGAATTCAGAGCTGGTGACTCATTTGGAGTGAATCTATCTTATGGAATGCCAAACTAAGAAGAGATGTGCTAACTTTTCTACAACCCACTCACTTGTGGATTGAAGGAAAAGTAGGATTTTCTACAAATCTAGAAACAAAAATGGCCGCCAGATATGTTAAGTATGTCTTTTTCTTCAGACATTTCTAGTGCTATTTTTCCCCAGGCCTGCTGCATAGTGCCTTATGAGATGTTCTTTGAATTGTGCCTTTCTGGTCACTATGTTAGATTTATGATTCTACCTTGTGTTTTTGGACATGTCCTACTTAAGACTACACTGACACTTAAGGCTTTTCCTCAACAGTTAGTTAGGTGTATGTGTTCCCTTGCATCTTATCTTAAAATCATTAGGATACTGATAAAAATACCATAGGTACTCAGATCTTCAGCTTCAGAAGAACTCACTGATTATTGCAAAGCCTGGATATAGATCCTTTGATATGCAAGCGGAACAACAATTTATTTTTTAATCAACTCAGATGCAGTTTGCAATTGCATGGCAGCATTTGTGACTAGAGACACAGATCTGGAAAAGGACTCCGAAGCTATTAAGTAAAGCTCCTGAGCAATAACAAGGAAGCAGGTGGTTAACAAGATTCTCAGAAGATTCTAGGAAAATTCTGTAATCCATACTATAGAGGAAAGCACAACTCCTATACAGCAAATGCAAAGGGAAATATTCCACCAAATTCCAAATTTGGTGTTCCATTGGTCCCTGAATGGAAGAGTAAGATATTTCAGCTACAACCCTCTCAGTTTTCCAAGCACCTGCAGGAGTATTAGAATTTCTCAATCAGCTCCCACCAGGCTTTAATTCTGGCCAACATCCCAACGCTTCAAAGAAAAACACCCCCTGCCAAGCTCTTAAGAACCAATTATGGTTGCCTATAAGTATGGGGTTCATAGACCTCAGGAAGTCTTCTAGTCCAACCCCCTGCTCAAAGCAGGGCCATCCCCAACTAGATCAATCCAGCCAAAACTTTGTCTTGGCAGGTCTTAAAAACCTCAAAAGATGGGGAATCTACAGCCTCTCTGTATAACCTGAGTGTTTTACTACCCTCCTAATGAGAAAATTCTTCCTAATATCTATCCTAAACTTCCCTTGCTGCAACTTGAGACCATCACTTCTTGTTCTGTCATCTATCACCACTGAGAAGAGTCTAACTCCATCCTCTTTTGAACTGCCCTTCAGATAGTTGAAGATGGCTTTTAAATCCCCTCCCAGTCTTCTCTTCTCTAGATTAAATAAGCCCAGTTCCCACAGCCTTTCCTCATAAATCATGTGCTCCAGCCCCCACATCATTTTTGTTGCCCTCCACTGGACTCTCCAATTTGTCCATGTCTTTTCTATAGTCAGGGACCCAAAACTGAACACAGTACTTCAGATGTGGCCTCACCAGTGCTGAATAGAGAGGAATAATTACTTCCCTCAATCTGCTGGCAATAATCCTACCACTACAGCCCAGTATGCTGTTAGCCTTCTTGGCAACAAGGGCACACTGTTGGCTCATATTCAGGTTATTGTCCACTGTAAACGCCAAGTCCTTTTCTGCAGAGCTGACACTTAGCCAGTCAGAGCCCAGCCTGTACAAGTGCAGAGTCCAGCGGATAGCAACAAAAATGGTTAGGGGCACATGACTTTTGAGGAGAGGCTGAGGAAACTGGGTTTATTTAGTCTGAAGAAAAGAAGACTGAGAGGGGATTTAATACCTGAAGAATGGTTACAAAGAGGATGGAACTAGACTGTCCTCTGTAGTGGCTGATGCCAGAATAAGAAACAATTGGTGCCTATACACATGCAGTGAGGCTGCTCCAACATGCTGTAATTACAGACTTGATTAATCAGATCCGCTCTAATTAAATGCCCCCCCAACCTCCACTTCCAGAGCATAAACTCCCAATAGTCTCAAGTTGCATCAAAGGAAATTTAAGTAAGATATTAGAAAAAAAACTCTTACAAGGAGGATAATAAAGCACTGGAACAGATTACCCAGAGAGGTTGTGAAATTTCCATCCTGGGAGGTTTTTAAGATCTGGCTAGATAATGCCTTGGCTGAGATAAGACATTTGGGGATGGTCCTGCTTTGAGCAGAGGATTAGACTAGATGACCTCCTGAGGTCCCTTCCCACCCTAATTTTCTATGATTCCTAATCCCATTCTGATTTAAGTTGATCATTTCTAATACTAATGGCCAGAACTGCACACAGGATCTTACCAATGCTTTATAACTACCTGAAGCATGGTTGCAAAAAGGATGGAGCTAAGTTGTTCTCAGTGGTGACAGATGACAGAATAAAGAGCAATGGTCTCAAGTTATAGCAAGGGAGATTGAAGCTGGATATTAGGAAAAACCCTCTCATTAGGTGTGTGGTGAAGCACTGGAACAGGTTACCTAGACACGTGGTACAATCTCCATCCTTAAAGGTTTTTAAGATCCGGCTAAATAAAGCCTTGGCTGAGATGAGACATTTGGGGGTGGTCCTGCTTTGAGCAGGTGATTTGACTAGATGCCTCCTCAGGTCCCTTCTATCCTTATTTTTCTATGAATCTATGGTTCTAAGTTATTTAGTATGTTCCTGAACCTATTAATACACCGTGCTTAACATATAAACACTAGGATTGCCTTAGCCATTTTCACAACTGTATCATGCTAATTATTAGAGCTGTGTGAAGCTACGGGTGCTGATTTGATTCAGAGGAGATTCAGCCTGATGCAGTGGCCAAATCTCTAAATTCAGATTGAATCAGGGGAACCAATTAAAAGGTCTGAATCAATTCAAAGATCTCCAAATTGATTTGGAAAAGATTTGGAGAGCTTCAGCAATTCGGGCAGTCCTTGCTTGCTACAGCAGGGAGTTGGATCCATACTCCCTGCTGGTAAGCAGGGGGCAGGGGAGAGAGGACTGGAGGAGAAGGGACCATGGGGACACCCCTGCCAGGACCCATACCCTGCCTGATGCCCCAGCTCCACCCCTCATGGCTGCCTCACCTGGCCCTAGCTCCCAGTTGTTTAAAAACAAAGCCCCCACTCACTGGCTGCTACTAGGTGGGGCTATCCACACTGCCCCACTCCACATGGGGGGCTTTTCCATGAGCTCCCTATCCCCTGCCCACTCTCCCAGCCCTCCCCCCACTCATGGCTGACCTGCCTGCCCCAGCTCCCGGCTCTTTAAAAACAAAAAAACTTCACACCCACTGGCTCCTGCAGCAGCCTTGGGGCTCCTGGAAGAGCCCCCCCATGCAGCATGGAACAGTGGGGGGCAGTGGGGATTGCCCCCCCACCAGGCAGAAGTCAGTGAGTTTGGGGGGGGTTGTTTTTTTTTAAAGGGCTAGGAGCTGGGATGAGCAGGGTAGCCAGTGAGAGTGGAGGGGATGGCGCCTGCATGATTCAGAGTTTTGGCTGATATGGCAGCAGCTGAATCTCTGAATTGGATTCAGCCTAATCCATTTGGTACAGTGATTTGCATCACCAAATTGAATCAATGTTCCCCAAATCAGCCAAATCTGAATCTGAAGCGAATATTAGCTGCTTCACACAGGCATACTAATTACCTATAGTGTATTCAATCTAAATTCCTGTGGCAATTCTGGTTTACCATATAAAATAGTACTCATAAGCTTAATAGTCCATCTAATATGATCTGATTGCTATAACAGGCTTCTCAATAAAGTATCAACCAGCATCCAAAGTGCATCATTTTCAGTAAGGTAATATGTATCTCTCTCTCAGGCACAAATAAGCTCTGCTGTCTGAGACCCCTCATTTAGATCTTCACTGTTACATAAGAACCTGAGTATCTTGTGAACTTCACATTTGCAAGACCCAACAAATAATTTGTCAATATTTTGTGTGCCTGTATGATTGCCAAATATTCTCTCTCGATTGGTTTGTACTTGGTTTTGACATCTGAAAGGTATCTGGAATAGTATGCTACAGGTGTCCAATCATGTCCATGTAGTTGGAGTAGCACCCTATCAAGACCATAGCTGTTGACATCTGCTGAAACAGCTGTAGATTTAGAAACATAATAAAATGCCAGAACTGGGAATGTAGTCAATAAAGTCTTTAAATCTGCAAAAGCATACTCCTGTTTGATCTCATTTCTGTGCAGTGTCTTTTTAAAGTAGTTTATAAAAAGCTTGACCTTTTTAATGGCAAGTTAAGTATGAATTTGCTTCAACTGTTATCATGCTGATGAACCAAACCAATTCTGATACCAGTTTTTATATGATGGTATTTCAACTATAGCTTTTTTTTTTTTTTGGATCTGCTTTCACTCTCTTTAGCAATTGCATGCCATGACTAGCATAGCCTATATATTTCTCTCAAATTTTTATCCAACAGTTTCAAATATCTTTAGAACTCATGTTAACCCTTATGTTATAGTTTTTCTCAGACTCCATATTAACTAGAATTTTAGCTAAATAAACCACTACTATCCTCCAGGTTTTGTAGAATCACTTTCAGTGTCCTTTGTAATTTTTTAGAGGCATCTGTGATTCCAAACAGGAGATGGCAAAAGCAGCATGAACACTGTTATACAAGTTGTTATTTCAAAACTGTCATGGTGAAGTAGAATTTGTTAGAGTCCATTAGATGCATCAAGTTAAATGATCCTAGATACTGTAACAAGTAACTTGGAGACCACATCTTCCTCAGTCAGAAGAATTTACCTTTTTCTTCTTAATGTTCAACTGGAACTTATTAGGCCTATATCTGTGCTGATATGGATGTGCCGATGTTTCCTCCATAACCAACACCATAGAGGCATACCAATCTATTACTTCTATTTGGAGCTGTATTACTTTATTCTTCTCCATAGTATAAGGTTTATCCTTTATATAGGGAGACACTAGGGCTAGGGACAGAAGTTACACACAAACTAGTTTCACTGATCAGAAACTAGTTTAAACCTGTAACACAGGGGCAGGGAAAATGTGGCCTGTGGAGCCCACCGACAAATTGTATCCTGCCCAGCCCTTTTGCCATGAGGGTGGAAGCAAGGCTCCCATGTGTATACTCACCCTCTAAACATACCTTATTGCCTTGCTCCCATCCTCATGGGTGGAAAGGCCCCACCCAGCCAGCATCCAGCTTCCACACAGGGCTGCTACCACCACTGCTGCTCTGCTTCCCAGGTCTCCTGCTGGTTCCAGGCAGCAAGTAGGGAAGTGGTCAGGGTGGAAATGCAGCTGGATGGGAGCACGGAGCTTGGGGCTGGGGCTGGTGGCAGTATAGAGCCTCTGCCCAGGGTGGCAGTGGCAGCACAAAGCTTGGCTGGGCAGCATATGGGTATGAGGGAGGGGGCAGGGTGTGAAGACCCTTTCACATGCCCCATGATGTAAAGCCCCAGGAGGCAGTGACAGCAGCAGCAGCAAACAGGGTGCTCATAGCAAATGTGGCTGGTGGGACACAGCTCTGGCCAGTGCTGCACATCACAGTGAGGGGTGCAGACTCCACTGAGCTGTCTGTATGGTTGGTGCTCCCTGCCACTTGCACAGCGTTCCCCACCCCCACAGCATGGGAGGGAAGCACCATGTGCTGGAGCCAGCTGCTTTTCCCACTGTGAAGTGCAGGAGAAAAGCCTCAGGCACTGGAGCCCATTGCCTTCCCCACCTACCAGGGCTAGTTCACTGGCGCTCCCAGGAAAACCCCTGCTGGGGTCTAGGGCCAGAGAGCTGAGTTAAACTCACCTTCCCCTGAATACAGAACCACCCTGCCCTGCTGGCTTACTTAGTGCTGGCTGCAACTGTGGACTACAAATCCAGAAGGACCTGGAAGCAGAAAGATGAAGTGGTGAGTGCTGCTGCTTTGATTGTGGACCGCAAACCCCAGAGCCCTCAGGAGCAGCAGGAAGAGGAAACAAACACAGAGCCCATGCTGGATACGTGCCAGAGAGCTGTGCTGTAGCACCATCCTCCCTTTCTCACCCCTACCATCACCCCCTGTTTTCTGGCCTGAGCCACTGCAGGCATGTAGCTCCATTTCCTGAGTCAAAAGTGAATGTGTGTTCATTTGCTTATTGGCTCAATCTTTGCAGCTCAAGCTAACCTGCAATCAATTCAGACTTGGTCTTAGTACTTAATTTGAGTACTTGTACTTAGCCCAGGATTTACACTATTTGAGATAAGATGAGTGTACAGGATATGGGCTTCTTCAACAAGAATCATGTTCCTTTTCATTTGATCAGGCCAATTCAGCCAAAATGTTACAGCCTCCTCTGTGCACTGTGCAAGAGCTACCCCTCTGAGAGACTGTGGCTAATTTATATGACTGTAACAGCTTTAATAGGAATAATGTGCTAAATACATATTTTTATAGCAAATAGAGACTAAGTTACTCTAGGAAGCTCATCTGTCCACATGAGCTTTTCAGCAATCATGTGGGTCTTTCCTCATGGCAGCAGGGCACTGATCTCTTTAAAAGTGTCTTTCAAAGCTCAAGGTAGTCTCTTCCCTTGAATCAACAGCAGAAACAATCTAAGTTTGTTCATGAATGATACCTTTGGACAGATGTCTTATGAAAAAGAGCTTGCTTGCTTTTACTTGGGCTACCTCCTTATGGTAGACCAGACAAACACCAAAAGCAAACAAGAAAGCAACTCAACAGAACTTTTAATTTGAGGTAGAAAGAAAGGAGAAAAAAGATATCTTTCCCTTGATATGGAGGCTTTATTTCTGTTTGCTGGAAGAGCTGGTATGGCACATGCACAGTAGCATATTTGAATCAGACACTCATTAGATTTTTCTACCTAAAAATGTAGTTCAAGCACAAGAAAAAATGAAGAAAGTAAGTATGTTTGCCCTTAACTGTTACTAGAAACAATCAGAAAGACTGCTTTCTTCCAGGTTTCACTCTGACCACCCAGGCTAGGGACAGGCATTCAAAAATCCTGAATTGATTCAATCTTTGCAGGTTATTCTAACCTGCCCAGGTTGAACCAGTTTGCAACTCTACAGGCATTCTCTCTGGACTGAGAAAATGCAGGCACATGCCTGCAGTGACTCAGGCTAGAAGCCAGGGAGTGATAGAGCATCTCTCCCTTCCCTTCCACAGTACTAAGCTATGGGGGCATGGCCAGGCCCTGGCAGAACACTCTAATTAGGGAGAGTTGTAAATTCTCACTCCACTTGCACTGTCTCAGGTTTTTCCCCACTCGTTGCTCAAGGGGCAGCAGTGTTGCCAGCCCCTGGCTAACACTCTGAGGAAAAGGGGGAGTATGCAGTGCATGCGTCTGTTGATGATACCGAGGTTTTTAATCTCCCTCTCCCTGCTTCTTCATACTGTCTGCAAACCTGACAGGTGAGGGAGCCAGTAGGGGGCTGATAACACAGCATTTATCAGCCCATCTACAAAACAAAAGCCTATTTCATTAGGTCAAGCTCTTCTTAAATAGCTTTTTCCAAGAAACAAATGGAGGGACATTACCAGTTGACCTGTTGATTAGCTCCAAAAAGCCCTAAGCAGACACTATTATGTCTGCCTGTACCAGTGAAATTGGAGATGCACATGCACATACACACCACTCAGCATTAGCTAGGATGCCACATGCTTAGGGTCTGTGGTGCTGGGGTCTGTGCTGTGGGAGATGCAGGGGGGGTGGGGAATTCTTGCTTGAGCGGTGGGGTGGGGTGGGGGCAGGGGGAAGCAAGGCAGACCTTTCTGTGCCTGCAGTCTCTCTGGAGCTCTGACTAGGGAGCAGAGGGGCAGGGCCAGCCCTGTACTCTGGAGCAGACAGCACACCCCAGGGCTGCAAAGCATCTGGAATGCTGGGAGACTCTGGTTTAATTTAAACCAGGAAAGGGTCTGGGACAGACATTGTATAAACTGGTTTGACTCAAATCAATTAAGTTTGATACTACATTCAACCAAATTTATTTTAAACCAGTTTAAAGCCATCTTGGAACTGGTTTATGTGCACTAATCTTGCATTCGGTTGCAGGTTTAAATCAGATTCTGATCACTTAAATATATATGTCTCAAAGCTAGGGACAGACATTACATGTAAATCAGTTTTGGGCCTATGACAGTAAAGCCCAGGTCTTCACAATTTTTATGTATTCCAAGTTGCTTTTCTACGTTTGGATCTTTCACTTTCTTCACTGCCATCTGGTTTCACAGGTAATACAGGACAAGCTCATAAGCATTTTCCCTTATCTGGCTAAAAGAGCTAGAACATCTGGCTGCACTCTTCCTGTGCTTTAGATGTGCTCTCCCAAGTGTTTTTTTACAATTATCTCCTGCACATAACCATTGCTTGGGTACCCCTCATCAGTATTGTATTCTTCCATATTCAAGAATCACATACTGCTCCTATGAGGCATTTCATAGGGCTTCTTTTTCAAAACTGGACTGCTTTCTTTGGTATCAGTATTTTTTGCATCAGGTTTTTACTGCTTTCTTTATGGGAGTTTTGCATTTTCATCAGCTGATATTGCTGTGCAAATTGCACCGCCTTTGCCAAAGTTACCTCAAATATTAACTGTAAGTTTTCTGTAAATTCCTAGTTTAAAATCCCAGCTGCTAAATGATTTCTTATTTTCTTATCCCTCCTGACATCAAATTCACAATGCCTTGTTCATATAGTGTCCACGTAAAGGTTCATAATACAATTTTATCTGCTTATCAAACATCTTAACAGCAATGTCATAGTTATCATCTCCTTCCTTAGGAAAGACAAATGATGGCCCATGCTGCTACCTCAATTCATAGTCTTACTTCTGGCACATGAAAATAAAAAATAAATCTTCCTTAGTCCGATATCCCTGCTGACAAGAACTTATGTTTCCTTTGAAAACATGAAACAGGAATCTTTTTATTTGTGAGAAAAAAGAATGTATGGTTAAAAAAAACATGAAAAGAACCTCATTATGTTGTATTCATCATGCTCATAAAGAAATTGAGCAGACTTGGTTAACCCCAGCCTCACACAAATGACAAGTTACAAGTTTTTAGATATCCAGAATTTGGTGTTTCACCATAAAACTGAAAATCTCACTCAGAAGTCTTAGTATGGTTCACTGATTTCAGCTCTAATATCTCCAAGTTAATGAACAAAAATGCTATAGAGGCAGCTCAATATTGCTGCTACCACTGCTGGTCTGATTAGGTCTCACTATCCCATCAGCCTCTGGTACAGGGTTAGCTCTGCTGTCACCAGTGGTTTATTCAGGTGTCTCCTTCATAAAGGTTACATAACCGTCAAGTAGAGAATACAAGGCAAAACAGAAGCCTTGGGTGGAGCCCCTGTCCCATGAGATAGAGCTGCTCTGTTCCTCTTATAGTGTCAAGGTGACTTCTCACTCAAGCCACAGCCTATACAATTCCTATACCTATTTTAAATAAACTATTCATAAGAGATTACTACCACCACTATACAACAAAATATACATACATTCAAACAAGAAATAAAACAATAAAAATAGCTGGAATTATGGGGAACAACATTATCATTAACATACACATTAATATAGTTTTTCTATTTTCTCCAAGAGAGGGAGCAGAGGGTTCTATCTATTTTGTCTTTCAGTCATGGGGCCCATCATGCATGGAAAGAGATACTAGGATAAGGAAAAGCTGAATTATACTTTATCTTCAGGGCCTCTCACTCGAGTAATGCCTATTACTTGAATTCTAAAAATGAATATCAATCAAGCTTGTTCATAGAATGAATTTGATTTCAAAGAAAAGAAAATAATACCTGTGTATAATGCCCATGTATTCTTGTACACATTGGTAGGCTAAACACCTTTCTCATGTTATTATGCAGCAAAAGAAGTTCAGTATCTGTAACAAAAATACTACAGACAATTTCAGAGGCCACTCACAGTATCCAAACTACTACTCTGAGTTGTATGTGTTTTTTCATTTGAGCTAGAAAGTAGGGTTCTGTGAAGCTTCGGGTGCTGGTTCAATTCGGAGGAGATTCGGCACAATTCAGTGGCCGAATCTCTGAATCTGAACCAAATCACGGGACCAATTAAAAGGTCTGAATCTATTCAAAGCTCTGAATCTATTTAGAAAAGATTAAAAGAGCTTCAGTGATTTGGGCAGTCCCCACCCACTGCAGCAGGGAGCTAGACTCCGAGCTGGTAAGTAGGGGTGGGGGAAGGCTGGAAGAAGGGGGAGGGGGCCATGGAGGGACCCCTGCCAAACCCCATCCCCTGCCTACTCCCCTAGCCCCTATAAGCACCCCCTGACCCCTACTCAGTCCCCCAGCCCACCCCCATGGCTACCTCGCCTGTCCCAGCTCCCAGCTTTTAAAAAAAAAGTCCCCACTCACTGGGTGCTGCTGGGCAGGGGGCAATCCCTGCTTCCCCCACTGCATGGGGGGCTCTGCCACAAGCCCCAGAGCTGCCACCTGCTGTCCCAGCCCCCCCATTGGCTGCCTTGCCCACCCCAGCTCTGGCCCTTTAAGAAAAAAACAAAATACATACCTGGACTTACTGGCTGCTATAGTAGCCTTGGGGCTTCTGGGGGCTGGGGGCAGTGGGGATCACCCCTCCTGTCAGGCAGGAGGCAGTGAGTCAGGGTTTTTTTGTTTTTTTAAAGGGCTGGGAGCTCAGACGGGTGAGGCAGCCATGGGGGTGGAAGCTGAAACAGCAGGTGGAGATTGGGGGCTTGTGGCAGAGCCCCCACACATGGCGGAGGGCAGTGAGGAGCAGCAGGGATTGCCCCCTGCCTGATAGCATGCAGTGAGTACAAGGCTTTTTTTTTTTCCCCCCAAATTGCTGGGAGCTGGGGCCAGGCCAGGGCCTGTGTGATTAGGCAGCAGCTGAATCTCTGAATCAGATTTGGCTGAATCGATTCAGGACAGTGATTCGAATCACTGAAGTGAATCACTGTCCCCCGAATCGGCCAAATCTGAATCTAAAGCAAAAACTAGCTGCTTTGCACAGACCTATTAGCTGGATTAGCAAATACAGATCCTTAAAATGAAGCAAGTACAGATTTGCTTTTGTAGCCTATGTGATTCTTGTTTAGAAAGAGAAATGGGGGAAATGGTTCACAGACTCTCTGATAAAGTACAAAGTGTCCTGAATGGTACCATTTCAGAAAGGTCAGGAATATACCAGTTTAAAATTGCAGATTGATATTTTCTCAAGCTTTCATCAATACATTTAAATATTTATAATGTTTTTGCTCTCATATAATATTTTTCATCAGGAGATTGCAACATACTTTTCAAGTAAAATGTTATTATCCCCATTTTAAAACTGATGAAGGGATTTGCCCAATGGCAAAGCAGGGAGTAGACACAGTTTTCAAGTTCCAGTTTGGTGCTGTAGGTTCTAACCCACACTGCATCTCCAGATAAGTAAACCTGATGGGTAGCTCATGCACACATACACACACACTCATATTCTTTCTTCCTAACCTTTCAATATCTGCATTTTCAGCTTCTCTTATTCACAAACATCCCAGCAAAGTCTCATGATTCATTTTATAACGTTACCCAGAGTTGGTCTTAGGCACATACAAGTTCATGGTATAGTGGAAAAGGGTATTCTTACAGAGCCTTTCTTTTAAATTAAATCTGCTCTAATACAATATCAAGATTGGGAAACATCTCAAAACCCTTTCATAAACTGATAAAACATGGTGACTATTACAGCATTTCAGAAATGAAAATAAATCTCACACAGTAGTAGTAGGTTCCTTTCCAGTGTATTAATCAGTCAGCCTTAAAGAATTTAAATAAGCCTATGATTAATTTGTCCTGTGATAAATTTTAGAGTAACTCTAATTGCTTAATATTAAGAACCAAGACAAGTACTTTAGTTCAACTTGGATACACTGGGTTTTGTAATTAAGCAAAAAATAGATGATAATTTCTAGTGTCTTCTCTATTTTCACAGTCCTCTCTCTGAAAGCTTTTGTACAAGTATTAGTAAGAAGGGACAGTCACCACTTGATTGGGTTTCTGACTTCTGTGACTCCAGACACATTTTCTTGTTCTATACTTTCTCTCAAAGTGAATACCATACAAGAACGTTTCCCATTCATGTGCTTTTCCAAGCCTCACTCTACAGATATAAATTAAATCTCCTTAAATTCCTCAGGACTAACCTCTATTATGGTGCTGTCAGGCATACACTGGCCTTTGGCCATTTAAGGCTTCATTATCAGTACCTCAGTATTAGGGGGGTGTGACGCTTCAGTCCACAATTCGATTTGGAGAAGATTTGGCCCAATTCAGAGTCTGACTCACCAAATCTGAATTGAATCAAGAGAAGAAAAAAACCCTCTAAATCAATTTGGAGGCTCTGAATTGATTTGGAAAAGATTTGGAGATTCAGAAGGCAGTCTTTCAGGAGAACAGAAACTGAGAAAGGGAGGGGAAGCAGGGGGGGGAAAGACTGACATCTCTAGATAGCCAGTGGCTATGATCTTTCCCTGAGTCCCCTTCCAATCACAGTGATCTGGTGAAAGATATAGAAACAGCATATCAGCCTCTGTCTGCAGGCTTTATGGGCCTTTGGTGAGTTGTTTCTGCATGAGCAACAGCATCTGAAAGGTACTAGATTGGCTTGGCTTCCTACCTAGTCAGTCTCCTGCTACTTTCTGTTCTTGGAAAGGTTTGGATATAGCTTACTAACTGGAATCCCTCTACTTATCCCTATCTAATCCATTTCTTTACTTTAAATTTGTTCTTGGAAAGTTTTTTTCCAACATTTTTTAAAAAGAAAGCTTTGTTTTCCCTGGCAGTATGATCCATCACTGTGCAGGGAAGCGCATACATTACACACACTCACACACATACATCATAGAAGTCAGATATTATTACAATACAGAAGAAGTCAGACATTCATAGAAGAAGAAGAAATTATATATAGTTATTAATATTATTAGTTAGAGTTACATACCGACTCAAGACAACACAGAAGTCAGACATAGATTCAGATTAACACAACACAGAAGTCAGAGAAGAGGAACACACACAACATTAAACACAACACAGAAGAAGTAGTCAGGCACAGACATACATCAAAGAAGATGGTGACAAGATATATTATTAGTTAGTTATACACAGAGACACATTTTCCAGCACAGGAAAGATTAATATGAAACATGCTAGAAAGGCAGGTGGCTAGGTTTTCTGGCAGGGAAGGAAGAATGGCTAGAGTTGGTAGGGGAAGAGCTAGAGCTGCAAGCTCCCACCCCCCACCAAAACATAGGTGCATCCTCTTCCCTGGCAACCATAAGTCTTCTGCTGCCAGTGGAAGCAAGGAGGTGGGAAGCAAGGACCTGTCTTTGTACCACCTCCCCTAACTCCAGAAATAGGTACCAGCAACAGAATGTCAGTCTCATCCAACTCAATTTCATCTCCCAGCATAAGCCTCCCACTGCCAGAGGAAGAGCTGGATCTAGAACCAGGGAACCTGAGTGCCCTAGGTAAAGAAATTCTGGGGAACTGAGGGGGAATCTGAGTTTGTGCTCCACATCCCTCAAAGTTCCCTTAGACCCAGGTCTTTTTATCAGGAAGTCAACTCAGAAGAGGTTGTGGAGGCAAGTAGCTTAGCTGAGTCAGCTCCTCCTGTTGTGCCTCTGCCTGCTGAAGAGGGTGATAAGGCAGGATCCCCACCCTCAACCCAGAAGCAGGGGAGTAGTGTAGCGTGGGATCATTTTGAAATGGCACATGATCATAAGTATGTTATCTGCTAGCACTGCCAAAGGCAGATCATCCAGGGCAAGGAGATAAAACACTTCACCACCATGGTGATGCTACTTCGTCTCAGGAGGCAGCACCCCCTTGCCTTGTCCTTGTCAGCCTGGTGCCAGGGGAAGCGTACCCAAAGGAAAGACCCCCCACTTGCTCCAAAGCTCCTGTCCCCCAAAAGCAGAGGCAGGCCGCCCTGGAGTGGTGGGGGAAAGCCGCACATTGCACATTGCAAAGGTGACTGAGGTCACCCAGAACACTGGGGAAATGCCTGCTCTGGATGGCCAGCCCTTCTTCTTAGCTAAGTGGCTAGGGCTCAGGTGGCTCATAGCACTTTTAGCTCCTTCATACCAAGTGTCTGCATGCACCACCCTTAGGAGGGTGGTGGTGTCCACCCTGTATGAGGCATGCAGGGAGTACTTGAGGGAGGAGCTGTGCAAGGCAGGGCCTCAGGTATTCTTGCATTTCACGTCTGACATCTGGAGTAGCCATGGTGGAGATCATGCCTACCTCTCCCTCACAGGGCATAGGCGTGATCAGTCAGGTTGTTGGTGGGCTCTCCAAGTGGAGGTGATGGATGAGTCCCACATGGCAAGGGATGTCATAGAGGCCATGAACTGCATGGTGCAGGGGTGGCTCATTGGCAGGGTAAGCTCACCCTGTGGGTTCATGGTCACTGACAACAAAGTCAGTATGGTCAAGGCCATCCATGATATGCCAACTTTGCTGGCATCCGCTGTGTGGCACACAAGTTCCACCTCATAGTCAGGGATACCTTGGAGGAAGACAGGGTTGCCAGTGACAGTGCCATCACTACCACCCAGCTGATTTCAAAATGCAGGAAGATGATGGGTTACTTCCACCGCAGCGTCAAGTAGGGCAAGACGATGCAGGAAAAACAAGCAGAGCTGAGTATCCTGCAGCACATGAAGGATGTGGAGACTCAGCAAAACTCCACATACCTGATGCTTGACAGGCTGGTGGAGCAACAGAAGGCCATCCAGGGGATGATTTTGCTCAGAGAGATTGGGCTCAGCAGTCCCCTGAACAGAGCTGAGTGAGATACTATCTCCCAGATCTTGGTGGTCCTCAAGCCCTTCCTCGAGGCCACTGAGACCCTCAGCGCTGCTGATGCCCTCCTTACCCAGGTGATTCCCACAGTGTGGGAACTTGAGAATCAAAAATGGAGAACTTCCAGAAGATCAATGATGTTGGCTGAGGCAAGCTGCTATCACCAGACATCCAGGCACTGGTGAGGTGGCTGAAGAAAAGCATCAGGAAATGGCTGGATCTCTTGCAGTCCAGTACAGTCCACATGCTGGTGGGCATGTGCAACTCAATGGTGATGGGGAGCATTTGCACTGGCAGCACCAAAACTCTCAATCATGGGATGGAGGTGCTGATCAAAAGAGTCAGGGAGGCAGAAGGGCACAGGCGAGGGGATGTGGAAGAGGGGGATCCATTTTCCCTTGCCAACACTCCTAGCACCAGCACTGGCATCAGCCAGTCCCCTCCAAGTCAGCCACTGCCAATGTGGGCCAAGGGCATGGCTTCAATGTTGGAGTCCAGACGCATATCAGATCCCAGCCTCAGGCAGGTAGCACCTATTTTGCCAAGGATGTGGAGCCGCTGGACAGTGACCTTGGCTTATTGGGCAAGCTGCAGTCTGGTGTGGCAGGATCTGACCACAGATACCCAGGAACATCTGTCTGGCCACTGACCAGTGTTTTGAGTGAGAGGGTGTTCAGCATTGCTGAGGATGTAGTGACACTCCACTGCATCTGCTTGGATCCTGGCTTGGTGGAGCAGCTGGTGTTCCTCAAGGTGAACCTTCCACTCCTGGGCTTCCCCAAGCTCCACCTGCAAATGGAGTGAATGCCACCCTTCTCACTCCATCTGCACCTATTTCCTTTTCTCATTTTTTAAAAACCATTTAATGCCCTGCTCTTAAAGCTGGAGGGGGCACTCACTGCATCACCAGCCAGCAGGGGAAGAACATGCCTCTGCTGAGCTTTCATGCCAAGGTGAACTCGGAGGCATGGCCTGGGCCTTTGGGGGAGAAGGAGGCCCCAGGTCCTGGGCACGACCACTAAAACTGCACTCTACCAGCGTTAGGGACGCTTGGTGGGATTGTTGGCCGTGCAGCAGCTCCAGGAAATGCCAGGACCGAGGATCCCTTGGTGAAAGATAGGTAGGCAGCACCATAACCTCCAGCTACCACATGCATGCACACAGTCCTGGCCAGGGAAAGCCCAGGCCCATCACATCTTTGACAGGTCTGAGGCTTTCTGGTTGCAGTGGAGTTGTGAGGCTCCAGGTGAGTTCAGCTTAGCTGCCTGGGATGCCAGTTTCAGGCTGAAAAACTCTTTGTCAGGCTGAGAAAACACCTGCAGTTGGTCTGTGTGTGTGCTGCTCCTGGATGGAAGGCATAGTAAAGAAGCCAGGGGCTGGCATGCAATACAGGCAAGAAATCCAATCAGTGAAAGTAGAAATGGAGATGTCAGGGGGTGAGAGAGACAGGCTGGGATGAGGAGGAAGGGGGATGTAGCAGCACAGGTAAAAAAGGAGAGGTACCTGAGGAGTCAGATGTCCAGCAGGTTATAGTTTGTCATAAATCCAACGTCTACATTGAGTCCATGAGTTTCTGTACCTAGGAGGCTGATGAAGTGAAGTTCATAAGCTCAGCTGTGAACAGTGGTCTTTAAATTCCCTTTGAGGATCAGGTCTTAGAGATTGGAGACAGAGTGGGTTTTTTTGTGAGAAACGTGGTCCCACAGATAGTTGTGTATTCTCATCTTTGATAGATTCTGGTATGCAGTTTGTGGGGGGTACTGGAGATATGTTGGCAGGTTTTGTGTTTTGAGCTGTAGAAAGTTGGCTCCTAATGGTGAGGTTAGGTTAGCAAGGTTTAGAGCTTGTTTGAATTTACAAATCACTTTTCACAGCTGGGCCTATGAACTTAACTTCTTCAGCCTCCTAGGTACAGAAACACATGGAATCAATATAGACATTGGATTTATGACATGCAGCAACCTGCCGGACATCTGACTCCCTAGGTATCTCTCCCCTTTTACCTGTGCTACATAGTCTATGGCCAAATCTATGAACCTTTCCAATTTGGTGCCAAATCTTCCAAAGCCAATTCGGATGAATTGATTTGTGACAGTGATCCAAATCTCTGAATCAAATCACTTTCTTTCAAGTTGGCCGAATCCACATTGAATACTTCCCTGTTTGCACAGGCTGACTCAGTATTAACTGTTGTGTCCTTTGTACAATATGCAGAAAAAATTATGTAGAAAAAACAAATGGGCTCAGGTGCATCTCAAATAATTTAAAATACACAACATACTAGGTTTAACTACATACATGCCACAGTTCTGATTGGTTCCTGGTAGTTTCTAAAACAAGACTCTAAGCACCACTATCAAGCTATTTAAAAAGGCATACTACTTTACCTAACCACTAAATCAATCTAATCTGTTTGTGTTAGTTACTTTTAATTTACCTCCGCTGGTAATTTCCCCACCAGAGTCAGTCTAAACCAGATTAATACATCAGTCATGGTAGTATAGAATCTGTCACCTGATCATAGTTTTGGTGGCACCAATTTTATAAAAAAAAATAATTTGGGTTCTCTTGGTTTGCACCCCTTTGGCTCTCTCTGGTTTCCTAATAGTGTTCTCCTTTCTTGATGGGTTTTCTTCCCTGCAGTTCCATTTTATGGCACTGTTTTGAAACAGATGCTCTGGCGACTTCCACAGTGAATCCTGCCAGCTTCATGACTCTTTCTTGCTGCTTCTGACTGTAACCCTCAATTTACTAATGCCTAATTGTAAGAGAGAACAGAGAAATAACACCAAGAAAAGGTATCACACAAATATCTCAAGAGATGCATGATTTTCTTTAATGGAAACATTTTCCATAGATTTATTTCAATTTGAGAATTTTTTGATTCAGACTTTTTGATTCTGCATGTTAACAATTTTTTTTATATTAATAAAAATAACAGTTCATTATTAAGAGGAAAAGGAAATCTACCAGGAAAGGCACTGGAATGGGAGTCAGGAAATCTGAAGTCTATTCCTGATCTTCAACTAATGTGTTACATGACTTTAAGAATTTAACATAGATCAAAATTTAACATGGAAGCCAAACATTTAGGTGCATATTTATGGAACTAAATAAGTTTCTTCATATTAAAATGATTGTCAGTGGTTTCAGTTGTGTGTTCATCACCTGTAGTAATCAAGCTATCTAGGTATTTAGGTATTTTAGGCATCCAGGTTTGAAAATGTCAGCATTCATTTCTCACTGCCTCAGTCTCTTTCCCTGCAAAATGGGGAAAATAGTATATCTTTAATGTGAAACTTCTTTATTCCTAAAGTGGTTTGAGAGCCTTGCCTGGAAGGTACACATCATTATTAATCTTGCTGTTTACTATAACAAAATGACAATATATTTGAATGTAAAATGACACATGGTTTTCTAAAAGAGGGGTGATGAATTGGTATACCTTTAACAATAATTGTTCTTTATTTGCTTTCTACACAATTCCCTTAGCTTTTCATTCTTAATTTTTTTATCTCTTGACAGAGCTTTGTCTAGACTGATGCTGCAATGTTGGACATCTACAGCATGTGCAGATCTTCATGGAGGTTAAGGGGAGGTTAGATCAGGTTAAAAGTGCCCACCCAATCTAAGATAAATTGGGATGAGAAGACTTTGGGGGATTGGAAGGGCTAGTAGAGTCCATGGGCAAGGCTTGCAGGGATCCAAATGGGCTTGGAGGAATCAGGGGGGATAGTAGGGGACAAAGAGGAGTAAGTGGCATCCAGGAGAGTTTGGTATGATCAAAGGAGCTAGCAGAACCCCCTGGGGGGAGGGGGAAAAAAATCAAGGAGGCTTGTGGGATCAGAGATCCTGCTCAATACCCTTGGGCCCCCTCCTGGCCCCCACCCCCACCTCTGCCCCTGCCCAATGCATGCAAACCACTCCCAGGAACAACTTTACTGGCATCCACTAGTCCCAGGAGGCCAATTCATGTAGGTGAGGGTGGGTGAGGGATGGAAGGATCATGGGGGCTGGTGGTTCTGCAGGGAGGAGTTTTGACAGGATTGTAGGGAGTATCTTCCACCCCAACCCCCCTATTAGTAACCCCCATAGATCCTGCCTACCCCTTCCCCCCACCCTGACTGACTTCTATTGGCTCCTACCACTGGTAAATGTTGGTCAAACCAGCACTGGGAGCTGCTTGCCAGATCAGGGGGTTTGGGAGGCTCAGGGGAGGGTAGGCTGGTCCATGGGAAGGAGGGGATTGCTTGTCCATGAGTGAGAGGAGGGACCCTGGCTAAAAATTACCCAGTACTGGGGTGGGGGGTTGAAAAAGTGCAGACCAGGGCTAGTAGTAGCTAGGCTTTCTATAGCCCCAGGTTTGCACTGGGAATGTGCACAGTTCAGTTAGATCAGTCTTGCCATACCTGATCTAAGCCAGACCATCTCCAAGGTACAACTGAACTTAGATCAGGTTGGCCATTTTTAGACCGATCTAACCTTCCTGAACTTCTGTACAGTTTACACTTAGCTCAATTTAACTAGGGTTCTAAATAAAAGGTCTGCTCCAGGGTGAATTTAGATCGTGTGGCTTTTTTTAATGTTATCTAACCTCGCTGAATGTCTGTACCTACTCCTACTTCACTGAACTATACATCAAAATCTACATGCCATAATGCTGTAGTGTTCATTACATGGAAGAAGACTTAAATATATTAAATATAATAAATATATTAATACAAAGTACTTGACCATGACAATTAGAAGCTATACTATGGCCAATCTGTACCCTGAATTTGTTCTTCACAGGAATATCTAACAATACTGCAAGACCTGGAGAACAAAACCAAGCTAGAAGTACACCTTTGGTACTTCAAAGTATAAAGCAAGAAGAAATCAGGACATGGTTATATTTGTACTAAACTGTTCAATTGTTTTGATCCCAAAGGTGATCAGAATACAGATAGGAATGTTTTCCAAGACAAAAACAAAACTTTGATAGTTTGTCTAATAAAATAAAACTTCAGAGTATCCAAGTTCAAATATTATTAAATCACTAAAACCCAGGTACAATGCAAGTATGTTGTGTCATCTGCATATAAGAGGAATGCAAGGCTTCTGTTGCAAATTTGAAACCAAGTTTCATCAGCCTGGGATAAGTCTTAAACCAACTGGGAGAGATTTAAGAATGTAAAGAACCAGATAAAACGGTGATAAGCTTAAGTAAAGTAGAATGGGTGATTTTTAATTTCAGACCAACAAAGTTAATTGTTTCTGATAGAACTTTAAGACCTTGGTTTCAATTGAATTAAAAGTGCATAGAAAAACTCAGCAGTCCTCCCATGATCCTAGACCAGCTCTGTTCCAGTAAGGTTCCCAGCTAAAGCTGGAACACCATGAAATCTCCAAGTTAAAAAAAATAAACAGATAATATTCTCTTGCAGCAGTTGATCTTACTGGTGGTAATCAGGCCAAAGGGTAGAGTCTGACCTGCCTCTTAAACCAATGGAGAGAAGGAAAGCAGCATAGGAATTGAGAAGATCCCCATGCATTGGGATAACTGACTTGTGGCTGCCTGTCCTGGCTTTTGAGCTGTTTTGTGCCACTAAGATAGCACACAGAAGTCCAAACAAGTGGAAATATCTGGGCTAGGAAGTTCTATGCCTATGTACCAAGACTAAGAAAGAAATTCCCATGACGCCCTTTAAGCAATACTGCTGAGCTTTGCATATCTCTAGTCTAAAACAAAATAATTCTTGTGTGGCAACAGACCCCCTAGTTTGTTTCTGAGTATGAATACTATAGAACAGATTGGTGATCTGTTACGAAAAATAGATATTTATCTCTCAAATAAATAGGGCAACCTTTGGTCTTACAAGCCAGCCAGAAAAGCTGTGTGCAAGACTGGATGATGATGAATGCTTTACTATAAACAGGTCATAGTTTGTCATGTTATTCATGCCACTGAGAGCCACTTCAATTTTACAGACTATATTTTACTTTGAAATCTTAAACAATAGAAAATGTCAAGTTCAGTTATGGGTTCTCCAAATTGAGGAGTAAATGGCCTTTTATACTGGCATACACACTATTTTGATATAGGCTATAAAACACACGTGCAATATGAAGTATGAAGGGAACAGAAAAATAAATGTCACACAATTGCATTTTGCACTCATGCTGAAATTTCAGCTTTGTACAGAACACCTACACTCAAACATCTAAAGTATTCTTTAGAGTCTCACAAAGGGTTAAGGCAGCCTGTTTGGCATTAGATATTTATATAATGAGCTTTTACTGAAGTAATTAAAAGTTGTTTATAATTAATACAGATGAATTGGTTTCTGCACAATAATAGTTAGGAGATTAACAAAGGCCACATTTTGGCAACATAACTACATTCTTTTCCAAGTGCTGTGGGACTTTGTCCAATGCATGTCTGTCCAATCCGGCTGATTCTTCAGAGATGCCATATGGCACTGCTATGCATTACAATTTTTTTTCTAAAAGGCAGCCATATGACATAACTGATCTTCAAAACGTTGTCAGAAGGCATTACCTGGGTAGGCTGTGAGCGGCTTTCCAAAAACTTAGCAAGCACAGGGGCTATTAATTATAAGCAAAAGAAATGTGCATACACATGCTGGAAACTTGGCATTCTTTCCTCCCCAGTCACAGATGAGCAGCTCTCAAAATGCTCAAGTTAGAAAAGTGAGGAAGGTTCTTCTTTAAAAAAAAAAAAATCTTTGTCTCCCACTAAAACATCAATTTGGAAATTTGGCTCCAAAGTGTCAGCACATCTGACTCCCAAGTGCCCACAAATACTTTATTTTAACACCAGCTTGTGTGCTTACACCAACTCAACTGCTTTCACTAGTACATTTTTGTAAATCAGTATATTAGTTTCTCCTCACCCTTGCATGTGTGATATGAAATAAAAAACATCTTAAATCCACTTGGAGCCATCAATATTTTTTATTAGTAGTTTAAAAGATAAGAGATATTCAGGCTCACAGGCTGGAGCAGTTGCTATCAGCCTGTGAATGAGGTTATGACTATGATCTAAAGAGCTCTGCTCTATTGCTGGTTTTACCCCAGAGCATACTGTGTGATCATTTTCAAGTTATTTGACTGGATTGAGTTTCAGTTTCCCCATTGATGAAATGGGTATAATAATACCTATTTACCACTGCAGCAGCTCCTGAGACTTTTGCCAATCTCCCCAGTTTCACAGGAGATGGGATTTTATGGGAGCCACTCTACTATGGCATTGTTAGCTGACCTTAAAGGTAGCTTTCATGCTTGGAGGTCTCTGCTAAGAAATTTACACTTTTAGGGCTTGTCCACACACTGAATTATTTTGGAATAACTATTCCAAAGTAGTTATTCCAGTCAGTTCCCTGAGAAGACATGCTCTTTGCTTCAACAAAGTTAATTTTTAGCAGACTTATCTCAGGATGGGAATAGTATATGTACCTTCCTTGCAGACTCAATTATCCCTCTCTCATTTCCTCTCTAGGACTGGATCCTTAGGAATACACTCTAAATTTGCAGCACATTTTTTGTTTCTGTCTTAAATGATCTATAGCAAGCAATGCACAAAATGAATGTATGCGCCACATTGTTATTCTATGATCAAGCTTTTGCCTCAGACAGCTGAGGCCACACAGCAAAGCACAATCAGAATCTGAATTCTGGTCAGAAACCCAACGTCATTATGCCACTTTGGGATGCACTGTGCATATGCTGGGATTTCTCACATTGCCCATTTTGGGATTCCTGCCACTGGACAAGAATTGTAGAATCTGGGCTAATTACATCTCTTGTTTGTATTAAAGACAGCCATCTTTGAAGCACTGTTGGGCAGCATGAAGAAATCATTGACTAACACTGCAGTCCTTATCGTAATGAATAAATACAAGCTGTCAAACATCACTTCTAGATTGTTAAGTAGAAGGGTGTTTTGGGGGCTTGAACACTTAGCAAGGACTGGTGAGACAGGATAGCATTGTGGGACTGATAGAAACGACTTCAGAATGCCAAAAGCCACCTTCCAAAGAATCTCTGCAGCGTGAATCCAGCACAGGGTGCAGGTGTGGAGCAGTGAATAGCCTATGTGACAATTAATCTGATCATAGGGAAGTTCATGGCCATTGCAACCTGGAAGCTCCTAACCTTGGGTTCCTACCAGACAGCAGCTAACAATTTCTTGTTGGTAGATCAGCAGTTTGGGCTAGTGTAATGGATGCAGAACCATGACTACTCTCCTTAAATTATAAGATTGCTTATAATTATTTGACTGCCTATAATTGTCTTTATTCTTCTGTAAAATTAAAGTCCTAACTTTGCCAGCCAGATTTTAAAAAAGTATTATACAATCATTTGCAAAATACAAAAAAATACTGGGAAGGTTATAGTGTGTACTGGGAGCATAGTGTTTGCTGTCACAAAGTGTATGTATGCATGAATCTTGTTGGGAGGCGGGTTGTTGTTAGAATGGGAGTTGGAGTGGGCCTTAAAGGGCTCTCAGCATGTTCAGTTTCTTATTGCCATAGAATACTCAGAAAAGGACCTGTTTTTGGACTATGCTGCAGCAAATGGTGGCTTCCAGAATGCACGTAAAATCAGAGGTAGAAGGATGCAAAGGAATATGTGGGTAGGAATAGAGTCCTAGAACACAGAGCCACTATGTTGTCTAGGGCAGCTGTTAACATGTTGGTTCCCCAACAGTCATCCTGTGAGAACCTTCCTCTTTTTCTTCTTCCTTTTATCCTTTACCAGTGATGAGGCCAAAAGTTTTTGAAAATGTTATCCTCTGAACTCTGTATTATCCTATGTCAATTGGACAAACATCCACTTAACAAGAGCATCCCTGTCCTTGGTCACCACAAGGTGTCAGTAGGTGTGGAGAGAGAAGAGGGCAGATTCTTGTGGAAGTTTTACCCTCCACAGCACCAGGGTTAAAATGTGGATTTTTCCTCAGTTTTGAAATTAAATTCCTAAAGGCTCTTCCCAGTCTTGGTGAGCTTGGAATCTTCCGCATTTGTGTAGGACCTTTGGGCCTACACTATAATGAAGTTGACATGAAACAAGCTTTGTTATTCCAGCTTTAGGAATAATAAGTGCAAGATAGCATCCATTAATAACATCCATAGCCTTTCTAAAGATGGTGCGGTGCAGCAGGCTAAAAAAAAAAATGTGCACTTCTGGTGGCAGAATCAGGATTAGAGGATCAGGGACTAGAAGAGAAAGGCTTACACTTGAATATATGTTTCTGCAGGCTGTTGATGGAATAGGTGTTAGTGGTTGGGAGGGACCAAAAAAAAAAAAAGTTAGTAACTTAACATGCACTTCCTCAGGCTGTCCTACTTTGGATGGTGCTTAAAAAAAAAAAAAAAGCAGAGAGCAATTCTGTTACAAACAATGAGGAAACTGTAAAAGACATGTCATGATCCTCTTTTGCCCAAAAGGTGGCCCCAGACCTACCCAAGGAATGGAAGACTTCAAGCTATAGAAGCAGTACCCTACAATTTCCCATATCAAGGGAGACTGTCTTTGCTTTATGACTCTATTTTAAACACAACATATCAGCATAAAGTACAAGGCAAAATAAACACAGTACTGCAGTACCAAGCCAGAGGGGGTGAATTATTATAGAACTTAATTGTGTCTTTATTTTATTATTAAAGTATTTGTGGTAGACTGTTCTCAGTGGTGGCAGATGGCTCAGATAGGGTCAGCAGTGCTACACCCACCAGCACTGAAAGAAACTTGGGGGTCCTGACTGACCACAAGATAAACGTGAGCTACCACTGTGATGCCATGGCTGGCAAAGCTTACCAAACTCCAGCATCAACTGATGCATCTCTAGCAAAATCAGGGACGTCATCCTCCTGCTTTACTTGGCTTTTGTAAGACTGCAACTGGAGTATTGCATCCAGTTTCGGGGCCCCCAGTTCAGGAGGGATGTGAATAGGCCTGACAGAATCTAAAGGAGAGTCATCCATATAATCAAAGGCCAAGAGAGCAAAACTTATGAGACATTGAGGGACATGGCATGAATGCTGCATGCCCTTGGAGGCTGGGGGGTGGGGCAGCACAGCAAGCTCCTGCAAGCAACCACAGCATGCCAAGATGAATGCAGAGATGGGGGGGGGTCCCCCATGCACTCAGCAGCAGACCCAGAAGTACTTCTGGTCCACTGCCAAGCACGTGGGGGACCTCCCCCCCCATGTTCCCATGGGATGGGGTTCAACGTAGATAACGTAAATAACATGGGGTTAGATATTAGGAAGAATTCTCATTAGGAGGGTAGTAAAACACTGGAACAGGTTACCCAGAGGTGGAGGAAGCTCCATCCTTGAAGGTTTTCAAAATCTAGCTAGACAAAGCTTTAGCTGGGATGATATAGTTGGGGATGGTCCTGCTGTGAGCAGGGGGTTGGACTGGATGACCTCCTGAGGTCTCTTCCAACTCTAACTTTCTATGATTTTATTTGTGAGCTATGTCTTTTTCTGTATACCTCATGACAGATAAAGCTGGAGGAATGAATGCAACTAGATGCTACATTAAAGATTCTAGACTTTTTTGCACTTGGCAAAAAAGTGCCTTTTCTTTCAAGTCATGTCCTCATTAATAGTGCCAAATTTTAGGCAAGGAGAGGCATATATGGAGATGGGGAAAACTGGGTGAGAATGACATTAAGATATAGCATGGTAAGGAACCATAAGCAGTACACAGCAAACTTAACTTATTGTTGTACAACTCTATCAGGTAAAAAGAGTCTGTCAAGTTGTGCATTCTCCTCTGTGGCTGCCATTTTTAGCATGGAAGGGGGTTGAGAAGAGGTCCAGAAGTAGACAAGTAAGGCAGCCCTCATGCAATACCAAGAATTACGTTCCCCCCCCCCCCTACAATTTTGGTTTATTTCCTGTGATGCAGTTGTAGTGATAATCTAGATTTTTAAGATCATCTTTCTCTGGATCCCCTGGAGAGATAAGATTAGTGCTTTCAGTATCACTATTGTCCTTGTCAGTATTGCCAAAGGGTTCTAGGAGAGGAGTCTGCTAAAAGGGTATGGTCTCTTGCACAATTTTGGCTCAAAGCAGCTGTGGATATTAAAAATTGACCTAAGTTTCCATTACTGCCCTTTGCAGTCTTATAATCAGCCAGAGCTCCTTGTCCTTATTGAGCACCAACTTGAATTCCAGTTGGACCTGCTCTCCTTCTTTTGTTTGTATAGTCACTTGCGCATTACAGTAATTAGAATTCAGGTGGCGCTGCACAAACTCCCCTCCCCAAACAGTAAAGAGGTCAAGGATATCAGCATAAGGCCATAATGAGGCACAAAGCATGGCTGCTTAGAAATCAAGAGTATGTTCCAGGTATTTGAAACTCCACCCCTTCCTCCCCCCCCGCAATCAGATGGTCTGAAATTCCTTGGCTGTTCCAGTTAAGAACTGCTGCCCAGAGGGTTTTTTCCATCTATTGACCCCTCTGTGAAATCCTATGAAAATGTGAATTTTCATTTCTACCCAGAACTTTTACAATCTTTTCTCTGATGCCTGATGAAGGATGTGTGTCCAAAAGCTTACAATTAAACAACTTTTTTTGCAAAAATCTTGGTGGTCTAATAAAAGATACCACCTCTGTCCATGAGCCCCAATTACTTTTGGCTGTTCCTCTGAATTTAGACAGTGAGGTGACATTAAATCAAGATGATCCTGAGCAACTGAGAATACAAAAAGGTAAACACACAGGAAACCAAGATATCCAGGAAAACAGTGTAATATACTAGTAGGAAGATTTGGAAGGTGTGTGACAGTAGTTTTAGTTGGGATTACATTCACCATCGCTGTAGGGAAGCTCATCCCACATCCAATTCCAAAGTGTTATAAAAAACACGTTAAGATTCCAGATGATTCACAACGAAAAATACACTGTTGTGGAAGCAAGCAAGTTGAAACCAATTTCAACTTGATCAGACCCCAAGTAAAGATTTCAGCAGTTTGCTCTGTATTTGTATTGTTTACTGTGAAGTTTTTCCATTTTGTATCCCTGGCTGTAAGATTCTAGTAAGGCCTGTGTTGACTGGTAGACACGCTATCCTAACAAGCAATGTGTATTTGTAGCAATATAATGGATGGTCACAGCAATAGCAAAGGGGATCCAAATGAAAACTCTTCACATCATGCATTGCAGTGCTGACTTCAGCTGTATTTCTGGTAAGTGGGAATAAAATCCCAAATTCTTTCAGAAAATAGGTTAAGACTGAAAAGCAGTGTATTCATGTATGGGGCTGGGGGGGCAGAAAGGGTAGGCAAGGGAGAGAGGGATACTGCTGTCAAGGTTACTGGTAAAAAAAAAAAGTCTCATTTACCTGCCCCAGCTCTACACACTCAAAACCCAGACTTGTAGGCTCTCCATCACTCCTGCCTCCTGAGAAAAAATCTGGACAGCAGCAGTTAGGGGGCAGGAGACACCAAAAGTTCCAGATTTGGAACATGCAGAGCAGAAGTCATAGTATCATAGTATCATAGTGTCTAGAGTCGGAAGGGACCTGGGCAGATCATCTAGTCCGACCCCCTGCCTTGGCAGGAAAGAGCACCGGGG